>CM028358.1:73973921-74573921 GCA_016618105.1 Dendrobium huoshanense | reverse complement strand
CAATCATCAAAGATAAGATTCACAAGTAAAAATAACATGAACGTTGCTAAATACCTGAAAATTATCAGGTGCAATGCCACAGCCATTATCCACAACCTTGAAATATTCTTCACCATACTCTTTTAGATTGATCTCAATGTTGCTAGCACCAGCATCCAGACTATTTTCAACTAACTCCTTCACAGCAGATGAAAGATCTAAAATGACTTGACCTGAAGAAATTCTGTGCGCCACAGCCTTATTGATGGCCTTAATAATTGGAAAATTAACTTGCCCTTCCATCCTATATTTTTTAGCAGGCATGAATTATATCCAAGATTCAGAGTCAAATATTCATTGAGCCTGAAGCACATTATCATGCAGCTATGTTACCAAACTAACATAGCTGATAAGCTGATAAGAACAAATATAAAAAATATAAAAATTTATCTTCCAATGCAAACAAAAAATGTACTGTCCATGCATCACATTAAAAAAAAAAAGATCAAACGAATTATTTAAAAAGTCCAAAAATATCTGAAAAAGTACAATAATGCCAAGGGAACTAAACCTAATAAAAGACTTTACCTTCTAAATGTAAGTCATTGCTTTAATAAGATGACTTTTTTTTTTTTTGTGCTTTGAAGTAAAGCTCTCCCATGAAAAGCTTTCAAGCTATGGGTTTGAAGCTTATTGTATTTGAAGCATATGCCTCTATTCGAAGTGAATGCTTTAGCTTCAAAAGCTTAACTTCATTGTTAAGAAGCAGAATCAATCTATCACGTTCCTAATCTAAGTTAAGCGTTCATTTCACAAATGCCATTTTTTCTACTTCATTCCTCAACTTATTTCTCTACACGGATTTTCAATCTATTCAACCATTCAAGATTTTCGGATGACTTGTAATTATAAGAATTAAAGCTTAAATGATCCATTAGTTTAAAATTTTTATAGATATATCTTGTTTCATTCATTTAATACCATTCTCAATTTTATCCTAAACGTAGTAAAATCATACTTTAGTGTGAAACTGTAATCTGCCATACAGGTTAATGTAAGGTCATATTTATCATCTATATCTAATGAACAACTCACTATCCCTTGTTGGAGAATTTTTGTCATCCTCAAACGGATTGCATACCTTATGATCGAGTACGGCATAAAAAAGATGATATATTACCCCGAAGGATAAAAATATCATTTACTTATGAACTCAATAATAAAATTTACAATTTAACAGAGATTCCCCAATTCAATGTTTGGTTGAATGGAATTTATTTTATTCTAGGGTACAAATGCACCATAGAGGCTTGTCCCTATGGTTAATTACATCCCAAGTTTTTGCTACTTGAGAATACTTGTGATTAAACTAATGATTTTCTTTTTTTTTTTTAAGTCATTTAGACATTGGCTAAGATTTAATTTTAAAATCCATTAAAATCTTGTTTTAAAGAGTTTTGGTCTTTAGGAATTTCAAGGAATATGAGGGATCAACTTGAAATCAGATTTTTGAAATGAGGGACAAAGAAATGAAGTAGGAGCACTTGATTATGAGAAATATCAAAGGTGCTCAGACTATCCTATGTTGGGCTTTATATTTTAAAATCCAATTTTTTGTTTAAGTTGATCATTTTGATTAGAATGTTTGGGCATACATTCCAACAATACATATTAGAGGAATTGCTCGGAAGGTGAGGGCTTGTATGGTGATTGGAATCAACCAACGTTTAAAATTGCGCAATGAAAGGCGCGCCTCAGCGCAATTTCGTCCAATTAAGCCTCAAAGCCTACGCAATAAGTTTAGTTTATGAGGCTTACGCCTCAAGTTTACTGAGGCGCGCCATAAGGCGCGCCTCGCCTCATTTATTTAAGGCGTCGCCTTTTTAAAACTTAACCTAAATTTTTTTTTTTTTTTCAGTCTCAAACTATACCCAGTTGCCAACGTGGCGCGCCTAGTGAAATGTCGATGTGGCATCAACATTTAAACCCTTGTAAAGGTCGAATGCCGGAGTCGACGTTTCGATTTTCAAGTTACAGTAAACTTTCGAACTTTCAAGCATTCACCCGGAGGAATTTCAATTTTCAAGCATTCTTCACTCAGTTTCTTCTAAGATGGCGTCACCCCCAAAGAAAAAGGTAACTTAATGCTATGTTTTCTGTTTTGTAATGCGTATTTTATGGTTATGCTATGCGTTGGCGTTCAAGGCTCTCCGATTTTATGCTTATTCTATGCGTATGCATGGCTTCTCCGAACTTTTTAAATGTTTGATATTGTGATGCCATCGTGTTTTCTCTGTAATCAGGGTTTATGATAAATTTATGTTGAAATTTGAAACATAAAACCTAACCAAATTTTAAACATCGAGTAAATATGTGTAGGCTGTGCGTACGATATGCGTCTTTTGTGCGTACACTATGCGTTCACATTGCTTACTCCATGCTTATATTGTGCGTACTTTATGCGTGCGTATAATTTACTTTATGTTCCCTGTACTGTGCGTGTGATGTGCGTAATATATGCGTGTAGTATGCGTACACTATGCGTGACCGTGACTTATAGTCGGCGTATGTTGTGCGTACGTTATGCGTGCATATAATTTGCTGTATGTTCCCTATACTGTGCGTGTGATGTGCGTAATATATGCGTGTGGTATGCGTAGACTGTGCGTGACCGTTGCTTATAGTCTGCGTATGTTGTGCATTTTTTGTGCGTATCTCATTTACTTATTTTTAATCTATAATTTTTTACAATTTTCAGATATATGTTCGTCCAATTACCTATAGATGCTATGTTTCTTCATTCCGAACAAACTGTGATAACTTTGCTCGGCAAATTACTCCTGAAGTCAAGGAAAAATTGAAAGATTTAAAGATGATACAGTTTTTGGAATTTTCTGGGTTTGAGCAAAATGTCCCTCTAATTTATGAGCTGATCTCAAGGTGGGACATTTCAAAACAATGCTTTGTTATAAGAGGTCAACCCATTCCTTTCACTGCTGATGAAGTGGCTCTTCTTACTGGTTTGCCAAATAAAGGAGAAGAAATATCCTGGCATTCCTTAGCACATACTTCAGTTACATCAACGGAAATAAGGAATGACTTTATGGAGTTGAACAAGAAAACCCCCCCGGAGACTATGTTAAGAACGTTTATCATGTATTTATGTTCAAATTTACTTTTTCAACTTAACAACTTCAAAACCCCCCGGTTGATTCAAAGAATAGCAAATAATCCAGATGAATTTTTGTCAATAAACTGGGCTAGTTCAATTAGGGAGTTTTTAGTTGGAGAGTTTAATAAGGCATCCTCCAAGATTTCAAATAAGAAGCCAGCAGGTTACATCAACGGTTTTGTACCTCTGCTAATTGTGAGTGATAACTGCTAAATTCATTCAAAATTTTATTGGCTCAATGTGAGTGCTAAAATTTTCTTTCATCTTATGCAGATTTGGTTCCTGGAGCATACTACTATTCATGCTCCTATGTAAGCTGACAGAAGGCCCCGTTTTCTTCGATGGGCCGATGATATTGTATATACTACAGAGGTGATAACTAACTTATTTGCTAATATAAGGAGAAGTCAGATTTGTAATGTCCTTCAAGCAGTTTCCCAGGCTGAAATGGATATGGTTAATGTTAAGAAATATCCACCAGACAGTCCTACATCCCCTGATTCCCCTCATGACAAGAAACAATAATGAAATCCTGCCAAGAAACATGTACAAAACTTTTTCGAGAATTTGAAGACAGACTGAGCACAAAGTTTGAAGATCTTACTGAGAGAGTTGGAGTTATTGAGGTCAAGCTCAATAATTTCATTGATCAGAGCAAAGAAGTTCCTCAGAAAAGATCTGCTAGCTACTCAGCCTACTCTTCATCTTCCAATAAGAGACAGAGATCAGATATCCCACCAAAAGATCCAATCCCACCAAAATATCCAATCCCAGCAGAAATGCAAATTGTTCAATATACAAATCCAAATGAACCAATACCTGTAGATAACATTCAAATAAAACCTGTAACTTATGTTCATGCAATTGAAATAGAAAATTACAGAGGTCTTTTGTGTTTGACTTCTGAGAAGAGAAATTTTGTGCTAGAATGTTTGAAGAAGTTCTCTAAAAGGTAAAAAATTGCAACTTTATTTTTGTTTGCAGATCTGTATGCGTATGATATGCGTGTGGTATGCGTATAATATGCGTGTGGTATGCTTGTGATGTGCGTATGATATGCGTGTGTTATGCTTGTGATGTGCGTATTTAATGTTTTTTTTTTTTTTTTTTGCAGGGATGATAGTATCTTGTTTGTGCTTAACATTCTTATTTCCAGATCTGATATTGATGAGTTATTAAGCGACAGTTGGTTAGGCAATGAACATTTAGATATTTTTATCTATCTCTTAAATGAGAAGTGTAACCTTATGCCAGACAAGTACCATAAATTTCTATACATCTCTCCAGTCTATTGGGTTAGTAAATTAGTATTCAATTTATCAGTTTAACTATTGGATTAGTAACTTAGTATCCATTATTCCATTCTAAGTTCTTACATTTACTATTTGCACTTGCAGAATAACAAAGGAAGGGAAAAAATGTCTAAATTGCAAGTCAGCCATATAACCGAGCTTTCTGTTACTTCAAACAATATTTTATTACAACCAATCATTGATTCTGATCACATTACCCTTCTGGTTGGTTTGCTGAAAGAACACAAGTGGAAATTTTATGACTCATTGGACCGCCCCGTCAAAGAGCATAGGCTTGTTGTTCCAAAAATCGTAAGAGTTAGTCTTCATCATTTGAACTCTTAAATTTTTAAAAAAATTACTGAACTAATCCTTGCTCAACATATATTTCAGCTTAAAGCCCTATATTCTGACACGAAAGGAGCGTTTGATAGTGATATCAGAAAATGGAAACTTTCTACCATTAAAGTTATACCAAAACAGGAGAACTCTTTTGATTGTGGAATGTATGTCTGTAAATATATGGAAAGAATATGTCTTTAAGGCAACACTGATTGGACTGATAGTACAAATTGGCAAGGAGACATGCCAAAGTATAGGGCAGAACTTGCATATGAAATATTTTGTAAAGCGTTGCCAAAATAACAGTTTTTCATTGTGTATAAATGTTTCGTGTATTAATGTTTTTGTGTATAAATGTTTCTGTGTATAAATGTTTCTGTGTATTAATATTTTTCATTCTGATTCTGTGTATAAATGTTTATCTGTGTATAAATGTTATTTACATTGCTTTGAGTAAAAAATTCCATATTAAATGATAATACGCATACATTAAGCATAGTACGCGCAACGAACTCATAACATACGCATTACGAACGCACAAATGACGCACAACGAACGCATAGAGTACGCATAACGCACGCATGACACACGCACACATATGCAGTAAATTTTATTTATAAAATTCTATTTAAAATTTTATGAGCCTTTAGACAGATATGGTTGGGAGGATAAGAGGGTAGGTTGATTTTTTATGAGCCTTTATTACTTACTATTGCTCAACATTCATATCTCTATTATATAATGCGAGACCATTTGAAGAAAAGTGTAACTCATGATGTAACCACTAAATAATATATCTTTCAATTCTGTGTATAAATGTTATTTACATTGCTTTGAGTAAAAAATTATATATTAAATAATAATACGCATACATTAAGCATAATACGCACAACGAACTCATAACATACGCATTACGAACGCACAAATGACGCACAACGAACGCATAGAGTACGCATAACGCACGCATGACACACGCACACATATGCAATAAATTTTATTTATAAAATTCTATTTAATATTTTATGAGCCTTTAGACAGATATGGTTGGGAGGATAAGAGGGTAGGTTGATTTTTTATGAGCCTTTATTACTTACTAAGGGCTCTTGTTGGATTTTTATGATTTCATTTTCTAGTCTTGAATATGATACTTGAACAAGTACAAAGGGTTTATGGCTCTTCTTGGATTGTAATTAAGGAAGAGAAATAAGGAATATGATGTTTGAAAGATTGTGTTTAGCAATTGCGTTCAAATATTAGTGTTTGAATTTCTTATTTGTTTTAAAGGTAAAAAAAATAATTTTATAAATGATTTTGAAACGTTTTTTAAATAATACGCACAACGAATGCATAAAATACGCACAACGTACGCATAATACACGCACAAAAAAAGCACAACGTACTCATATAGTACGCATAAAATACGCACACATTCTATTAAAGGTTATTGGTTATTTTCATTTAGTATGGAGTATGGACTGAGGGGCCGTGACATGAATAATAATTTTCGTTAGCTGTAGACTGACGGGTGGCAGATATGGTTGGGAGGGTGGGTTGAATTTTTATGAGCCATTATTTACAATTTATTACTTACTATTGCTCAACATTACATTTTTCACTATAAAATGCGGGAACACTTGCCTTATGGTAACGCATGGTTTTTTCAAACATAAGTAATGCAGGCTTGACAGAAGGTTTGATTTTATTACGCCTTACCTTCTGTTATGCCTGCATTACTTCTCTTGTAATTATTTTGGTTTAATATCTTTAATAGAATGATTGATTTTATTGTCCAATATAAATCATCTTTGACAACCAAGCCTTCCATTCATTACTACGATACTTATGCTCCTCCCATGAAATTGATGCCAATAACTTGTAAACATAAACATCTCTATCGTGATCAGGTTTATGTTAACAAGTTATTGGCATCATGAACATGGGAGGAGAATAAGTATCGCAGTGATGAAGGGAAGGCTTGGTTGTCAAGATGATTTATATTGGATAATACATCAATCATAATTCCTGTAGGGAAGTTGATGTTGTTGTCTTGTTGAAGATGTACATTAGGTTCTCTTGTAAAATTGTATTTGTTATAAATGTTCTTTTAATTTGTTCTTATATTTTTTATATTGTACATAGTCGTTAAATGTTCTTTTTTTTTGTATTTTTATATTTTAAAAAATACGCAATGTTGAAGCAGAGAGAACGCACAGAACACGTATAGTGAACGCATAGTATACCCATATATAACGCATAGGATACGCATAATGTACGCACAATAAAATAATTAACACTTCCAGTACTCAAACTATACCCAGAAAATCATGTTTTATTAACTATTAATATAAAATAATACATTAAATTACATCTGCTCCAAAACACGCAATGTTCACGTAGATTGTACGCACAGAATACGCATAAATACGCATAGAGTACGCAGTGTTCTGCTTTATCGACGGCTCGACATTATATAATACTGAACACATCCAGGACGCATATTAAACCCTAAACTTATTTGCTTGGAGGTTTCACCTACTGCGAGACTGCGAGTTGGGTTGATGTCTTCTTCGTCCGACCAGCGTATGCTTTAGTCTGAGCCTCCGAGGCTGCTGTCTCCTCCGACCTGCATCAGGTCATATAAAAGATTAGTAAGAACTCGTTTGTTTCCTATTTCTCTCAATCAGGATGGTCAAAAATAAGGATAAGGCTGCATCAGGTCATAGAAAAGATCCAGCATGGAAATATAGCACTCAGGTGGATGTAGGAGGAAGTGATAAAACATATGTCTATCTGAAATGCAATTACTGTGATAAAGTTGTGAAAGGTGGTGTGACTAGGATGAAGGAACACCTTTCAGGCTCTCACAAGAATGTTGCTCCATGCTCCAAAGTTCCTGATGCTGTAAGGGATGAGATAAAGTCATACATGAATAAGTCTACCACATCAAAACATCTTGCACAGAAGCAATTTGAAGATAGAGTTGATGCTGGATCTTACTACGGGAGTGAGCGCAGCGTTAGGGATTCATCTTCTTCTATGAAGCCCATTTCATCTAGGGGTGCTAGAGGGCCTATGGATCATTACATGGTTGACACATCAGAGGATAGGCCTTCTACTACACAGAAGATGGCCCCAGAAAATGCAAGAGAGGCGCGGAGAAGAGTGTGTAAGGATATAGGCAGATTTTTCTACGAAAATGCTATTCCATTTAATGTAGCAACATCACCTGCTTATTACAACATGATTCGTTCAGTTGGAGCATTTGGGAGAGGGTTCAAACCTCCAACCATGTATGATTTAAGAACATGGATTTTGAAGGAGTTGGAAAGCACTGATAAAAGCATTGAAGAAATTAAGAAGACTTGGGCCCAAACAGGAGTAACAATTATGTCAGATGGGTGGTCTGATATCAAACATAGAAGTCTGATCAACATCCTCATTAATAATCCTTATGGTACTTTGTTTTTAAGGTCAATTGAAGCATCTGACCAGGTCAAAGATGCTGAGTTCATATTTAGATTATTAGATAGCATTGTTGATGAGGTTGGAGAACATTTGGTTGTACAAATTGTGACAGATAATGCAAGTTCTTATAAGGCTGCAGGTAATAAACTTATGGAGAAGAGGAAACATTTGTATTGGACTCCATGTGCTGCACATTGCATAGATCTGATTCTTGAGAAGCTTGGGGATCTACCTCAACATAAAAATGCACTCACTAAAGCCAAAAAAATAACCAAGTTTATTTACAATCACTCTTGGGTTCTAGCTCTTATGAGAAAGTTTTCGAAGAAAGAAATTCTAAGGCCAGCCGCAACAAGATTTGCCACCGCATACTTGACCTTAGAGAGCATGCTGGATGCCAGACAACCTTTAGAGGCTATGTTCAAATCTACACAGTGGTTGAGTTGTGCTTGGGCAAAGAAGGCTGAGGGAAAAGAGATTAGAAAGATTGTTTTAAATGACAGATTTTTGCAAAGTGTCTTATATGCCATTACAACTACTAGACCTTTGGTTCATGTTTTAAGGATGGTGGATGCTGAGAAGAAGCCTGCAATGGGTTTCATCTACAATGCTATGGATGAAGCCAAAGAGATGATTGCCTCCAACTTAGGAGGCAGTGAGGGAAGCTTTAGAGAAATTTGGAATATTATTGATGATAGGTGGGAACTACAGCTGCACCGACACTTGCATGCCGCTGGCTACTACCTAAACCCTCAGTATCAATATGCAGAGAACAAGTCTACAAACCATGAAATAAAGTTGGGATTATATCATTGCATGGATCGTCTAATAAGTGATGCAACTGAAAGATCAAATGCTGACTTGCAATTGGTTCCTTTTAGGAACAAAGAGGGTTTTTTTGGATTACAACAAGCAAAAGATACAATTACCAAACGATCTCCAGTTGAGTGGTGGATTCAATTTGGTGATGGGACTCCAGAATTACAGCGTTTTGCTGTGAAAGTTTTGGGCTTGACATGCTCTTCATCTGGCTGTGAAAGAAATTGGAGTACCTACAACCAAGTACATACAAAGAGGAGAAATCGCTTGTCGACATTGAGGATGAACTCACTGGTGTACATTATGTACAATAGGAGACTCAAAGATAGAAATTTGAAGAAAAAAGGATTAATGGATGATGAAGATCCTTTGCTTTGCGATGATGTGGCATCTGATGATGAGTGATTTGTAGATGATGAAGTTGAAGTGATGCCGTCTGAATTACAAGATGAAGATTTAAATGTTGATTTCTTTGATGGTCTTAAAGCATCCACATCCACAACAACTCAAGAACAAATTAAAAAAGGTATATAAATAATATAGTTTTCTTTTCTTAGACTTTTATTAATGTATTACACTATTATTCATTATGATATTATTCAAAAATATTTAGGGAAGAGGAAGATAACTAATAATGAGGAAGAAGAAGCTGATTGGGAGATATTGGACTCTATAGGAGAGGGGGAAGAGGAGAGAGCAGTTCATCATAATGATGATTCAAATGAAGACCCCCTTAGTGACTGATGAGTGATGGACAGTGCTGATGACTAGTGAGTTCTTATGTGATGTCTCCCTTATTTATTCTCAAAGATGTGGTATGTAGCATTTTTATGTTTTATATATTATTTGCTCATTAGTATATACAAAATTTATTATTTTATGTTTACGCAATTTTTTTATTTTGAGGCTTACGCCTCAAATCACCTTCAGGCTTACGCCTCGCCTCACGAACGAAAAACGCCTCAATACCCGAATACGCAATTTTAAACCTTGGAATCAACCATTTTCTCGGACCCTAGAACTAAGGTGAGAATTACTAAAAGGTAATACCTTGAACCTAAGTTTAACGGAGTGCAAAGGGAATTACAAACTACACCTCACATGAGGCATAGCCAGGCCGACCTCTAGATTTATTGTCTTGCCTGGAAAGAGCTACCAGCTAAACCCACCTAATCGTTTTTAAAACCATGATTTCATGTCTCAATGCACATAAAAAGTAAGGAGACTATTTTTTTATTTAGAATGTAGGGCTTATAACTTGGCTTTGAGGCTGAGATGCCTGACCATGAAGGATATGCACATGCTGACTCATAAAGAAAATATATTTTTGTTATATAATCCTTAAGTAAGGGTTTTCTATATGTGACACACTGGGCTATACATGATCATTTTAAGTTTTTAGAAAACTTGACTCCTTGAAAGGGATCCATGCAATTTATTTGAAAATCATGGAGCCTAAAATGATTTTAGATTGTTTACATATTTAACATGTAGAAGTCTTAGTTTTATCCTAAGAGTCTACCGCATTCACATGTACAGGTCACCCCCAAGCAAAACAAGGAAGAGACCTAAGAAAAACATGCATTTCTATTGCGCACCCAGTAAACAATCAATACATGCTTGAAAATGTAAATTAACTAAGACAAAATGTAAATAAAGTCCCAATTATTACAATCAAGCTTGACAGCTAAATTACTTGTCATTATACAGCCTAGTTAAATATTTGTTTACATACTCTACTTGTGGGGGTTTTCATGCTTCAGCTTCCAGGTAGATCTTTAGGCTTCACCTTCCAAAGATACATCCTTCTTGATCCACCTCTTCTTTTAATTCAAACCCCACAAGTTTAATACAGCTCCTGATTCTATCAAATACATGTAAAAATCTAAAAGACTCAAAACTACACGACATTCAGAAAGTAATTCATATAATAAATATGCTTAATATAATAAAATGAAATCAACTTGAATTATCCTAAGCATTTTCCCTTTCCCTCTACTCTTTGTTGTCGTAGGGCTCAATTATAGTGTTATAGTAGGAATCGAATGAAGCAGACATCCCTTGCCGCCTTGCCACAAATGAAGCTGCTGATGTTGCAATTGCTCTATTGGTTGCACTTTACTGCTTGTTTCCTTGCATTACTATATTGTTGCTTTGTCGTTCTTGATGATGCTTTGTGCTGGCCATTATTTCTTACTGCTTCTTCGCTGTTCTTATTGCTCTAAGTGTGACGTCATTGTCACCAACTCATTTGTTGTTGAGCCAAAAAAAAGTTTTTGAAGTGTTATTTTTCAACAACTTGAGGAAAAACAGTAAAAAAATCACAGTTCAGTGCAGGAAAGTTTAAATCTAATAAGCAAACTTGTTTAAAGCAAGGAGGAAAAAACAACGATCTAATACATTATAACATAGATCTGATTTTATACTTCCATGCTTAGCTTGAATAAGAAGGTTACGCACAATATATCAACCAAATACAGAAAAGGAAAGAATTTACCTAAAATATACTCTTTCCCGTCGGTTCAACAATATAAGGTATCAATTAACAAAATAAGTAAAGAAGAAATTAGAAAGCCTAGAATGGATTCGCAACAAAAATACTGAAGACCACTCTATTTTGAGATATGAGTAAATTTGAAGAATAGCATGCATCTTTTTTATGCCATTCAAACCATCACCTGCTTTCATAACGTGATTAAAGTTAATTGGATTTTATCCAAATTATACTTAAATTTAATAAGCCCAAGCCACCCTAGAATTAAACATTGAATAATTAACAAGGCTAACCCATTCACAAATAGCTACAAGAAAATATTGCATGCTTTTTGAAAAGGAAAAACATATGGATGTTAAGCAATCCCAGTAGTGGATCAAAGGGATCAAGTAAGGGCTTCAAAAATGTTTATGGCTCCAAAACCAAAGAGTGAATGTTCTATAACACTAGAAATAGAACCAATTCCTCTAAGGATGATTATGAAAGGCATCTAGTTGGAGCTAGCTTGTGCAACTAAACGTAATGTTGTTCCAACTAAATAGGGTTAGCAAACAATTGAGATGGATTCCCTAAAGTAGATAATAATAAATGCAACAATGGCTCCAGTTCTACACAATTAGGATTTCCAAAATAATTATTAAATATGGAATATGAGAGGACTACAATTAGAATAAATAAACTAGAAGTTAGAACTTATTTTGTTGATGGAATCCCCTTGCTCATGCGTTGACTTGCCCAGTCCTTTTTTTTTCAATTTCCTTGGCTCTCTAAGCACTCCTTGGTTTGGTTTGTTTTGGACACCCCCTCACCATGGTTTGCATGTAAGGGAGAGAAACATCAAATTTTACCTTTCCATCTAGATTTTAAATATACTAAATAGCCTCCTATTTATAGATCATAGGGACCTTGCCCTAAAACCCAAAATCAAGGATTTATTCAAACTAAATATAGGATAAAGATGCAGATAATATTAGGGGATTTTAAAGAAGACATTAAGGAGGGATAAGACATCTTATCCACGCTCTCCCTCCTTGAATGTTAGCAAGCCATCTTTGAGGAGATGAGGTAGCCGACCATTTCAATGTCATGAGATGAGAAATGGGTTCCTAGATGAGAAATGGGTTCCTATTAATTGTTTCGCTTCTCCATTGATGATGTAGCCTCCTTTGTTAATGCAAGTCCCTTCTTGGCTTGATGTAGCATTATGTGAGTCCTTAAGCCCCTTACAGTTCACATAATGGAATTGGGGTTAGCCCAAATACAGTAAAACATCCTCTGCTCACCAAATAGCCTAGTTAATTGATATTCCAGGCTGATGTGTGGAGAACATTTTGAATCAATTGGGCAATCATGTCAGGACAAGGAAAAATATCACACGTTTACGATTGATTTCCATGCAAACAGACCTTCTTTGCCGCCTGATAACGCATTCATTTGATTCAATCGATGGTACATTCTTCGTAAACCAATAATCAAATTAGAAGCTCTGAAGCAACTAGCTATATTTAACTTTAATAACCCTGAATAAAAGTAAATGGAGATTAGAACAAGATAAATACCTTCAGGAACATATATCTCCCCTGAAACTGAAACTACCGCTTCTACTATATCCGTGCATACAGCACAGAAGGACGACTCTGCCATCAAATAATTCCAAACCATTTCCAAAGAAATTGGATAAAAAATAGAAAGAACATGTAATAAAATTGAAATGAGTCAGTAAAGATTAAAATAACGAATTTTACCTGAACAGGAATGAACACCGGAGAAAGATGCGAAACGAGAAAAAATAATGCCTAGAAATCACCTTAGAAAATTTTATCGCAGTTTTGAGGGAATCGAATAATTGGATAGGATTTCAGGTGAAGAAGAAGAGAAAATCAAGCGACATTCTGAAAACCCTAACTCGCGCCTGCTTCTTCAACAAGCAGTTTGGCGCCAGAAGCCGAGGCCTAACGCTTCTCGCCTTCTTATTTTCATGGATTAAACATAGCTTAAGCTTTCCTTCTTTGTTTAAATAATATAAATTAATTATTTAAAAATATTGTCTATCGTTTCTTTTTTATCTTGAGAAATTTTGACAAACTATCCTTTATAATACAGTAATTTATTTTTTTTTAAGAAAAAATTTTTAAACTTTATTTCAAACAAAATTTCAAAACATGTATGCATACTCCTTAGTAAATTTTGTTACAAATAAAATTGATTTGAACCTAATTCAACTCATATTTTAAAATAAATATATTTTAAATTATTTCTCCTTCGCCAAAATAAATTAAATTATTTCACCTACACTTCTCGCCTTCTTTTTATCTTAAGAATTATATTTGAATCAATTCAAATCAATTTTATTTGACAAACTTTTATAAGCTATCTACGAATATAAGTGTAATTTCGTCTGGAAGAAATTTTCAGATACATTTCTTGATGAAAATAAACTATGAATATATATATATATATATATATATATATATATATATATATATATATATATATATATATATATATATATATATATATATATATATATATATATGTTCACAACACACTCACTCATGTCTTTCCACCTGTCCAACCCCTTACCCTGAGTAAAATACTTCATTCATATTTATAGAATTTCAAAATTACTAAATTGGGGTCGCAACATTGACTAGGTGGCACTATGATGCTTATGAATCGATGTGTTAGTTCATCATTCATTGCATCAATTCATTGGCTCAGTCGTTTCCAATAGCTTCCACCATGACATTGGGGTGATTTAGGACTGCGGTGCTTCATAGGTATGCATTGGTGCTAAGCTCTTTGGTAATCATTCAGGACTTCTACTACTATGGCACCAGTCGATGGCATTGCTGTATTGGGGGAAAATATAGTCATACGACGCTTAATCTATGGCATTGTCGGGCTCCTTCAATTTTGAGAGTTTTCTGTATATTTCCTACACAATAAGGTTGGATTAACAAACATTTTTGTAATAATAAATTCTATTTGCAATATAAAATTTTCTCATATCAAATTCTCCCAAACTATAAGATATTAACTGTTCTTAAGAATATTATATTTCACTAGATTTAATTTTTCTTTTTGTTGGAATTTGATATTTAAAAATTATTAAATTAATGATTTAATTATTATAAAAATACATAATTAAAAAAATTACCAATAATATATATATATATATATATATATATATATATATATATATATATATATATATATATATATATATATATATATATATATATATATATATATATATATATAATATTCATTTTGAGTAGGCTAAGCACCTTATAATAATTTTGAATACCTTATTGGTGCATCCATATTTTATTTAAGTGGGTCAAGATATTATAGGTACCAATTTTTAATAGTTTAGTACTTAGTTTTTTATTTAATTTTTTTTTATTTTTACTAAACTTTTCACTTGCTAAATACTTTGTATTGATTTTGATTACCAGTCTATTGTCTCCACTTTTTATTCTATCTAAAATTCATTATTGTTCTCATATTTTTTCTAAGTACTTACCCTACTAGATGATTTAAAATTAATCTAAATAGTTTATTCACATTAATGCTTAAATCAATTAATCCTTTATAATTAGTCAATGTGTTTAAATATTTAGGAATTTAATTTATTAGGAATTACTAATTTTAAACGAGTTAAATCATTATTATTATTTTACTGTTAAATACTTAATTATCTTAATTTTATAAATTTTAAAATTTCAAATTCCAAGCAACACAATTATATAACTATAAACAAAATGCAAATAAGACAAGAATGGCTAGAATAAGGGAACTTGATTGCCTTTTTTTCATTTTTATCTAAATCACATTTAAATATAAGAAAAAATAAAATAGGATATAAAATAAAATAAAAATAAAATAAAATTGTTGACCTCATTTTTGTGTGATGTCAAAACCCAAAAATCAAAGTTTTAAATCTTAGTTTTCAAATCCTTGACATCCATTTAAATACTTAAATCTAACTTCCCAATGTGCTTTAGTATGATGTTCAATTATTAAAACTTTAAATTAGTCATCTAACAATTACTATTGATTGACATTTGATCAATCATCGATAAATATTCAGTGATTGTCATTGGTTCAAGTATTTTAAAATCATAAATCTTCTCTTAATCACTCATAAATAAATTTTAAACTTAATCATAAATCAAATTCCAATTTGAAAATCCAATGTCCAAATCCAAACCCTAAAAGCCTTTAGACTTTTCCTTTTTTAAGTGAATTTTCAATTGCTTAAAAATCCTAGGTAAAGTCTCTGGAACCCAAAGTGGCTCTCTGAATTATTACTCGGCCTATATCAAATTATCCTAAGCTAAGCATTACATCATATGGCCCAAGATCTCATGCACCTGCCATGGTCGGCCCAGCCCTTGGCCTGAATGATAGCTAATTGGGTGATCCAAACCCTAAATTTCTAAATTCATTGAGTCATTGTAATCCAGGCCAACCTAAACCTAATTGAATCATGAATTGAATTCCATAACCTTTCAAACACCTAGCCCAACCATTTTAGGCCAAGTGGTTGTCAGAGGTGATCAAAATCCAAGAAAAAAAAACTAACCAATTAGCTTGGTTTATTGATAACTATTTAACTAACTGCCCTCATGAACTTGTCTCTTCCAGAATCATTTCTTGGCTCCCATTGGTCTGTCCCTAAATGAATTGGCAGCCTGAGATAGTCAAACCTTGTTGAATTTAAAGAGATAAAATCATTATAGGAAGGCCATAAACCTCCCTTCACATTCCTACAAGCTCGGCATATCTAGGGATGCATATCCTCTAATCCACATAAAAATAGCTTAAGCAATTCACAATCATTAGTCCAAAATATTTAAAATATTTGCTATCT
Organism: Dendrobium huoshanense; assembly: GCA_016618105.1. NCBI lineage: Eukaryota > Viridiplantae > Streptophyta > Magnoliopsida > Asparagales > Orchidaceae > Dendrobium > Dendrobium huoshanense. The sequence continues at coordinate 74,557,479 of CM028358.1, read as the reverse complement.
TTCTTTTCTTTTGCATTCCCTAATAGAGATAAAATCTCAACCCTTACCTATTTATAGATCATAGGGACCTTGCCCTAAAACCCATAATCAAGGATTTATTCAAACTAAATATAGGATAAAGATGCAGATAATATTAGGGGATTTTAAAGAAGACATTAAGGAGAGATAAGACATCTTATCCACGCTCTCCCTCCTTGAATGTTAGCAAGCCATCTTTGAGGAGATGAGATAGCCGACCATTTCAATGTCATGAGATGAGAAATGGGTTCCTAGATGAGAAATGGGTTCCTATTAATTGTTTCGCTTCTCCATTGATGATGTAGCCTCCTTTGTTAATGCAAGTCCCTTCTTGGCTTGATGTAGCATTATGTGAGTCCTTAAGCCCCTTACAGTTCACATAATGGAATTGGGGTTAGCCCAAATACAGTAAAACATCCTCTGCTCACCAAATAAACTAGTTAATTGATATTCCAGGCTGATGTGTGGAGAACATTTTGAATCAATTGGGCAATCATGTCAGGACAAGGAAAAATATCACACGTTTACGATTGATTTCCGTGCAAACAGACCTCCTTTGCCGCCTGATAACGCATTCATTTGATTCAATCGATGGTACATTCTTCGTAGACCAATAATCAAATTAGAAGCTGTGAAGCAACTAGCTATATTTAACTTTAATAACCCTGAATAAAAGTAAATGGAGATTAGGACAAGATAAATACCTTCAGGAACAAATATCTCCCCTGAAACTGAAACTACCGCTTCTACTATATCCGTGCATACAGCACAGAAGGACGACTCTGCCATCAAATAATTCCAAACCATTTCCAAATAAATTGGATAAAAAATAGAAAGAACGTGTAATAAAATTGAAATGAGTCAGTAAAGATTAAAATAACGAATTTTACCTGAACAGGAATGAACACCGGAGAAAGATGCGAAACGAGAAAAAATAATGCCTAGAAATCACCTTAGAAAAATTTATCGCATTTTTTAGGGAATCGAATAATTGGATAGGATTTCAGGGGAAGAAGAAGAGAAAATCAAGCGACATTCTGAAAACCCTAACTCGCCCCTGCTTCTTCAACAAGCAGTTTGGCGCCAAAAGCCGAGGCCGTGTTTTCGACCTTTTCGCGGACTCGTACGCTTCTCGCTTAAGCTTTCCTTCTTTGTTTAAATAATATAAATTAATTATTTAAAAATATTGTCTATCGTTTCTTTTTTATCTTGAGAAATTTTGACAAACTATCCTTTATAATACAGTAATTTATTTTTTATAAGAAATAACTTTTAAAATTTATTTCAAACAAAATTTCAAAACATGTATGCATACTCCTTAGTAAATTTTGTTACAAATAAAATTGATTTGAACCTAATTTAACTCATATTTTAAAATAAATATATTTTAAATTATTTCTCCTTCGCCAAAATAAATTAAATTATTTCACCTACACTTCTCGCCTTCTTTTTATCTTAAGAATTATATTTGAATCAATTCAAACCAATTTTATTTGACAAACTTTTATAAGCTATCTACGAATATAAGTGTAATTTCGTCTGGATGAAATTTTCAGATACATTTCTTGATGAAAATAAACTATGAATATATATATATGTTCACAACACACTCACTCATGTCTCTCCACCTGTCCAACCCCTTAACCTGAGTAATATACTTCATTCATATTTATAGAATTTCAAAATTACTAAATTGGGGTCGCAACATTGACTAGGTGGCACTATGATGCTTATGAATCGATGTGTTAGTTCATCATTCATTGCATCAATTCATTGGCTCAGCCGTTTCCAATAGCTTCCACCATGACATTGGGGTGATTTAGGACTGCGGTGCTTCATAGGTATGCATTGGTGATAAGCTCTCTAGTAATCATTCAGGACTTCTACTACTTTGGCACCAGTCGATGGCATTGTTGTATTGGGGGAAAATATAGTCATACGACGCTTAATCTATGGCATTGTCGGACTCCTTCAATTTTGAGAGTTTTCTTCATATTTCCTACACAATAAGGTTGGATTAACAAACATTTTTTAATAATAACTTCTATTTGAAATATAAAAATTTTCTCATATCAAATTCTCCCAAACTATAAGATATTAACTGTTCTTAAGAATATTATATTTCACTAGATTTAATTTTTCTTTTTGTTGGAATTTGATATTTAAAAATTATTAAATTAATGATTTAATTATTATAAAAATACATAATTAAAAAAATTACCAATAAAATAATTATATATATATATATATATATTATCTTCATTTTGAATAGGCTAAGCACCTTATAATAATTTTGAATACCTTATTGGTGCCTCCATATTTTATTTAAGTGGGTCTAGATATTATAGGTACCAATTTTTAATAGTTTAGTACTTAGTTTTTTATTTCATTTTTTTTTTATTTTTACTAAACTTTTCACTTGCTAAATACTTTGTATTCATTTTGATTACCAGTCTATTGTCTCCACTTTTTATTCTATCTAAAATTCATTATTGTTCTCATATTTTTTCTAATTACTTACCTACTAGATGATTTAAAATTAATCTAAATAGTTTATTCACATTAATGCTTAAATCAATTAATCCTTTATAATTAGTCAATGTGTTTAAATATTTAGGAATTTAATTTATTAGGAATTACTAATTTTAAACGAGTTAAATCATTATTATTTTTTTACTGTTAAATACTTAATTATATTAATTTTATAAATTTTTAAATTTCAAATTCCAAGCAACACAATTATATAACTATAAACAAAATGCAAATAAGACAAGAATGGCTAGAATAAGGGAACTTGATTGCCTTTTTTTCATTTTTATCTAAATCACATTTAAGTATAAGAAAAAATAAAATAGGATATAAAATAAAATAAAAATAAAATAAAATTGTTGATCTCATTTTTGTGTGATGTCAAAACCCAAAAATCAAAGTTTTAAATCTTAGTTTTCAAATCCTTGACATCCATTTCAATACTTAAATCTAACTTCCCAATGTGCTTTAGTATGGTGTTTAATTATTAAAACTTTAAATTAGTCATCTAACAATTACTATTGATTGACATTTGATCAATCGTCGATAAATATTCAGTGATTGTCATTGCTTCAAGTATTTTAAAATCATAAATCTTCCCTTAATTACTCATAAATAAAATTTAAACTTAATCATAAATCAAATTCCAATTTGAAAATCCAATGTCCAAATCCAAACTCTAAAAGCCTTTAGACTTTTCCCTTTTTAAGTGAATTTTCAATTGATTAAAAACCCTAGGTAAAATCTCTGGAACCCAAAGTGGCTCTCTGAATTATTACTCGGCCTATATCAAATTATCCTAAGCTAACCATTACATCAGGTGGCCCATGATCTCATGCACCTACCATGGTCGTCAGCCTAGCCCTTGGCCTGACTTATGTCAGCCAATTAGGTGATCCAAACCCTAAATTTCTAAATTCATTGAGTCATATTGTAATTCAGGCCAACCCAAACCTAATTGAATCATGAATTGAATTCCATAACCTTTCAAACACTTAGCCCAACCATTTTAGGCATAATGGTTGTCAGAGGTGATAATAATCCAAGAAAAAAAAACTAACCAATTAGCTTGGTTTATCGATAAATATTTAACTAACTGACCTTATGAACTTGTCTCTTCCAGAATCATTTCTTGGCTCCCATTGGTCTGTCCCTAACTGAATTGGCAGCCTGAGATAGTCAAACCTTGTTGAATTTAAAAAGATAAAATCATTGTAGGAAGGTCATAAACCTCTCTTCACATCCCTACATGCTTGACATATCTATGGATGCATATGCTCAAATCCACATCAAAATAGCTTCAGTAATTCACAATCATTAGTCCAAAATATTTAAAATATTTGTTATCTTTCTTTTCTTTTGCATTTCCTAATAGAAATAAAATCTCAACCCTTACTTTTATTAAGTTGGATAAACATTGTAGCTATATTAGGCAGTATTAATTCATTTGTATGTTCGCATAACACTTCCTCTTGGGATCGACACTCTCTCATAAACATCTAAATCCATTATCCTATGCTAAGTTCCCATAGCCATTCCTCACTCGCCATTTCATTTCCTTAGTCGGTAAGAAGAGAGGAGAGATGGGGGAAAGGAAAAGAAGGGAGAAAAGAAAAGTTCATCTATGGTGCATTTTCATATGTTCTCTTAGTTATCAAAGTTACTCTAATTGTGGTAAATAATTTAAATCATATTTCTATTTTCTATGATTTTAAATTTTCAAGTTTATTTCCCACAAATTTAGTTAAAATATATTATCTCTCAATTTAATAAATTGACGTTGTGGTATGTGATATATATATTATCATTCTGAGCAATTTGATATGATCATATTGAAATTTCTATGATAATATTGAAATTTCGATGAGTAGTTTTGTGCGTAGAGTAGTTTAATTGAAGTAACAAGAATAAATGCACATATGCAAATGCAATAAGACTGTTGTATATATTTCCTTAACTCTAGCATGACATGTATATGACATAATTCATGACGTGATTTGGATATAGTTGTAAGCACATTTGAAGGAAAGACATACTAATGATCTACATGGTAATTGAACTAATCATATATGTATGGTAATTGCATGTTCTTATAACTGATAAGTTATAAGACATAGAAATTGTATATAATTACAAGAAAGGTTGGCTAGTTGCAAGCTGATTCAGGTTGGTAGGAGCAATATATCATTTACAGGAGGATGAGCAATGTAATGGGTTTATAGTGTAATTAGCCAAATGTATTGACTTACATTATGGAGAATATGTTATTATATGCATACATGGCATGACCCCACATGATTAGACATAAGATACATTAAAATGCATAAAATTATATGTACATGAACATGATATGAAATGATATTGATATCAGTATAAATACATGATACATATGATATATATATTATATTGGTAATATTTAGATACTCATACATACTATAAAAATATGTGATATATGATGCATAACACTACTACATGCTACCTGATATATTTACATAACATGAAATGACCTGACATAATAAGCATATCAATGAATATATTGATAAATATGAACATAATAAGATATATAAATGATATTGCATTGATTCATTGATTCATATGATAGTCTTTCATTAGCTCTATTCATGATACTTTAGGATTGGACTAAGTCAATCATTATAATTCTTGATCCATCATATGATTATGATTCATTTATTGAATTTCCATACTTATATGATTTGAATGATTACATGCATATTATTATGCTTTTCTTGTATTAGGTGCAATTTTAAGATCTGATGACTTACTGAGCTTTAACTCATTATGTGGGTTTTCATGATTTAAGGGAAAGGTAAGGACCCAGAGGAGTGAGATTGATCAAATTTTTATTTTAGGTATTTCCTATATTTTTATGTTCATTTTTGTAGCCATGAATATATTAAGATTGATGATGGGAAAGATGTGTTCATGACTAAGACAAATGATTTTTGGAAATGAAAAGTAAATGTTTTGATGAAATGGATGATTGCTTTCATTGTGTCTTATTTATATATGGATGTCAATTAGTAGCTCTGGTCGTCAATTAAAAGATCTAAAAGAGGTAATTCTTCCAATTAGATCTTGGAGTGTGACATAAAAGCTCCCTTCATATCCTTCTTAGGCTTCACCAAGCTTTAGTGAGCATTGGAGCTTAGGAAGGTTATGAGAAGTCTGTCTTAGGTCTCTCTATAAACTAGGATGGAGTTCATAAGTTGGGAGGGGCTGTGTGAATATGATGCTTAAGCTAGCTTAAATAGGTACTTACTTAGGATAAGCTACCATTAGAGGGGGGATTCTGTGAGACTTCGTTCCTTTGCTGTAGCTGCTGGAAAAGTGATTTTTCCCCAGGATCGGCCAGGACGAAGTTGAGATCGTCCAGGCCGATCAGTGCATTGAAAACAGCTGATTTCTGGAGTGTTCTGGAATGATTTCTGGACAGAATCGTCCAGGACGATATTGAGATCGTCCAGGACGATCTGCACTGTTCCTAAAACCGTCCTGATCATCTCCCTGGAGTATCAGCCAGGACGACCAGAATTGGTCTGATCGTCCGGGACGATAGAGTCGATCGGCCAGGCCGATATGAGTATGATATAAGGAAATGAGCTCGTTTTGAGGAGAGAGAAAAATCATTTTATAAAACAGATATTTTGAGGAGAGAGAAAGAGCGAAAAAGCAAAGGAAGAAGTCCGATTTTGGAGCCCGCGGAGCGATTTTCGTCGTTCGTTGCTGTTGAATAGTTTGTTTGTCTCGCTGTAAGGACTCCGAACCCTACTTCTATTTTCGAAGATTTCGAGGTTTTGTAAAATGGTGCTCAGATTTGTGTTTTTGTAAGTGATTTTCGTACCTGGTTTGGTACTGGCGAAGATTTCACCGCATAACTTTTGGTATGCTGTAGATATGATTATTCTGTACGTTTTGATTATTTTATGGTAGATTTCGTCCGGTCCGTTTTGGTTTTGCGGGGTTTTATTTTGACTGCAAATTATTATGATGTCCGAATTGGTTTGAGCAGTAGAAGAATAGTCTTATAATGTTACTGTGCACGTTTTGTATTAATTTGGTGAATTGTCATTTTTGGAGATTTTTGTGTAAATTTGACCGACTACTGTTACTCTGCCCGATTTTCGTACGATTTCTGATTTGATTGAAATTGATTGAGTGAATTGATATGCGTATAATTATTGATATGATCGTCTTAGATTTCTTTATTTTTGATTATTGCATCGATTATTGCATTGATTGATTGTTACTGAAAGACAAGTGGGAACCTGGTTGAACGTTGGTAGAAGATTGATTGATACCTGTACAGGATGGTGGGCCGACGGGCTTTCCTTTAAACCATGGATCATGGATATAACGATGGGAGTCATAAGGAGATTATATGCCGACGGGCGGCCGACGGGCAATAGAGTGACGACTCTTCTTGATCGAAACCAACGTGCGGATAACTACAACAGCATCATTGAACGAACTACAACAGCATCATTGATCATTGATAATAGCTAGTGTTTGTGCTTGTCGAGTAAGGCCATTGTATGGATTTCCTGATATGCATTGATTTATCGATTTCCGACTGATTCATTGATATTGATGGATTTATCGAATTGATTTACTATCGTACGGATTCATTGATTTCATTGAATGATCATTGAGCATTGATACTACTTGACTATTGATAATTGATATTGATATGGATATGGACGGCATAGATTCATAGATTCATTGATACTATTGATCTTGCATTGATTCGACTTGTTACTGTATAAAGTTATCGTATTGCTCTTCCGATTGATTTTGATTTTCTCGACTTGATTGATTCATAGATACCGGCACCGATATTGATATGAATCCTGCGTATTGATTCATAGAGATTGACACTGATATTGATACATTGAGTCGTCGTACCGGTTCTCGATCGATTGATTGATTGAATGGATTGTTGTCGTATGGATTTGATTTATCGTAGAATTGATTTCTATTGACCTGATGATTTCATTGAATTGATTTGATTTCAATTGATCTTTCGCCGTATTGATTAGATTATTTATTAGGATTTGAACCGATTGATATATTTGACTGGAAAGTGCTTTATCGATTGAGATGATTTCCCTACTGTAGCATCGTACGTCGTCATTATAGAATCTGTCGTAGTGTCATTGAATATAATTAGATCGACTGATTTGCAAGAATACGTTCTGGCATGAGTTTCTTATTGAATCAATTGACGCTATCGATTGTTATTAATTGATACAGATATCCTATTGATTTGACTGATAATATAGATACACTGATTTGATTAGATGACGCGATTGATCGAACTGATAGTATTGATAGTATTGATTGATAGACACTGCCATGAGGATAGATATTGATTGGAAGCACTTACTGATTTGATTTCGATTTATTGATGTTTTTACCACTGCATTGATTATTGACTATTGATTTACGTACTGCATTGACTATTAACTTGATTTCCGCTGTTCAGACTTGATTTTTATTGACGATGGATTTCCGCATTGCATAAACTCATTGACCATTGATGGATTTGATTTCATTGACCTGCATATTGATAGCATCGCCGTGCTTTGATTTCAGTTGTAGGCTTTGGTGACCTGCTGGGCTTTGTAAGCTCATTATATGTGGTTAATATTTCAGGTGCAGGGCCTCCAGTCTGAAGATCTTTCTGTCGAGTTCAGCCTTTTGTTTTGTAGCCTTTGGTAGGCTTTCTTTTGTAGCCGGTGTAGCTAGTGTAGATATTTCTTTTGGACTCTTTTGTCTCTTCTCTGATTGTACTATATGTGAATTATAGTATCCGCTGCTGTTTCTTTTCTGTAATGTAATTATCTCTGGCTCTGGATACATGTTTGTATGTATTGATATGAAAAACAGATGAGGAACCCGATAGAAAAGAAAAAAAAAAAAAAAGAACGATCAGATGAATCCTTTCGCTACACAGATCTTGGGGTCGTTACAGATTCCAAGGTCAAAGATTGCTAAGGATTAATATGATTAGGGTTACAAAAGGTGCAACAAATAATCATTGACTAGGGAAAGTAATGGCTAAGCTAATATTGGCAATAATTAAAATACATTTAATTCTTTTTTAGGATAACCACTTAAGGATTATATACCAAAAATCAAAACTTACAAAGTATTAACATGATTGGGGCTATATATATGCTATAAACACTTAAGGATTGGCAAAAATAGAGGCCAAGCTTAGATTAACAATAAGCACATTGGAATATTTCCTAGTTTAACACTTAACTATTAGCTTATTTGGATGAATCAAACATGAAATGTCCTAGTATAAGGTCCCCATGGGGTTATGGAGAAGTTTTATACCACATAAGGAAGAGTTGTTATCAAGTTGCCAAATACAGAGACATTCAATTCAAATTGTAAGACTAGGTATACTTGAACATCATACCTATAAAGGGTGTCAAGAAATTTGATCAAGTAGAGAAACTCAAATTAAGTTACACATGATCATTTGATATTTAGGAGATAGTAGGAACCTCTTGTTTAATAACTTTCCTTACTATATCATATGTCACAAAGTATTTCCAGTCTCAAAACTTATGAGATATATGCCAATCATGAGCTAATCAACCTAATAGATTTAGTTAAATTGATCTAAGTGACTAATTTAGGGTGCTAATCAAAGTATTAAATGTGCTTCGCTGAGTTCTAATGGGTGAAAAACCTAGTACCATAAGGTACTAACTAAGTAGCTTTAGAGACAATATATGTGGTTCATCAATAGCTTAGCAAAATTTGGATTACAAGAGAATCGCTAGTCATTTCATTGAGTAAAATAGGTTGTTGATAATTGAGCACCCAAAAATAGTGGGTTAGTTGATAGCTGATAAGTGTAAATAATGTATTATTTTATATATTATAGTTTTAGTGAAAATATATTATTTTAATTGTATTGTACATAAAAATATATAAAAGACATAAAATTTTAAGTTTCATATAGTGTTGTAGCTTCGAAACAAATAACGCCACATCACCATCAAAGGCATCATTAGAGCGCTAGAATATTAACATTGCGGCACTGACTTCTCTGTCAGACAGCGCCATGGCAGTCAAATATCAACTTCGCAGGGCCGAGTGTTCCGTTGTCCTGCACCACGACGTCACAATCAATAATACATCAGCCCCCAAATTGCCCTTCCAATGCTGCAGCGTCCGAAAATCAGCAGCACCGTGGCATGACTATTTACTAAGTAGCTGATCCACATCAACAAGTGTAATATCAAGATCTGCTCCAGGATCGTCCAGGACGATCTGGGATCGTCCTGGGACGATCAGTTGAGAAGCTGCTCCAGAATTTGCCCAGATTTGTTCCAGGTGTTTTTCTGTATGCATCGTCCAGGTCGATTGGAGACATCGGCCAGGCCGATTGGCACTGTTCATAATATCGGCCGGACAATAGCCCTGGGAGCTGTCCAGGACGATCAAAATGGTCTGATCGTCCCGGGACGATCTGGCGATCGGCCGGGCCGATATGAAGTTTACTTAAGGAAATTCTGTCATTTGAAGAGAGAGAAAAATCAGATTTTTTATAAAATATATTTGAGGAGAGAGAAAGTCGAGGTGAATATTGGAAAAGTTGATTTTCGGACGACGCGGAGCCGTTTTCGTCCGACGAGACTGTTCAGGATATTGCTGTACGCAAGGTAAGGCACATTCCGCCTTTCTCAATTTTCAGAACCGTCGTGTTTGGCGATATTTTCTGTCCGGATTTTATTTCCGTTAGCGATTTTCGTCTGTATCTTTTGATTGGTTCAGTTTTTACCGTGTAACTTTCTGTATATTATTGACGTGCCGAGTGTGCACATTTTGGTTATTTTCTGAAGATTTTTGTCTGGGTATTTTTGATTCGACAGAGTTTTTAGTCGACTGGATTTTTCTGTGTAAGTGAAAATGGTCTGTGCAGTAGAATAAATGTTCTGAAATGTTGTTATCTATATTCTGTGCAAATTTGGTGAATTTTGATTTTCATGAAAAATTATGTAAATTCCGTATACTGCCGTTGTGCTGCCCGATTTTTGTCTGATTTCTGATTTGTCCGGATTTATTCTGAATTAATATGCTATCTGTATATGCTATAAAAAGGGAGTTATAAGGGGCCTAGATCATATGAGATTCAGTTAGTGTCTGGGGAAAACTTAGATGAGCTCAAGTTGGAGAAATATCTGTTCTGTTCCGGATCCGATGAATTCTGTTGTTCTGGTGCCGTGAGCACATTTAGTATTTAGCTATTAATTACTCAGAGAATTTCTGGCGCCGTGAGCCAAGGGAGACATAAGGGTCAGAATCCATAGTGATTCTGTTTAGTTTTAGTTTAGCTATTAATTAAATATCTGATTCTGATTTCCGTACGATATGAATATGATTCCGCTCTGTATGATATGATTCTGATATGATTCTGATATGATTTTGTTCTGTTCCGATATGATCTGAACTTCTGATTCTGTACAATTTCTGATTTCTGTACGATTCTGCTTCTGTTGATTTGATATGTCTGATCTGTTCGCTTTGATATCTGTCCGATTCTGTTCTGATTTCTGTACGGATTTATCTGATGTGTTGGTTTTGAGATTCTGAGAATTTTGATTTGAGGTTTGTTGCTTTGCTGAGCTGTTGAGCTCACCCTTGCTTTCTAGTGGTTTTCATGTTCTGGGAAAGGGAAGAAAGTCCATGAATAGATTTCAGAGTCTGATCAGTATAGATATTGTTTTGTACCTTTTGATTTTGTACAGTCATGACTTTTCTGTTTCGTCTTTCTTTCTGTCTAAAAGCCATGTACTGTATTTGTAGATGATTGTTTTGAGGAAAAGAAAAGATTGATCTTTTGTTCCGCTGTATTTGATGTTTTTAGTGGCTCTGTGTTTGTGTGTCTGTTTAAGTTAAATTATTTGGAAGATTCAGTTCCAAAGCAAATTCCAAAGCCAGATCCTGGTTAGTTTTTCTGTCGCGGCCCGGTACGAACGGGATCCGTCTCGTCTCGGGTCGGGTCGTGACAACAAGCACCGCGACAGCACCATAAAAACAACGCAACAACATTAGTTCATTTATTGGGCACATTTAGTATTTAGCTATTAATTACTCAGAGAATTTCTGGCGCCGTGAGCCAAGGGAGACATAAGGGTCAGAATCCATAGTGATTCTGTTTAGTTTTAGTTTAGCTATTAATTAAATATCTGATTCTGATTTCCGTACGATATGAATATGATTCCGCTCTGTATGATATGATTCTGATATGATTCTGATATGATTTTGTTCTGTTCCGATATGATCTGAACTTCTGATTCTGTACAATTTCTGATTTCTGTACGATTCTGCTTCTGTTGATTTGATATGTCTGATCTGTTCGCTTTGATATCTGTCCGATTCTGTTCTGATTTCTGTACGGATTTATCTGATGTGTTGGTTTTGAGATTCTGAGAATTTTGATTTGAGGTTTGTTGCTTTGCTGAGCTGTTGAGCTCACCCTTGCTTTCTAGTGGTTTTCATGTTCTGGGAAAGGGAAGAAAGTCCAGGAATAGATTTCAGAGTCTGATCAGTATAGATATTGTTTTGTACCTTTTGATTTTGTACAGTCATGGCTTTTCTGTTTCGTCTTTCTTTCTGTCTAAAAGCCATGTACTGTATTTGTAGATGATTGTTTTGAGGAAAAGAAAAGATTGATCTTTTGTTCCGCTGTATTTGATGTTTTTAGTGGCTCTGTGTTTGTGTGTCTGTTTAAGTTAAATTATTTGGAAGATTCAGTTCTGAAGCAAATTCCAAAGCCAGATCCTGGTTAGTTTTTCTGTCGCGGCCCGGTACGAACGGGATCCGTCTCGTCTCGGGTCGGGTCGTGACAACAAGCACCGCGACAGCACCATAAAAACAACGCAACAACATTAGTTCATTTATTGGGCACATTTAGTATTTAGCTATTAATTACTCAGAGAATTTCTGGCGCCGTGAGCCAAGGGAGACATAAGGGTCAGAATCCATAGTGATTCTGTTTAGTTTTAGTTTAGCTATTAATTAAATATCTGATTCTGATTTCCGTACGATATGAATATGATTCCGCTCTGTATGATATGATTCTGATATGATTCTGATATGATTTTGTTCTGTTCCGATATGATCTGAACTTCTGATTCTGTACAATTTCTGATTTCTGTACGATTCTGCTTATGTTGATTTGATATGTCTGATCTGTTCGCTTTGATATCTGTCCGATTCTGTTCTGATTTCTGTACGGATTTATCTGATGTGTTGGTTTTGAGATTCTGAGAATTTTGATTTGAGGTTTGTTGCTTTGCTGAGCTGTTGAGCTCACCCTTGCTTTCTAGTGGTTTTCATGTTCTGGGAAAGGGAAGAAAGTCCAGGAATAGATTTCAGAGTCTGATCAGTATAGATATTGTTTTGTACCTTTTGATTTTGTACAGTCATGGCTTTTCTGTTTCGTCTTTCTTTCTGTCTAAAAGTCATGTACTGTATTTGTAGATGATTGTTTTGAGAAAAAGAAAAGATTGATCTTTTGTTCCGCTGTATTTGATGTTTTTAGTGGCTCTGTGTTTGTGTGTCTGTTTAAGTTAAATTATTTGGAAGATTCAGTTCCGAAGCAAATTCCAAAGCCAGATCCTGGTTAGTTTTTCTGTCGCGGCCCGGTACGAACGGGATCCGTCTCGTCTCGAGTCGGGTCGTGACAACAAGCACCGCGACAGCACCATAAAAACAACGCAACAACATTAGTTCATTTATTGGGTTCATCAGCGCTAATCTTTCTAGTGCTGCAACACCAAACACCTGTTTTGTGTTTTACTATAAATGGTCATTGTATTATATTTGTAAGGGAGTTCAACCACTTAGATAATTTAATTTCAATTCACAATGCTTTTCTGAAACTCCCTTAGGGTAACAACTAAGAGAATTTAGAGAAGTGCTTGATACATCATTAGAGTGTTTGGCTTGTGTTTGTGGAAGCAAATATGTAAGTAAAGAGGAGTGTAGAGGAAATCCATTGAACCCTTCTGGTTATATTTATCTCTTGTTCTTTTTTTTTATTATGCTAGCAATTAAAATGAGTTTGCTTCAATTATACTCTATGTCTGGCTAAATTCTCTTGTTTTTTATTGATGATGTAAGTTTCGTATATAGTATTAATGAATTCTATTATTCCTTAAAAGATTAAAAAGATATTTTCAATATTATTAGATCTTTATTTAATTCACATAGTGGACATATATGTAGTTAAAATTAGACGTAATGTGGGGCCTCGACAGAGGGAATAAGCATAATCATGAATATTGAATTATTATGCGTCATGACTAGGCATAAGGTTTGAAATATACTAAATTCTTAAGGAGTTGATATAACTATAGGAAGTCAATAGCCATCCTTTGTTCCTACATGCTCGACAGATATCTAGGAATGCATATGCTATGTGCTATGAATAACATCACAATTAAAAGAGATTCATTAAGGAAAATATGCTACTTATATTTATCAATTCAAAACATTATATCCATATAATATATTTATTATATTTATCTAATTTTATTTAAGTGATTGAATCTCCACAACTTTTATTTTTATTGAGTAGGACAATTGTTGTAATTTTAGTAGACAATACTAGTGTTTGTAAGTGAGCATATCTTCCTCGTGAGATCGATGCTCTACTCTATCACTATATTACTTGGTTCGGCACGTAGAGGATCTTATAATTTTCATATATCAAAGAAAACCTAAGCATTGCTAGGGATTGATAAAGCTCTAATTCATTTTACAATTCTATATGTTACTCCACCATCCCCATCAATGAGTATATAGTTTGGTAGATGGGTAGTCGACAAGTTGGTAAAGTCAATCGAATGAGTATTGAATATTTAAGTTGGCATTTAGTGTGGGAAGGGGGATTGGAATAATATGGCTTGACAAATGTTTTTGCTTTTCCCAAATCCATAAAGAATCTTTAGGAGTTCCCTCCTTGACTAGCACACAAATCTATCTAGTCATCACTTGAGAGCATATGTAGAGAATTTCTATGTTTTCTTATTGCTAGGAGATTCCACATGATTTCTCTATCATCCTACTGATGATAGCCATTACCTATTGAAAGTTATATTATTCTCTCCTATTTAATATGAGATATTCAAGGTGAAATGATTATTTTATGCCTTAAGCTAGTTAGAATAGCAAGAGTGGGAGCCTTATGAAGAGCTTGGAGAGGAGCCTATTGAAGAGAGATTAACAAGTTAGTTTTGAACTGTTGTGCATACTATCATGTGGAGAATCCCTAACTCTTTAGTGGCTTTCCCTACTTGTCATTATGCATATAATTTTAGCTTCTTTGAACTTTCTATGAATGAATTGCTTGACTGAAGTTAGCAGTTGTGAGTATGCTAAAATAATTAATGACTTTCTTTTGAAGGATCATAAAGACAATTTTTAGCTTATAAGAACCATCAGGACCATCATATAAATCTTCTCTCCATTGTTCATACAACCTAACCAAAACACATCAGACAGCTTACATACTGAATCTAGCATAGTTTCTAACATCCTACTTTTTCTTTTAGAAATACATTTCAGATCAAATAAACACATTTCAACATCATTTCTATTTTGTATGCAATGAAAAATGTGATATTGGTATATCATATTCCTTTACACCATTCTTCTTTTATCTATGAGATATCACATCAAAACAAAAAATTTAAAATATGTTGACCTTTTGGTATGAGAAGCAATATACTTTTCGTAGATCACACTTTACATAATGTGTTGAATATGAGGGTATCAGAAGCATTGCTATTTCTTTAGGCTTCGTTTGTGACGGCTTTCTTCTTGATTTCTAGTACAAAAATTTCTTGAATTTGCAATTTTTGTACTAAAAAACGGTTTTAAAATGCAGTACAAAAGCTGTCCCAAACGAAGTCTTAATTTTGAAAAAACTGTTGTAATTTACATGAATACAACGGTAAGACTAATATATATCTGGATAAAACATCAACAGGTTATTTTATTTTCGTTCAAGCATTCCACAATGAAAAAGAAGTGCAGTTACACATTTTTTCTGCTTCCAGGACAGGGAGAAAAAATATCTAAGCTCGGCCTCCACAGGTGATAAATACTAATTAAGTGAACAAACCTGAAAATGACACTAACAAGAGATAAATTTTTATGAAATTAAGGTTTCGTTTGGAACATCTTATTTATTGCTTCTTAAAGCAATTTTTTAGTCAAAATTTTATTTTTTAATTAAAAATCTGCTTTAATAAACAATAAAAAAATCATCCAAACGAAACCTAAATTCCCATGAAAGCTCGGCACTGGGACTCCCAGTGTTCCTTAGCTTGCTGGAGCCTCTCAATTCGTTCTGTTTTTAACCTCTGCTCCCAGTACTCAGGACAACTATTGAAAAAAAATATATATATATTAGCAATTTGGTTAATAAAATATTGAAGGTTTACTGTATAAACACTATCCACATTAACATACAGAAGAGTTAAAAAAAAGTAGCCAAAATAACAAGGGCAGGAGCAACAGGATAAAGGAAATAACTCTTCCCTCTACTGTTTCAAATACTCCTCTTTTTTGTTTGGAGTGGAAGTACCATTACACCATATGCTAATGTTTAGCAGGCTTTGTTTGGAGTGGCTTTTTTGTTGCTTCTTAAAACAACTTTTTAATACAAAAATTTTAGAAAGTAAAATTTTTGCACTAAAAATCTGCTTTAAGAAGCAGCAAAAAGTCATCCCAAATGAAGCAAAAAAGAGTAGAAATCAACCTCGTTTTTTTCTTTTGCAAAGGGATGGGGTTTTTTAAGGTTGTAAAAAGGTAATAAAAACTAGGGGAAATTCATCAAAGGTTCTTTGAGTTGACTGTCCTTTATTTTTCAGTCATTTGACTAATTTATAAAATTATTTGCTCATATTCAATTTAAAAATTTAAATAATATCAAATAAGGATGACTATTCTAAATGAGGAGAAGGCCAGAAGGGGAACTGCCAATAGCAATTCTTAATTTTAGCATAAAGGGATGACTAAAATCAAAACAATTATAATGCTAGGATGAAGACTTTTTAGCTAAGAAATTTAATACCAACGGTCTTTTGAAAGGCAAAGAGCAGCAAGCATTGACCACTCAGTTGGTGATGGGATAAAGAAAAGCAATAAGAATTGACCACTTCGTAGTTGATAGGATAAAGATAAAATAATAAATTCAATAAAATACATAAAATCTGTTGACCTCCACTTGAGAGAAAAAAAAAAAAAAAAAAACCCCTCTTGCAAACCCAACTAAACCAAAACCAACCCATTTCCTGAATCAACCCACAGTCAAAGCCAATATCTTCCTTCTACCTTTCTCTCTCTAATATATATATATATATAAAGGGAGAGAGAAAATAATTTAAAAAAATACAAAAAAAAGGAGAAAGAATTTTTTTTGTGATTGCCGCCGTTTACTTGTCCACCAAGGTATAAAGTTCAAACCCAAAGTCCCACTTTCGGTGTTTGTGATGTGCCAGAAAACCATCTATAGACGTTTTTATTAGCGTGGTGAGAGGAAAATCCGGTGCGACGCTTATGGTAAGGCGTGTAAGTCCTGTACATGTTTTTCTCAGTGTGATGGGGACACTTCTAAGTACCTATAGATGCCTCAGTGCCTACGGGAAAAAAATTACACATTTCAAACAAGTACCTCTGAAGACCCATACACGCCTTTATTTGCGTGTTGGGATAGAAGATTATGGCCGTGGTGTCTCCCTACACCTACCATACGCGCCTTTCTTGGTGTGGTGGGAAGGCCCAGACTCCTGAAATTTTTCCTAAACAGGAGAAATGCCAGGATGCTGCCAAAATTTATGGTGAACTGGGGACTTGAATTTGAATTAAGCACATAGGACTTAAAACTGAACAATCGGCAGCAAACTTGAACTTGCAAATTGAACAATAGGGGATCTAAAATTGAACAATAGGGGACAGAGCTTGCAAATTGAACCACAGGGAACCAGATTGAAATTTAAACTCTAAAATGCACAATTACACTGAAAGTTACAAACACTAAGCAACTTTGATTGCTCGGATGAGCATCAACAAATGAAATGGGACTTATGACATACGAAATCCCGACTATAAAAATCAAAGATGTAAGCCATATGAGGACGATGGTTATTGATTACGATGCATGCGTCAATCAAGCAAACAAACATATTACTCTACCACAAATGAAGGAGGCTGATGCGCATAACAATGTGCTTGGAATAGACTACAACAACCTTGTGAACGATCATTGGGCAACAATGAAAGATATACAAATGAACCCATTAGTGAGTACGATTCCGTTCTTTGGCGTAAAGACTGACGTGCCCTAGGGAGATGTCTTTGAATCCATCTGTATTTAATAGCCCACAAGCCAATGTGCATGAAGAGGTTAGTGGCGAATGCAACAACGCATCATCTGCAAGCAGCGACAATCCACATGTAACGACTCGCCAACCGGCAAGCATGAAGAAATTGTTGACGAATGTAGCTCAGCTAGTGGCCAACGTCGAGGTACAGGTAAGCATATTAATGTACATGCAAGCAATGATAGCAAATATGTTGTGGAAGGACTACAACAAGTGCGATTTAAACTTTGGCTGGAACTTGAAGAACTGGGTATGCCATTATTATAAACTAGGCTAATTAAGAATTTAGTAATTACTAGATTAATAAGTAATGCTAACAAATCATTGAATAATAATTAACAGAGTAATGTGATTAAGTATTTAGAAATTAATTAAGGTCTTTGCATATTAAATTAAGCTAATTAATTCTTCTAATAAGAAAACAATCAATGATTTGGTAATATGTTTAGCATAATTATGAATATTTAGATTACTTAGGTATTTATTGATGATTAGTATAATAGTTAATCTAAAAATTACAAACTAATTTGTTACTAGATTAATTTAAATTAATAATTACTTATTAGTTAATGATTAGGATTTAAAATTAGGCTAATTAATTAAGCTAATTAGTTCTATACAAATAAGGTTATTCAATTAGAGATAATTAATTAGTAGGAGATAAATTAAGCTAATTAGGGATTAATTAATGAATAAGATAGTAAAACAAGTATAATTATCCATAGCTCATTAAGTGCAATGCTGATTAGGCTATTTACTTAAGGATTTGTTGCTGATTTAGTTTAATTTATTGTTAAAATAATAAACAAATAATTAAATAGTCTTAAGATTTAAACTTTAAAGGTAGCAATCATTAAAAAAAAAAAAAAAGAGTCAGTAAGTTAAATAATATTGTACCTTTTGCTGAGCAAAATGTTCAGTTCATCCATGTATACAGCTCTCTCAAACACCCCTTGCTGAAGTCATTTCAAACAGGTTAAAAATCCATCAAATAAGAAAATAAAAAGGAATTGAGAGAGAAGATGGGAGAGTGAGGGAGCTACTTGTCGACATAGAGGGCATTTTGCTTTAGAGTCTGCAGCTTTTAATCCATCAACAACAGTCACTGATGCAGTCGAACAACAGCACATATAACAGAAAATATGGCCACAAGTGAGACAAACGGGATCAAAGACAGTGTCCTGAAATTAACCATTTGATTATTCAATAATAATTTTCACAACTGTAGATTCTTAAATATGCATTCCATAGGCAAAAACAAAACAAGGAAAACTAAGCTTGCTGATTATATTAGGCTTCGTTTGGAACAATTTTTTTGTTGCCTTCTAAAACAGCTTTCTAGTACAATTTTTTCTTGAATTAGAAAATTTTATACTAGAAAACCATTTTAGGAAGCAGTGCGAAAGCTGTCCCAAACGAAGCCTTAATCTGACTTCAAAAAATATGATACTTGTTTCACATTACATGCATTAAACTCACCAAGCATATGGAGCAAGTAAGATCAATATCAAGCTTCAATGAATCAAACAAGCTGCAAGAGAGCATTGGCCTGCCGTCGTTGAATGTGAGTTTAAATTCGGTCAACAGACCCGACGTATGCTTGTTGTTAACCTTTTCCCTCAAATTGATGTAGAAGGCGATTAACTCAGATAGCCATGGAGAATGTAGCATCTCTATTTGCATCGTTTGAGCTTTTGATCTGAATGCTTGACCTTGCTTAGAATAATGAACCTGAAGAATCATCCAAATTTTTCTATAACATATAATATAGAGATTACAATGAATGTGTTGATTGGACTGGGTACAAAGAGCATTTCTATAAAAAGTATACCAAGAGATAAAGGTTCAAATATACGAGTACCACTCCATATGTTTCTGTGGAAAGTAAAGAAAAATAAACATTACACACTAAATTAATAACTCATTGCACTTTAAGCAAACACCTTATCATATTTCTTTAATATTTTTCTCATGGCAATGGAGTTGATGATAGCGTAAGTGACCAGCTCTTTGCCTTCCTGAATCAGGGCTACATTATTTTTTGGAAGCTTTCCTCCAAACCATATCAAGCACCTTTGGATACCAGATGCTAAATGCAGCTCGAGTAGACTCTTTGCTTGTTTGTTGAAGAAGCCAACTACCTTAGACATCTCCACCACAAGAGAGGGAAAGAAAGTGCCATCACACACTATATTCGAAGAATAATGTAAACTGAATTAGTTGTAAAGGAATACCACATGATATTGCTAAGTTAATTAGTAACTGATAACCAAATGTTCTTAACTGGTTGTGAAGACAGGCATGACTAAGGCTTCGTTTGGGGCGGTTTTCTAACTGCTTCTAAAAGCAACTTTCTAGCACAAGTTTTAATTTTTGTAGTTTAAAGTTGTTTTAAGAAGCAGGAAGAACCCCAAAGACTAAGGCTTCATTTGGGATGGCTTTTTTATTGCTTCTTAAAATAGCTTTATAGTTTAAAAATTAAAAATTTTATACAAAAAAGCTGCTTTAAGAAGTAATAAGAAAGCCATCCCAAACGAAGCCTAACTTAACCGCCTTTAGGAATCCACATTCAAATCACATTTAAAGCCAGAGAATATGCTTAAGAAGCAATACATAAACTGATCTGAAAAGAATAATTTTCTTAACAGAAGGTTTGATACACTTTGGCTTGAGTTTTTAATATTACTTAGGTTGTCACTAAGTTTGTGGTTTCATACTTTGATTCATATTTGATGCCTTCTTTTTAGTAATTAAAGAAGGATTACAGTCATTTGCTTATTTCATCGTGTTTCCGAGCCACTCCCTATGATGTGACAATGCGCAAATTAAACTTTTAACGTTTTTTCCTCTCTTATGGATTGCGGAACAGGAAGGAGCTTCAAACCATTCTGAAACAGGGAAAGTTCAAGCATAATTACCCAAAATATGGGCAAAAATTCCCAATAAGTTGAGTATAACATTAACTCATTAAAAGCACCATTACCCAGATAATATAACAATAGGCAATGCAAGCAACTAAAGTACCACTACATCCACAACTGCTTAAAGAAGATTCTTTGCAGGTATACAAAATCAAAGGGGTAGAAAATCCTATAGATATGTTCTTCAAAGTCACGACAAATAAACTGAGGCTTTTCTATGCCTCAAATTAGCCTTTTCTGAATGCTGTTATGAAGGGGCTTCATAGAGAGAAATTAGTAAATTGACCACTAAGTCAAGCACATTGAAAATATGGTCCCTATGTGGAGTTTGCTAAATTTATGGAGCAAAATTTCCCACTCTAAATATGTCTAGAGATCCCCCATTATTGTATTCGATTGAATTTGATTTGATTTAATTGGGCTATGAGAATAATTTGAAATTATGTAATCAATTTAAAATGTTGGAAGGCGTGCAAGGCTATTTGATTCTAGAACTTGTAATTTTCCAGTTATCTAGTGGACTCCTTGGGGAGGAGCTTCTTATCCTACTCCAAGAAGCAAAATAAAAAATCGAGAGTAGGAGAGCGAGATTAGGTTCTACGATAGAGAAATGGTCCTGTGGCTTCCCCTTCTTATGATAGAGAGAGAACATTTGAGGATGACAGAAGAGAGGGATAAGGAGCTTCAAGCAATGTTAGACAGAGATGGATTTGAGCACCTCCATCGACAACAGAGAAGAGAAGAATGTGAAGTACGACTACAACAGAAAACATTGGAAGAACTAAAGGGAGGAGGGTGAACTTGACTGCAATGATGGTCAAGGAGGAAGTCTACCTCAGCAAGCTTTTGCTCCTCCCTCTAGTTTTCTTGACATTTGAAACAACTAGCTGCAGTTCTCATTCACTCCTTTAATTGGCAATTTCAGCAAGTGGTTGTGCTCCTTCCTATCTCACATGATTAAAGCAGATAGCTATCTTCCTTCTCTATCCACAGTCGACCCTAATGACAACAATTCTCTTCATAAAATGGTAACTCTATCTCATATTTAGACTGTATAAATGAATCTTCTTGATGACCTCTTTTTGATGCTTAAGACTATATGGCATGCTATTTTAGGCAAGCTTGAATCCAGTTAAACACAATTTTGGAGATTATAAAGTCTACTATTTGCTTAAGTGCTTTTTCAGCTCCATCAATTGTTAAATCCTGCCATTCAAAAAATTTAAACTTGCAAATGAACTCAAAAAGTAAACTACAAACCAGAGCAATGGTCAGAACACTTGGGCATACAACACCCACTAGTTTCATCTTGTTCTCTCTCATCCTCGATGACTCTCAGATGAGTCTGAGATTGGAATTCCCTCCTGCACTTCTTAAGTATCTTCTTGAGCTTCTTCAGTCCCACCACTGGGAACTCCTTATCCTTCCTACCCTTCATGTACTCTTCATATCTCTTACAAAACTTCATCCTTCCCCTCTTATGCTTATAAAAAATGGAAACGTAAAGAAAACGAAACAGAGCAAACGATCAAAAATATCCTTCGGCTTACTCCAAAATAAGATATTTTCACTAAAACAAACATAGAAGGCGAGAAAGGACGAGAGAGAGAGAGAGATTTTTAACGCAAAAGAACCATGGAAGCACTTTGAGGCGTTTGTCCGTGCCATCAGTAATATTCATAGACGTGTAGCTATGGTAAAATTATTTGGGCGGATGAGCAACAGTACAATTCGACTTCTTTCTCTAGTTTAGAAAAGTAAGTAGACCGCTGCTCTTCCTCATGTATTAGTTGGAGCTTTAACGATTAATGGGCATGTGAGTTTGACTTAATGGAACTAAATGTTCCAAAAAAAAAAAAAAGAGTTGCTGGATTTTTTTCTTGACCCAAACTGAAAAATTCAAATTTTTGATTGATCTGTTTGATAAACGGATCGAGTTAAGGTTAATCCACAAACCTACTTTTAACCCAAAAGCAACCTATTTAATATCTCTTTTTTTTTTCATTAAAATTGTTTACATGCTGGTTTCATCTTCTTATTTTTTACTTTATAATTAATAAGATTTTTTTTTTTTAATAACAAAAATTGGTTAATTGGCCGAATTATGTTCATTCCGGTTGCTAGCGGGTCAAGTTTGGGTTAGTCTTTTTGACCTATTTATTAAACATGCCAAATTCGAATGGACTGAATTCAGGTCATAATTGAATCTAACTCATTAAACTATTTTGATACCATTTTTGAAAGGAAAAACAACTCATTTCTATGAGAAGAATATTTTTTACTTAACATATTTAAATTATAAATATATAACAATTGCTCATAATTCTTTAAATGCTTACAATAATTAGTGGAATTTTAATATGTAAATAGTGAAATGGATATGCCCTAAGCATATTTATTGCTTATAATGGGTTAATATTGGGCTCATTGAGGATTTGAGGTTCCCACATGTTGGAACTTTTATTCTATCCAGTGAACGTGCGTAGAGGAATGTTCGGTTTTAGGCAAAAAAACGCCTGTACCGAGTTTTTCGCGCCTATACAGAGTTTTTCGGTACAGGCGCTTTTTTGCCTAAAACCGAACCTTCCTCTGCGTACGTTCACTGGATAGAATAAAAGTTCCACATGTTGCTTCCATTCACATGAGCTCACTTCCTATATACAACATTACCAATGAATGAGTGAATATGATCTAAGAAATGGTACTGGAGGAAGACACTATGATCCCAAAGTCTATAAGTGAGGTTGAAGGCAAGAGATAATTGAAATTAATATCAGAAAACCTTTATAATAATTAAAAAAAATAATACATGCTTACTCTGCCACTATGGGGGATATTTAAAGGCAAGAGAATTTTTTTTATTTTTTTTTTTACATTTTACTATTACTTGAAAAGATTAAAAATTGATTTTATTTCATAACTTGTACATCTTAAGTTCTTGAGAAGCCTTGGACATGTGGCACATAGAAGACACTAAGGGGCTGTTTGGTATCAGATTTATAGCGGGATTTAAGTCGGATTTAGGCTAAATCCAGCCAAACAGTTTTTGTGCGCACGTTAAATCGCGAGATGCGGTAAATCCCGGATTTACCGCTTAAATCCGGGATTTAGTAAATCCGAGGGGTAGCCAGATTTAACGGGATTAAAGGTTCGAGCGATACATTTCGCGTGGCTCCCGTGTCGTCAACTACAGAGCTCGCCCTATTTCTACAAACAAACGCATCAGGCTTCTTCACAGTCGCCTCACTTGGGATTTCATCTTCACGAAGGTGCTTCGTTGGAGTCTGGATGAGTGACTTTTTTTTTTTTTTTTTTTTGAGTAGATAATAGTTGCATAGTTGAGTTTTTTTTTTTTTTTTTTTTTTTTTTTTTTTTTTTTTTTTTTTTTTTTTTTTTTTTTTTGCTGGAAAGTGCTGGAGTGGGGGTTGTGGAAGATACATTATCCTCATTTTTTTCATGAAAACTTCAATTATTTTGAGAATCACACACAAATGGCAAGAACACCAAATAGTAACCAAAGAAGAAAGAAGAGACCGTCGCAGTACTGATAAAAGAGCAGTACTCCATTGATTTATGGAATGCTCGGGTAAGATTTTTTTTTTTTTGTATTATATATCTTCCATAGATTATATTTTGTAATTTACCCATTCATTTCTTTATTTCAAATTGCAAGTCAAAGAAATCGATCGGCATGATTATTTCTTTTTCAACATTATACCTATATGAAGTCAACCAAAGAATTGAAGATTGCTCTTACTTATGACTTCTTCTTTCTTTTTTGCTAATATTAGTTTGTCATTTCCTCTATTTTGAAATTTTCATTAATATTGTATGAACTTGAATTGTTTGTATTATGTTTTATGCAATGAAATTGATTACAAAAATATCTACATCAATTTTAAATCCTTAACTGACATAAATCCTGAAATATGTTACAAACAATTTCTCAGGATTTAACATTTAGCATACCAAACAGTTTTCAGGATTTAACACATTTCGGATTTACTAAATCCGGATTTAAAGGATTTATTAAATCCCACTTAAGTTAAATCCCACTTGTTGCCAAACAGCCCCTAAGGCTTTGTTTGGGATGACTTTCTTATTGCTTCTTAAGAAAACAGTAAGTAAGCCGTCCCAAACGAAACGTTGGCTTCATTTAGGATAAGTTTCTTACTACTTTACTTTATAGATTGTAATCATAATTTCTGTTTGTGCCAAGAAGATGCTTTTTGCAATATCTTAAAAAAAATATTTTATCCGCAACAACTTTATAATCACATTTATAAAATGTTGCAATTGTGTCATGGATCCCTAAGTCTTCCTAACCATGGAAGATAGAGGGAGTTGTGATTTTGTTTGTTTGGAGCAAGAAATCAAAGCTAGCATTCATTCAAAAGGGTAAGATAGTTTTAAAAAGATTTCACAGTTGTATAATGTGAAAGAAGGATGGTGGATATCATAATAGGTGCATATTAGAGTTTTAAAAGCTTCCAAACAACAACAAAATTTACTTGCGATATTTTTATTATCTTCATAATTCTCACCTTGCAAATTTTGGTTATCATTACAAACAAAATTTATTTTATTAATTTCATAATTACATTTTAAATTTTTATACTAAAAAATTGCTTTAAGAAACGGTAAAAAAGCCGTCCCCAACGAGGCCTGAATCTTTTTTGAAATCAAGCAACTTGAAGGCTAGAAGAACCGCGATCTCTTACCCCATTGAAAGTTAATCCCTCGAACAAAATTATGAAACAATTGATCATCCAATTAGATTTTATTTGTGACAACTTTCTGTTTTATTTTTTACAATGCAATTATAATTTTCATTTGGTTATTATTCTTTCACTACTTTCAATACATTTTTGTGATAGGAAGCTGCTTTCTACAACAGCTTTCAAAAAAGCAGCTTTCTCCACATCAGCTATTTTTCAACCACCTTTATAAAAAACTGCTGTCAATCCAAACATACCCTTAATTACATGAACTATTTTATAATGACAAAAGAAGAATCATGCCAAATGCAACTATTAGAGTTGGTCAAAGTGTGCACCTAATTGATCAATTTAATTTTTTGAAAAAGGTTAAACATTGCTAAATTCTTTTTATGAGGCAACTAATGAAATTTGTTAACAAACCAAGTAGAAGACAACTTTAGGCTTCGTTTGTTTTTTTGGTGCTTTTGTAAAAGACAGTTTTAAAAAATATTAGTTCAGAAAATGGAGTTTTCTAATGATGAAGCTTATATAAAAAGCTTTCTCAAGATTGCAGAAAAATGAAAAAAAAAATTTATTGGGAACGTGATTTGACGAACCAAACAACACAAAAAAAAAAAAATCCGTTTCGAAAACGGAAAAGGCGAAAAAAAGGCTCAAACAAACAAAGCCTTAATCAAAGTGGATCAAAACGACATTTTTCATTCATTGTATGTTTTGTTGTCCTCTGTAGAATTAGCTAATGGCTTTCATTGGTTCTGTTTTTTTTTTTTTTTTTTTCATAATTGGTCAAAAAAATTTAAAATGGTTCGATCTGTCGAAATAATCTTATTTTTAAAAAGTTTATTTTCTCAATAAAGAGAATAAGTCAATTGATCAACATATTTTAGTGCTATTTAATTTCTTCTGCTGTTTTGATTGGCCAAACAAGAGAAATTTTATTTCCATGCCTCATAATAATAGAAATTGGAGAAATATGTCCCTTGTTTATTTTTTTAGAGGAATATCCACCCTACTAGCTAGCTTGATTGCCTTTTAGCATTTCAATATTTGATAGTTAAATTTGAAAAGACATAAATACATAGCTTAATAATAAATTTTGTATGTTAAGACTATCTACAAATATATAATATTTTATTTACTTTGGCATAAAACCAATAGGCAAATTGTGCATTGGTTATTCTTGAGGTTTACCAAACTTAATCAAGTCAAATATCCTACATAATTCAGCACCTTATAAATTTATTGAATCATAACAATATCATAACAGTACACACTTGCATACAACTATGCTTAGTGGGATTTTGGGGCTGTTTGGTTGGATTACACAATGGTGTAAAGTATTTTAAATGTAAGGATTTTGAAAATATTGTTGTTTGGTTGAATCGAAAAGAAATACAAAGTAAAGTAAATATAGTATAAATCATTCTGATTCATTTTTGAGGTAAACCAAACTAGCCCATTTTGAGCGAGAATGATTTACATGGTAGGCAAGCTCGCTTAATTGACAGCTGTGGGTTGCAACCATCATAGCCACCTGAAGCCAGCCACCACCACCACTGGCTGCCTCCATCCTCCATCGGCCACCACTGCAACCACCTGTCCCCGGCTACCACCACCTCCACCCGCCATTGGTTGCCTCTCATTGTTGCAGGCCACCACTTCCGCCACTCACCTATCGCCACCATATTTAAACTTTGCACTACATTCATTTACTTCAAACAAAATAAAAAAAATCATTCACCTAAATTTACTTTACACTCATCCAAATAACTCAAAAATAATCCTTTTATGATGTATTATTTTTATGTTGCATTCATTTTATGGTACATTCCTTTTTTTAGCCAACCAAATAACCTCTTATGACAGCTTCATATTCATTCTCATTTAGAATCTTATGTGAACCATGTTTACTTGGAGGATTACAAAAAAAAATTAAAAATTATAAGTATGCCATGTGACTTAAGTTGTCTGTCATTATCATTTTGTATTGCTTGATTTTATCTTGTCAACACTATTGATTTGAAGTGCAATAAATAGAAAGTAAATATATCCTTTATAGCATAAGCTTCACAAATTTAAAATTCAACAATTGTTTTATTAAGAGTTTTTTTTTTCTTCAATTGATGCATTATCCTAAAAAGGTAGATTTCAATAAATAATTAATCATAAAATTTTGAAAAGTACAACCATAACCAAGAAAACAATCTTTCACATGGGTTCATTTATATCTTATTGTACAACATCACAAACACTTATTTTCCAAGCTAAATGAATCAATAAACACTCCAAGTTGCATGAGTTAAATGAATTATAGGCCCATCAAAAAAAAAATGTAAGGATTTGTGTTGAATTTTCACGTAACAAGGGCTACGATTATATTACATTGGACAATTAATCACTTGGAGATAAGAAAAAAACAAGAATAAATATAGTGTAAGTGGTTGAACATATCATGAGATTGTGATTTCCACAAGAAGAATTTGACTTATAAATTCATATAATTTTGGATCTTGCAAGTTCACACATGTTGATAGATTGGACACAAAATCATCAATGGATCTCAAACACTTAATCCTCGGTCATAAATATTTAATTTGATCCCTTGCAAACTATATGTTGCTTTACTGTTGAAAATCTTACTACATGCTTAATTGATTCAATTTTCATGTTTATTACATATCAACATCAAATCAATCCTTATTTTCATATTATATATCATTTATATCATCCCTTGTATTCATCACTTTATTACAAATATTATTAAAAATATTAATCTCAATTTATATTATATCAATACTCTGATGAATAAGATTAGAACCCCAAAATGACAACTTCCAAAATATGTTCCTCTTATGTTAATAATGTTTCATGTCACAAATTCAAAATATACTTCAAATAAGGATGATGTAGAGATAAAGCAATCAATAACAGTAAAAATAAAAAAATAAAGATTATCTTGCAACTTTGCACTAATATGAATACTTTGCTCCACTCTATATACAATATAGGCATGCCAATTCTGATACAGAGCACATTCAACACATACAAATTATCATATCTATGATTGCTCGTTGACATTAATTTTCATTATACAATTTTTCATTTGAACTTAAGAAGAATATTATTTGTAATGTAATTATATCAAAATTATATAATATAACCATGACTTAACTTTTTATTCTAAGTTAGAAAGTCAAACATTATAACATATCCTTATAACATCAACATTGAATTCTATATGATACAATTCTTGAAGAGATTGAGACTTCTTATATGATTTCTTGGCTTTCTATTTTATTTCATTTTTAAATAATTTTAATGTAAATACACAAATATCTCTTTAATTGCCCACTTTTTTCTCAAAAGAAAAAAATTAAAATTAAATTTAAAAATTGAAGAAATTAATTAAATTTTTATTCTTCAAAGAAAAATGTGAAAGAAAATATGTAGTGCTTTAATTTGTTTTTTTTTTTTTTTTTTTAAATAAATGATTATGACAGCTCACTTGAAGTTAATATATATGCTTTTTTAAAAGATAAATAAATAAAATCTCAACTATGAACTTAATTAATTGAAATAATAATGAAAAAATATCTATTAAATGCACAATATTTTTATTATCACGAAAAAAGTCAATATATTTCTATAAACATTCCCTGATTGGTTAATATTCATATGTCAAATAATTATCGACTCACTAATCATTCAAAATTTTACTACTCTATGAATAGGAGAATTGAACCAAATTTAAATTAAAATATTATCAAATTAATATTTCTTTTTATTTATTTTTAAATAATAAAATCCAATTAAATAACTCCAGCACTACACATAAAATACTATAATAATGAGATTATGTGCCAAAAATCATATGTATTATTCCATTTTTAAAAGTTTCCAAATTAAATAAATCCAATTTGGCTTTCTCAGATTTCCCATATGAGAATTGAGATCCACTTAAGGACTTATTTTTTGATAGTGACCTCAAAGATATGCACCCAAAAATAAATAAATAAATAAATAATGATAATCATGAGAGTCACCTGAAAAGGAATGGCTTCAATGAATTCATCAGTACCATTCACTCTCAGTGGCCGGCCACCCACCCAAATATGTAATAAAGAATTCCCCAGTGGACCCTTTTGGGGTGTGTAAACGAGTCGACCCGACTCGAGTCGAGTCGCGTCGAATCTACTTTGAACTTGAATTTGAACTTGAGCTTGATTTATTAATGAAATCGAGCTCAAACTTAGAATTTGATTCTACAAGTTCAAGCTGCTCGAGAGTAGCTCTTTTACAACGAAAAAAGAGAAATTGATTATAATTAAAAAATTATTACAAAAAACTTATAAAAAAAATAGATAAATTAGAAGATAAATAATAATGAATCAAATAAAATAAGAAAGAGATATATTTTAAATATGTTTAATAGCTTTATATTTAAACTCTTGAATTCTAATATATTTTAAAGTCACTTTGGGTTCGTGAGCTAATTAGTCGAGTCAATGTTGACTCAGATTTAACTCGTTAGCTCATCGAACAATTTATCAAGCCGAGCTGGAGCTGACTAATGAGTGGCATTAAAAGGCTCAACTCACTCACGGCATAGAGCCTTCCAGTTATTATTATTATTATTTATTATTATTTTTATTTTTTGGCATTTAGCTTTGAATCAGTCAATTTATTCATAGAGTATAAATAACTATAACGGAGCTCTGTAAAAAATAATAAAAATAAATAAATAACTGACAGCCTTCACCATTTTTTAATCTTTGACGTGCAATATTTTAAATAAATATTTATGTATTGGAAATCAAAATCATCTTTACATAGAAATTATCAATTGAATAAAGTTTGATGGTAAAAACCATAATTAAATACCTTTTAGCTAGGCATAATCACATGAGAATGAGCTGTTAGAATTGGGTAAATTAGTTGTATATACCCTTCCCTTGTGCTTAATTTGTATTCATTTAGGTGCTGGTTTGATGTTAAGTATTTTAAAAATAATGTGTTTGGGTTTGAGATTTTTATTTTTATTTGTTAAACTTAATAAAAACTAGAATTAAGGGAAAAAAATAACATAGGAGAGAGGAAATTATGACGGGAGATCGTCGGGATAGATATTGATGGGATCGGTGGTGTTTGAATGTGAAGAGGACTTCGTGATGAGAGCTTGCTTGCTATGGCATGCATTGGTAGGCTTGAGAGCCTTTGAAGGGACGGAGAGGTCAGGTCAGAGAAAAGTTATTACGTTCAGACAAAAAAATTGAAATTCGGATAAATACCGAGCGATATCGAGTGCTGTATTGAGCACGGTACCGAATGCCCAAGTGACGTGGCGCTTTGTTATTGGTCTCTGAACGCGTACAGTGTCCGGACACAATAATTACTCCAAGTCAGGAGCTCATTTGATGATTTCAAAATATGGAAAAATAAGAAAGATCAATTTCAAATTTCTCAAAAAAAAATATTTTAGATTTTATTTTAGTCAATCAAACAAATGAAATTTCAAAGAAAAATTTTTTGTCATAATGAAACTCGAAGCCCTTAAATATATTTTAAGATTAATGTAAAATGAATTAATTGTATATCTAAGGGGTTTAGAGCCCATAATGATGACCAAACTTTTAGTTTGAATTTCTCAAAAAAAAAAAAAGTATTGTGAATAAATTAAGGCTTCGTTTGGGACGATTTTTTTACTGCTTCTTAAAGCGACTTTCTAATACAAAAATTTTAATTTTCGCACTAGAAAGCAGTTTTAAGGAGGAGGAAAAAAACTATTCTAAATGAAGCCTAAATCACAAACTCCTACGCATCTCATATATTGGCCTATAAGCTGTGACATTTTGCTTAGTAAGCTAAGCTCTCAACCAACATACTAAAGTGGACTAAATTCATATTATTAACAAAATCTTACATTTGAAATACAATAGACCTAAAATTTCTTCAATCAAGCTTCCTCTTAAGAATAAATAATGAAAGGAGAATAGTTATTATACTCACAGGGCTAATTCACATTATTAATTATTCTTATAATTAATATATAAAGATGCTATTTTAAGTTTCAACACATAATAATTATATAAATATATTTCAATCGTAATGAGAAATCTATCAACATTTTTTAGCCCTAAATTTGACAACTACAACCTTTTAAGATTTTTGCATCTCACACAAGCATCTTTATTTGTGAACCATTGGTGGCATTGGTTTGCCTTCATTCAAATAAATAAATGCATACTATAATCTTGTGCTCAATTTATCTTTTTCTCGCTATGTTAATCACGGCCTTCGCTCTAAGTTACGTTATATATGGATGATCAAACTATTAGATATTTAATATGTTGACTATATTTCACTCGTGGCATTATGATCTTCGAGATGATGTCTAACGAACATCAACCGCTAGTATTTGACAACTACTTGCCAAATCATCTGGTTCCCGTTCTTGCAAGTAAAATAACCAAGTCGACCACCATTTATTGCTTATTATCAACTTTCATTGATATTGAACATTCATCTACCATTGTCAGATGACTTTTG
This sequence comes from Dendrobium huoshanense, assembly GCA_016618105.1. Classification (NCBI taxonomy): domain Eukaryota; kingdom Viridiplantae; phylum Streptophyta; class Magnoliopsida; order Asparagales; family Orchidaceae; genus Dendrobium; species Dendrobium huoshanense. The sequence goes on along the minus strand of CM028358.1, from coordinate 74,525,307 downwards.
ATGTTTTTTCAACATTCAACATTTTCTAACAACAAATGACCAACATCCATCAATCATTGATGTTTAGCAATGGCTCGCCATATAGGTAGGTTCCCCTTATTATAAGTAGAACGACAAATCTCTTTCTTTATAAGTAGATTGATCGACCAAGTTAACCATCATTTAATACATGCCATAACTCTTAACTGGCATTGATCATTCACCAACCATTATCATATGACATTCATAATATGTTGATGTTTAGGTGTTAATATTAGTTAATGTACTTAATAAATATTATTTTAAATAATAATAATAATAATAATAATGTACTAAAAATTAATATGATAATCCATAAATATAAAATTCCTTAGAAACAAGTCATGTAACTCACTTCAATATGACTTTTAAAAAATCTAATATTACTTATAAGACTAAAGTCATTACGAATATAACTCAATGTAATTCAAATAACTGCTGAAAAATTCAATTTATTTGAATTGAATAAACACAAAGTAAATAATTATCTTTTAAACAAATATTTTGAAAAAATATATATAAATTAATTGGAATTTTAATTCAATTGCGTCTCTAATTTCTTAAATCAAAAAGTTTTTTTCTTTTCTAATCGTGCATGGTGATCACCTTAGCCCATACTGATAGTGATATGCATATGCACGAGAATCAATATTATCTTTGCTTTATACTTTTTCATCAATATCTTCGCTTTATTATCAATCCACAAAGCGTATGTTATACAGAATGGGCGCTTTACACAACTCCCCTTGGCCTATTGGTTGAGAGCTTAGGCTTCCAAAGGTTCGAGTCCATGTGTATGTTGTTGTGTGTGTGAGTTTGCCTTAAATGGCCTAAATGTCCCAAAAAAAAAAAGGCGCTTTTTGCAGATTTTAATAAAAATTTATTAGAATATTTTTAAATAAATTATTTAATGATGCATTTATAAATTATTAAATTTATTTGATATTATTATAATATATGATATTAATCTGAAAGTAAATTTAATACATTATGATATATTTTATATGAGAATATCCTCATCATTATACATTTGTCTTCAGTTCTTAGTTGTGGAAGTCTGATTAAATGTGTAAGGTTGCACATCATAATCAAGCTTCCACACTAAAGAAAAATAAATGATTTCTGATGAAATTTTCCGCTAGAAATTAGCAAATATATGTCGAAAGAAATATTTATGACAGAAAATTTTTCGCTGTCAACCAACAAAAAAAAAAGTTTGATATGCATGCAAAATAAAGTGATGAATTATACTCATTTTTTCTTATCAATGTCTGAAAGGTTCTTTAATTCAAAAAGCCTCCACTTGCCTCCTTCCTACATATCATAACAAAAAATGAGTAAAAAAAATTTATTTACTAAAAAACATGACAAATAGCAATGAGGCTTTAGATTAATATTCATAAACAAACTTCGTGGAAATAGATGAAAATGAGCTAGAAATCACCTTGAATGGTGACGACAGACGAAGAGACAGAGCTAAATTCATGAGAGAAAAGGAAATAGATTTTGAACGAAATAGGGTTCTTTCTGGCGGCACTTCCAACGGATTTCTTCATCATACATTAAGAAATTTTTCCAATAAAAAATCTGTCAAAAATTTCATCGGATTAACTTCTTACTGACATAATTTTTGGTGAAAAATTTCTGCTAGAATTTTCGGGCAGAAAATTTGTCGGAATTTTTGGCGAAAATTTTCCGCAAGAAATTCCAACTAATGACCATTTTTCCTGTAGTGTAAGCCATTATTAAAAGAATTGCTTTATGCACCATCTAAATAAACGAAGCCCTCTCTTGTATTGATTGGTTTGGCATCTTATATTTTCTCACCCCCAATGAGACTATACGTGCCCCGCGAGAGCTCACATCCCCATGATTATCTTAAGCCTAAATTTAAAACTAACCATATGGTGTAACATACACTGAATAGTGCACTTAATTCATATATATTAATTTTGAAAGCCCAAAAATTAATATAATTTTATTTTTTTCCATATCTTCTAAATTATATCATATCGTATAGTACGATTGTCTTCTTATAATGTGATTGCTACGATCAATTTGTATTAATAAAACTTATATATATATATATATATATATATATATATATATATATATATATATATATATATATATATATATATATATATAATTTTATATATGTTTGTAATATGAAAATATCACTCTAAATTTTGACTCATATTGCCCTCAATCCCAAATTTCTTCTCGCTCGCCTTGAAACTATAACTAAGTGAATTTTGAGCTTTTTTTTTGAAGCCACAATCTTCCTTTTAACATATGCAAAAGTACATAATAAATGAAAAAAAAACATAACCAACAACTACTCGCCATTTTAACATATTCACAACATTAAACTAGTATGGTCCATGCAGCAGTCATTAACTATTGAGAGAAGGGGAGTAATATTTATTCAATTGCCAGCTTTTAGAATAACACGAGCATTCAACACAAGTCCACAAACAAGTGTCTAATAGTGTGGGCATAGGAATTTTAAAGAACTTAGTTTATGGATGTCAAATTATTAGTGGATTTATTGGCTATAACATGTGAATAAACATCAATATTGTTGATATGAGGTGTCACAAATCAACATAATACAACCCATTTATCGAACGGATGATATCATGTCAGATGCATGATAGACAATACCCATTTATCGAACTGGTATCTAATATGAAGGATTTTTTTTTCTTTTCTATGCTTATATATGTATAATAATCATAATGCAGAGCTACTAACACCATCAAATTACAATAATTAAAATCATTAGCATGTTTTTTTCAAATTAGATCACATTACGGTAAAATAAAAATATTCTTAAGATAGTTCTTTCATACATATCCTTAATTACTTGAGCATAAGCATTATTAACCCCTTTCTTTCTAAAACTCTTTGTAGTGCTTATCTTGGAACTTTATCATAAGCTATGTCTAAATCAATGAATATCATATATAGATCATCCTTATTCTCTCCATACTTCTCCATCAAACCTCTCAATAAATTTAAAGCTTCTATAGTAGACCTACTCGATATAAATCCAAATTTATTTTGAGAAATATTAGTATCATGCATGCTGTAACCTATGCACAATAATTCTCTATCACAGTTTTAAAGTGTGACACATTGGTTAAATTTCTCTATAATTGTGTGTCACCTTTATTCTTAAAACTAGGAATCAACACATGACTTCTCTACTCATTTGACATCTTTTTAGTCTTTAAAATAATGTTAAAAATTTCGTAAGCCAAAAAATTCATTTATCTCCTAAACATTTCCAAACCTTTATTAGAATATCATCACGTCCAACAGTTTTTTCACACTTCATTTTCTTTAAAATTTCTCTAGCTTCCGTTTTATTAAAATACTGACAAAAATAAAATTTTTATTTTCATTTAGGGTGTTAACGCTACTAAAGTCAAATGTATGCTCAACATTTTCATTGAAATGCTTATCAAAATATCTCTTCCATATTTGTTGAATATCCTCTTCTAATAAAAGCAATTTTTTTTTATTTTCATTATTAATACACTCCACTTGAACTAAATTCTTACTTCCACTATCACTTTAATTTGCTAACTTATACATTCATCTTTTGCTCTCATTAGTATTTACTATATTACATAAATTATTAAAAGCTAAATTCTTTGCATTGCATATTACTTTCTTAGACTCTTTATAGACCTCTTTATATCTTTCTTAATTTTTTTGAGTTTTTACTTCTAAACACATTTTTAAGATAACGTTTCTTTTTTTGTTTTTTCTTTTCTTGCATATTTTGATTCTACCATCAACTATTTTTATTACTAAATATTTTTTTTTATCTTATACTCTAAGCACATCCATTGCAATATTCCAATGCCTATGATTTTTTTTTTTTCATATTTTGTCATTCAGAACTAATAAATGATGGTAGGTACCTAAACTTTCACTCAAAAAATCTTTATTCTATTTGTAATCTCTAAACGGTCTATTTTTTCTTTTAATGAAACAATTAATATGACTTTTACTATATCCATTCTTATAAGTAATTAGATGCTTTTCCCTTTTATTAAATAAGATGTTAGCAATTATAAAATCATAAGCTAAAGCTAGAAAAAAATTAATATGATCCTACCACCTTCATTAGTCGTTTCAAAAACATAATCATCATTAATGCTTTTAAAATCTTTTACCTCTCTACTAATATGTTCATTTAAATCTTGTCAAATAAAAACCATTTCTTCATGAGATATCTTTTGTATTAATTCTTTTAAATCATTCCAAAATTTAATTTTGAATATATATTAGAGCATAATGATTTATAATATTAATTATCTTAGCATCAACAATAATCTTTAAAGTTATAACTATTTCTTCACTTATATGAACTTCTACAACATCATCCTTCAAACACTAATCTAAAATCACAATTACACCATTTTTTATGACTCATATCATAATATCATAGTTTAAATCCTAAACTATCCATCTCAATAGCCTTCTCTCGAACTCATTTAGTTTCCTGAATGCAAAGTATATTATCATTTTATAAATCATAAGATCTATTAATTATATTAATTTATATGTAAGAGAACTTATATTTTCAAGTTCATATCTTAATTCTAGTTTTATGGAATAAGTTATTTGCCCACTTCCATTAATAATATAGGAACACTTGCCTATTTAACACGGTACTCGGGTGCTAGTGCAATAGCCATTGCACACTTTTCACTGTATGCAAGTCATACAACGCATCGCTTTCAGGTAACGCCCAAGCATTAACACATTTTATTAAAAGATTCATTTCATGTTTAGTCAAAAAGTTTAATAATAACAGTTGACTAACTAATGCAACCCTCCACCGTTGTAGTATAAAATTTCATAAATTTAAAACAGTCACTATATCACAACTCCTTAGACATGTTTTTTTTTTTAAAAAAAAAAAGCTAAAAAGTTCTTTTTTTTTTTAGAAAATGTTTTTTCTATCAAATCAAGGGTAGAAGAGCTTAATTTTTTTTTTCCTTAGGTGCTAAGACAAATCTTGAGAACCCAATATTTCAAGATCCAAAAAATTGTACAATAGTTCAGTACTATAAAAAGCCTATGGTGATGTTTTAAGTCAATTTTAGGATTAATCGATATCAGATGAGATAAGAATATCAATTAATTCCCCTATGTATGGGAATCGGGACGGCATACGGATGCAAATTAGAATTCGTCATGTCATCCAGTACACAGCACCGGTACACAACAAAAAAAGTGATGTGGTGCATCCTGATTCGTCTATGAAAACGTCTGATGTCCATATATAATAATTTTTTCAATAGTTGGGATGGCATAATGCTACTACAATTAATGGTTATGAACTTATGATTATAATATTTGTATTTAAATCTAAGTCTCCAAGTGTTTAAGTTTCCATAACTCTTGTAGTTATTCAGTCCTTGCCAAATTATATTGCTGGAATTTGTTGTTGGATTCTATTGGGCTCGTACTAAATTAATTTTCTTATTTTTTTGTTGACAGGCTGGTTTGCCGGACAGACCGGTTCGTCAGTCAAACCAGAGGTTTGAACCGGCTTTGATTGGTTCATTGTGAAACCGATTTTGAGAATGAATCAGACTGGTTGGCAGATCAATTCACAGTTCAAGCTATTGAACTGACGAATTAGATCCGATTTTTAAAATATTGATCATTATTGGATTCTTACTGCATTCTTTTCCTTGCTATTTTCTTGTTAACTTGTTGTGCTCTTACTGTTGTCTGTTGCTGCCTTGGTGGTGTTCAGCTTGTTTTTTGGACACTTGTTTTGTTCTTCGATTGTTCCAATTGAGAGGAAGTAAATGTTGCTTGTTGGATAGTTGCTTTAATGGTTATTTAAAGTCAATTTTGGCTTTATTTGTGACAGTTTTCTTACAGTTTTTTAAAATAATTTTTAGTAAAAAAATCTTTAGTTCATTACAGGAAATTCAGCTATTACTGTCGGCCTTGACCGGCAGTTGTCTAGACACCAGTAATAACAGCGGTTTAACCGACGGTTTGGCCACTGGTATTAACCGGCGGCCTACCCGGCGGTTATTCAAGCATATGCCTCCGAAACTAGCGGCGGTCATAAAACCGCCGGATTAACCGTTGGCATAGGCCAGCGAAAAGCCGTCGGGGAAATAAACAGCCAGAAAAACACACCCGGCAATGATTTTCGACGCCGTTTTTTTCCGGCGGCTTGACAACCGCCAAAATGCCGCCGGTTTTTTTCAGAATCGACAGTAAAATCAGGTAAACCGCCGGAAAAAACCGCCGGTAATAGCTGAATTTCCTGTAGTGGTTCAAAAAAATTTTGTTCTAAAATTTTATTTTAAAAAACAGTAAGAAAATTATCCCAAATATAATCTGTATGAATCTGAAAGATTATCATATGTATAACTATTGCCCAAGCTGTACATTATGATTCTTCTCAAGCTGGAATAAAATATGACTGTGCAATCCTTTAGAGGATAGTAGAAATAAAAGCTTTAATGTTAATGAAAGCATTGATATTTTCATTTAATGATTTTCAAAGTGTGTAAAAATCATAAATTGGATTATTTCTGTTTTATTTAACAATTTACTATGTCTTTGGGTTCATTTGGGACAGCTTCTTATTGCTTTTTAATGTAATTTTTTTATATAAATTTTTTTTAACTGAAAAGGTTGTTTAGAAAGCATTGAAAATGCTATGAATCTTTATTTCAGATAAATAATTCTGATTTTGTAAATATGGTTCATGGTTGGTTTGCATAAAGAGGTCTAGAGAAGCATGTCTACTGATATTAGACAATTAAAGAATAAAGTTGTAGATTAAAGTGTTCAGATTTTATATAAATTAGGTTGTAGTTTGTAATATATTTATTATTTGGATTTTTGAATTGATTGTAATAAATTTATTTGTTGAGTTGTAAATCATCATTTGAAATCAGGGCTTCGTTTGGGACATTTTTCTTACTTCTTCTTAAAGTAATTTTTTAGTACTGATATATCGTCAAAAAATTATCTTGATCGGGCACGAATCTCGAGGCAAAAATTAAGTTGAAAACTTCAAAAAATAAATTTGGGATCATCTGAACTTCGATTTTAGCAAACTTATATTCAAACTGAGCGTCAAGGAAATATGAACGCAACAACACCAAATTTGACTCGATTCGAGCCCAAATGAGTCCAAATCAAGGACTCAAAGCACTGTTGGAATGTTCTAACCACAATTTGAGTTACCAAACGGTTTCAAAACATGGAGTTCTTATAGTCGAATCGAGCGGCTCAATGAGACAAATCTAACGAGCCCAAGATTGCCAAATTCTGATATCATTAAAACCTTCAAATGTCAAATGAACGGTCCACGATCAAGGGATTCAATATCAGATGTCCGTCTATTCCACTTCACCTTTGCCTTTGATCCTCCTCCTATTTACGAGTCATGTCATCTTTAAAAAACTATAAATAGCCCATCATTTCTCTTGAGAGGGGGCAAGCAAGAAGGAGAAGAGAAGAGGAGGATACGAGGGAAGAAACTCCTTCTTGACCACTGCCACCGGAATTCTGCCCAAGTGAGGCCGGAATTTTGCTCGACTTCCATGAGACACCGGAATTTTGCCCAAATGACACCGAAATTCTGCCCGACTTCCAAATGATGACGGAATTCCGCCCGACCTTCCAAGTGACGCCGGAATTCCGCCCGACCTCCAAGTGACGCCCGACCTCCAAGTGAAGCCGGGGTTTCGCCCGAACTTCAATTGACATCGGAATTCTGCCCGAATATCATCTAACGTCGGAGTTCTCCTCGGCCGCCAACTAGCATCGGACTTCTACCCGTCGACGCTGGACCTCTGCTTGTCACCAGATTTCTAACCGACGCCATACTTCTGTCCATCGTCAGATTTTCGCTGGACATCTATCAAATGCTGGATTTATGTCCATTGCTTGACTTCTACCTAACATAGTCCTTCTGACCTCCATCACTAGACAACGATCTTTATGACCTCCGTTGCACGTCGACTACGGTCCTTCTGACTTACGTCGCCCACCTACTACAGTCTTTCCAATCTCTATCATCCACCGACTACGGTACTGCCGACTTACGTCGCCCACCGACTACAGTCCTTCCGACCTCTGTCACTTGCAAATTACAGTCCTGCCGACTTACGTCGCCAACCGACTACAGCCCTTCTGATCTCTGTCGACCGCCGACTACGGTCCTGCCGACTTACGTCGCCCACCGACTATAATCCTTTCGACCTATGTCTCCCGCCGACTTACGTCGTCCACCAACTACGATCCTTTCGACCTCCGTTGCCTTCCGACTATGACCCTTTCAACTTATGTCGCCCATCAACTACGGTCCTTCCGACCAAAAGAACACGTCAAACAGTGACTCTTTGTATTCTCACTATGTAGTGTACTCTATAAGATATACATCTAGCTAAGGTCTTCCCTCAAAGAAGGACATCATTTGTAATCAACTGCAAATACTTGTGGATTCATTCAAATTGGGCTAGGCCCCGTAGTTTTCCCCCCTTTTTAGGGGTTTTTCACGTAAAAATCTTGGTGTCTCATATGAATGCTATTCTATCTCTTTTCTGATTGCATGCCAGATTTGTGTACAATGCTAAGATGCTAAACTTTATATTTCTCTACCGTCGTGAATACTCCTGGATGCAACAAGTATAAAAATTATAATTTTTATACTAAAAAACTAATTTAAAAACAGTAAAAAATTCATCCCAAAATGAAGCCTTGGTATTGTAATTAGAAGTTCTGAATAATAAAAATGTGTGATCTTTTTATAAATTTACTTACTCGTGAATGCAATAGCCTAGAATCAGTCGTAGACTGACTCGATGACATTGCTAACACAATGTGGATTAATTATTCTGTGTGGACGCCGAACACTATCTAGAAACCAACCAGAATGTGTCACGTCACCCCTTCGCTCGGTACCGCTGACGTAGCGCATTATGGTTGGTCTCAGGACGACATTCTACATCTGATCTCCACACAAAATAATTTCTAATTGACCAAATATCCCAACTGACTCAATGGTGCAACTAACATAATAAACATGGGTTGACCAAACCTGGATCAAAGCTCAAATTAGAGCTGAAATTTGTGTTCTAACATGAGTGTGCCATCCTCACATTTCACCAACTATAATGTTTTTTTTTTATTTAAAATAACTAAAAGTATATTTTAAATATATATACATGAGTTATACTATGGGTTTATTTGGGACAGCTTTTTTTACTATTTTCTAAATTAATTTTTTAGTAGAAAATTTTTTGAAATAAAATTTTGATATTAAAAAACTGTTTTAGAAAGTACTAAGAAAGTTGTCTCAAACGAAGCCTATAATTCATTCACATATATTTATTTCTATGATATTCACCAAAAGAAATTTGGACCACGCAAAATATATAAACTTTGTTTCATAAAATTAAAATCATCAATAAAAACTAGTATTTGCATTTGATGATCAGAAAAACTGCTTAATTATTGCTTCTTCTTTTTTGATCATATCAATTGCTTGGCTTTTTCTTTTAGGGGTCCTAATCACACTACTCTATATAAGTGTTCTTTCCTACATGAAGCATTGAAGCTTACCATTCGTCCAGACGAGTAAAAGAAAAGCTAGAACAGAAGGATGGCCGAGAAAGCTGAGGAGATCGCCGCCGGCGATGCAGAAAAGAAGGTAATGTTGGTGGGGTTCGACGACAGCGAGCACAGCTTGTACGCGCTAAAGTGGACTCTCGACCACTTCTTCGCCGGCGGTGACGGCGGCGGTCCGCTCGGAGATGTTTATAAACTCGTCATCTTGCACGCTAAGACTGCACCTTCCTCGGCCATCGGCCTCGGAGGCCCCGGTGATTTATCAAAATTCTTTTTTTTTTTTTTTTTTTTGATGTTTTATTTCTATGAATGCAATTTTATTGGAAAAAATATTGGGTAAGATACTTTTAAATTGATAATAAATGCAATTTAAAATTACAAATTATATATTTTATTAATCCAAATTTTTAAAAGAAAATATTTATGATGATTTTGAAAAAACAATATTAAATGTTCAAATTCAAGCAAGAGAGAGAGAGAGATTCATGTGTCAATCTTAATAAGAGAGATAAACTTTAATAAGCTTATAAAATTTTGATTTTTTTTTTGGTAAATAAATGATAAGATTAATGTGTCAATCTTTTTAACTTATCATAATAGCATAATTTTTTAAATAAATATTTGAATTTATGAATTATAAATTGATGCCTAAATGAGATGAGTTCGAGTTAGCTCGATGTATGAGTGGCTTGTTTCATTCATCAGATTAGAATCCAATGGTTGAAAATTCACTAAGATATTAAGCTATCCCAAAAGAAGCGTGGAACAACTTTTTATCTGCTTTCTGAAATAATTTTTTAGTATAAAAATATTTTAAAAGCATTGAAAAAATAATGGTCAGAAGTTGTCGGCTTTGCTTGGTATGACTTTCTTGACACTTTTTAATTCAAAAATCACTTAAAAATAGAGAAAAAATGGTGATCTAAAACTATCTCAAACGAAGCCTAAATCACGATTAGATTTCAACAAATCAAAGCGTCTTTTAATTTTGATTTTTTTTCTTTTTCCAGAAATGAAAACTTTATATTTAAGAGGATTTTTTTGTGCATGAATGCAGGAGCTGCTGCTGTTCTTCCCAAAGTAGAATCAGAATTAATGAGAATTTCCAATGAAGTGATTGACAAGGCTAAGGAGATCTGTGTTGCTAATTCGGTAAGTCTATGAATTTCTTAAGTTCATCATGTTTAGTATATTATGATGAATTGATCAATCTCTTTAAGCAGCTCTGAATATGCTCAATTACATAGGTAATAATATGGTGCTTACTTTGCTAATATAATATAAGCAAGGAGTTGTTAATGAATAGTTAATGCATGGGAAAAGTGCTAAAATATATTTATATATGATTTTGCTATCTATGTAATCAAGTGATTCTAATCAAGTGTTTCATAAAGCAATTTTGTGCAATAGGGTAGTCGGTTGATTTAGACATTCAGTTTATAGCCGGGCGATAATAGTGGTGGTCATTGGAGTGGCGGACGATGGTGGCAGTAGCAAACCTAGTAGTGGTTGTCAATAATTACAACGATGGACGGTAGCGATGGCTGGTAGAGGTGCAACCAATGACAGGACGTGGCCGACAACAGCAACTGACTAGTTAAGTTGATTTTCATTTTCAAAAAATGAAAAAAACCTAGAAGTTACTGGGGTTGTTTGGTAGCACCCAAGATTTGATTTAAGTAGGATTTTGTAAATCCGCTAAATTCGGATTTCAGAAATCCTAAGGGATCTAAATCCTGAAAATTGTTTGATAACATTCATGATAAATCTTATTAAATCTCGTGTAACTGTTTGGCTATAGAACGGATTTGATGAGCAGACTCTTCCTCTCCAGTTAACTGATTTCATAAATCCGGCAAAAAGCAGGATTTTGGAAAATCGTGATTTAGCATGAAAAGGCGGAATTTTTCGTCTATGTCGGCTTTCATTTGCCGTGAGATTTGGTTTTGCATTTTAGGCCGTTTGGCTGGATTTCTCTCAAATCCGCCTCAGATCTGACCTAAATCCTGCAACCAAAAAACCCCTAAGTGTTTTTGAAAGAAAGAAATATGTTTTTTTCTAAAATAAAAACAATATTAGTTTAAAAACACAAACTAAACATGTTTTTAAAGACAAAGCTTTTTCAAAATGATTTATTAGCAATACAATTAATGACTCAATAAGCACTCAACAAAAATCAATAGAAAATGAGAATTGATAAAGTTAATTACAATTAATTGAGACAAAGATAATAATGATGATGTAGATTTGCAAAGGATTAGCCAATCTTATGCTATTTTGTAGTCATTGCTCATTCATCGGTTTCTAAATATTATGATTACTCAAATTAACGCTTCGTTTGGGATGACTATCGTATCTCTTTCAAAAGCAATTTTTTGGTATAAAAATTGATTAAAAACAGTGAAAAATTGTCCTAAATGAAGCCTGAATCTTTGAATCTAAGGGCGTATAGGTTCTAAAATTCGGTTCATATGCATAAGATACTAGCAACAGATTATATGGATTGCTCTATAAATTATTCTTTGTTTGCAATCAAATTATTGTTTAAGGTTTAGAATTTATTATTTAGGGTTTAGAATTTAGTAGTGATAATTTAATATAGTTAAGTTGGTACAGTGAAAATATGGAGAGAAGTTTGAAGTGAGAAATAATTTTACTTAGCATTCATTTGATTGCTTGAAATTAGAAAACATTATTTAAAAAATGATGAAAGTGCTAATTGTATTATTAGAATGAATGTAGATAGAAATCAACATTAATTTTAAACCCTACAAAAGCCTTTCAAATTCTCTAATTATTGAGGATATGAACTTCACACTTAAACTGTGCAAAAAAAAAAATCACCTTTTTTCTAAAAGTAAGTATTCCATCTCAAGCAACCGAATTATTCCTTTCAGCTTTCTTACTGTTTCTTAAAACAATTTGTTTAATTTTTTACTAAAAAACTGCTTTAAGAAGTAGTAAGAAAGCTACCTCAAATGAAGGCTGAGTGTGACAAAGGGAAGAGAGTGAATTCCTTCTTAGATGACCTGTTCTCCTTTTGGTAAAAATTGAATGATGAGACAGCTCTGTTTGATATTGATGCATATATATTTAGCATGTTTATATGGAGATGTATATGCATACATGGCATATATATGTATGTATGGTTGCCTGTTTATGTATGTAGATGGATAGAAAGATAAATAGGTAATTTAGATGGCACATGAAGACTTCTTTTTCTCTTTGATCTCAGCAACAAAACATTCATAATCCAGAATGGCTATGTCAGTGTTATTTGTGTTATTATAGGCATTAATTTTCTTTCATTACTAACTCTGTCAATGTATTGATCATGAAAAGGTGATTGACGTTGCTTACGAGGTAGTGCAAGGGGATCCAAAGAATGTTCTCTGTGATGCTGTGGAAAGATATCATGCAGATGTGCTTGTTGTGGGAAGCCATGGCTATGGAGTTGTAAAAAGGTATACAAAATTCTTATGCAAATATTTACTACAAAACAATAACAACAACAACATCAAACCTTTGTCTCATTATGTGGGGTCAGCTACATGAATCTTTTTTCGTCATTGTGTCTTGTTAAAAACCAAATTCTCATTTAAATCTAACAGAAAAATATCATTTCTATATTTTCTAACCAAATTTGACCTTTCTTAAAATAAGTCAAATTTAATACCTCAACTTTCCTAACCGGGTCAACGGAAGATCTCTGTTTAATGTGACCAAATCATCTAAGGCGACTCTCTCTAATCTTATCTTCCACTGTAGCTACTCCAACCTTTTCATGTATATGCATATTTCGTATCCTGTCTCTAACGGTAAAGCCGCTCATCCATCTAAGCATCTTCAACTCTGCAACACTTAACTTAGTATTATGCTTCTTTTTAATGGCCAACATTCAGCACAATAAAGCATTGCAGGTCTCACCACCATCTTATAAAATTTTCCCTTTAAGTTTGAGGGGAACTTTTCTATCGCACAACAAGCCCGATGCAAATCTTTACTACAAAACCATGAAGAAAAAACTTGGATTCTATCACTCATTTGATACATCAACGCAAAATTTTTAAGTATAAAAGAATTAATATTTTAACAACATGGAATGAGCCTCGAAGCTGACCTCCTTTCACTTGACTAATTTATCTTATATGGCAACTCTGGCATTTCTGTACAGGACTGTGCTAGGAAGTGTGAGCGACTACTGTGCTCACCATGCACACTGCACTGTGATGATAATGAAGAAACACAAGCACAAGAACTGATCTTTTTCATAGTGATGATGAACTGAATGAGTTCCTACAATTTTAACTGATTGTTCTACTTGAAGAATATAGAAACTATATTGTTTTCAAATAATGTAAATCTAGTTTCTCCAGTATCTTATTTTATATCAAAATAATATGAAATGCTTGGATTTATCCAAGCATTTCTGCATGGAATGTTTAGGGTATGTTTGTTACTTTAATTTTAGTTGTGTTTAAGCTGTTTTCATTGTGCTATGTAAAATAAAATCATCATAATGCTTCATAATTTAATTCTTATGCTCATTAAGTAAAGATTATGTCAGTGATGTGTAGGTACCAAAATGATAAAATTGTAAGCATACTTTTAGCAAAAATTATAGCTTTTCGAAAAAAATAAAGTTGAAGAAAGAAAGAATCAAATGCCGATAGCAAACTTTTTTTTTTTTTTTGCTTTTTCCGAAAAAAGAGTAGGTTATCATGTTCACAAAGTTAACTCCATCTGAAAGTACTAATAGGATTGCTTTTGAGAAATCTGAATAAAGGGAAATAAGGGAGAAGATCCATCAACATCAAGTCAGCACCCATTATAAAAAACCTTTGAAACCCTTCCACTATTTAAAATTTGTATTAAAAAGTAAGATCTTTCGCCATTATCAAAAGCATGTTGTATCTAGTCATCTGTGGGCTCCGAAAATTCGCTCCCCGGACTCCCCTTTTGGGGGAGTTTTAACGAATTAAATTCCGAGATAAATTTTCAGAAGGTAGATTGGGCTTGAAATAAGATGCTGCAAAGAGATTTCATCCTCATTTTGCGAGGACTTTATGATTTGATTTTTGGTTTCCTATAGACGCAAGCCCCTATAGTTAATCACCCCTCTCGATAACGAGAGAGAACTTTCGAGTAAGGCTAATCGTCAAACATATATGTAGAGAAACGCAGTATCTGGTGTATAGTAGCAGCATGGGTTGATATTTTGATATTTGAAATTTTGAAATTTCACCATCTTGCACTTAAAGCGGATGGTGGGGGAATGGATGATGGACCCGGTCAAGATCCCATGATTTTGTCGTCCCGGGTCATCATGGTCCCTAATCTACTTAGTCAGAGGAGGTAGTTGAACCAACTTGACCGGAGGATCTTTGTCAGCAACCATAAATTGTTTCATCCAAGGGTACATTGTATACCTAGGGTGAATATTTATCTACGGGGATAAAATTGAATCCACCTTAGCTAACATAAGGCTTTGTGCCCTGTCGATTATATCCTATTGATTAATATCTCAAGGATTTAGTTTCATTGGAGAGCATGCAGGTTCTGGCCATGACCGTAATTAGTGACGTCAATTAGCAGCAAATCACCCGATTCAGAGGGCCCTGGTCATAACTGATTACCTACGATGCCATTTAACGGCTAAACTTCTAGTTAGAGGACACTTGCTACATCCTTGCTATCAGAAGATTATTTGAGAATGAATCATAGTGATATCCTCGACTAGATATTACCTCTTTGTGAGCTGAAGGGATATTTAAATTTGTCCACTTCGACAAACTATCGTGGAGCGTAGATGGTGCTTTAAGTATTTGATAGTTGAATTTCGATTTTAATTATTATGAATTTTAGAATTTTGAATCTTCATAGGTATTTGGGAAGCATTTTAAGTATTTGAGGACCCCTTCGACTGAGATCTACGTTCAACACGGCAATCATCGAGGTATTTATGGGTTATTTCATT
This sequence comes from Dendrobium huoshanense, assembly GCA_016618105.1. NCBI lineage: Eukaryota > Viridiplantae > Streptophyta > Magnoliopsida > Asparagales > Orchidaceae > Dendrobium > Dendrobium huoshanense. The sequence goes on along the minus strand of CM028358.1, from coordinate 74,509,679 downwards.
CATTGACTGAACCCTGTCGACTCTATCGATTTGCTGACAGAGGATCGGGTTCATAGTAGGCTTTGTGCTTTTATTGGTGAATTTCCATTTATTATAGGCCTTAATATGAATGTATTAAAACAAATGTCTCACTTGACGTCACGATCGTGTACTTGTTTGATAGTTTGAGCCGTGTTGCCTTATATCTACTCAAATAGAATGATCAGACTCGAACTTGAGTTTATCGTTTGACCCGCGCATGATGGTGGTAGCATCTCTTTGTTTTGGAATCCCTGGTGTGCTGGAAAAGGATTAGTTGAGCTATACCCTGAGTAATATACTAACATTAACTCTCATTTGGAAGTCTTTCTTTCTAAATTTATTGGAAATGGTAAGTAGGAGAAATTGGATGGCTTTCCAGCTCACGTCTAATGCTATAAAAGAGGTGAAAATCTTTGTTGATATGCAAATGATGGCATTTTTTGGCATAAGCACCATGCCATCAAATATTGACTAGCTAAGATTGATGGGCTTAAAACTTGAGCTACCCTTGCATCTCCAATATTATTGTTGATATCAAATGCTCTTTCTGGTCTGGTGGTGTTGAGAATATCAACCTTCTTTTCTTTGAATGCGATTATACTTTTGATATTCTTATAAGCATCATTCCTTTGGCTTGTCCATTTCTTCTTAAGCCTAACCCTTCTCAAGTTTTCATTCACATTGATATGAGCTTCAAGATATGGATAAAAAGCAAAAGAATTTTCTTCGTTGGGCTTTGAACGATGGAATTATCTCTTTTTAAAAATTCAAGAGAATCACATTTCTTGCTTGAGCTTTCACGATATGCTAAACTTTAAAATTGATAAAAAAAAAAAATTACTCATCTGATTTAAATATTTTTTAAATCTAATAATAATTAGAAACCAAAGAAAATCAAATTAATTTTCTATTTCATTTAGGACTAGAACACAATAATCAATTAAATAATATATATATAATGCATTGTACAAATTACTATCATCACTATAAAAAATAACTAAATAAACATATCAAAATTTTAAGAAAACTTCATCAAAAACAGGAACTCTATCAGTGCTTCGAAGTTTCGTAGAAAATCTTCACATTATCGGCTAGTAATTCGCATACAAATGCTCTTGGCGTTAATAACCTCTGTCGCTAAATAAGGCGAAACAAACTCAACATATCCGGCCTTCTCCAAAACAAGAATTTGCAAATGCTGCTTTAACTTTATTTGTTATTAATTATAGCAAATATTTTGAATTAAGAAGAACACAAACAACACAGAACCGCATAAGCACACAATTACGAGTTTAAAACACAAAAATGAGTGCGGCATATCCAAACAATCAACGTCAAAAGTCAAAACAAAATTTCCAAAAGCAACATCAAATAAATATAAAGACAGGACGTACAACAACACGGGAGAGGTGAAAGACAATCATTCAGCATTTGATCTCCTTTAGTCCATAAGCAAAGTATAAGAAAGTTGGATCAGTAGCACCTTCCTTGTAGTAAGCGAAGACCAAACCTCCATCATCATGCATGCTTTCACCCACGAAGCTGCCAAACGAAAATCAATATTTTGCACACAGATTGTCTCAAGACAATTATAGCAGAAAGTTTTAAGCAAGAAACACAGGATGTATTCAAATATGCGCGTGCTTACAATTGCAAGTCGCTGAGCTTTGAAAGAAGAAATTTAGTGGCAGATTCGATATGTTTCTTGAATAAGTTTTGCTTCTCCGCGTCCAATTTGGGTGTTAGATTCTTGATATAGCGTTTCATAAAGGTGACAAATTGCTTCTTATCGAAAGCAGGTTGCTCCTATTGAAATAAAGTGGACAGTTAAACAACAAAGATTGCAATTTTAGCTTTGAAGTTGAACGGAAAACAGCTTAAGGCCTAAGGTATCAACCAAGAAAAACAAACCTGAAGACGGAAGGTGTCAACAATATCGACCACCTTAACAGCTTGGTCATCTACACCCTCACCTTCATCAGCGCCATCAGCTGAAGGGTTTGCGCCAATATCAACAGTTATAGCACCTTGGACTACCCACTGCTCCAAATTGCCCATAAATGATAGTATAGTGAGTGATTCTTGGCTTGGCCAGAAAATTCCACGTAATCAAAAGCAAGCAAACAAATATCAAATATGTAATAGATTGACAGATTAAACAAAAAAATCTTTTTTCTGACCTTTCCTTGAACTTCCAACAGCATGCCATTTTCAATTTCTGTAGCTGGGAATGAGTCTGACAGAAGCTCATCACCTGCAGAGTTTGAAAAATAAATGTCAATTCAGAATTCAGGTGAGAAAGAACAAAACAAAACCAAACTTCTAAAAAGGAAGAAACCAAGGCAAAGATAATAGGGGTGTAAGTGAGCCAAGCCGGCTCGTGAGCCGAGCCGGCTCGAGCTCGACTCGTTTATGGGCTCGCGAGCCGAGCTTATCGAGCTCACGAGCGAGCTCGAGCCGGCTTGGCTCATGAGCTCGCGAGCCAGCTCGATTAAATATTAATATTTTTAAAAATAATTTTATTTTATTTATTAAATTTGAATATTAAAAAATTATAATAATAATCACCTAAATTTTATTTAAAAGTGCAATATTTCATATTTTTATAAAAATTTTGTTTAAGTTTTAAAAATTCCGCTTAAAGTTTAAAAATCCTGCCTAAATTTAAAATTTTTTATAAATCCCGCCTAAATTTAAAAATTCCCGCTCATGGCTGGCGAGCCGGCTCGAGCTCGTTAACAATGACACGAGCTCGAACTCGAGCTCGACTGTCGAGCTCGACTCGAGCTCGCTTTCTATCTAACGAGCCGAGCTCGATAAGGGCCAAAACTCGACTCGACTCGTTTACACCCCTAAAAGAGAAAAATAATGAAATATTAGTAAACAGGTACATCCGACTACGGAACCTTTGAGGGACACTTGGACTAAATCACTGGCTTGACAAAGAAAATACCCTTATGTTCCGGTGGGTTGGTGTTGTTGTTCTAACATTATATATCATTCTTTTGATCAATTAATTAAAACAAGTTATCTTAATTCGCAATATGATTGGTGTAGAAAATTACGTTATCACAATAGTTAACACTAAATTAAATTCAAATTTACTCAAAATCCAATTGTTGTCTAAATTGAGAGATCAGCCGCATAATTCTCCCAATAATTTTTTTGTACTCAAACATTTTAAGAGAAAAATATTACAAAAATTTTAAATCAACAACATCACAGTTATATTGCTTATTAAGCTCGATGAAGTTTTATTTTAGCTAAGGGTGTACTTTTTTAGGGAATAGTAAGTACTAAATCAAAATTTTGATGTAAACAAGTATTAAGATGCAAGAGTCGACAAAAACTGTCAAGATCTATATCAACTAAGCCGATTATACGTTTAACTTCCATTTCTTCATCATGTCAAGTCTACACACCCAAAATTTGTCAGCATCAAAATTTTGATGCAAACATGTCAGATCTACACTTCTCCTCTTTGAACTTCCAAACCACCTAAATCTACAGAAATTCAACTAATCTTCATTAGACATTACACCAAGCGAATTTTTGATTTAATCATTTTTTAATTTATCCTTCATTTTGTCACATATTTATCTTAATATCTTTTTTTCTGTTACACAAAACTTGAATATCAATGCGTTTTTTTACAACCCAACATTCAAATCTTCACATCATCTTTATTTTTAAATATTGTCTTCAAAATGCTTCTTCACTCATTTGTCATCTTCTTAGTCTTAAAAATTTCATTAAAATATTTGCTAACCAAATCCCCCATAATTCTTAAAATTAGCAACTATAAATCCCCCATAATTCTTAAAATCTTAACAAATATATCATATGAACTAGATGTCTTACATTTATTCACCTTCTTCAAAGCTAACTCAATTTCAATTTTTAACTTTAATAATTAATATATACTATACCTCATTAGTATTCATTTATGATTTCAAATTATTTTTTCTTAAAACTCTCATTTAATAATTTATCAAAATGGTATAAAATATTTATAGGATGTCTTAGATTTAAATAAAATCCTATTATCTATGCTTCTAATGTACCTATCTTGATCAAAGTATAGATCTATCTTGTGCATTTTATAAATCTCCTTTAATCATTTCCTTAATACCAAGTCTATTATAAAAATGAATATATTTAGATTTATTATTATCACTATTCTTAGCCTCAAAAGTGATCATTTGCATGTAGCTCGTTCATTTAGAGCTAATTTGGTTGCACGTAAATAGAAAAGACGTGACTTCATTTTTCACTATGAAAATTAAAAATTTAAATAATAAATAATGGGGTATTTTAACAATATTTGTAGAACTTAAAAACCATATTAATTTATAACTACATTCAACCCATTCTTAAAATTCAGTAAGCTCGTTGTTTTTCAATACATGTTTCCTAACTCTAAGAAACGAAGCCCTTAGAACAAATTAAATTTAGTTGTTCATAGCTAAGTTAATCAAAATTACGGCCAACCGATATCTTTTGTCAAGTTGTTCTGTTGTACGGAGTTGTTAGGTAATTGGTACAATATTCAACAACAATCAAGGCACGGTTAAGGCATGGCTTCTCACACATCACATAACAACGCACAAGGCTGAAATTTTCAATTGGTACACTTCACCTAAATACTTGGCATACTAGGGTGGCTTAGGGCACAATGGCTTCAAAACTTATATTAATTATACCACAAAAGAAGGTACATAGTGCAATCAATGAGGACATCAAGAGAGTTACTTAAGAAACAAAGTACTAGCTTTGGCATGCCAATAATATTTTCTCATTTTTTCACTCGTTCATATTCTTAAGACTGCCTTGCCAAGCTATATTCAATAGACTCCCATTAAATTCCTCTTCAAGGATGCATGGTCTCTTCATGCCACAATGCGAATGATTACCTTTAGAATTTTATTCACACCGCCAAGATCCAATCACCTTCACTTATATCTCAACTATTTGTTTGCATATGTAACTGGATTTAACTAATAAATATTTTCTCTCAAATAATAAGTTGATGCAACTGCAGTAATGGTACTCATTACTTATTGCTAAGATAGCATTTGTTCCATTTTTAACACAACGCTTGACAAATTCAAGAATTGTGAGCAAATTCCTATTCGTGATGATCGCTTATCTCAATACATTGAGGAATCCTTTGAATTCTTCAGCTCCACTTTTGAATTCTTCAGGTCTCCTTGAAATAAGTTATTTGTTCTGTTTTTAACACACCACTCAACACATTGAGGAATCGTGTGCAATTTCCTAGTTGCGATGTTCATGTATCTCAATACTCAAACTCTACTTCGGAACACTTCAATTCTCCACATTTGAATTCTTCAACTCTCCTTATAATGCATATGTAACTAGACTTCCCTTATCTGCTTTCAAGTAATAAGTTGATGCAATTGCAATACCAGCGCTCACTACTTGATGCTTATAATGTGTTTGTTCTATTTTTAAAACAACACTCGATAAATTAAAAAAAAATTGTGCAATTTTCTAGTTGTGCTGCTTAGGTATCTCAATCATCAAACTCCACTTTTGAATTCTTCAATCCTCCTTGTATATCATTGCGCCTTATTTTTCTGATAATGGATCCCATGATACCACCACATTCCAACACCTTCTTACTTTCCAAGTCGAACTAAACAATGTTCTACCAATCAAGACTCTAAGATGACAAAGGAAATTGATCCTAATCAACAATTTTGAGTAAAAGGTTCCATGAGTTCATTTTTTATAGAAATCTTTCTTCCGAGTCAATGTGTTTTTGTCTAATTCTTTACAAGTGAATGGAAAGCTATGGATGTAAAGCAATGATCAAGCAAACTACTTAAAAACTCCTCCATGTGTACTTCTATTTGCCCAACCATTATTCACTAGCTCATTCCACACATTTACAAATCTAACGGGGCAACAACTTTGTCCAAGCCGAATAATGTATCATCAAAAGTAAGGTATAGCCAATTTTCAATCTGAGCCAAAATAGCAAACTACCACTACAAGTTCTACAATTCTAGATGAATCAGCAGACTTTTATAATTCGGATGATGAAAAGAAAGCAAAGAATCAGCTGAATATGAAGAACTACAAAAAGCATGTGTGCATACCAAATATTAGCTTTAAAAGTTATTGAAACAACAATTTCAAGTTTCAATATTTGCTCTAAGATACCTGCTCGGGCCTTAATAGGAAGAATGTTGCACTATAATATTCACTAAAACAAAGCAAGCAATACTGAAATCATCCACTCAATAAAAAAATTTTAAGTGTAAACAAAATGCGGCCACCTATGTCACCAACGATCCTCCCATAAAATACCAAATATGGAACAATCCATCTAGAGGTTTACACAGAGTCAAACATACATCTGAGGATCCAAGAAGGGAATACATCAGGATTATCTCACTACAAAATTGTACCAGAATGAAAAGCAGCTGTGCTCAATGATTAGAACGTAATATACAGCTTCACAGTAAGACACAAATAGAACAGAAAAGATGAGTCTCATAAGATTGCCATATATGAGCAAAAAAGTGATTATGTCAACCTAGATTCAACATTTTCCACATGGCACCCACCCCAACCCCCCAAGAGAAAAAAAAAATTACCCTACACTTTTCATAATAGTTTAGACTTTACACAGTTCAATCCAGAAAGATCATCAACTAACCCTAGATTAAGAAAACTACAACCACAGCGCACAAGGACAGTGAAATTTCACGGCTAGATTTTTCAAAAAAATAAAGTTGACGTAAACCCTTGTATCGAAGAGATCTAGATAATTGCAAACAAAAAAAAAACCACTAAATTACAAAACAAATCAATAACGCCTTCTCAAAAAGCATCCAATCCTTCGACGCTCTTGCATATATCAGACAAGTAGATATTTATTCAATAAGCATCATATTGATCATAACGATCCATGCAGGATTCATGAACCAAAAAGACAAATCTCAAACCCCAGCTGATTAAAGTCAAGAAAACACAAGCAAAACCGAAGAACTAGAACAATAAGTTTACCCGAGAGGATATCCTGGTAGACCAACATGGTTCTATCGATGAATTTCCACGCAAACCCTAAATTTCTGAACAGCCGATGAGAGCAAAAAAAGCTCTAGGGTTTATTAGGAGGCGCTAGAGCGAGAGAAAGAGCCGACAGCAGTAGACCGGCTATATATACTAGTACTAGTGCTTGACACCTCGGAGGACATGTCGTGCTCTCTTAAGACCGTCTGATCACATCATCACGCAGGCTAATTAAAGCTAACAATGCTAATTGTGCTGCAAATTAGCGTGTAAGGAAAGCTGATTGGAGAAATTTTAAGTTGGAATCTTTTTTATTAATTTCCTTAAAAAAGTCTTTTTTACTAATATTTAATAATATTATTTTTTTATTTAAAGATGAATAAAATTTTATATTTATTATTTAAATTAATTGTATTTTATTTCAATTTATGACTGAACCAAATTAAATTTTAATTCAATTTAATTTGATTTGATAAGCAATTTGATGATTTTGCATACTAACTATTAGAATCAAACAAATTGACTTTATTAACATGTAAATCAAATTAATTAATTAAATGCATATATAAACTTAGGGACAAGGGCGGAACTGGCTTCAATTTTGAGGGGGGACAAATATAGCAAAAAAATAATTAAATATTAACAAAATTATATTATATATCTATATAATACGAAAAGTTTTTTTTTTAATTTAAGCAAGAAAAATAAAGGAAACATGTGTAATTAAACTGTTATGAAAAGCATGAAAGAGAATATTAGAACAAAATGTGAATAAATATATAAATATTTTAGAGCAAGTTAGGACAAAAGAGTTTTTTAGGGGGGCAAAAATAAATTTTTAGGAGAGTCAAAAAAAAATTTACTCTTTTATAAAAATTTTTTTACCCTTCTATAATTTTTTTTTTAGGAGGGGCAATTGCCCCCCTAAAGAACCTGTGGTTCTTTCACTGCTTAGAGAGATAGAGATATGTTTGTGCACACTCTCAATCTCTCATATAATTGTGTGGATATGAGAATGTCATCAAGATTTAAGCTCAAATCAAGCACCCATAATTATAATTAGAAACTTACTAATATTTTGAAGGGGAAGGTGTAGAATATCATGTGAGTTTTACTACTTATAAACAAAACAAGCTTCCACAAGCCTAATATCTCTCAATTTCAAGCTCAATTTCGATTTCAGTTAAGGCATTGAGATGTTACAAAAATATTAAATGGTTGCGTGCGACTTTTGTGTATTATTTGATGGATTTCTCCAAAATTTTGCGAAAAAATTATAGTGAGCTCTCAAAAAATATACAATTATATCATATATCTACCACATTAAGGACAAACATCTAATGTCCATCATTCATTAACATTTGATGCGCATTTTTCTATTCACATGATCTGCCCTCAAGGGGGGGGGGGGGGGGGGAGAGATTAAATTGATTCCCTAACGCATTCGACTTATGATGTATCTCATTATTTATCACATAATGTAAATAAAAGACCATCGATTTATATCCATTAATGTCTAGTGTTCATTTTTCGTATCACCCAATCTCTCACATAATAAGGAAAATGATTAAGCTAATTAATGATGCACCAAGATAAAGGTCAATGATAAGATCACAAACTAAGGCCCATCATTCGAAATTTATGTCAATTATCATGCAAAACTTTCTATGCAAGCCCACGAACATCCCGTACTACTTTAAAATTTATGGGAGAATTATTTAAAAACTTAATTTAAGGCCCATTGATTGGTAGACATGAGCAGAGGGAAGAAAGGGGCACGTGCGCACCCACCCCCCCCCCCCCCCCCCCCCCCAATTTCTCATGCAATGGAGCTCAAGTAAGGAAGAAAATTAAGAGATATAAACTAGAGTTCTCTTGCCACCAGATTCCTCTTCGACCATGATATAAGTGCATCATAATTCGTGTATACTAACTTTCATGTTATTCATTTTAAGATGTTTGCCAAATATCTTTTCAATAGCAAAGATTATGTTTCTCGTTAGTAAAATGTGGTCTTAATCGGGCAAGACAATCTAAATGATAATCATCAAAGGCTCATGGACAACTATTTTAATGTATTTTAACATTCCATATAAGACGAAAAATAAAAGAATTTTAATTTAGAAACCCCCCCCCCCCCCCCCCCTGAATAAAATTTATGGCTATGCCATTGTTGGGAGGTGGGTCATTTAATTCAAAAAGTTAATCATCTTCATAAATTATTTGATTTCAATACCACTTTACTTACCATTTGTAGTCAATTCAAATTTTCATGTATTTGGAAGATTTTAATTTAATTTTATTTCTTTTATTTTCTTTCTATTAGTATTAATATATGTCATCAATCCATACAATAATATTTTATTATTTCTTAAGGCTTTCCAAAGTTGTCTAGGCTTGAAAAATATCTATCAATAGGGCCTTAAGGTTGATGGTTGTTCTACTCATTTGTGAAGCTTGTTGACTAATCCTTTAAGGCTTTTCTAAGTATTTAGTAATCTCTTCTTATCATTTTTTTTCCACCTCTTTCCCAATACAATTCTCATATACTCTATTTAGCCTCAAGCTTAGACAAACATATCCATACTCTTCAAAACTACTAAATAGCACTACACATCTCTCAATAACCTTCAAAGGTATCAAACTATCAATCCTAATAACCTAATGCACCATAAGCAAAGTTTCAATATAGATAGGCAATTTTTTATTGTGTGCAAGCATATTAAAAGTTTCATAACTTCTCAACCATTTATCCATTTTTTTATAAAAATATCATCATTAGTTCACTAACATCACAAACATTTGATCTAAAGTTTCTCATTATTTTTATCCAAGGAAAACACAACTTTTTTGAGCTAGCTCATAAGTTTTGGATTCAAATATGTCAAAAAATATAAATTTTGGCTTCACCACCACCACCCAAATAATCATTTTATCACCACCCCAAGAAGACACCAATCATGTTGTCGCCTTCACTATGAAAATCCCCTCGATACTACATCCTTTTGATATCAAAGACAAGGGCTCCAAGGAATTCAAAGTCAAAGGAGCTTGAAGGCATATATCATTTGTAATTGAATTAAGAAAAAAAATTCCGACGAGATCCGATTTTTTTCACGATTTGAAGAATTTGAGGTACCTTGCAAAAGAAGATTTATTTTCTTCAAGAAAGATTAGTATTGCTAACCTGTCTTTTAATTTCTTAATTGGTAGTTTATTAAAAAATAACTTGAAAAATTGCATGTTAGTTAACAATTCTATAGGAATTTGCTTTTTTTTCTTAGTTAATACCACTACCGAAAAGACCTAACCTAACCTTTGTATGATCGTCCATAACCAAAAAATTTATTAACATTGCTTAAATAGAAAAGAGCGTGTTCCACAAATGAAAGTATTTCCTTGAATTATAATTAAGACATGATAGCTAAAAATTATATTTTTGTGATTGACTTTTTAATTTTAAATGCCTTGAGTATTTATTAATATTTGAAATGATTGCTAGCTTTGTGAAATTCATTAAAAAAAAAAACTTTCTTTGCATGCATTAGAATATATTGTGCTGAACAAGGTGCTTGTAAGGGTAATAGAACCTCATCAAAAAGATCTCTAGCCTCAATTTTACTATGATTGTGTACATATATTCTCTCTTCCCTCTCTCAGCCAAAACATTTCCCTCTCACTCTCTCATTCATTGTTTAAAAAAAATAAAATATATAGTTACCATGCATTACATATCAATATGCAGCCCAAAGTTGCCACTATAGATCAACTTAAAAAAATGTTAAAATAATGTAACTCCCATCAAACCATAAAACAAAAACCATAAAACAAAAATTAGATGAAAAGTTTGATATGTTTCAAACTCTTCATGGCCAACTACAAAATTTAAGTATTAAGCTTCACAATCGAATCGAGCTTGAACCTAATGATCACCAACTTTGAAGATTTTCAATGCAACGACATCAAACTAGATATGACTTTAGGATTCCTAATGATCCTTGTTCCAAGATAAAAATTAAAGACCTTACTATCGATAGCTTTGATAGTCCCAAAAAAAGATTAGATTGTTTGACCCAAATGGAAGATTTTATAGATTGGTATAATATAAATGATTATCAATGCACAAATTTTGTTAAGATGAAACTTATAGGACATGCTAAAATCTATTAGACCAACATCTTAGCCAAAGAACTTAGGAATGGTAAAAGCCAATGGACATGTGTTGAGATGAAAGAAAAATTAAAGACCAAATATTGTCCCAGATTTCATTATAATTATCTGCAAAGCCGACTATTGACTCTAAAATAAGTAACTATGTATGTTATTGACTATATTATGAATACCTAAGAATCCCTCCTAGTCAGGATATATTGCACTGACCTTGATTACTAACTTGCAAATAATTTTGTCATTGGACTTCGACCAACAATCAAGAATGAAGTTGAGTTGCATGATCTTTAAATTATAAAACTTTATCATATTCAATTTGCACATATTGGTCTACTACAAAACCACTAGCCTTGATGCCTACTAACTCTTCATCCACTAGTACTCACCAATTTAAAACTCCACTTGAACCCAACCATAAGAGAACCAATGATATTGTTTGTTTGAAATTTGATAAAAAGGGCCATATATCGAATAAATGCACCACAAAAAATCCTATTTATAAATGAGACTAAGTCCCTTTAACATGAAACTTATGAATAATTTTTTGATGATGGCCCTCTTACATAAAATGAAGGTGAATTAGATTATACACTTTTGGTTGTTATGAGATGTCTTTTAGTAGCTAAGCATAATTCACAAGTCTTGTATTGACGTAATATTTTTCAATGATAGTCATTTGTAATGAAAAGAAATGTAAAGTGGTTATAGATAGTGAGAATATATGTTATCTCCACCAGTGTCCTTCTTTAGACAAACCTAAAACTTGAACTCACCCCGAGCCATTTCATGTAAGCTGGGTTAATCACACATCGTTATTTGTTACATCTAGATGCTTAGTTATAATTAATATGAGTATTTATAATGATTGGATTTTGGTGTGATGTTCTACCCATGGAATAATATTATAATTCGCGCATCTTTCTTGTTTGTTCTCTTAGAATTTATGTATAGGATTCTGAGTTTTTCTCTTTTGATTTGAGATCACAAGATCAACTTTGTATGACAAAATTCATAGTTGTTGACATAGCATCTCATGGATGAATTGAGTCAACTACCTTCATAGTTAAATGAATTTAAGCTTACACCCTCGATTGACGGGCCCATAAAGTACTAACTAAGATGATTTCTACATTTTTCTTGACTCCTTACCATTTACTAATCACCCTGTTTTGCCTATCATATTCCATTTTGTAGTCTTTAGTGATTCAATGAATATTATCATATAGGATTTCCTAAATTTTGTCTTAAACTTAGGAAGATAAAGTTCAAGTTACCTTGATTATGTTGACTATTTTTTATCTACCAAAATATTACAAAGTAATAAAATAAAATAAATAAGCTACGTCAATCTTACAACATTTTGATGACAATTGACCACCCATGATTAACTTGTAAATAATTGTTGGAAATGTGGCTAATATGTTCTGGCCGAATAGAAAATTCAACCCTTAATAAGACTAGATGAAAGTTTAATGAGAGATGAGCTTTAAAGATTTGTCTTTTGGAATTTCACAATAACTTTATTAGCTTTTTATAGATATTTGGGGTATTTATGGACTAGGATATATTCTTAGCAGTATTCAAATTTCCTTAAAAAATATTTCTAAATACTCTTAAGAATATATATCATAAACATCAATAAAAAAATCTCGAACAATTAACCGTGTTAGTTGTAAGTTTTGTGTGGAATATGATTATGTTGATAAATAGGGCTGTATTGATGTCTAGAACCTCAATTATATCGGTTGAGCTCACTGGAGGGTTACAGGGGGTATTCCCCAAAGGAAAATTATTTTCGTACAACTGTACAACGCTATTACGTTGTGTACCATAGCGTCGCAACACTGTATTATCTTGTTGAAGGCAGATAGAGAGCAGAGTGTCACGGGGCTCAAAACCTGGTGCCGAGATGTTGCGAGGCGGGCTGGACAATTTTCTCTCGCTTTTCTTGAAGGGTTGTGTATCTTGGTGGTTTAAGTGGGCTTCATATAGGGGTGTAAACGAGTCGAGTCGAGTCGAGTTTAGACCCTTATCGAGCTCGGCTTGTTACATGGAAAGCGATCTCGATAGTCGAGCTCAAACTCGAGCTCGTCTAACTGTAAACGAGCTCGAGCCGGCTCGACAGCCATTGGCGGGAATTTTTAAATTTAGGCGGGATTTTTAAAATTTAAGCGAGATTTTTAAAACGTACATAAAATTTAAAAAATATATATGAAATGTTTAACATTTAAATAAAAATTAGGTGATTATTATTATTATTATTATTTTAATATTTATATTTAATAAATAAAATAAATTTATTTTAAAAAATATAAATATTTATTCGAGCCGGCTCGCGAGCTCACGAGCCGAGCTGGCTCAAGCTCGAGCTCGACTCGCGAGCTCGATAAGCTCGGCTCGCGAGCCCATAAACGAGTCGAGCTCGAGCCGGCTCGGCTCACTTACACCCCTAGCTTCATATGCTAAGGCTCTAATGTGTGCACATTATAATGGTTATGATGCCCTTTATTGTGTGTGTGTGTGTGAGAGAGAGAGAGAGAGAGAGAGAGAGAGAGAGAGAGAGAGAGAGAGGCATGTGAGAAAAAATTCTCAAATAGTTCAAGGCAATAAGAGGTTCTACTTTTTGTTTAAATAATTAATATTCATTTAAAATCATAACAATTACTCAAATCACGTTCATCCAATGAATTTAATATATAATATAATTAATATACCATATTACATCTGAATTTATACTTCATATGCCTCGTAACAATTATAATTGCAAAAAATATGTCCGTTGTTTGTATTTTTGGAGAAATATGCTTGTTGCGTGTCAGAAAATACGCGGCGGTAGAGTTTGTAAGTTCGCGTCCGAGCGTTGCACGTAAGTTTAACACACAAACAGAAAAGAGGGTGAACTCCAAGGGTTTTTACGTGGAAAACCCAAAAATGGGAAAAACCACGGGGCCTCGCCCAGTTGCAAAGTTCCACTAGTGATTTTGCAGATTACAGATGGCGGATTTCGTCCCACAAGTCGGGATAATCCAAATACAACTTGTTTCTTCCAGTGAGTTTACAAAATCCCTACGAATTCCTAGCGTTTCCTGAAAATCCGGCAGAGTTCCGGCGTCTTCAGTCGGCAGGAAAAGCTCCGGCGGCGGTGGTCGAGGAGGTGAGGAATCTCCTATTCCCCTTTCTCCTTCTCCTTCTCTTCTTCTGCGAATTCTTGGCGTTTCCTGAAAATCCGGCAGAGTTCCGGCGTCTTCAGGCGGCAGGAAAAGCTCCGGCGGCGGTGGTCGAGGAGGTGAGGAATCTCCTATTCCCCTTTCTCCTTCTCCTTCTCTTCTTCTTCTCTCTCTTCACTTGAGCCCCTTGGTGTAGAATGAGGGCTCTATTTATAGTTTTTCTGGAGTGGCATAGCCCGTAAATAGGCGTGAGATCAAGGGCGAACAGGGAGTGATCCGAATGGACGGCCGATATCGAATCTTTCGATCATGCACCGTTCGTTGGACATTTGAAGGCCTTAATGATTTCGGAATTTGATGATCTTGGGCTCGTTGGATTCGTCTCGTCGAGCCGTTCGATTCGAGTATAAGCTCGTCAAAATCGGAGACCGTTTGGTAACTCAAATTGCGGTTTGAACCTCCCAACAGCGCTTCGAACCTTTGATTCGGACTCATTTGGGCTCGGATTGGGTTGATCTTGGTGTCGTTGGGTTTGTATTTCCGAGACGCTCAGTTTGACTATAAGCTCGCTGAAATCGGAGTTCGTATGCTCCCGAAATTAATTTTTGAAGTTTCCAACTAGGTTTTGCCTCGAGATTCGTGCCCGATCAAGATGATTTTGCGATCCCGTATCAGTTGCCCCCCTATTTTCGGACGTCGTAGCTTCAGAGGTCCGAAAATATGTGTCACAAATTTCGGAAAATTTTTCTGAGTGACCCAGGATTGATCGGGATTGTAGAAGCCCCGAACGGCTCTGAAAATGCCAAAATTGAGTCCGGAACGTCGAAAAACAGGTCCGGGGACCCCAAAAACGTCCGATTTGGTCTTCCCGGGGCGAAATTTGGGCCCAGAATGTATTGCGCGACCGAGCAGCCGGACCGGCCGGCCGGCCGGCCGCCTCCGCTGGCGAGAACGGCGCGGAAACGCGCGCCAGAGCACGTCCGCGCTGCGCCCGTTCGCGGGCCGTCTGGACCGCTCCGCGGTCCGCCTGGACCGGCCCGCGGTCCGCCTGGACCGCTCCGTGGTCCGCCTGGACCGGTCCGCGGTCTGCTCCGCGCGTGGGGCCTGCTCCGCTGCAGGTGGCGCGGCTGCCGCGCCTGGCTGCCGCCGGCAGCTGCTGGCCGCAAGTTTCACGCGGCCAGCCGCGATCCAAGGGCTTCACACGCGGATCTCCGCGCTGGTCGCGGCGTTTCACCGTGTCTTTTCACTGAACCGACCTATGTGGGGCCCATTTGCCGAAAATAGTCATTTTTTGGTTGTTTTTGGGTCTAAAAAATCCCAAAAAATCTCAAAAAATTCGAAAAAATTCAGAAAAATTTCTAAAAATAGAAAAAAAATTAAAAATGATTGTAACTTCCCCTCATTCTCTCAAAAACCTATAAATAGGCCCCTCAGGCCTTTAGAAAACTTGCACCTTCTCTTTCTTTCTCCCTCCGGTTCTCTGGCGATAGAAACCTACGGGATTTCTTCATCTCCCTCCGGTTTACTGGCGATAGAAACCTACGGGATTTCTTCCTCTCCCTCTGGTTTACTGGTGATAGAAACCTACGGGATTTCTTCCTCCCCCTCCGGTTTTCTGGCGATAGAAACCAACGGGATTTCTTCCTCCCCCTCCGGTTTTCTGGCGATAGAAACCTACGGGATTTCTTCCTCTCCCTCCGGTTTACTGGCGATAGAAACCTACGGGATTTTCTTTCTCCCCCTCCGGTTTACTGGCGATAGAAACCTACGGGATTTCTTCCTCCCCCTCCGGCTTACTGGCGGTTGAGGCTTCCGCTATTTGCGAGTTGGAATTCTTTCCTGCTCGACTTAGCGCCCCTCCTCGTGCGCAGAAGCCTACGGGATCTCTTTTCCATCTGAGCGGAGGTTTGTTGGCGATGGACGATCGAGTTGAAGCCCGTTAGTAGTCAACGATCGAGTGTGGAGTCAAAGGGGAGAGTTCGAGAATGCGTTGCGAGAAGCCGATGACGCGTAGTAGTCTGCCGACGAGCAGAAGTCCGACGACAGGAAGAAGTCTGACTTCGGGTAGAAGACTGACGAAAATTCGTCGACGAGCAGGAGTCTGGCGACGAGTAGAAGTTTGCTGACGAGCAGAAGTCCGACGTCGGGTAGAAGTCCGCTGACGAGCAGAAGTCCGACGTCGGGTAGAAGTCTGCTGACGAGCAGAAGTCCGATGACGAGTAGGAGTCTGCTGATGAGCAGAAATCCGACGACAGGGAGAAGTACGACGTCGGGTAGGAGTCTGCTAATGAGCAGAAATCCGACGATGCGTAGGATTCTTCTGACGAGCAGAAGTCTGACGACGAGCAAAAGTCGACTGACGAGCAGAAGTCCGATGTCGGGTAGAAATCCGCTGACGAGCAGAAATCTGACGACAAGGAGAAGTACGACGTCGGGTACGAGTCCGCTAACGAGCAGAAGTCCGACGATGCGTAGGAGTCTTCTGACGAGCAGAAGTCTGACGACGAGTAGAAGTACGACGTCGGGTAGGAGTCCGCTAACGAGCAGAAGTCCGACGATGCATAGGAGTCTTCTGACGAGCAGAAGTCTGACGACGAGTAGAAGTCCGCTGACGAGCAGAAGTCCGATGTCGGGTAGAAATCCGCTGACGAGCAGAAATCTGACGACAAGGAGAAGTACGACGTCGGGTACGAGTCCGCTAACGAGCAGAAGTCCGACGATGCGTAGGAGTCTTCTGACGAGCAGAAGTCTGACGACGAGTAGAAGTACGACGTCGGGTAGGAGTCCGCTAACGAGCAGAAGTCCGACGATGCATAGGAGTCTTCTGACGAGCAGAAGTCTGACGACGAGTAGAAGTCCGCTGACGAGCAGAAGTCCGATGTCGGGTAGAAATCCGCTGACGAGCAGAAATCCGACGATAGGGAGAAGTTCAACGTCGGGTAGAAGACCGACAAAGATTTGTCGACGAGCAGAAGTCTGACGACGAGTAGAAGTCCGCTGACGAGCAGAAGTCCGACGACGAGTAGAAGTCCGCTGACGAGCAGAAGTCTGACGCCGGGTAGAAGTTCAACATCGGGTAGAAGACCGACGAAGATTCGTCGACGAGCAGAAGTCTGACGACGAGTAGAAGTCCGCTGACGAGCAGAAGTCCGACGACGAGTAGAAGTCCGCTGACGAGCAGAAGTCTGACGCCGGGTAGAAGTTCAACATCGGGTAGAAGACCGACGAAGATTCGTCGACGAGCAGAAGTCTGACGACGAGTAGAAGTCCGCTGATGAGCAGAAGTTCGATGTCGGGTAGAAGACCGACGAATATTCGTCGACGAGCAGAAGTCTGACGACGAGTAGAAGTCCGCTGACAAGCAGAAGTCTGACGCCGGGTAGAAGTTCAACATCGGGTAGAAGACCGACGAAGATTCGTCGACGAGCAGAAGTCTGACGACGAGTAGAAGTCCGCTGATGAGCAGAAGTCTGACGTCGGGTAGAAGTTCAACATCGGGTAGAAGACCGACGAGAATTCGTCGACGAGGAGGAGTCTGACGACGAGCAGAAGTCCGCTGACGAGCAGAAGTCTGACGACGAGTAGAGGTCCTATCCGAGGTTGTATGTCAGAATATTTGTTTGATGATATTAACCTGTATGGAAGAGATCGAGAGAATCCACCAAGGATGTAAGACCTATCCGAGGTTGTATGTCGGAGCCCTGCTCGACGACGTTAACCTGTGTGGATGAGGTCAGGAGAATCCACCAAGAATGTGAGACCTATCCGATGTTGTATGTCAGAACATTTGTTCGATGACATTAACATGTGTGGAAGAGGTCGAGAGAATCCACCAAGGATGTAAGACCTATCCGAGGTTGTATGTCGGAGCCCTGCTCGACGACGTTAACCTGTGTGGATGAGGTCAGGATCAAATCCCCCTGGGATTGATCGTCCGGTGATTGAGATACAATATGAATTGTGTATTCCTCGAATCACGGAAAAAGAGTTTGAGAAGTTTTTTCTTATCTTTCATAAGAGGAAAAATCATATCACAACAACATGAACATTCTATTACTGCATTACGTAAGCATAGTACAATAGTTCCCTGGTACGACTTACAAATTACAAAGTACTCAACACACAAGATCTTCGCACGGTGACAATACGACAACATTCAGCTTGAAAGAAGATATTAGAGATATCAAAGTAACACTCTACTCAATATAAGAGTGACAACAAGACAAGTAATATTGCTAATACAAATACACAAAGTGTGTGATCATTCAATCTCTCCAACCATTTGAATATTATTCAATGGTTGTCTTTGTTGTTGACTTTGCCCCCCAGCGGGACGAGCTTCCTCTCGGGTTGGCGCATTCTTGATGAATTGTTGGAGATATCCTTGCTGGATTAGTCTCTCAACTTCTTCCTTGAGTTGCCAACATGCTTCAGTAGTGTGCCCGCGACTACGGTGGAAGTGGCAATATTGCTCCTGGTTTCCGACGTTGGGTTTCAAAGGGTGTGGCCATTTCACGTTCTCCTGATCCCGGATGGCCATTAATACATTTGCTTGGGATGTATTGAGTGGGGTGTACTCCTTTTCTTGGCGAGGTCCTCGTCGTGGTGACGGAGACCTATGAGGTATATTATTCTTCTCTTGCTTTTTCTGCTGTGAGAAAGAATTATCCATCCCAGGTGCACCTTTGCGCTTCCCGCTGATTTGCTCAAACTGTTTCCTGTGAGAATTTATAGCTTCATCCGCAGAGATTTGTGCCTCCACGCGATGGATCAAGTCAGCGTACGAATGGACGGTGTCTCGCATAAGGGCCGAATAGAAGGGGCCAGGACGAAGACCTCCAAGAAAGACCCCTCTGAGTAATTCAGGGTCTACTCCTGGAATCTGTCGTGCTTCAGTGGAAAATCGTTGAAAATACTCCTTCAACGATTCTCCCTCATTTTGGCGAATCCCGGAGAGGTGGGAAGAATCCTTAGCAATTCTTCGATTGGCCACAAATTGTTCGACGAATACTTTTGCCAATTTGACAAAAGAGGGGATCGTTCCAGGTGGAAGCGAGTAGAACCATGTTCGGGCCTGTCCTTTAAGGGTGGCGGGAAAGACCTGGCAGAGGAGCGCGTCTGATGCTCGTTGAATATGCATGATGGTTCTGTAGTAGTCGATATGCTCATATGGGTCGGTCGTCCCGTCGTAGGACTCAACATTTGGCACTTTGAATCCTACTGGAATGGGGTGCTGAAGAATGGCTTCTGTTAGAGGTGATGATTCCTGGAAATTCCTCTGTCGGAGAGCATGCCTCACGTCTCCTCGGGGGAACTCTTCCCGTACCAATTTTTGCAGTTCACGACGCAGAACATTGTGAGGGAATCCCGCGATGTGTGGTTGGGGAGAGCCTTCGGGGAGATCCGAAAAAATGCGAGGATGTGTTGAACTCGCTGTATCGGCAAGTTCATCTTCCTGTTGTGATTGAGGATGTGGAGGAAGACGAATTTGTTCTTGTCGACGCTCGAATTGAATATCTTCAACCCTTGGTGGATCCCGAGGGGGAAGGATCTCCTCCAACGTCGGCTGTCGATCATCTCGTAGGAGTTGGAGGATCTCGTTTTGCGATTCTTCCATCTTCCGGATTCTTTCTTCTAAAGAATGTCCCAAAGTCCCTTCTCCGGCAGCATTCTGCCCCCCAGGGTGAAAAGATGCTGACATTAGTCGTCTATGATTAATAGACGGATTTCTGGACTGATGAGAGTTGGAGCGAGAAGCTCCAACTAAACGACTGCTGCGCCTATTCACCATCGTAGCAGTACTCGAAGTAGTGGGATAGTTGTTCCCACAGACGGCGCCAAACTGTTGCGTGTCAGAAAATACGCTGCGGTAGAGTTTGTAAGTTCGCGTCCGAGCGTTGCACGTAAGTTTAACACACAAACAGAAAAGAGGGTGAACTCCGAGGGTTTTTACGTGGAAAACCCAAAAATGGGAAAAACCACGGGGCCTCGCCCAGTTGCAAAGTTCCACTAGTGATTTTGCATATTACAGATGGCGGATTTCGTCCCACAAGTCGGGATAATCCAAATACAACTTGTTTCTTCCAGTGAGTTTACAAAATCCCTACGAATTCCTAGCGTTTCCTGAAAATCCGGCAGAGTTCCGGCGTCTTCAGTCGGCAGGAAAAGCTCCGGCGGCGGTGGTCGAGGAGGTGAGGAATCTCCTATTCCCCTTTCTCCTTCTCCTTCTCTTCTTCTGCGAATTCTTGGCGTTTCCTGAAAATCCGGCAGAGTTCCGGCGTCTTCAGGCGGCAGGAAAAGCTCCGGCGGCGGTGGTCGAGGAGGTGAGGAATCTCCTATTCCCCTTTCTCCTTCTCCTTCTCTTCTTCTTCTCTCTCTTCACTTGAGCCCCTTGGTGTAGAATGAGGGCTCTATTTATAGTTTTTCTGGAGTGGCATAGCCCGTAAATAGGCGTGAGATCAAGGGCGAACAGGGAGTGATCCGAATGGACGGCCGATATCGAATCTTTCGATCATGCACCGTTCGTTGGACATTTGAAGGCCTTAATGATTTCGGAATTTGATGATCTTGGGCTCGTTGGATTCGTCTCGTCGAGCCGTTCGATTCGAGTATAAGCTCGTCAAAATCGGAGACCGTTTGGTAACTCAAATTGCGGTTTGAACCTCCCAACAGCGCTTCGAACCTTTGATTCGGACTCATTTGGGCTCGGATTGGGTTGATCTTGGTGTCGTTGGGTTTGTATTTCCGAGACGCTCAGTTTGACTATAAGCTCGCTGAAATCGGAGTTCGTATGCTCCCGAAATTAATTTTTGAAGTTTCCAACTAGGTTTTGCCTCGAGATTCGTGCCCGATCAAGATGATTTTGCGATCCCGTATCAATGCTCAATAGTTTATTTTGATCAAAATATCCTCTATTTTGATCGCATAGTACTCTTTTTTTTATTTTATAATTTTTAAATTTTTTATATTACTTAGGCCATCTCCAACCGAAATTCTCATTTTTCACTGCAAAATACAATAAAATCAAAAAGTGTCTTGATTCTATACATGAGGATTTAAAGTATAGATAATTTTAAAATATTTTAAAATACATATATATATATATATATATATATATATATATATATATATATATATCCGTATATCTATAAAATTATGGAAAAAATATTCATAAATTTGCTAAGCATATCTAAAATAATCGGATGAAATCAATTTGCAAAACGGACACATGACAATCTCAAAAATCCCACTTGTACCAACATATGTCAATTTCTTAAAGAATTGCACCAATGTCCAAAAATTAGGAAAGAATTAGTAAAACAAAAGCATTTTTTTATTTTTTATTTTTTTATTAGTAAAACTAAAGCATAATAATACTATGTTCTGAAGAAGATGGTTTATAATTTGGACTCATAATGACTCCTGAAATAATTTTTTGTTGCTGTGAATCAAAATAACTCTTTTGAAATTTAAGGTTTATTACACATAATGCCAAGTTAAAGCTATCCACTCGCAAGCACATTACGAAGATAAATTCATCAGTCATCAGCGAACAAGTAATATCTCCATATTCCTTTATCAAACACCAAATTAATAACTTAAAAAGAAATCTATTTCAATCAAAGTATTTTTATTAAAAGTAAACTTAGTTATAAATAAACAAATGTTATTATATCATTTTACACTGTTCCTTATTCGTTCATTAAACTAGCTGAGCTGAACTAGTGGAGTTATCTCTATGAACTAGCCAAGTCAGAAAATACTCCTTGATCTGTATCATTATATATTTAGTACAAAGCTCCAACACACTCATTTGGTGGAACCTACTGAAATCAAATCCATTGTGTCCAGATTTGCCAAGTAAAATACTTGGTCTCATTTAAGCAGATATAATCATTTCAACTACACTACATCTTACTCATTTGATTATGATGAGCACTAACATGTTCTTTTTAAAAACTGAGTTGCCATTACACTTTTTTTACAGTTTAGTTGAGTTAAATATTTTGAGAAATTCACTAACCATTATTGAGCGAGCTCAATGTTAATTATTATCGACCTTAGTCATTCATACAAAAGGCACAAGTTGATGGCTTAGAGAAAATATCCTACATCAACTCAATATAAGTAAATACAAATACAAAAACAAGAAGACATTAAGCAAAAAAAAAGTATTTCATTTCACTTCTAAAAAAAAAAAAATTACATATGCCCGGTCATTGGTAGGCCAACGTTTTATGTGACCAAACCATCTAAGGCGACTCTCTCTAATCTTATCTGCCACTGGAGTTACTCCAACCTTTGCATGTATATACTCATTTCGCATTTTGCCTCTAAGAGTGAAGCTACACATGCACATGAGCATCCTCATCTCTACAACACTTGACTTAATTTTATGTTACTCTTTTAATGGCGAACATTCAATGCCATAAAGCATTGCAGGTCTCACCACCATCTTCTAAAAATTTTCCATAAATTTTAGGGGAACTTTTCTGCCACATAATAGACTTGATGCATTCTTCCACTTCAACCATCCAACTTGAATTTTACTAATAATATCACAATCTATTTCACCACCACTTTGAATATTAATAGACATGAGATATCTAAAACATCTACTCTTTTTAATGACTTGATTGTCCAAACTCACAAACACCCCACTATATCTATTATTACTAAAATTACATTCCATGTGTTTGGTTTTAGATTTACTCAAACAAAAACCTTTAGATTCTAAGGTTGACCTCCATAATTCAAGTTTTTCTTCAACACCCTCTCTAGCAGGGGCGGATCTACAGTGGGGGCCCTGGGGGCACGGGCCCCCACTGGCCCAATAATTAAGTTCAATTTATTTTAAATTATATTAATATAATAATTAATATGTAAAGAGTAATTTAATTTGAAACTAATCAGCCATTCGCCTTTGGCTCGGCCTCCGCCTCCGCTCCATTTTTTTCTGGTGACGTGGCTGCATATTCTCTCATGTTATTTCTCCTCTCTCTCTCTCTTACTTTCTATTTGCCCAAGAGTTATAGCTCTTAGACATAGGCACATAGCTGCTGCCTTTTTTTTTTTAAATAATAAAGCATAGATGTGTTGCATAAAAATATTTGGTTGAATTATTTTGCAATAAATAAGTTAACTGATAAAAAGTTTTAATAAATATTAGTAAGTAAATTAATTAATTTAATAATGTTAACTTTAATTTTTTATTATTTATGATTTTCTTTAACTGAATGTGGATCATTCTTTCAAATTAATTTAATAAATAATTAATTTAGAAATAAATAGGATATTATCTTATAATTTATATATTATTAATCTGAATATAATTTAAAATTAAGAATTAATTCAATAAATTCAAATAAAATATTTCTAAGTATAAAATTAATTTATTTGAACTCTATTCGTTAGCATTCTTAATTTCTTAATAAATAATAAGATAGAGTGATATATCTATTTCTTTTTAAGGAGATAAATATATATTTGGTTGTATTTTTATAATTTTTAATTAAAAAACATTTCATGATTTGCAATTACATTAAAAAATGATATATTGAGGTAATTTAAGGACTAATCCTAATTTGTGCCCCCATTAAAAAAAATTCCTGGCTCCGCCCCTGCTCTCTAGTCTTATCAATAAGAAGAATATCATCAGCAAAAGACATATATTGAGGTACATCCTCTTGCAAATGACTAGTAAGAACACCCATGACTAAAGCAAAATGATATGGGCTTAAAGCTGATCCTTGATGTAATCCTACTGAAATAGGAAAATACTTGATCAAACTACCTTGTGTTTGAACACAAGTAACAGCACTTACATAAATATCCTTAATGGGCTTCATATAGGGGTGTAAACGAGTCGAGTCGAGTCGAGTTTAGTCCCTTATCGAGCTCGGCTCGTTACATGGAAAGCGACCTCGAACTCGAGCTCGAGCTCGAGTCGAGTCGATAGTCGAGCTCAAACTCGAGCTCGTCTAACTGTAAAGGAGCTCGAGCCGGCTCGACAGCCATGGGCGGGAATTTTTAAATTTAGGTGGGATTTTTAAAATTTAAGCGAGATTTTTAAAACTTACATAAAATTTAAAAATATATATATATATATGAAATGTTTAACATTTAAATAAAAATTAGGTGATTATTATTATTATTTTTTTAATATTTATATTTAATAAATAAAATAAATTTATTTTAAAAAATATAAATATTTATTCGAGCCGGCTCGCGAGCTCACGAGCCGAGCTGGCTCAAGCTCGAGCTCGATAAGTTCGGCTCGCGAGCCCATAAACGAGTCGAACTCGAGCCGGCTCGGCTCACTTACACCCCTAGCTTCATATGCTAAGGCTCTAATGTGTGCACATTATAATGGTTATGATGCCCTTTATTGTGTGTGTGTGAGAGAGAGAGAGAGAGAGAGAGAGAGAGAGAGAGAGAGAGAGAGAGAGAGAGAGAGAGAGAGAGAGAGAATTCTCAAATAGTTGAAGGCAATAAGAGGTTATACTTTTTGTTTAAATAATTAATATTCATTTAAAATCATAACAATTACTCAAATCACGTTCATCCAATGAATTTAGTATATAATATAATTAATATACCTTATTACATCTGAATTTGAACTTCATATGCCTCATAACAATTATAATTGCAAAAATATGTCCGTTGTTTGTATTTTTGGAGAAATATGCTCAATAGTTTATTTTGATCAAAATATCCTCTATTTTGATCGCATATGCGACGTCAATATTGGCGTTGCAATGTTCAACTGAGATCAAATGACGGAAAAATTGGCGTTCGGTTGCGACGTTTGAGGGCCTACATTCGGCTGTTTGCCGAACGGTAGGAAATGGTCTTATCTAAAATCCTCTATAAATAATATAGGTTTGAATCATATTCGAACAAGATGATTCATTTGAACCCAATTGAAACAGTTTCAAACCTTACTCGAATATGGCTCACCCAATTAAAATCTGATTTGAACTTGATCGAATTAAGTTTCAAATATGATTGATATAACATCCAACAATATTATAAAGTAAATAACGTAATGCAACATAATCACTATAGAAAATTTGCACGAAAAACTTATCATTTGGGCTTCGTTTGGAATCATGTTCTCATTATTTTCTAAAACAGCTTTTAGTATAATTTTTTTTAAAACTATAATTATATATTTTTGTACGTGAAAGCTCTTTTAGAAAGCAGCAATAAAGTTATACCAAAGCTTCATTTGGGATATCTTTTGGCGATTAATTTTTCATTTTTTTTTTAAATATTTGTGCTAGAAAATTGCTTTCAATGATTAATCTTTTACGACGACGAAAAATCCAAGGGAACTCAAAATTGTTATGACTTTTTAGCAGGAAAATTGGATGGTTCGTTATTGGTGACGAAATTTTATGAAAAAATTTTCGATGGTTTAAGACTTTATGATTGTAATTTCATAAGTAAGGTTACATTTGTGATAATTTTTTTGCTGTTTTCTAAAGCTATTTTTTAGTATATGAAAATTGTTTTAGAAAATAATTAAAAAAAATATCCCAAATCAAACATAAACGGAATGATTCACGTTTACTGCCAAAATTTTCATGGGAAAGTTGATGGTAATTTTGAAATTCTGATAGAAAATTTGATAGTCTAACATTGGCAATAGACCTGTCAATATTGGACCTGACCCGAAAACCCGATCCGAACCCGACCCGGAATTTTCGGGTTTGGGTTGAGCCGAACCCGAAGCGGGTCGGGTTCGGGTTGACCCGACGGGTTGCCGGGTCAACCCGAAAACCCGTTTATTTTTAAAAAATTTGAATTTTCCTACCCCGCCCGCTACCCGGCGCTGTCGCGCTGCTGCCCGCCTGCCCCGCTGGCCGCTCGCCACTGCCCCGCGCGCACCGCGTCGCTCGCCCGACCGCACCGCGTCGCTCGCCCGACCGCACCGAGTCGCTCGCCGCCTCGCCCGACTGCACCGCGTCGCTCGCCCGCCCGCACCGCGTCGCTCGCCGCCTCGCCCGATCGCACCGCGTCGCTCGCCCGCGCCCACTGCACCGCTGCAGCGCTCGATTTCGTCGCTCGATCTCGCCCGCCCACTGCACCGCTGAAGCGGGTCAGGTTAGCCGTCCGCCACCCGCTGTCCGAGACTTCGCGTGACCCTAAACCCTAAACGGGTCGGGTCGGGTTGACCCGAACCCGAAGCGGGTCGGGTTCGGGTTTTGAAAACCGACCCGTTTATAAAACCGGGTCGGGTTGACCCGAACCCGAATAAAGCCGGGTCAATTACAGGTCGGGACGGGTTCGACCCGTAACCCGAAATTGACAGGTCTAATTGGCAAAAGAGATATCAAATCCATTGGCAAGCTGTTGGTTTTGCAAAGTAAAATTTATGACGGGCGTTTTACTTACGCACGATACGATTCTCCTTTGTAAACCAATTAAAAATTATGTTGCAGATTGATTTGGCCTTTTTCTTGACAAAAAAGGTCGTTTGTGGTTATAATTTTTATAAGATATTTTTTAACAAATTTCTACAGTTTTATTTGAGATAACTTTTTAATTATTTTTAATGTATATTTTTAGTTAAAAAATTTTATTTCAAAAAGTTTTTGTATTAAAATTTTGCTTTTAAAAGCAATAAGAAAGTTGTCTCAAACGAAGCTTGTGATAGCTTCTGTCAACTATTTTTCTCTTGCTTTTAAAATTTTTTGGAACTATTAGATTATTTTATAAAGCAGAAAAAATTATTCCAAACGAAGCCTAAATCAGGAACTTTTATTTGGTCCAGACACAAGACGTAGCTCTACGTTCGGCCGCTAGTAGAATCGCGCCACGCGTTCTCACTATTTACTGCGCGCCTCAACAACCCGACCCGGAAGGGACCCAGCATGGCTCGGTATTTCTCGATTTTGCTAGGTATTGGTTGATTTTGCTTGGCAATAACCAATACCGAGCAAATACCGAGTTATACCGAGCAATACCAAGTTGTAACGAGTTTTTCTAGAAAAACTCGGTACAACTCGGTATTGGTCTTCACAGAGCGGTATTTCTCGTTATTGCCAAGCAATACCTAGCAAACACCGAGCAATACTAAGCAAACACCGAGCAATACCTCACAATACGCGAACATAGCATTCCCGGGTCAAGTCGTCGGGCCGCGCGGTAAAGAGTAAGAGCACGTGGCGACATGTTATTGGCGGCCGAACTTAGCTCTACGTCCAATCAGATGACGTAATAGTTGTTCCTAAATTAGACATATATTGTTTTGCAGTTCACACTCTCCATAAATGCTACTATAAGTAAGACATAATAATAAAAAAAAAGTATAGATCATATATGTAAATACTACTTAAATAGCTTAAATTAATGGAAGAGTTAAGTTCTATTGCTTTTTACTTTTAAATATACAAAAATAGATGAGAAGCGAGTTTTGTTTTTATATGCCCTATAAAATTGGAGAAATATTCCCGATAGTCAATTTTCTTACAAAATATACTGAAAATTTCAGCTTTTCATCTTTCATACCTGTTGCGTCCTGGAGTATTCGTGGCGGTAGAGAAATATTTAGTTTAACGTCTTAGCATTGTACGAAGATCCAGCACACAAGCAGATAAGTGAGAGGGTGTAGCATTCATAAGAGACACCAGAGTTTTTACGTGGAAAACCCCTGAAAAGGGGGAAAAACCACGGGGCCTGGCCCAGTTTGAATGAATCCACTAGTATTTGCAGTCGATTACAAATGAGGCCCTTCCTTTGGAGAAGGCCTTGTATTGATGTAGCAAATATACATCATATATATTGCATTACATGTTAGGAGTTACATATACATGTTTGCTTAGTCGGAAGGACCGTAGTCGGCAGGAGACCGGGGTCAGAAAGACCGTTGTCTGTTGATGGAGGTCGGACAGACCGTAGTAGGCGACTGAGGTCAGAAGGACCGTAGGCGGTAGGAGACAAGGAGTCAGGTGTTAGACCCAGTGTCACTTGGAAGATCGGGTGTTGATGGTCTGGCCTTGAGTAGGACGTCTGGTCTGAACGTCGGGCCTTAAACAGGATGTCAGGCCTTCAGCGGTACGTAGAGACTGAACGTCGGGCCTTAAGCGGGATGTCGAGTCTTCAGCGGTATGTAGAGACTGAATGTCGGGCCTTAAACAGGACGTCGGGTTTTCAACAGGACGTAGGGATTGAACGTCGGACCTTAAGCGGTACGTCGAGTCTTCAGCAGGACGTAGGGACTAAACGTCGGGCCTTAAGCAGGACGTCGGGTCTTCAACAGGATGTAGGGATTGAACGTCGGACCTTAAGCAGGACGTCAGGTCTTCAACAGGACGTAGGGATTGAACGTCGGACCTTAAGGCAGTGGTGCAATGAAACTCCGGCGAGACTTCGGTGGTGGTCCAGCGAGGTTCCTGCGGTGGTCCGGAGAGATTACTGCTGTCACGACCCGACCCGACGGGGACGGATCCCGCCCGAGCCGGATCGCGGCGAGCGCACACTTACTTGCTTATCCAGGATCTGGCTTTGGATTAGGTTGCTGAACTGAACTTCCCAAATACATAACTCAACAGAAAAACACACAGAACAACAGAGCTACTAAAAACATCAAATGCAGCGGAACGAAACATCTATCTTTTCATTTCCTCAAAAATAATCATCTACAGAACAGTACATGGCTTTCAACAGAAAGAAAGACAGAACAGAAAAGCCATGACTGTACAAAAATCAACAAGTACAAAAGTACCTAATCGGATCAGACTCTGAAACTAATCCTGGACCTCCTTGCCCTTCCCAGAACCTGAAAACCACCAGAAAGCAAGGGTGAGCTCAACAGCTCAGCAAAGCAACAAACCACCAATCTAAATTCTCAGAAACCAAAACCAAACTCATCAGACAGAAATCAGATCAGAAATCGGAACAGAATCGGAAATCAGAACGTATACGGACAGTTATCAAATCAGAATCGGAATCGTACAGATCATATCAGAACAAATCAACAGAGTCAGAATCAGAATTCAGAAATCAGAATCGTACGGAGCATATCGTATCAGAATCACAATTTCGTACGTAACAGAACAGATACAGAAAACAAAACAGATACATATAGCTAAATGCCCTGACACTGACGGAATCTCTACGGATTCCGGCCCCTTATGCCTCCCTTCCCAGACACTGACTGAATCTCATAGGATCCAGGCCCCTTATGTCTCCCTTTGTGCTCACGGCACCAAAACAGATGTGCTTATAGCACCAGAACAGAATTCATCGGATCCGGAACGAAACAGATATCAGATTTCAGATTTGAGCTCATTTCAGATTTCCCCTTTCACTAACTGAATCTCATAGGATTCAGGCCCCTTATAACTCCCTTTTTATAGCTTATTCATATAGCATTACAATTCAGAAGAAATCCGGACATTTCAGAAATTACCCGAAAATCGGGCAGCACAACGGCAGTATACAGAATTTACACAAAAATTCCTGTAAAGAAAATTCACCGAATTCGCACAGAACATAGATAAGCATATTCCAGAACATTTATTCTACTGCACAGATAATTTCCAATTTCACAGAAAAATCAGGTCGACTAAAAACACAGTCGAATCAAAAATATCCGGACGAAAATCTTCAAAATATAATCAAAACGTGCACACCCGGCACGGCAACGATATACAGAAACTTACGCGGTAAAAACTGAACCAATCGAAAGATACGGACGAAAAACCGTAACAAAAACGAAATCCGGACAGAAAAATACCGCCAACCTCGACGGAACTGAAAATTGAGAAAGACGGAATGTGCCTTACCTCGAGCACAGCAAATTCTTCAACAGTCACTTCGCTCGAAAACGGCTCCGCGTCTTCCCGAAATCAACTTTTCCAAAATCCACTTTTTCTCTCTCCTCAGACGAAAAATCAGATATTTATTTTTTTATTTTCTCTCTCTTCAAATCAGCTGAAATCCCTTAAATCCTCTTCAGATCGGCCTGGCCGATCGTCCAGATCGGCCTGGACGATCAGACCAAAACCCATCGTCCTGGGACGATTTTTCAGGACGATGTTTACTATTCATAGGCGATAAAAACCTCTACTCACTGACTTGTGCCATCCACTGATCGTCCCGGGACGATACCTCGATCGGCCTGGACGATCCCTACAGGAAATCACTTAGAGCAAATTCTGGGCAAAACCTGGAGCTGAAATCCACAGATCGTCCCAGGACGATCCCAGATCGGCCTGGACGATACTGGAGCAGTTTGAAATATTACAATCTCCCCAACTCAGAAAAATGTCGTCCTCGACATTATCCAATCCAAACTCAGTCAAAACAAGTACGGGTACGACCGTCTCATATCAGACTCCTTTTCCCAAGTTGCTTCCCGTGCAGTCCGGTGCTTCCACTGGACTTTAACCATCGGAATCTCTTTATTTCTTAACTTGCGGACGTCGTACGCTAAAATCAATTCTGGCTCTTCCTTGTACGCCAGATTCTCCTGAATCTCAACCTCGTCAGCTGATACCTTCTTCCCAGAGTCTGAAACCCACTTCCTCAGAGTGGATACATGAAACACATTATGCACATCAGGCATAGAATCAGAAAGCAATAGGCGATAAGCAGATTTTCCAATTCTTTCCAAAATCTCAAATGGTCCAACATACCTTGGACTAAGCTTGCTTACCTGACCAAATCTGCTCACACCTTTCATCGGGCTGACTTTGACATACACAAAGTCACCAACCTGAAACTCAACAAATCTGTGCTTCTGATTATAATACTTCTGCTGACGATCTTGAGCGGCTTTCAATCTCTCTCTTATCAAATGAATCTTCTGAGCAGTTTCATCAGCAAAAGTGGCACCCAAAGTCTGTCTATCTCCGACCTCCGTCAGAGTCAAAGGAGTACGGCACTTCCTGCCATACAGAGCCTCGTACGGTGCCATACCGATACTGGACTGAAAACTATTGTTATAAGCAAACTCAATCAGCGGAATATGATCTTCCCAGCTTCCGCTAAAGTCCAGAACACAAAGTCTCAACAGATCTTCCAGTACCTGAATAGTCCTCTCAGACTGTCCGTCGGTCTGAGGATGAAAGGCTGTACTGAAATGCAATTTCGTACCCAAGCCTTGCTGAATGCCTTTCCAAAGTCTGGAAGTAAAACGTCCATCTCGATCAGATACAATCACACGAGGCACACCGTGCAATCTGACTATCTCTTTCACATATATCTGTGCCAAGCGTTCAACTGAATCCGTCTGTCTGATCGGAAGAAAATGGGCTGACTTCGTCAATCGATCCACAACTACCCAAATAGCATCATGTCCTTGTCGTGATCGAGGAAAACCCATAGCAAAATCCATCGTTACCTCCTCCCATTTCCACTCAGGGATAGGCAACGACTGCAACAGTCCACCTGGTCGCTGATGCTCTGCCTTCACCAACTGACAGGCTTCGCATCTCGACACAAACTCTGCCACATCCTTCTTCATCCCAGGCCACCAGAACAAAAGCTTCATATCAGCATACATCTTACCACTGCCTGGATGAACAGTGTAGCCTGAATGATGAGATTCATACAGAATCTCCCGCCTCAAATCTCCAAACACAGGTACCCACAACCTGTTCTTACAGAAAATAGCACCAGAATCAGAAATTCGAAGTTCAGGAGTCTTACCAGATCCAATCTGAGCTAGCAACTTCGAATAATCAGAATCTGACTTCTGGGCTTCTTGAATCCTTGCTTCTAAAGAAGACTGAATACTCATCTGAGCCAACTCCAAATCACTGGAGGAAATCACCTCCAACTGCAATCTCTCCAAATCACGAATCAGAAAGTCATCACAGGTAAGCTGAATACCTGAGAATCCAGAAGACTTCCTGCTCAAAGCATCTGCTACCACATTCGCCTTCCCAGGCTGATACTGAATAGTCAGGTCATAGTCCTTGATCAACTCGAGCCACCTCCTCTGTCTCAGATTCAAATCCTTCTGAGTAAAAATGTACTTCAGGCTCTTATGATCAGTAAACATCTCACATGTGACGCCATACAGGTAATGACGCCAAATCTTCAAAGCAAAAACAACTGCAGCTAACTCAAAATCATGTGTCGGGTAATTCTTCTCATGTGGTTTCAACTGTCTCGAAGCATAAGCAATTACCTGACCATGCTGCATCAGGACACATCCTAGTCCTTTCAGTGAAGCATCACTGAACACCTGAAAACCTTCCGTACCTGACGGAAGCGCCAACACTGGAGCTGAAGTCAAACAATCCTTCAATCTCTGAAAACTAGCTTCACACTCCGGTGTCCAAACAAAAGGAACTGACTTCTGAGTCAGTCTCGTCAGAGGAGTCGAAATCTGTGAAAATCCTTTCACAAACTTCCTATAATACCCGGCCATGCCTAAGAAACTACGTACCTCAAATACCGTAGTCGGCCTTGGCCAATCAGCAACTGCCTGAATCTTCTGGGGATCCACAGAAATACCTTCTCCGCTAATCACGTGCCCCAGAAATGAAATACTCTTCAGCCAGAATTCGCACTTGGAGAACTTGGCATACAGCTGATGCCTCCTCAGAGTCTCCAACACAATCCTCAAATGTCTGGCATGCTCATCCTCAGAAGCAGAATATACCAGAATATCGTCAATGAAGACGATCACAAACTGATCCAAATACTCCCTGAATACTCGGTTCATCAGATCCATGAAAATAGCAGGCGCATTGGTTACCCCAAAAGGCATAACCAAGAACTCGTAGTGCCCGTACCGAGTACTGAAAGCAGTCTTCACCACATCAGATTCCTTCACCTTCACCTGATAATATCCGGATCTCAAATCAATCTTCGAAAATACCGAAGATCCGGAAAGCTGATCAAACAAGTCGTCTATCCGAGGCAAAGGATACTTGTTCTTGATCGTGGCCTTGTTCAAATCTCTGTAATCAATACACATACGGAGTGTACCGTCCTTCTTCTTCACAAACAGAACAGGTGCTCCCCAAGGAGAAACACTAGGACGTACAAACCCTCTGTCAACCAACTCCTGAAGCTGAACTTTCAACTCAGAAAGTTCTTTCGGTGCCATCCTGTACGGAGCTTTCGATATCGGAGCGGTACCCGGAAAAACATCGATAGAGAACTCCACATCTCTATCCGGAGGTAAACCAACCAACTCCTCAGGAAAAACATCAGTAAACTCCCGTACCACAGGGATCTCAGAAACAGAACCAACCTCCAGGTTCAGATCCCGCACCGAAGCCAAAAATACTGGGCATCCTTTCTTCCACATTCTGCTCACCTCTAACGCAGAAATCAGACTGGAGAGAACACCTCGTAATCCCTGAAATACAACTCTCTCTCCAGCCACAAGCAAACTCACTTGCTTCTTCAGACAGTCAATCTGAGCCTCATATTGACTCAACCAATCCATTCCCAGAATCACATCATACGAAGAAATCGGCAATCGAATCAAACTCGATTTCCACTTCTTGCCAGAAATCTCGATCTCACACAAACAAAACTGTCGAGCAATCAATGGATTCCCAGCCGGTAAAATCACAGACAAAGAAACCGGTAAAACCATCGAATCCAAATGTAAAAGCTCAAAACAATGCTCGGACAGAAAAGAATGACTCGCTCCAGAGTCAAACAAAACACGACAGGGCTGATCAGAAATGTAAACCGTACCTGTCACAACATCCGGAGCATCTCGAGCCTCCTGCTGACTCAAGCTGTAAACTCGCGGCTGAACTGGAACAGGTGCTGAAGCAACAGAACTACTCTGCTCCCTCTGAATCGTAGGTGGTCTCCGTGGTGCAAAACTAGAACCACCACCCCTACCAGCAAATCCCTCAGAGCGTGGAGGAACAGTCCTCGGTCTTCCTGCTGCTGAACCAACAGGTCTGACTAAACCCTCAGATCGCTGATCATATCCCATCTGTGGACATTCCGCAATCCTATGTCCCGGCTGACCACACCTGAAACAAAGACCAGCTATCCTGTAGCACTGGCCATGGTGTCGCCGTCCACAACTCTGGCACACAGGTGCCGAACTGACAGATCCAGAACCAGTCGTACTGGTAACAGTACCAGACGATCCTCCGCTCCTTCTGGAATCTCCAGATCCAGAACCAGGAACAAATCTCCTCTTCCCAGAGGAACCACTGCCAGAAGTATCACCTCCAAACCTCTTCCTACTCGCAGACCACCGCTGCTGAGTAGTCGTCATGTCGTTCTCAATCAGACGAGCTCGCTCCACAAGCTCAGAGAAATCAGAAATCCGGAACGGTATCAAAGGCTGCCTCAAAGTGTCTCGTAAGCCTCTCAGAAATCGGTAACACCTCTCAGCAGAAGTGCTAACCAGCTGCGGAGCGTACCTGGCTAAAGCAGTAAACTCAGCCTCGTACTGCATCACCGTCTTGCTCCCCTGAACCAGCCTCAGAAAACTCTCCTGCATCTGCTGTCGTGCAGAAGGGGGAACAAACCAGTCTCTGAACACCTCAGTGAACTCTTCCCAAGTGATCAAAGAGTTCAATCTGCCCTGAAATCTGGCTGCCTGCTGGCCATCCCACCAGTGCTCAGCCTCTCCATCCAACAGAAAAACTGCTAACGGAACCTTCCTGTCTGCAGGACACTGCATCCCGTCAAAAGTCTTCTCTAATCTCCTCAGCCACTCCTCGGCTGCTCTGGGCTCAACAGCGCCCTCAAACCTCGGAGGCTTCAACCTCAAAAACAACTGCAGGTGTCGATCGATGTCCTCAGATCTAACAGTAGAAGCTCTGCTCTGAGTCTCGCTCATCATCTGAGCAACCAACGAAGCAAACTGGGACAGTGTGTCAGCACCGACCACTGGGGCTGTACTCCCCACTGGTGCTGCCTGATCATCACTCTGACCGTCTGTCATGTCTGGGTCTGGCTGATCCATACAGAAAAATCCAGAAAATCCGGAAAACTATCACAAAAACAACACAAAATAACACAATAAAAAGCCAAACGACCCAAAACTACCTCCCAGACAGACTCACTGATCACTTCCTAAAGCTCTGTTTTACAATCCAACCTGTTTCCAAAACCAGTGCTCTGATACCACAAAAGCTTGTCACGACCCGACCCGACGGGGACGGATCCCGCCCGAGCCGGATCGCGGCGAGCGCACACTTACTTGCTTATCCAGGATCTGGCTTTGGATTAGGTTGCTGAACTGAACTTCCCAAATACATAACTCAACAGAAAAACACACAGAACAACAGAGCTACTAAAAACATCAAATGCAGCGGAACGAAACATCTATCTTTTCATTTCCTCAAAAATAATCATCTACAGAACAGTACATGGCTTTCAACAGAAAGAAAGACAGAACAGAAAAGCCATGACTGTACAAAAATCAACAAGTACAAAAGTACCTAATCGGATCAGACTCTGAAACTAATCCTGGACCTCCTTGCCCTTCCCAGAACCTGAAAACCACCAGAAAGCAAGGGTGAGCTCAACAGCTCAGCAAAGCAACAAACCACCAATCTAAATTCTCAGAAACCAAAACCAAACTCATCAGACAGAAATCAGATCAGAAATCGGAACAGAATCGGAAATCAGAACGTATACGGACAGTTATCAAATCAGAATCGGAATCGTACAGATCATATCAGAACAAATCAACAGAGTCAGAATCAGAATTCAGAAATCAGAATCGTACGGAGCATATCGTATCAGAATCACAATTTCGTACGTAACAGAACAGATACAGAAAACAAAACAGATACATATAGCTAAATGCCCTGACACTGACGGAATCTCTACGGATTCCGGCCCCTTATGCCTCCCTTCCCAGACACTGACTGAATCTCATAGGATCCAGGCCCCTTATGTCTCCCTTTGTGCTCACGGCACCAAAACAGATGTGCTTATAGCACCAGAACAGAATTCATCGGATCCGGAACGAAACAGATATCAGATTTCAGATTTGAGCTCATTTCAGATTTCCCCTTTCACTAACTGAATCTCATAGGATTCAGGCCCCTTATAACTCCCTTTTTATAGCTTATTCATATAGCATTACAATTCAGAAGAAATCCGGACATTTCAGAAATTACCCGAAAATCGGGCAGCACAACGGCAGTATACAGAATTTACACAAAAATTCCTGTAAAGAAAATTCACCGAATTCGCACAGAACATAGATAAGCATATTCCAGAACATTTATTCTACTGCACAGATAATTTCCAATTTCACAGAAAAATCAGGTCGACTAAAAACACAGTCGAATCAAAAATATCCGGACGAAAATCTTCAAAATATAATCAAAACGTGCACACCCGGCACGGCAACGATATACAGAAACTTACGCGGTAAAAACTGAACCAATCGAAAGATACGGACGAAAAACCGTAACAAAAACGAAATCCGGACAGAAAAATACCGCCAACCTCGACGGAACTGAAAATTGAGAAAGACGGAATGTGCCTTACCTCGAGCACAGCAAATTCTTCAACAGTCACTTCGCTCGAAAACGGCTCCGCGTCTTCCCGAAATCAACTTTTCCAAAATCCACTTTTTCTCTCTCCTCAGACGAAAAATCAGATATTTATTTTTTTATTTTCTCTCTCTTCAAATCAGCTGAAATCCCTTAAATCCTCTTCAGATCGGCCTGGCCGATCGTCCAGATCGGCCTGGACGATCAGACCAAAACCCATCGTCCTGGGACGATTTTTCAGGACGATGTTTACTATTCATAGGCGATAAAAACCTCTACTCACTGACTTGTGCCATCCACTGATCGTCCCGGGACGATACCTCGATCGGCCTGGACGATCCCTACAGGAAATCACTTAGAGCAAATTCTGGGCAAAACCTGGAGCTGAAATCCACAGATCGTCCCAGGACGATCCCAGATCGGCCTGGACGATACTGGAGCAGTTTGAAATATTACAACTGCGGTGGTCCGGCGGTGGTTCGGCGAGGTTCTGCGGTGGTCCGGCGGTGGTCCGGCGGCTGTCGAGGAGGAACTCCTTCCTTCTCTTCTTCCTTCTCTTCTCTTCTTCTCTCTCTTGCTTGGATCCCCTCTCATGAGAAATGAGGGCTCTATTTATAGATTTTTTGGAGTGGCATGGCTCGTAAATAGGCGTTAGATCATGGGCGAATAGGGAGTGGTCGAATGGACGGCCGATATTGAATCCTACGATCGTGCACCATTCGTTGGACATTTGAAGGCCTTAGTGATGTCGGAATTCCGTGATCTTGGGCTCGTTGGATTTGTCTCGTCGAGCCCTTCGATTTGAGTATAAGCTCGTCAAAATTGGAGACCGTTTGGTAACTCAAATTGCAGTTTGAACCTTCCAACAGCGCTTTGAGCCCTTGATTCGGACTCATTTGGTCTCGGATTGGGT
Organism: Dendrobium huoshanense; assembly: GCA_016618105.1. Classification (NCBI taxonomy): domain Eukaryota; kingdom Viridiplantae; phylum Streptophyta; class Magnoliopsida; order Asparagales; family Orchidaceae; genus Dendrobium; species Dendrobium huoshanense. Next base: position 74,471,907 of record CM028358.1, on the reverse strand, counting down.
TGATCTTGGTGTCGTTGGGTTCGTATTTCCGTGACGCTCAGTTTGATTATAAGCTCGCTGAAATCGGAGTTTGGGTGCTCCCAGAATTTAATTTTTGAAGTTTCCAACTAGCTTTTGCCTCGAGATTCGTGCCCGATCAAGCTAATTTTGTGATGCTGTATCAATACCCAAATTAATTCGAATGACATTCAAACATTCTTTGAACAAATATCGATTAAGGTTGAGATTATATGCGATAAAAATTTGATCGAATATTTTTAAATATGTAATTTTATAATTTTTTAAGAAAAAGACATAAAACAAAAGAAAATACAAAAAAGAAATATTTTATGATTTATGTAATAAATAGAATTAGAACAAAATACATAAGAAATTAGTAATAAAATTGGCTCCAATGCCCTATTTAAAATTACTATGTATAAAAAAAAATTCAAATCAACATATATTATTATAATGAAAGATATTATTTATTTACCATTTATGTCTTTCTCTCAGATATTATATTGCCATACTGCCCTCTTGCTGATTCAAGCGAGATTGCTCCATAACCCTAACTTATAGTCCTCAACTATCTGGACAGCTTCGGCCCGTTAGACCGGACCAGATTCTGTGCACCGCCGGTCAAAACTAATGGGCTCTCAATTTCCCTCCCGCCCTCTGCATTAGCTTACTGTTATTCTCCGCATATAACTTCTATGCGGGCTTTATCATCTACCTTACAAATAATTTTGAACGGTAGATTTGTTATCCGCATATAGTCGCTCGATCCACCCATATGTTACGTCCTCTCCGACGCACTCGCCTTTCCTTTTTCTTGTGACCACGCAATAAATTTTGGAGATTGAAGGTAGATAAGAGGGAGCGGGGAGAGATTTTTGGGAGAGAAACCGAAGGCGAAGCGAAGTAGTAGCAGAGATTTCCTTGGCTGGATTCTAGGGTTCGAGGTTAAGGAGAGGACATGCGAGCGCGCCGCGCTTAAGAGGGAACTCGGAACATTTGTTGGAAATTTCTGGTTCTGTTCACGGCGCAGTGAATCTATGGGTTCAGGGGAGTCAGATGTGTCGGAAGGAGACGGAGGCGGTGGTGGGGCTAAAGAGGTGGCTACAGCGTGCTCGATCTGCCTTGAGGTGGTCATGACCGGGGGAGGGAGGTCTACGGTCAAGTTGCAGTGCGCTCACGAGTTTCATCTCGGTTGGTGAAAGCAATTGCGTCCTGCCATTTTATTTTGTTCTGTATTTACTCCCTTAGTTTATGCATTTATGTCGCTTTTCCTGATTTGTGAAGTTTACTTTTGCTTCGAGGCTGTAGCTGGAGTTTGATGATCCATTGGGTGGGGTAGCGCATGGGAAGTTCGTTGGATGATGGTATAAGAGCTTGTTCTGTCTGCATTTTTTTTCTTTTGGGTTGAAGTTTGAGCGATTTAAAGCGAGATAGGTGTTGGAATTTCTGCAGGATTGAATGGGGAAAGGAGTTTTTATTTTGGAGTTGAAATGTGTAGTGTTGGATCGGTGATGGTGCCGGAGTGAGACAAATTTCTGCATTGTAATTTTTTTCGGGGAAAATATTTTTGTTTGTAGACTCGAAGTTTGCTGTTGTTTGAATTGCTGTTTGTTAGTGTATAACATATTTGGAGAAATTATTCTGTACTGAGTCTGGACGGGAGAACCGTCCCGACTTATGATTTTACACACTGTGTGTACATTAATTTGATATACACTGTCCATAGATATATACACTGTGTGTACACTCAGAGTCCAGACTGTTCTTTAGGAACTAAGCTTATGCGGTTTGGGGGTATAATATGTGTGGTGTTATTCTGTACTTGTTGGGGAGGTGTTGGTATCCCAGGGATGAAATCCTCCAAAGAAAACTTGGAGGGATGGATGCTATGAAGTGTAGGGAGACACTTTAAAGGAAAAAATGTAGGGATGGATGTTATGACTTATGAGCGCACGTAGTAGTAGTGTGGGAAGTCAGCACAAAGGTTACTCGTCATTTTGCATTAAGTTCTTCTTGTTGTCCTTGAGTGGAATAGTACGGGAAACAGTTATGTTTTCATCCTTCGAGTAGAATAGGTTGGTTGGGGACAAATTTCCTTACATAGTATATATTCTTCTCCAAGGTATCATGGGAGTTTAGTGGGAAATTCACTGCTTAATTAAATTTAGTGGTGCATGTCTTAGGCGTTTAGCAGGACTACTTTGTATTTTGGTAATTGCACAGTAAAATTGAACAATTTTATGGTTTGGTTGCTGAAACATATTGGCCAATGAGTCAAATTATTTCCTCAGAAAGGGACCTAAGTGGATAGTATAAACATATTACAATATATCTTTGTTTTGGCTTTCTTGATAATACCATCTAGTAGCCACTCCTTTGGGAGAGTTGCTAATATCCTTTTTATATTAGTCTATGATAACTTAGTAGTCTTCCGCGAATGATTAAATTATTTTTTTAATTGACTCCATTGGTGATTGTTACATAATTGGAACTCACGGCTTCTTCTTTTGATCTTTAAGCATATACTAAGTGAGTTCTTTGTAATGAGCTTGGCTAGCTCTAGATCCCAACCAATTGTGCCGAAATTCTTAGTACACGCCCCATGCTTTCCAAGGAATTGTTGGATTAATGCAAAAAACAAAAGCACAATTCAATATAATATGATGAAAAGTAGAAATTATCCATTTAATTGTGAATATATCATCATAAGCGTCTCAATTGAGATGCCTTTCTTGTAAGCTTTTGAATATTGAAGAATAATGATGGTTTTTTTTTCTCATTTCCTCCTCTTCTTAGAAAATATGATATGAAATCTCATCTATTTGAGCTTCAATTGAAGATAAACTAACATTTGACTTAGTAAGTTGTTTAATTTGTGACAACTATAGTCTCGTCTGTTGGAGTGGGAAGAGGGACTAGCTTAGCCGGAGGATCTGAAATATTGCACTTATAAGCATATGTGGTATGATATGCTCCTTAGGGTTAAGCACAACACGGAGAGGGTCCGAAGGCTCTAATTTTATAGATTCAACAAGCTTTTGTTCCTAATTTTGTGTGCATGTATGAATTGATGAGGTTGGATAAACAACCTTGGGGAGTGATGATAAATTTTGGTTATTTGTATTCTCCTCATTAATTTAAATATTTTTATTAATAGCATATGATTTTCTGAATTTTGAATGAGCTTTAAAACAACTTGAGTATTCGATGTAGTCAAGAGTTTCCATTTTATATATACTTTATTTTCTACTTGTGTTCTAGCTTTCTTTCTCCATTGACTTTTTAGTTTTTTCTATTGACCCTTTGTTTTTCCTGTTGGCCCCTCGGTTTCCCATCTATCTCTAAGTTTTTTTTTTAATGTCCACTCATTTTCTCTGCTGTCTTCTCGTACACCTGCTGATGTTTGGTCTTCCCTAAGTGTTGCGGGCTTTCCCTATGCTGGCTATTTTTCCCATATTGTTGTTCTACTGTTGTCTGCTCGTTTTCCCTGGTGTGGTTGCTCGGTTTTCTCTTTGCTGATTTTTATGCAGTAGGCTTTAAATGTGGGCCTTTTTTGTGGATTTTAGTGGCTATTTTGGGGGCACATTTTGTGGATTTTAGTGTCTATTTTGGGGGCACATTTATGTGATATATTAATTATTAAATGTTATTCCCTCTTATTTATCCTATAAATTGGGGCTAATTTTCTTTGTGAGATAGAGATATGTGATGAATATTTGGAACGTGAAACCTGCGGGTTTGTCATAGCTTGCGAGCTATTCTTTTCTACCTTCCTTATTATATTTCGTCTCTAACTTCTATCTCTTCTTCTCCTCGGTTTCCATTCCACCCGTATCTTTCTTCCCTAAAGCTATTATAATTTTTAAGTTGTATTGTGTTCTGTTTTATTATAAGTTGTAAGTTGTGTTGTGTCTTGTTCTATTATAAGTAGTAATTGGTGTTAGTACTGTTTTATTGTTGTGTTTGTTTGTGTTATTTAATATTTATGTGAATGGAAAAGGAAGTGTGCTTTTATTTTCATTTCTAGAGCCATGTTTGTTTTTAGGTTGCATCAGTATTTGAGCCTAAAATTTTTTCAAGGGGTGTAATTCAAAGGAATGCTTCCAAATTCATGCTGCCGTCAATATCCACAGAGGGGAACCCCCCAATCACATTCTCCCTCTCTAGAGGCATCAAATTCAACCTTCAGTTATCTCTTAAATTTTTTAGTCCTGTATGTTTGTTATTTGGGTGCATCAAAACATTCCTGAAGAATTTTGTTGGTGGGAAGCCCATTATTGCTTTTTAAGAACAAATGATAGTCTTCTTTTATTAGAGATCTGTCATGTTTTACTTTCTATTGCCAGATGTCATGTTCACTTTCTTATTATGCTTGATTTATTTTTGAGAGATCTAGCTTATGGTAAAGGTTCTTCTTATCTCATGTTATCTATATCATCCTGGATAAGTAGTCATCCATATCTCATGATAGTTGGTCATCTTGTTAGAATTCCTCAATTTCTTTGTTTCCTTGCAGTAAGATTTCTAATTGCTTGTGATAGTTGCCAGTATTGTCTCCATCCTTAAAAATGTGCTGATTGCATTTTTGCAAAGAGAATGATAAAAATATTGATAAACTTTATTAGTAAGTATAATATTTGTTTTTATTGTCATTACATCCAACTGCTCGTGCAAATGTTTATTGATGATTTTAGCTATTTTTGCTTATATTTTGACTCTGTTTCCAATTTAAGATATTAGTCATTAGAAACTTCAAAGTTGTTTGTTTAGTTTAATTTTGTATTTCATTTTTGCTGTATGGAGATTCCAGGCTCCTCTTAATAGAGCATTGGATATGATGGCATATGTCAGGAGCACACCTGCGTTAGTGCGTTATCTATCTTTCTTAACAATTATTTATTTATTTTTGTTTCAAAGATAAATATTGAGTTTTGATACTTTTGACTTGCTCAAGGAGTAAAACAAGATGCTGTTTTTTGTTTTTTTTTTGTCTTTTTTTTTCCCCACAAAATTTATTTTTTATTATTTCTCGGTAAACTTTGTTCCTTTTGAATAAGTTTTGGTTTAGTTTTCTTCTATTAAATGTTAGTTCCTTTCTAAATTATGTATCACTTTTTATTAAGCTTAATAATTACTAATAATTTGTTATTGACACATTCCCTTTTTAAATTCTTTAGATTGCATAGGTTCAGCCTTCAATTCTAAAGGAATGATGCAATGCCCAAATTGTCGCAATGTTGAGAAAGGCAACTGGCTTTATGGAAATGGCTATTGCTTTTTGCCATCATTTAACATGGATGAATGGACTCATGATGATGAACTTTATGATCTTAATTTTTTGGAAATGGTACATTTCAAATACATCACTTTCTCATAGTTTAATTCATTGATTAAATTCTTGAATGACTTGCAAAACCTCCATAAAATTATAGCTGACGTTGCTTTTTTACTTTTTTCTTCTGCATGAAACTTTATTTCTGTATGCTCTATATTTGATATGAAACTTTTAGAATCCTTAGGTTACATTATGGCATCAACTTGTAATCATTTACAGTTTTTGTCATTTATCATTTTGTCCATGTGGTTGTACATAAGGTATTTTGATTGCATCTTTTGATTTTTATTTTAATCTAAATTATTTCTTAGGGGAGATTTATGGACTTTTAATAAATTGATTGGTGAGAATGATTTATGTTTTCATATTTAGGCAGATAAGAACATTGTATAGTGGATCAACTACATGTATAAACAGACATACGCTTATTGAATAGCTGTTATTAGTAATGGCTGTGCCACACAAGGCATATTATAGAGGATGCCTAGGAGGTAACCTATGCTGTACAAGTTTGGATTGATGGATATGAAGCGAAGCTGATGAAATGACTGTGAAAGTCCAAACATGAATGCTTAGAAGGATTTGCAGTGAAGCATGGATGCATTTGTTATTAGTTTTAGTCAATTATTATCATTTTATGCCAACTGAAGCCTTTATTAGGTTCTTACCTTATGATTTTAAGGAGAAATGCTCAATGAAGGTTTATATTTTATAAACTATCTCTGTGGTATGCGTGGTCTCAAGATTTTCTACTCTTTTAAAATATTATTTATGGCATATATAAGTCATAGTGCAGTTTTAGTTAATGGCCTAAATGCATATTAATGAAAGTATTTGATGCATATTAAGGTAAATAAGCCTCTTCTTATGATGTTATGGTCATCATTAGCATTATGATAGGAAACACTTGGATTTCCAAGTGTTTCACACCAAAACCAAGAGGATCCAAAGGAAAAACTGCTGTCCACAGCAGAAAGCCAACTGCACGAAAATCTGAGAGGAAACGTAGGAGAAAACGTAGGAAAAACACTGCAAACACTTTTATTTCGATAACGGATGAAAAGCACTTGCAAGATACAGCTTCCTTCAATTCGAGAGGAAGGAAAAACTCTCCAAAAGATCTCCGGCGAAGCCAAGAGCCCAAGACACCAAAACCTAGATCTCAAAACAATTCAAATTCAAGATAACCCAAAATTTTCCCCTAAACTCCTCATTATACAAAATTAATCATAAAGGATAATAATAAACTTCCTAAAACAGCCCTCACATTCAAAATTTCCCTCCTAAACCTCCCCCTAAGCGCTCACGTGGACCTCACGCTCCGCCCGCCCCCTGTTTTCTCCGCCTGGAGTAACAGTGGACCGGTCCGGGTTGGACCGGTCCAGCCGGCCCCTCCTGGGCCGGCGTAACATTACCGCCCTCCCAAAGAATCACCTTGTCCTCATGGTGAAAATCAGGGAACTGCTGCTTCATCCTCCCATATGGCTCCCACGTAGCCTCGTAGTCAGGAAGATTCTTCCACTTGATCAATACTTCCTTAGTATTATCTTCTTTCTCGCGAACACCCCTCAGCTCCAACGGTTCCATGATCACTTCTAACTCCTCCGTAAGTGTGGTCGGCAGCTCGGGAATAGTAATGTGGTCACCAATGGCCTTTCTCAACTGTGAGACGTGAAAAATCGGGTGTATAGTCGCCGATGGGGGTAATTTCAGTCGATAAGCTACTGCCCCAATCTTTTCCAACACTTCATAAGGACCAAAGTACCTTGGGGCCAGCTTTTCATTCCTCCTGTTGGCGACTGTCTTCTGCCTGTATGGACGAAGCTTCAAGAACACCTTATCCCCTGCCTCAAACTGGATATCTCTTCTATGCCCATCTGCTTGCTTCTTCATGATTTGCTGCGCCCTCAGCAATTGCCTCTTCAACTCTTCAAGCACTCGGTCCCTTTCCTCCAAGTACTCTTCTACTGACGAAACCGGGGTACTGCTGCTCCCAAAGTGTACCAAGTGTGGGGGATCCCGCCCATACAACACCTTGAATGGAGTCATTTGTGAAGCCGAGTGAAATGACGTGTTGTACCAGTACTCAGCCCAGGATAACCACTTTGCCCATAGCCTTGGTGTCTCCGAAACAAAGCATCTTAGGTACGTCTCCAAGCTCCTGTTGACTACTTCCGTCTGTGGGTGGTAGGCTGTGCTCCTCTTGAGCACTGTTCCCTGCAATCTGAATAACTCCCTCCAGAAATGGCTGAGGAATACCTTGTCCCTATCTGATACGATCGCTTCTGGTACTCCGTGCAGTCTGATCACTTCCCTGATGAAAGCTGACGCTACTGTCACTGCGGTGTAGGGATGTCTGAGTGGAATGAAGTGTGCATATTTGCTAAGCCGGTCCACCACTACCAGTATCACCGTGAATCCTTCCGACCTGGGTAATCCATCGATGAAATCCATGGACACTTCCTCCCAGACTTTGTTTGGAAGTGCCAATGGTTGTAGTAAACCTCCTGGGGTCATGACCATGTATTTGTTTCTTTGGCAGACCTCACAACCCGCCACCATCTCCTCCACGTCTTTATGCATCCCCTTCCAATAAAGTTCTGTTGCCAGCCTCCTGTATGTCTTCTGAACTCCTGAGTGACCCCCAACTGAGCTGCCATGAAATTCCTGCAACAGGTGGGGAATGTGTATGGAAGTTCGTGGCATCACAAACCTCCCCTGGTACAATAGTCTCCCCCCTTCAATGTAGTAACCCGGGTGACTACTCCTATCTTTCTCCAGATCCTCCCTGATCTTCCTCAGTCCCTCGTCCAGCATACTTTCTTCTTTGATGGCCCCCTAATCTACTATCAATGGCGCTGACACAACCAACTCTTGAATCTCCCCAACGCATCTGGATAAAGCGTCGGCCGCCTTATTCTCCAAACCAGGCTTATAGTGGATCTCAAAATCATAGCCTAATAGTTTGGATAACCACCTCTGATGCTCTTCGGTCACCATTCTTTGCTCTAACAAATACTTCAAGCTCCTCTGATCAGTCCGTACAATGAAGTGTCTTCCCAAGAGATATGGCCGCCACTTTTGGATTGCCAAAACAATGGCCATCAGCTCTCTTTCATACACTGACTTCAATCTAGCTCTGGCTGAAAGCACTTGACTGAAGTACGCTACTGGCCTGTGATTCTGCATCAACACCGCCCCTAACCCATATCCTGAGGCATCTGTCTCTACTACAAAAGACTGTTCAAAGTTTGGAAGAGCTAGAACAGGGACAGTCGTCATGGCCTCTTTCAACCTCTTGAATGCCTGAGTGGCCGCCTCTCCCCAGCAAAAATTATCCTTCTTCAGCTGCTCAGTCAAAGGCCAGGCAATGGTACTGTATCCCTTCACGAACTTCCTGTAGTATCCCGTCAATCCTAGAAAACCCCTCAATTCCCTGAGGTTCCTAGGTAGCGGCCATTTCTGCATTGCTTCAATTTTAGTTTGATCCGCTGCTACTCCTTGTGATACCACATGTCCCAAGTATTCCACACTTGCCTAAGTAAAACTGCACTTCTTCAGGTTGGCTTTCAACTGGTGCTCCTGTAGCACTTCTAATACCACTCTCAAATGCTCCCAGTGTTCCTCCACAGTCTTGCTGTACACCAGGATGTCATCGAAAAAGACTAGGACAAACTTCTTAAGGTGCTGCTTGAATACCCGATTTATCAGGGACTGAAATGTTGCAGGAGCGTTAGTCAATCCAAAGGGCATTACCAGAAATTCATAATGCCCTTCATGAGTGATGAACGCTGTCTTTGGAACATCAGTCTCCTTCATCCTGATCTGGTGGTAGCCAGATTTTAGATCTAGCTTAGAGAACATCACTGCACCATGTAGCTCGTCCAATAGTTCATCAATCACAGGAATTGAGAACTTGTCTGGTACAGTGCCTTTATTCAGAGCCCTGTAATCCACACAAAATCTCCAACTCCCGTCCTTCTTCTTAACTAGGATGACTGGACTGGAAAAAAGGCTGCTGCTGGGTCTGATAATCTCTGCCTCCAGCATTTCCCGGATCAGCTTTTCAATCTCATCTTTCTGAATCTGTGGATAGCGGTAAGGACGGACGCTGATCGGAGTCTCACATTCCTTCAGAGTAATAGCATGCTCCAACTCTCTCTGAGGAGGTAACCCCTGGGGCGGTTGAAAGACTTCGCTGAACTGGTGTATGAGTGGCTGTACTGCAGAGGGAACATTGCCTTCCTTCTCCAATCTGACTCCTTCCAGGCGGTGTAACTCTACCAAGAAGCCTCCTCCTTCCTCATGAATGGTTCTGATGAGGGATTTGAGAGAAACTCCTGCTTTGGTCAGCCCGGGATCACCCTGAATCGTTCTCTTCCTGCCACCAACCACCAGCTCCATCTTTAGTGTTCCCCAATTGATTTTGGTCTCTCCCAGTGTCTGCAGCCATTTCATCCCAAGGATGACATCCGTACTCCCCAATTCCAAGGGAAGGAAGTCTTCCTTTACCAGGATCCCTTGAATCTTCAATACCACTCCTCGGCAGACACCTCGACCCATCTCCACCTTTCCAGTGCCCATCATTACCCCGTAACCTCCGGTATCCACTAGCTCCATTCCCATCACATCAACAATCTGGGTGGAAATGAAATTGTGTGTCGCTCCACTGTCTATCAACACCACAACCTCCCGACCAGAGATCTCTCCTTTCACCTTCATAGTGTGACTCGAAGTGAGTCCCACTACTGAGTTCAGAGAGACTTCTGCTACATCAAGATGCAACTTCTCCTCCTCCTCCACCTCGGGGTCATTCCCTCCTCTCTCTTCGTCTTCCTCATCTTCGCAAACGAGGAGAAACTGAAGAGATCGGTCCTTGCATCTATGCCCCGGCATGTACTTCTCATCACATCTGAAGCACAACCCTTTTGCTCTTTTGTCCTGCATTTCTTTGTCGGTCAATCTTTTGAACTGTCCCCCATTTCCTCCTCCACCGGGTTTCTCCTTGGGCACCTCCCTCTGGTTCCCTGGGGCTACCCCTTTTGAGGGTAACACAGCAGTAGTCATTTTGTATGATCCTCCTGAGTAGTTGCCTCTAGCACTTCTTTCTGATCTCTTCTGATCTTCCACCAGTTGTGCAAGCTCCATGGCTTTGCCCAAGTTCCTTGGCTCCAGCACTCTGACAGCTGTTCTTATCTCCGGTTTGAGCCCCTTCATGAAATTCCCTTCTAGGGCCGATTCAGAGATGTGATCCAGACGGCTAGCCAAGTACTCGAATCTGTCCCGGTAGTCGGCCACAGTCCCCTCCTGAGTCAGAGCAAAGAACTGTTCATAGAAGTCTCCTCCCCCATCAGCTCGGAAACGTTCTAATAAACAATCCTTAAACTCTCTCCAAGTCCTGATAGGCTCTCTCCTGTCTCGCCATTGATACCATGCCAACGCCTTCCCTTCCAGACACAATCCTGCCGCCGTCAGCTTCTCATCATCTGTCAACCCGTTGACAGCGAAGTAACGCTCCACCTTGTAGATCCAACCATGGCCATCTTCGCCCTCAAAGATGGGCATCTTCAACTTCCTCACCTTTGGATCCCTTCCGTTACCCCGGAACTCTCCATAACCTCCCATTCCTCGAAGAGGAGGTGCTCCCCAAGTGTCCCGGTCCTCCTTCCGTCGTTGGTATCCGAGTCCTTCGTCATAATCCCCTTTTCCCCTTTCAAAATCAGCACCTCGACGCTGATATTCTCCTCTTCTCTCGCCAAAATCTGCACTTCCCTCATATTCTCCCCTCCGGCCTTCAAAATCCACATCTTGACGCTGAAAATCAGCACCTCGACGCTGAAAATCAGCACCTCGACGCTGAAAATCTGCACCTCGACGGTCATTCCCCAGGCTCATCTCCTCTCTAGAAAGTGGCTCTAGAGGTGGCATGTCGTCGTCTCCCTCAAGGATCTCCACAGCCGGATTCCTCCTCCCCCGAGGCGGGTTCGGATTTCCTCCTACGCCATGGTCGCCGACAGTCTCTCTTGCATCCGACGCCGTCGGATTAGTCTTCATCTCAAGTAATTTCTTCATCATCTCTTCCATGGCCGTGAATTTTCCCTCCAACCTTTCGTTGTTGGTGGTGATTTGATTTTGAAAATCAAAAAATCTTTCCTCCAAATCGGTTTTTAATTGACCGACTTCGCCTTCCAAGACATCCACCTTCTTTCCGGCCATTGTCCTTCTAACGGGTCCACAAAAACTTCTTCCGGAGACAAGAAACTTGCTGAAATTTCCGAATTTCAGCCGCCGGTGGTCCCGAAACGATGCTCTGATACCAATTTGATAGGAAACACTTGGATTTCCAAGTGTTTCACACCAAAACCAAGAGGATCCAAAGGAAAAACTGCTGTCCACAGCAGAAAAACAGCCAACTGCACGAAAATCTGAGAGGAAACGTAGGAGAAAACGTAGGAAAAACACTGCAAACACTTTTATTTCGATAACGGATGAAAAGCACTTGCAAGATACAGCTTCCTTCAATTCGAGAGGAAGGAAAAACTCTCCAAAAGATCTCCGGCGAAGCCAAGAGCCCAAGACACCAAAACCTAGATCTCAAAACAATTCAAATTCAAGATAACCCAAAATTTTCCCCTAAACTCCTCATTATACAAAATTAATCATAAAGGATAATAATAAACTTCCTAAAACAGCCCTCACATTCAAAATTTTCCTCCTAAACCTCCCCCCAAGCGCTCACGTGGACCTCACGCTCCGCCCGCCCCCTGTTTTCTCCGCCTGGAGTAACAGTGGACCGGTCCGGGTTGGACCGTTCCAGCCGGCCCCTTTTGGGCCGGCGTAACACATTACTGACCTTGTTTGGACTATTTGAAGTGAATTAAGCTTCTATGCAGATGGCTGAAAAAAAGCTGATTTGTTCCTTTTATGTGCTTGTTTTTTCATCGTAGTGCTTGCTAGTCAAATTCTTGATCGATAACTTTGTGTAATCAACTTTGATATTATTTTCTAATTTTTCTTTATTAGTTTAAGTATTTTCTTTCCGTTAGGGTGAATATTTGTTGCAGGCCGCTGCACTAAAATATTTTTTATCCTTCCAACAAAGGTCATTATCATTATCAATAGCCTTATTCCAACTATTTGCAGGCAGCATTAATAATTTTCCTTTTATTTTAGTTTGGTGCTGTTTGAGTTGTAAACTATATTCTTTACAAATCATTAGAATAGTTTTTTTCCATATAATCTTATGTTTACTCATTTTTCTTCTTAATCCTCTAATACTAATTTTATGAACTTATATAACTTTCATTTTACATATTTAATTTCATCTAGTTTATTTTCAATAGATGTCACTTTTATGGTTTGAAAGGCGTTTAAGGCATGCCTCATCATGAGTTGCCTAATAAGCGTCCCCAGGCTTATCATTCTCTTACCTTACACCTTTTTCATGGGCGGTGCATGAGGCGAATGCCTCAAATTATCATTTACTTTTAAAAAATACACTTTAAGTTATATACAAGGTGAAGTAAGTTTTTAGGTTTAGATTTTTATACTGGTTTGGAGATAGAGGGTTTTATGTTTTTTTTTTTAAATTTTATTTTAACTTTTTAATGTTTTCCCTTTTTGTTTTAATTAGCTTGCTTTAGTTTCTTTTAAGCTTTATATATATATTTATTTGTTGTTGATTTATGGCATATTTATAAGTTATTTTAAAATTTTGAGTTTTTTTTTTAGTTCAAGACTTATGCCTAAATCTACTTGGAGTGTTCGGTCTCAACCTGATTGACCAAACATTTTAGTTCCTTATTGCACTTTTTAGACTTTGGTCACTCAAATATTTTCTCTAATATAATTATTTCTTAATGCATTGTTATTTTTTTTTTTTTGCCGCACATCATTCACTTTTTTGTTACATTCATCTTAAATGTTAATGACCTTTTAATAGCCTATTATTCAGATCCTTATGCCATCAATGATTTAAATTCAATATTATAAAATTTATCTTTAGGCCTCAAAGATTTTTTTTTTATCATATAAAACTCTCGAGACATTTCTCCATTATAACAATCCGGTTTAACTCTCGCATTTATATCCATATATATTTCATCATTCTTATCTAGAGGAGATTCATGATAATTAATCCTATCACAATTAGGCATTACTTTATCCTTGATAATATTGAATGATTGTTGACTTCATGCCACTAAAATTGTATATCATATATCCAATATTTGTTCTACCAAACTCTTGGTCATCTATGGCCTAAGTATTTACTCCACAATTTCAATTTATCTCTTATTTAAATGAATGTCTTTCTAAGTGGAACTATATAATAATAATAATAATAATAATAATAATAATAAAACTAAGGAATCTCATTTTGATTATCCTTTATAAAGCTTCTTTATACCAACACAAAAAGAAATGGGGTTATTGTGGATCTTTAATGAAAATTTATCACTCTAGGGCTATTTTTAATGATGATTAGTGCTCCATTTTACATGTCTATAATCATATCTTGTGCACACATATTTCTGGCTTAAAGCACACCAAATCAATTTTTATAGTACTCAATCATATGCCATCTCAATATTTCTTGTTCTCTTTACATCTCCATTATTATTATTTCTTAACACAAATCACTTTTGTGGTTCATTTTTTGGCATGATACCAAATCGGTTCTCTGATATTGTTGTAATTTTTTCAAGCCCAAGTTCCATTGGTCTTACGCTTATCTTTCTTTGTAATGCTCATAAGTTTGATTTATCTGTAAGAAGCTTAATCTTGAATGTTGTATTTATTTCAAAATATTGGTATCAAAATTATTCTTCTCCAATCATTTGATATATCCTTCGTCTTCAAAATTTTATTGAAAATAAATATCCTTCCACAACTCTTTGAAACTCAATAGTATCACATGTTGACTTAAAGCTTTATATCTTTTTCATAGTTAAAACTTCACTTTCATTGAGCATAGGCAAAATATAAAATCTGTCTCCGTTTAATTATGTAGCTTTACCTAAGCAGCAGAGTTGTTGGTATGTACATTGTGATTTGGTTTTCTGGAGTTGATCAGAGCATTGTTGTTATTCTTATCTCGGTGGTTACAGATGCCATTCAAAACTACTGAAATAGCCAAATATAGGAATTCTGAAATGGATGGTAAACTATAGATGTGTTTGCTATGGGGTTTATGACGATTAACAGTTCATGCCAACTGAAAACTATATCTGTGGATTGCTGCATTATTTTGCATAATAGACTAGCTACATGGTGTAGCTGGCCACCTTCTTTTTTGTCTGCTCAAAAATAGTTTTTTGGGCACTTTTTAAGTTATGAGGTAGTTTCAGTTTATTACTTAATTCACATAACAAACTATTTTATGTTGAAAACATATTGAAGGAGAGAACATAACACTTGAAGGTGTTTCACAGTGATGTGCAATTGTTTTTGAAAGGGAATGGGGGCTTAATTATAGAGTGGAGAGAGGTTGGGGATTTTGGAGGGTTGGGTAGGTGGGGTGGGAGAGAGCAAACCAATAATATTTTATAAGGTTGAATCACATAAGATGGCTCACTTATCAAGAAAAGATGTACCACTTTATGCAATGAGGAACTCTGCTTCACTTCGAGGAAGCATTCTCGACAAAAAATCCCAACATAGCTAGGATATATTATCTTGAAATTAGTTCCAAATGACTTAAACGGGCCATTTTTACGAATACCCTGAGGACTCTTAGAGTTTTGGAGATATGTTTCAAGAATTGTCTGAAGTTTTCAAAGGATTTGTCAGAACAAGAAGCTTTTGTGGATGATGAAGTGGGTGTTGTTCTTCTATTCGTTCTCTCTCTCTATGAAGTGATGATTCCTTTTGTCTTCTCTATATTAGGATGACTTTTCTTCTTCTTGAGATGAATTTCACTACCTCAGAACTATAATATAAAACCATCATGAATTATTTGTCATCAATGATTACATAGTTAGTTATGTAAATGATTATGTTCTTATTTTCTTTTATGTTATTTGTGACCAGTTAATTCATCATTAAGCATTAATATTATATTATAATAAATGTTAAGGTTATTATATCTTTTTAGATTACGATCATTTATTTTAAAGAAAGACAAGTCATGTACTATTTTGCCTTTGATTATTGCATTAAAAACTATGGATAATTATCATCATTTTCTTTTTTTGGTTTGTAGCCAACTCACGCACACTACCCCTTCACTTATTTTTTATCCTCTTGAAAGCTACAAATGCTTCGGCTATTTCAATGCTTATGTTAGTTATGTCGTGTGATTCTCTATTAATTAGTTGTAGGAGTCATTGAGCCAACTAGGTCATTGTGAGTGTTCATGAGCTCGTGATGTTATTTTTTTATACTTTTGGAGTTTTGGGAAATGATTATTTAGCAATATAGAGCTTCGAACCTAGATTATGGTTAGATTTCAAAAAAGTTTTCTTGTTTATTTGATAAGGCTGAGTGAGGTTTATGTCAATTCTGGTGGATGATTGATGCTCCTCATGTGTGCAAGCCTCCATGGTCAATTATATTCTGGCTCAATACTCGAGAACACTCTTGTTTGGCGATTGAAGGATGGATTTATATTTATGACAATGGATGGTCATTAATAAAGATTCCACTATTTTGTCATATCAGTTTAACTTGTTGAACCTAATAACAATTGGAAGTAATAATTATGAATAATTGGTTTCCTTTTATCAAATATTACGAGCAGGCCAGGGTGGTAGTATGACATAAGCTATATCCCTTTTAAGTGAATCCAAAAGTTAGTCTTAGATGGAAAAATGTGCACGGACTAGTATGATTAATCATGTTTTAGAGGTTTAAGGATTTATCCATGAAGGTACAACACACTGTATTCGGCTGATGCATACCAAAGTTGGCTTAGAGGAACATCACATTTTTGAATTTGTGGAAGGTATCAATATGTGACTATCTCTTGGTTGGTGGCATTATCATAGAGTTTGAATGTTCGAATTGAGGTTATGCTCTCTTTGGAGGAATGTGCCCTAAGCATATGAGACCAGAGTTATGCTATGGGACACCTCATTGTGAGGCTCAATTCTCTGGGGTTCTATCCATAAAGGAAACCTTGAGTAGGGAGCTCTAAACTAAATTGGCTTACTTCAAAGCGTATTACACATAAAGTAATGCGATCTCCACCTTGGTGAGTTTAGGATTCACCTAGAAGGATGAATTTCTATATTAAGATGGCCATTGCTTATTGCTCTACATTTAAAGTGGCCTGAAGAAGTGGGACTTATTGGATTATGATCCAATTTTATGATATATATGGGACTTTTTGGGTTTTGATCCAACCTGCGTATTTATGTGGTACTTTTGGGGTAATGACCTAGCTTAAGTTGTATTTGGGACTTTTGGAGTTATGGTCCAACCCAAGAATGCATTTAGGACTAATGGGGTTATGGCATAGCCCTGGATATATGTATAACCTATGGGGTTACTGTGACAACCGGTTCTTCCGGCCGGTTCAACTGAACCGGCCGGCCCACCCTTTATAATCCCGCGAACAGACAATTCGCGGAACAAACAGTTCGCGCGAACAGAGAAGGGCGGACGGTCGGGCTTCACGCGAGAGCAAGGCAGGTTTCTTTTTTCTCCAATTTTAGCAAATGATTACTTTCTAGGATAAGAAATAACGATTCCTTTTCATTCTTATCGTTATCAGAGTGTTATTTTAGGAGAAATTGAAGAACAAGAGAAACATACGAGAAGGATTAAGAGAAGAAGGTTTGTTGAATTTCTTTCTTTTTTTCCTATAAATTTCTTCTTCTACTTCGTTTAAAATGAGTGATATGTTTCTTGAAAGATAAGGAAAGAATTGAAGCGAAGAAAAAGGAAATTGGGAGAGAAAGGAAATTTCGAGAAGAAGGATTTTGAGAGTTTTGAGAAGTCTCCATTCAAAAGTGTAAGTGAATTCCTTTCAATTTCAATTTTAATGATATTTAGAATTTAAATCAAAATATTATATTGATAGAAGTTATTGTTTGAAATTAGGGTTTTTGAAAGTGAAAGATCAAGTCATAAGTGTTGATCCCGCGAGGATTTAGCAAGAAGAGAAATTGATTCAAGAATAGATCAAGCATCGACGACCTGAAAAGTTCAAAGTGGGTATTTATAAAAGCTTAAATTTCTTTATTTCAATTCTATTTTCGTTTAGAAAGAAGTATATGCGAAATTGATTAGATTTATGATTTCTCCTACTTTTGGAGAAATGATTAACTTTTAATAAGCAACGACATGTATGAGTACAGTTATAGAAAAGAAAAAGGATATGTTATGAGTATATCAAAGAAATAGAAAGTAAAGTTTAGAAAGAAAACATACACATGTACATGATTCGTATATGCAAATGATAAGTAATATTTATAGAGATACAAGTAAGATATGTTGTATGCAATTGTATCAATAATGATGAAAATGAGAAAAGAAAAGAAAAGAAAGGAAAAGAAAAGAATAAAGGAAAAGGGTATTGAAAACGACAGGAGTCACCCTCTTATGGTACTGGCTGGGGACGCCGTACTCGTGCACGAAAAAGGAAAAGGAAATTTCTACGGAAATGGGGAAAAGGAAATTAAATGGAAAAGGTTGTACCTTTAGGTACTTTGAGACGGTGCTCCTGTGCAAATTAAATGGGAAAAGGAAATATAAATGCATTATTAAAGATAACAAATGTTCCAAATTATTTTAAATGAAAATATTCAAAGAGGTATTAAGTTAATGAATTGAAATAAACAAGATTAAGAAAGGAAAGAATATATGTTAAATTATATTTTTATATAAATTATATAGTTACCCACTGAGTTTACTTAGTAAACTCAAACCACAAGTTTAAATGTTTCAGGTAAGTTTCTAAAGAAATAATGGCTGAAAGAGAAGAACATGTTTACAGAAGACGAGGTGCAAATGACAACAGGTAATATAGATTTTTGTGTTTTAGTGGCTCTTTATCATGAATGTTGTAGTATTATGTTTAATGAATTTTATCGTCCGACTTTTCGTACCCGTCTCGTTAGATCGAGCTTCCGGGCCGGGTCGTGACAGTTACAGCTTGGCTTGAGAATGTTTGCCAGATTATGGGGCTCTGGCTTAAGATGCATATAGGATTTATGGGGTATGATATGACCTGAAGTTATATGTGAGACTTATGATGTTATGGCCCATCCCAAGCATATATGTTGAATTTTTGTGGTACTGACTGTACCCAAGGATGTATTTGGGACTTACGGGGTTATGACGTTGCTTAAATATGTATGAATGATGACGTATAGGGTATTAAGTAAGGTGGCGTCTTGAGTTAAAGCAAATTGACTCACTTCAAAGCATTTTCTTGAGCATGAGTAAGATGGCATCCACTTTGATGAGTGTAGAATTTAGCTAGGCTGCTGAGTTTCAATATGAAGAAGGGTTGTCTTACTTTTATGGATATAGAGTGGCCCAATAAGTGGCCAACTCGATGACAGAGATGGACTTATGAGGTTATGCTCCAATCGTAGAATGCATGTGGCTTATGGGGTTATGGGCTAGCATGAGAATTTGTTTGGCACGTGTGGGATTATGATCCATCTTGATAATATATTTGGGACTTGTGAGGTTATAGCCAGCTCAAGGATGTACATATATGATATAACTTACAGGGTTTGTCCAACTTGAGGATGTATGCATATGGAGTAATGAGCTGTGATTTGAGGAAGTTTGCATGATTTTATGGGGTTATGGCTTGAACTAGAGATGTATGTGGGACTTGGGGTTATGACCCAACCCAAGCATGTATGTGGGATTGATGGGGTAAGGATTATGGGGACTTGTGAGATGATGGCCCAACCTAGGGATGTATGTGCTACTTATGGTGTTATGGCCCAACTCAGAGAATGAGGAAGTGTATATTAATTGCAGTCATTTTGATTTTTTTAATATTTTTGTTAATTGAAGGTGAAGGCTACATCATATAATGGTAAAGGGCCCGATATGGGTCTTGTGGCTTCACCTTAGGTTGCTCAGGTATGAATCTTCATTATGAATGGCCTTGAAGGCTTTGAGGATTGGGGCTTATTGCTTTACTATCAGAGATGCACATTTGTTAGGAGGGCAGAGCATGGGGGGTTGAAGTTCTGTCCAATATACTAGAAAATCTATAGTCTATACTCACAACCTAAAAGCTTAAGCTAATAAGGGTAATAACTAGTATATTAAGAATTCAACTCTATACATCTGAGGTGGCATTTTTTTTTTTAATATTGCGTATCTTACACATGTGTGATGCGGAAGTTGTTGGTGTGCTGTAAGTGCTTGTACTTTTTATTGTCATGTTACCATTTATAGTAAAGAAAAATTCATGCAGCTTGTGACGCTTTCAATTGTGTTGATCTCTTTTTATGGAAGACATTATTTATTTCCTGCATTGTCGTGCATTCATCATTTTGTTGAAAAAAATTGACATACAATGAGAACTTTGCTTATTAATTGTACTTATTCTTCTTTCCCCTCCCTTTGCAGCCTTATAGAGTTCGCTGGTGTCCAGTTAGTAGAGTAGGAAGGGTTACATCATCATTCGAGTAAGCTAAATGCTCCTACATTTCATCTTTTTGATGTTCTCATTTTCCTTCTATTGCTTGAAAAAATCATTAGGGATGTCTACTAATGCATGTCATGTGCAATGGTTTCTTTATTAAGAGCTTATGAGGACGGGAAATGAATGTTTTCTGTGACAGTTGCTGTTGGTACTCGCTTTGGATATTAGTAATTGCTTCCTTCAATTTTCTTTTTCATTGTATGATATTTTAGTTTTGTTTCTTCTTATACCCACTTATAAAGGTGATATTTATGACTGTTTTAGTCCCCATTTCCGTGGATTGAACATTTGAACAATGTAAATAATCCATACATGCAAATCATACCCTGTGCTGGTAGCCGATTTATTTTCTGCCTGTTGTAAAGCATGCTTTAAAATCACCAGTACTATTTTTTATGCGTTTGTTTCTTTTTCCGCCTGAGTTGTGATTGAGAAGTATCTGTGGTGGTACTATCACTTGCATCTTATGCAAGATATGATAGAGGGAAGTGGCGGTCGCTCTTCATTTTCCTTAGTTGCTGTGATAATCTTGACATTGGTCCGACCTTTGTACTTTTCAATGGCCTATTGTAATTTGTGTATTATGCACTGGAGATTTTTAACTTATTGCTTAAGATAAAATAAGTAAATAAATACACAAAAACATTTCTTCATAGCAAGTAGCACCAAAAAAAAGAGGAGGATAGTGTTTGCCACCTGTCAAGCCCTACTCCAACTGTCTAGAAATCCTTTTCTATGGGATTTTTAACTAATTGATTTTTTTTTCTTCTGAAGCCTAAACTTATTTGAAACATGTTTCATAAAATAAGTAAAAAAGTGCTAACAAACTGAATCACATGTAAGAGAAAATGAAAAAGGAATTGATGAGGGTTTGGTACCTGTCAAACTCACTCGACTGCATGGAAAACCTTTTCCAGCAGTTCCCATGCCTGAAAATTGCATTTAATGTTCCGTGGGTACCAAGGTCCAACATAAGCTACCACACATAAATTTTGGAGGAAAACATTTTGAGTGCAAGAGTAAGCAAGAGGTAAAAAGAAGTAAGGCGTACGTTTATATAGGTTACACAACTGTAGAATGCACAACGAAAAATGAATCCACAAAGTTGTAGCCAATGGTGTTATTTAAAGAGAAGTTTCCATTGACCAAAGTATGTTCATGGGAATCTCACTTGGATTTTTATATAGCTTGGGTTTGTGAAAATTTCGTGCTGAAGGTAAATGGTTAAAATATTAAAACTATTTACTTCATATGGAGGCAAAGGGACCATAAAATGTAGGTGACTGCTGTGTTCTAATGGCTTGATGTTGAGTTATTTGATATCTATCAAAGTTTGACGAGTTGAGTGTTCTTATTTGAGGAAACTAAAACTAGTGCTTGAATAATTTAAATTTGTTGGCTCGTTGACCTATGTTTTTGTTCCATGCGGGAAAAGTTGTTTGGAAATGATCTTGATTTTCTTTTTAAACTCACCTAGCATCAAAGAGAAGTATGTTCCGTGTTTGAGTTCTAGTAAAGATTGAAAAATTATTTTTAGTACAAGCTTTCAATGTACAAAACCGCCGTTGTAAGGTCCTAAGTCCTGGATGAGAAAAGTGGAGGGTTGTATTATGTAGTCGATAACTAGCGTAAATTTGTTGAATAATCATGACATGAATCTTTTAATATATTGTGTTAATGCTATGGTGTTCTCTGGAAGCGACGCGCTATGGCTTGAATACAGCGACAAGTGTGCAAGAGTCGCTGCACCGGCATGCGGGTGCAAATGTTAAATCGATAAGGGTTCCCACATCATGGACGTATGTAAGCAAAGAAGCTAGTTCATGAATTTAAAATTAGGATATGAACTTAAAATATAGGTACCCTTACAAGCAAATTAATGGAATTAATAGATATTATGATTCATAGGAAAATAAATATTCTATGCATTCAGGAAACTAAATGGGTTGGAGAGGAGACTAAGTAGATTGATAGTTTAGGATTAAAATATGGTATTCTAGTAAGAGTTGTATTAGAAATGTTATAGGTGTGATTATGGATAATAGTGTAAGGATAATATTGTAAAAAGTAATAGAATTGAAGATATAATTATAGCTTTAAAGATTGGTGTTGATGCTAAGATTATTAATATTATAAGTGCTTATGATCCTCAATAGTTTTGGATATAAGTTCAAAATTAAAATTTTGAAATGAATTAATAAAAATAATATAAAAGACACCTCTTGAAGAAAACACTTTTAATGGAGGAGATTTAATGAACATGTTGGTAGAGAGATAGATGATTTAAAAGTATTTATGGTGGCTATGAGTTTTAAGCGACTAATTTAGGTGGTAATATCATGTTTGATTTTTCTTTAGCTTATGATTTTTTAATTGTTAATACCTTATTTAAGAAAATAGATGAACATCTCATCACTTATAAGAATGGATATAATAAAACTTGGATTGATTATTTTTTTTTTTAAATAGATCGTTTAGATTGCAAAGATTGTAAAGTTATTCCAAGTGAAAGTTTATGTACCAAACATCGTTTATTTGTTTTAGACTTTAAAATGAAGGGGAAGAAAATGAAAAATAAAGTAAAATGTTGTTCGAGGCATTTAAATAATATTAACAAAAAATATTTTTGAGAGTAAGATGCTATATCTTAAGATTTTGTCTGTGTATGAGGAAGCTAATGTTATTTGGGAAAAAAGTAACTAGTGATATTAAGAATATTGTAAAAGATGTATTTGGAGTATCAAATGAAAAAGCTACGAATAGTAAAAATAGTTAGTGGTAGAATTAAAATGTGCAAGAAAAGATAAAAAAATAAGAAGATTTGTTATAAAAATTAGTTTATATGTAAAAATTCTGATAATTAGGAAAAATATAAAGAGGCCAGTAAAGAGTCTAAGTAAGTAATATGCGATGCTAAAGCTTTTAATGATTTATATAATATATTAAATGCTAAGGATAGCGAAAGATATATGTATAAGTTAGCCAAACATAGAGATAATAGTAGTAAGGATTTATTTCAAGTGAAGTGTGTTAAGGATGAATCAAAAAGTGTTTTTATTAGAAGAGGATATTCGACAAAGATGGATGAGATTTTTTTTATAAACTCTTCAATGATGATTATGAGAATGCGATCGACTTTAGTGACCTTACCACCCTAATTGAAAATAAATATTTTTATTTTTATCGGCGTATTAGTAAAATTTAAGTTAGAGAGGTTTTAAAGAAAATGAAGTGTGGAAAAGCTGTTGGACCTGATGATATTCCAATAGAGGTGTGAAAATACTTTAAAAATGAAGGAATTTCTTGGCTTACTAAACTTGTTAATATTATTTTGAAGACTAAAAAGATGTCAAATGAGTGGACAATGAGTGTGTTGATTCCTATTTTTAAGAAAAGGTGATGTATTAGATTGTGCCAATTATAGAGGAATAAAGTTAATGTGTCATACGTTAAAATTATGTGAGAGAGTTATGGAGCATAGGTTGTGGCGTGATACTAATGTTTCTCAAAATCAATTTGGATTCATGACTTGTAGGTCAATTATGGAAGCTATACATTTATTGAGAGGTTTGATGGAGAAGTATAGATAGAATAAGGAGGATCTACATATGATATTTATTGATTTAGAGAAAACATATGATAAAGTTCCAAGAGATGTGCTGCAGAGTTCTAAAAAATAAAGAGGTTAATAATGCTTATATTCAAGTCATTAAGGGCATGTTTGCAGGAGCTATTACTTATGTTTAGACACAAGGTTCTTTGACCTAGTATTTTCCTATTTCAGTTGGATTACATTAAGGATTAGACTTAAGCCCATATCTTTTTTGCTTTAGTCATGGATGTTCTCACTAGACATTTGCAAGAGGTTGTACCATGGTGTATGCTTTTTGTTGATGATATTCTTCGTCTTGATAAGACTAGAGAGGGAGTTGAAGACATATTTTAATTATGGAGGTCAACCTTAGAGTCTAAAGGCTTTCATTTGAGTAGATCTAAAACTGAATATATGGAGTGTAATTTTAGTAATAGTAGTTCTTGTGGGGGGATTGTGACTTTGGATAAGAGTACACCTTTTAGATATCTTGGATCTATTGTTCAGAGTGATGGTGAAATAGATGGGGATATTATTAGTAGAATTCAAGTTGGATGGTTAAAGTGGAGTAATGCATTAGGCTTGTTGTGTGATAGAAAAGCCCCCCCTTAAACTTATGAGAAAATTTTATAAGATGGTGGTTAGCCTGCAATGCGTTATGGTGTAGAATGTTGGTCATTCAATGAGAAGCATAATGTTAAGTTAAGTGTTGTAGAGATGAGGATGCTCAGTTGGATGAGTGGCTTTACTCTTAGAGACAAGATACGAAATGAGCATATATGTTAATAGGTTGGAGTAGCTCCAGTGGAAGGTAAGATTAGATAAAGTTGCGTTAGATGGTTTGGTCACATAAAACAACGGCCTTTCAATGATGTATTAAATTTGACTTATGTTAAGAAAGGTAGACCTAGAAAGACTTGGTTAAAAAATATTAGAAATGACATTTCTTTATTAGATTTAAATGAGAATTTAACTTTTAACATGGTACAATGGAGAAAAAAAGATTCATGTAGCAGACCTCACATAGTGGGATAAAGACTTGATGTGTTGTACAAGTTTTCAATGTACATTATTAAAATAATGGAAAGAAATTTGGAAATAAGCAAGGATGACACAAAATTATGGTTAAAATCATTTAAATGACTTTGGAAATTTTCCTTAAATTTGGTAGAATATTTGACAATGTTACAACCTATGATTTATGGCAGATAGATCTTGAAGCTTTAACATAATTATAATTAATCTTGTAATCAGTTGAGATAAACAAACCATTAAGATAATTCTATCAAGTGCATTTTATGAACCTTTAAATAGTTAGCAAGAATAAGGGTTGTAATTTTGTTCCTTGTTAGTAAGATTATAAATTATTGTATGTTTTGAAAGGTTAACAATAGAAATATGGTTGGGATAGTAGTGGATAAAATGTTGAAAGATAAAATATTATTTAGGTGAATAAGATTAGTTATAAGGTAATTCTTATCAAGCTAATAATATTTGTGATGCAGGACTACATGCATAATTCGGAAACTTGCACAAAATATTTTAAGATCAATTTCAGATTTCGTTATTAGTGAATAAAACAACAAAGTAAAACTAATAACAGTCACTTCTGTTTAGGCCAAACTACACAAGATGCTAAGCGGAATCAAAACACGTAGGAAAATTAAAGCAATGCATGCGGGATAGTTTCCAACATAACCCTTGTTTAACAACGAGATCTAAAAGCAAAGAAGTAACAATTCCTACGAATACTAGTGGATGGTAATAAGTAGACACAATCTCTTGCTTTGAACAAATTCTCACGAAGAATTTGGAATTTGAAAGTAAAAGAATCAAGGAAGAAAAATCACCTTCACGGAGAGACGACGTAAATTCCCACGTACCTTCCAATAATTGCTCCACCCAAAGGCTAGGTGAATTTTTCACAAAGAAGCGTCTTGATATGCAAGGCCGCAATCAAGCTCCGGGTTGGCCACTCATCATGAGCAAAGTGACAGAGAGAATAGCATAGAGGACGAGGAAGAGAGATGGAGGAGGGAAGAGAGGCCGAAGGCTTGTAGGAGAAAGGAAAGGGTTAGGGTTTGGAGAAGAATTAGGTTGGGTGGACAAGAAATTGTCTTAAGTTCCAAATCTGAGATTATTCTCAGATTTAAGTAAAATTGGAGGGAAATTAAAGGGATTTGAAATTCAAATTGCATGTCATTAATCCCCTTAATGAAGCACTAAAGGAGTGGGGCCCAATAAAGGGGGCCGGCGGCATGCAGAGGGGAATTGGGAGTGGGGGAAGAGGAATTATGCGTTTCCTAATTTACTCCGTCTAATTAATCATGAAAATTTCAAATCCATTCAAATTTGAAATTTGAAATTTCATTGAAACTTTCCTAATTTGGCGTCGGACAAATTTGGAAACTTTCACTTTGAATTTCAAAATTTGAAATTCGTGGGGAGGTAATCATGGGAATGATGAGTGGTGGAGTGGGTGGTGGTGGGAAGGAGAGGGGTCGGCGGCTAAGAGGAGGGTGGCCGGCGGGATGATGAGGAGGTGGGGGTTTGGGAATGGTGAGGTAAAACTTGGGCGGGTGAGTTTGGAAGATGAGGTTGGATGGATGGAGATTGGCTGGCGGTGAGTGTTTGGAAGACGGAAGAAAAGAAGCAAGGTAAACCAAGAGCCACCGGCGGTGACTGTTGGGTACAACGGGTGGCCTCTCTTAGGCTCCACCAAATCCTCAACTCTCAAGCTCTCACAATAGCTTCAAGAAGACAAAGTGCAGGAAATTTCTTTTCATTCATTCATTATCCCCCGAAAGTACAAAATGAAGGCTATATATAGCCTAATACAATGACATAAAATAAAATGACTCAAATGCCCTCAAGGGCTACAAGACTCAATCCCTCAAGCAAGGGTAAAAATGGAAAATGCAGAAATAAAAGATACATCAAAATAAAAACAATACTAAAATCAGAAATACATCGAGTAAATCGTGGCCGTAGATCTACGGTCACGTCGACGGTAGAGTTTCCAACTGATGTCCCCATCAATTTGAGTACATTTTAAATTTGATCAATGCTTATACTCATCATGATGAATTAGAAGATAGTTTAAGAAGTTAATGCTTAATGATTGATAATTATTAGGGATCACTTGAATAGTATTCATGTTCCAATTAAATGGCTGTATTTTACTACTAGTAGTCTATGATCTTAAAATATCAAGTACATGCTTAAAAAATGAGAAAACACTTGATTTCTTAAAAAAAAATGGAGCCATTAAATCACATATAGACTTCGTTTTTACTTGAAATTTTTTTGGTAAAGATTATAACACGATTCTTGAAAAAATGCTGACCACACAATATTAAGTAGTATTGTTGATCCCTAAAGCAAATAAAAAAGATATGTATCAAATAAAAAAAAGTGTGCGCATACCTGTTCAAATTTCAAATCTCCCGAAATTCAGTAGGAATCCCGCTGAGGCATTACGCATTCAAAACCTTTCACGTTGTTTCCGAGAAATCCCGCATAAATCCTGCAACTGTAGTCTCGATTCTACTCCTATTTGTGTTAATATAAGGGTTGCACTTACCTCGTTGGTTCTTCTTCCACGCACACGAGAGCATCTCGAACGCCAAACTTCCTTCGCTACTTGCTTCTCTCTCGCAAGCAGCTTCCACGACTGATCTCCCCTTTTATCTCTGCCTAGCCACAAGGTTCAAAGCTTCGATCAAGCCCTAGCCAAACTTCTTTCTCATCTCTACCAACCGCAAGCATCCGCCAAAGTTCCATTCTCCCTTCACGAAAGCTGATCGAAGCCTCTTGCCATCATAGCTAACGCCTCCTCTCCTCCAGATCTCCTTGTCCAGTTCGCAAAACACACCAGCCTGACCTGATCTCCCTCTCCCTATTCTCATATACTCGTTCGACTCCTCTCCCTATTCTCTTATACACGATCGACTCCTCTCCCTCATCTGCCTATATCTCAAAACTGAGCCCCTCTCTGTAAGCATAAACTCCTCTCCCTCACTACTTTATCTATAAAATCCCTCTCATTCAACCCAACCCATAAGCCCACTGCCCCCTTAAAATCCACAAAAACCCCTCAAATCCACTATAAATCAAATCCAAATAGTAGGTATTTTTCTATGTTTATTATTCTTGTCCCCATTATTTTTAATATTGATTAGCATAGTCAATTTTCTCTCACTAATGCCATTAGATGTTTGTTAGTATTTGTGGTATATATATATTTGTGTGTGTGTGTAAGGAAAACAAAAAATGAGAATAATTAAAAAAAGGGAGAAAAGGAGAAGGAGAATAATAAAAAAAAACGGAGGAGACGAAGAGGAGTTCAAAAAGAAAAAAAGCGAGGAAAAATTAAAAAAAAAAAGAAAAAGAAGAAAAATGCAAAAAAAGGAAAGAGGGATTTTTATGATTTGTGCATTTTTTTAATATATGTATTTTGTGCATTTTTGCCACTTTGTCGTCATTGTCGGCACGGAAGGTATAACGCTCTCTAAACTTTGAAAACTTGTCCTCGACACTTGTAGCACGACAAACAATGACCCATGCGCACTTTTCTTAGCACGGTGGGAGGAAGTTTGTTGAGGTGTTCGCGGTGAGGCGGGTAGTCCCCCCAAAGTCCTATTTTTGGTGTTTGTGGTGCGCAAGGGACCCCCTATGCACGCTTTTTTTTAGCTTTGTAGGAGGAAATTCGGTGTGGCGTTTACAGCTAAACGGGCGATCCTTGTGCACGCTTTTATTAGCACGACAGGGCAAAAACATAAGTACTCGTACACAGGGAAAAATTATGCTTTCAAATAGGTATTTTAGAAGACCCATGCACACCTTTCTTGGCGTGGTGGGAATGAAGACTACGGCCGTGGTGTCGCACGACACTGACCGTGCATGTCTTTCTTGACGTGGTGGGCAAGATAAGACTCCTGTAGTTTCTCCTAAAAGGGGACCCTTGGAGGCTGCCAAAAATTTGTCTGAAAATGACAAGAACTTGGACAAAATATATGACTTTATTTGGACCTCAGAGAACAAAACTTAAAACACTAAATCATGCTCAAATCAATGCATAAAATAATTCCATAAGTCATCAAATAATGAACAAACGAATGCTAAAAGAACTTTGTGGAAAATATTGAAATGAATCTTAACACAAAAGAAGGGGACTTTTGGAGGAAGATATCCGAACATAATCAACATGCAAACAAGGATTAAGTGGAATATGCAACAACATGTTTATGATTAACATGAAAGTTAAGAAGCAATGGCAAATGGAATGAAAATATTAATGACTAATGGTGTCATATTCAACATACATGTTACAATCCATCTTGCAAGTATAATCTCATTTCTAAATAACTAGAGATTGTGAAGGATATGGCTTGATCACAAAGCCATGACATGAACTCTTTGTAGCATGATAATTGACTCGTAGCATTGGATTTAACTAATCACCAAGCAATGATCAATGTGAGTATGTATAATTTGATCATAAGGATAGACAAACATTGCAAAGCACATGAAGACAACAATGGTGGATTATGATATATGTATCTATCATTCAAACAAGCACATTGCCATCCTACAAGCAAAGGTGGAGGATAGGCTGCAGAATTAAGCTCATACGAGCTACTACAAAATCTCATCATGTGTTTAACACTGTCCACAAGTAAATACAGAATATACGCAACAAAGGTGGCGATACCCTGTGAATGACAAATGAATGCATTCGAATAAGAAAATTGAAGCTGATGATAGTCTTCATAGCAACCATGTCGAAAGATGCAGTAATCCCTACTATATTTCACTTGCAAATACCATGAAGGAGAAATGTTTTACGAGATCTAAGTAGGGTCTAGATAAACACAAAAGGATTGTCGAGGAATATAGAGTAGCCCTAGTCAACATCAAGATTCAAATGAGTACACTAACTTGTATGCAAGTGGCAATGGGAGATATGTTGCCGATGTGAGGAATCTCTTGATTGTACAGGAGTTTTGTGTGAGGGTTTACTGACAGTACAAGAGACTCATACCACAACCAACATGTCTGTTACAACCAGAAGGATTTGACATGCAGTGGACATAACGATCTGATACACCTAGATGCATTCAAGTGAATGTCAACGCACAATGCATTACGCCTATTGGGGTTAATGATCAATATTTGACAAATATGATGTTAAAGGTTGATGTAGAATTTGGTGGCCTAACTCACAATCACAAATGGAAAATACACTTTTTATTCCAATCAGCTCAAGGCCCGCAATAATTATTTTAGGAATGAATATCTCGCATGATTTTACCGGAGGGCCCAATGTGTCTTGAATTGTCGTAGTTAGTTCAAGGTGGTGGCCACTGACTCCGAAGTACATGGAATCAAAAAAGATAGTCATCTAACGTTGAAATGGTTGATTCTTTATGTAAGCCAACAACATAAAATAATGATGAGGGCATAATAAGGGAATTGCTTATTGATTTCTATACAAGTTTTGGGAAGAGAAAGCCAGATCAAATCATTATTTTTAAAGATGGAGTGAGTCTTAGTTCAACCGGGTTTTGAATATTGGGTTGGATTAGATTATTGAGGCTTGCAAGCTTCTTGATGAATAATATTCATACATCTAACATACCACCCAAGAGCAAATACAGAGGGATTACGATAAATACGAGTCTCTACTAATCGTCACAGAAGGCCCGTTAAGTGTTCAAAATGTTCTCGCACATGCACTATAATATGTATGCACATAGAACACAAAGGGGCAAGTGAAATGAGAAAACCTGTATGGCCCCGGCAAGCGTGTTGTCGGGACACACATGACATTTAGGGATGCTGCGCTAGTCAATAAATGAACCACAGTTCGAGCCCGTTCTTTCTATATGGATAGAAAGAAGTCGACACAACTCGAATTATCAAGCAGGTATGTGGTCAAGGTGTCGACCAGAATATATGTTTTATACATTCATATAAGGCCTTCAAGGTCTATTACAAAAGAAATTCATCAATAAAAATATAAAGCCTATGGACTTGATCCTATGTCGACCCGTATATGGAGTCGATAAGGTCCAATCAATAAAATACAATTGCCTATTAACACTCAGATGATGATCGTATTGAATAGAAAATATCAATCGGAGAGGTTAATTCTAAATATTCAAAATGCCTTGTAGAGGCCCATAAAAATTCAAAATTCTAAAAGTTTTCAAAGCTCAAAATTCAAAACTCCAAAAACTACCAAAACTCAAAATATTTAAAATTGAAAAAACATCCCATTACTTAAAACGAAAATCCATCCACCCTCCGTAATAGTTTGCCAAGGTGGATAAATTGAAAAAAAACTTTAGCTTAGGAGTTAATGTTTGGTCGAAAATATCATTAGGATTCATTTTCAAACTGTCTCCTGCCAGCGGTGATGTGGCATGTGTCCTCTAATCGGCGGTTTTGCTGTCAAATGGCACCGCAGGTAAATAGTTATGATCGGGGCCCTCTGAACCGGGTGGTTCACGGCCAAATAGCATCACTAAATTATGGTTATGGCCAGACGTATGCTCCCCAATAACATCAAAATCCTTGAGATATAAATCCATAGGATATAATCGAGAGAGCAAAATGCCCTCTGTTAGATAAGGTAGATTCAAATTTGTTCTCTTATACAAATATCAAACTCAGGTCTACAAGGTATCCTTGGATGAAACAATCCATGGCTTCTTATAAGGATTTTTTTGTTAGGTTGGGTCTAGTACCTCCTATGACTGAGTAGATCAGGGATCACGATCGCCTGGGACGATGGAACCATGGGATATTGATTGAGTCCATCATCCATTCCCCCACCATTCACTTTAAGTGCAAGATGGTGAAATTTTCAATTTTAAATATTAACCCTTCAAATATCCAAGTATGCTGCTACTATATGCCAGATAACACGTAATTTACGTATTTGATTGACGACTAGCCTTAATCAAAAGTTCTCTCTCGTGATCGGGAGGGGTAATTAATTATAGGGGCTTGCGCCTTTAGGAAAACATAACTTAGATCATAAAGTCCTCACAAAATGAGGGTGAAATCTCTGGGTAATGTCTTATCTGCAAACCCAATTTGCTTTCCCAAAATTTACCCCGAAACTTAATTCGTTAAAACTCCCCCGAAAAGCAACGGGGAGGCTGGGGCCGAATTTTCAGAGCCCACAAGTATTTATTAATTTATACCTTAGGAAATACGATGAATATAATCAAAAGAAATAATTAACCTTGGATTGGATGGTTCAATTTAAGAGGCAATAAATTGTTAATCTTTCAATATATAGGTGAAGCAAATTGAAATTCTTTAGTTGGATAAAATCTAATTTAGGATAAGATGATTTAATGGCAAAGTGAGGAGGCATAAAAGATTAGTAAAGAAGATTCTTCTGAAGATTAGCAAAAGATGAATAATATTATGACAATACAAATTATGAGGAAATTAGAAATCTTAAAAGATCATACTGAACAAAGCAAATATGTATCATTTGCTAAGCCATATACACGATGCATTTACATGGGCACAATAAAATGGACACGACACGATATGATGATACGATACAACAAAAGCACGAGACACAAATTATTATAAACATAAGATATTGATACAAGTTGGACGTGTCATTATAATTTTTATATTGTAAAAATAGTACATAGAAATTAAATAAATAGAATAGTAAGAATAAAGATGAATTGATAAGTCATTTAACTATAAAATTAACTTTGAAAAGTTGAATGATCCATACATAGTCTAGCTTATGATTCTAAAAAAGTAAGTATGAACTATCTAGTCTAACATCGAGATCAAAGATATAATTGTTAATCATTCACTAAAAGGAATAATAACTTTAGCTTCTTCATCATGTATTTGTTTTTAACCATTTGAAATAGTTTATATATACAATCCTAAAAACTTGATCTTGTTAATATACCCACACATGTATTTTCTAATTATGCATTTATATTTGTACAATATTTTTCAAAGCCTTCATAATGCAAAGAAACATTAGAAACAATACTATAAATAAAAAAATATGTTGAATCTTGAAATAAAAATAAAAATTTAAAGAATTCAACATTGGGGATTGTGTGTTAATAAAAATCCATCTTGAGAGATTCTTCCACTCAATTTAGAAAATTACAAGCTTAGGCATGTGGACCATTTGAGATTATTAGAAAATTTTTCATGAATGCATATGTCATAAAATTGCCAAAAGATATGTTCATTAACCCAGTTTTTAATGTGGAAGATCTTATATCATATAAAGGAGTTGGTCATCCTTCAAATGCACATGAAACTTCTTTTGCAGAAACTCCATATCATTTTTTGAAAGAGCCAAACTGACACTTACTTTTTGACGTGGATCACAATATCATATATGAGGAGGATCATCTTGACGGTCATAGGTTCCTAGTGAGGTGGAGAACATGGTTCATAAGAGAGGATTTGGAGAAGCTAGCACTTGACCTGACGGCTAACTATTAGATTTCACTCTTCAGAGAAGAGTTCTTTGGGATCCAATGAAAAAAATGACGATGAGGGTTGGATTATGGTGGCCTTAGATCACTAATGTGATTAATTAGTGGATGAGATGAAACTCTTCTAATATGATTAGAAAAGTTAACACCAATTTTTATGGAGTTAATTTGAAATTGATGAAATTTGGAGGTAAGTCACAAGCTTTGTAATTTATCTAGAAAATGCAAATCCAAATTTTTACCAATTGATTCTCTCTCTACATATATCAAAATCCAACAAACTTAGGCTTGATTTGTAAGGAATATTATCTTATTTATTTCTGGAAGGTTTGATGAAGATATGATAGTTTAAGTGGTCCAAATGTTTTCTGTAAGGGATATAGGTTAGTTCTATTTTAGAACACTAATATTACGGAATTTGTTATGGTCTCTTGTGGAATGAATATAATTCAATAATTATAATTGAAAATGGTCAAATAAACTTCCTAGATGTAATCTAAAAATTTTAGATTTTTTCGTAAAGTTCTAATTTTAAAAAAAAAAAAAAAATTTATGTGACTGAAAACACATACAGGACCGAAACAATAAGCATGCTTGAAAACTAGGACCTATTCTTTTCTCCAAAAATTTGACTAAAGCAACCAAATTAAATTTAGGGTTATTTAATTATAAGATGTGGACTAATTATCTAGAGAGTTTGGTTGAATTTTATTGTTGCTTCACCAACTTGTACTTATAATTGCTATTCTCTGGCCTTGTTGAAGAAGTTTTGTTTTGTAGAATTTAATTTTTTTGGGTGAGGATGATTCAAAACACTATCGTTGCCAAGTCTCAAGTCCTGGATAAGAAAAGTGAAGGGTTGCATTAGGTAATCGACAGCTAGTGTAAAACTTGTCTAATAATAATGACATGAATCATTTAAGAAATTGTGTTAATGCTAAGGCGTCTCCTGGAAGCGACGCGTTGTATGGCCTGAATACAGTGATAAGTGTGCAAGGGCCACTGCACCGGTGCCCGGGTGTAGTGTTAAATAGGCAAGGGTTCCCACATCAAGGACGGATGTGGGCAAAGAAGCTAGTCCATGAAACTAAAATTAGGATAGGAACTTGAAATATAGGTTCCATTACAGGAATATTATTGAAATTAATATATATTATTATTCATAGGAAGTTACATATTTTGTGCATTCAGGAAACTAAATGGGTTGGAGAGAAAGCTAAGGAGATTGATAGTTTATGATTTAAACTTTGGTATTTGGGTAGGAGTCGTACTAGAAATTATATAAGTGTTATTATAGATAAAAGTTTGAAGGATAATGTTATAAAAATTAATAGGATTGGAGATAGAATTATAGCTTTAAAGATTGTTGTTGATGCTAAGATTATTAATATTATAAATGATTATGCTCCTCAAGTAGGTTTGGATATTAGTTCAAAATTAAAATTTTGGAATGACTTGGAAAAATTAATACAAAATATATCTCTTAAAGAAAGGATTTTTATTGGAGGAGATTTAAATGGACATGTTGGTAGAGATGTAGATGATTTTAAAAGCATTCATGGTGGCCATGGGCTTGGAATGACAAATGAATGTGGCAAGACCATATTAGATTTTTGTTTAGCTTATGATTTTTTAATTGTTAATATTTTATTTAAGAAAAGGAATGAGCATCTTTTCACTCTTAGAAGAAAATTAGATCGTTTAAATTGCAAATATTATAAAGTTATTCCAAGTGAAAATTTATGTACACAACATCAATTATTAGTTTTGGACTTTTAGATAAAGGGGCAAAAAATAAATAAATAAAGTAAAATGATATTCTAGGATTGGATGGGGGCATTTAAAGAATATTCACAAAAATATTTTTGAGAATAAGATTTTGTCTGAGCATAAGGATGCTAATATTATGTTGGAAAAAGTGGTTAGTGATATTAAGAATATTGCAAAAGATGTGCTTGAAGTATCAAAGGGAAAAACTCATAATTGTAAAAATAATTGGTGGAATCCAAATGTGCAAAAAATTAAAAATAAGAAGATTTGTTATAAAAATTGGTTTAATTGTAAAAACTCTGATAATTAGGAAAGATATAAAGAAACTCGTAAGGAATCTAAGAAAGCAATATGCGATGCAAATACCTTAGCTTTTAGTGATTTATATAATATATTATATTTTAAGGAGAGAAATATATATGTAGTAAGAACTTAGGTTAAGTGAAGTGTATTAAGGATGAAGATAAAAAAATACTTATCTTATAAGATGATATTCAACAAAGGTGGATGAGATATTTTGCTAAACTTTTTAATGAAGATTGTGAAAATAAGATTGACTGTAGTGACCTTAACACCCTAAATGAGAATGAAGATTTTGTTTTTATTGGCGTATTAGTGAAACCGAAGTTAGAGAGGTTTTAAAGAAAATGAAGGGTGGAAAAGCTGATGGACATGATGATATTCCAATAGAGGTGTGGAAATGCTTAGGAGATGAAGGAATTTCAAGGCTTACTAAACTTTTTTATACTGTTTTGAAAACTAAAAAGATGCCAGATGAGTGGATAATGAATGTGTTAATTCCTATTTTTAAGAATAAAGGTGATGCACAAGATTGTGCGAATTATAGAGGAATTAAATTAATGGGGCATACTTTAAAACTATGGGAGCGAGTTATGGAGCATAGGTTATGGTGTGATACTAATGTTTCTCAAAATCAATTTGGATTCATGCCGGGTAGGTCGACTATGGAAGCCATACATTTATTAAGAGGTTTGATGGAGAAATATATAGAAAATAAAGAGGATCTACATATGATATTTATTGATTTAGAAAAAAGCATATGATAAAGTTCAAGAGAAGTGCTATGAAGAGTTCTTGAAAAGAAAAAGGAGTTAATAACGTATATATTCAAATCAGTAAAGATATGTATGCAGGAGCTATTACTTGTGTTCAAACACAAGGTGGTTTGACTAAGTATTTCCCTATTTCGGTTGGGTTACATCAAGGATTACCCCTAAGCCCATATCTTTTTTGCTTTAGTCATGGATGTTCTCACTAGACATTTGCAAGAGGATGTAAATTGTTGTATGCTTTTTGCTGATGATATTCTTCCTGTTGATAAGACTACAGAGGGAGTTGAAGGTGAACATGAATTATGGAGGTCAACCTTAGAGTCTAAAGGTTTTCGCTTAAGTAGGTCTAAAACAGAATATATGGAGTGTAATTTTAGTAGTAATAGACCTAGTGAGGTGATTGTGACTTTGGGCTTTCAAGTCATTAATAAGAGTACACGTTTTATGTATCTTGGATCTATTGTTCAGAGTGATGGTGAAATAGATGGGGATATTATCAACAGAATTCAAGTTGGATGGTTAAAGTGGAGGAATGCATCGGGCTTGCTGTGTGATAGAAAAGTAAAATTCTATAAGATGGTGGCGAGGCCTGCAATGCTTTATGGTGCCGAATGTTGGCCATTAAAAGAGAAGCATAATACTAAGTTAAGTGTGGCAGAGATGCGGATGCTCATGTGTATGAGTTGCTTTACCCTTATAGATAGGATACGAAATGAGCATATACGTGAAAAGGTTGGAGTAGCCTCCAGTAGAAGATAAAATTAGAGAGAGTCGCCTTAGATGGTTTGATCACATAAAATGGCTGTCTTCCTATGATCCAGTTTGGAAAGTAGAGGTTTTAGATTTGACTTATGTTAAGAAAGGTAAATGCAGAGCTAAAAAGACTTGGTTAGAAAATATTAGAAATGATCTTTCTTTATTAGATTTAAACGAGAATTTGACTTTTAATAGGACAATGGAGAAAAAAGGATTCATGTAGCCGACCCCACGTAGTGGTATAAAGGCTTGATGTTGTTGTTGTTGTTGTTGGGTGTGGATGATTTATTTGAAATCCAAATTAGAACTTAGCTTCGACAAACCATGTATTGTCAAATTGCTTTGAGAAAATGATTATCTTGAATTTGTTGAATGGCTCATCAGCATTCTGTCATCATTAGCCTTACCCCTAAAATTTAGGATTACTTTTATGAATTCTCATTTTTTCATTAGTTTTTTATTGAGTATTGTTTAAGCGGTTATACCGATTCTTTCCCAAATCATTTTAAATCACTTCTAAGTTCTATCCATGTTACCTCAGGTCTATTATCACTTCCTTCTAATTTTATGGCATTCATTTTATCTTCTAGGCTAATGGTTGTATTTTTATCATTTGGTGTAATATGTAAACAACACATCTTCATTTTTAATTATGATGTTTTTAATTAGCATTTTTGTTTCCATTGTGCTTAATTTAGACTGTCTTTTTTTAATTACCCTACGCTCTAATCCATACAATATCACTCATCTAATTTTGGTTTTATAATTTTATTTATAAAGCCATCACTACTGCCTTCATCCTTTTGTTAATTTTTTGAAATTGGCTTGTTCTCTATTGTCGCTGGGCTAGTGTTCTTGGAATTTAATCTATTGTTTGATTGGTCCATCTATGCAAATAATTATCGTTTTGCATTCTTCTCATTTATGGGTTGGTGTTTATTTTTTGTCAATCATAGTTTCTTTTAAAAATATTCATAAATTTGTTTATGTTGCATTTTTTTAATGACCAGTGTATGTCCTTGCTTGGATGAGAGAGATTGTGGTTGATCTTAGGTTCGATACATTCATAAATTTCACGATAAAATTAATGAAATGAATCCAAGAGTTTGTTGACAGTTTGGTTATCCTACATTTATATAGATCCAGTTTATAGCTATGATTTAAGATATTTTCTTCTCTCTCCCTCTTTCCCTCTCACTCCCTTATAAATAGAAGGGATATTAAAATCTTCAGGATGGTTCAGGAGACCAGAATTCAGGCAAAGTATGTATCTTTAAAAAAGAGTTTAACAAAATAATATATTTGTTCCATTTCCATAAATTTTTTCCATTAGAAGATTTTCCATTTTGATTGTGTTTTTCACGTATTTAAAGGTGTGCTAACATCATTAAATACTAGTTGGTACACTATTCTTAGTATGAAGTTTTAGAAGTTTGATACCTCTAGGCTTTTTATATCCTTTCATTTTACTTATTTTTCTCTACTTCTCTTTGATACCTTTTCATTCTTAAACTCCATTGGATGTTGTAATTGTTCCTTAATTTGTTTGTAGCACGCAACTAACAGTGAGAATTTTTCAGGAATGGTGAGTCGTTTCCATCAGTACCTTGTAAGTCTACGAACCCAGAGTAATTTGGCACCCACCCTCACCCTTCTTGGTAGAATGCTGAGAAAATTTGAACTAATTTTCTGCAAACATAAACTTGCTTTGCAGTTCAGAATCTTGTAGGACATCATGTCATTACCGAGTTACCCTCTATTTCAGTGTTTGCTCACCCGTGTCCCCATTTATCTGGTTTCCACCAAGTTCAACCGACATCTGTTCCTACTTTCCATGCTTCCTCCGACGGCATTACTGACACTAGTTCATATTATCATCAATGGAGCCAAGTTTCAGACTCCACTGAGGCTGCTCCTCTTAGCTTGCCTATGAGTGATGCCCGTTACCATGG
Organism: Dendrobium huoshanense; assembly: GCA_016618105.1. Classification (NCBI taxonomy): domain Eukaryota; kingdom Viridiplantae; phylum Streptophyta; class Magnoliopsida; order Asparagales; family Orchidaceae; genus Dendrobium; species Dendrobium huoshanense. Next base: position 74,433,309 of record CM028358.1, on the reverse strand, counting down.
TCCCTGGGACCGATATCAATCAGCATACTCCCATCCGAGAGATATTGCTACAGCTTCCATCCAGGCTCCAGTTTCTCATGTAGCACCACGCAGTACAAGGCTAGAGGATGGTGGTCCACATAGAGCTGGTTCTCTTTTCTATTCCGTTATTGGAAGGCATGGGTATGTTGTAGTTATAATTTATTCGCAATTTGTGTTCTTTTCATGTTGATTTGTCTTTCTTCCAACAAGTCTTATAAACTTCTTAGAAATTAAAAAGATTTAGATGACTATTTTTTTATTTAGTCATTGCATACCGTGTGTATTCTTTTCTCTTCAGACTGCAACTTCTGAAACTGCTAATTTTGTAGAAAAGAAGTGAGATTTACGTATGGCATTTTACTCCATTATGAAACTAAACTTCGGTGGCTAATTATAAACTTTGGTCAAAAAGGAGTTTAACAAACAAATTTCCTAAGTGCCTTTTTTTAATACTTTGATAATGGTTTTTTAAGAATTCTTGAGCTATTATTGGAATTAGAATGTAATAACAGCATTCTGCCAAGGATGCTCATTCCTCCATCATCTCATAACGGCACAAGGCTATCACACCCTCACACGGATATCTAGAATACTCTTCCTCATACTTATATATAGGGGTGTCAATATTTGACACGACACAAAAACCCTACCCGAAAATTTCGTGTTTGACCCGACCCGTTTCCAAACCGGGGCAGGTTCGGGTTCCCGGATTCGACCCGTTTGAAAAACGGGTTGACTCGACGGGCTGCCGGGTCAATCCGGAAACCCGTTTAAAATGTCTGCCCGGTTGCCCGCGTACCTGCCTAGCCTGCCCGCGTACCTGCCTAGCCTGCCCGCCCCCTGCACGCAAAGTTGACCGCACCTGCCAGCACGCTATTGCGCTCCCGAGGCTGCCCGTGCACCTGCTGCACCTGCCTACACGCCCGCCACTGCTGCCCGCGCGCGTCTGTGCCATCACGAGCCAGCGCGGCCTCGCTGCTGCCCGTGCGCCTTCCTATGTCGGGTCGGGTCCGGGTTCGGATTTCCAACCCTTTTTCCTACCCAGGTCGGGTTAGGGTCGACCCGTTTGAACCCGGGTCAGTTTCGGGTTTGACCCGAACCCGACGCGTGACTCGAAATTGGCACCCCTACTTATATATACTCTCTATATCAGACAATTGTAATTTTGATTATGTATTGAAAACAATACCAAAATCTGCTATTGATACTTCTACATAGTATCAGAGCAAGACTAAAACCCTCACCTCCCTTCCTATGGCGCAATCTTTTTGCTCCCAAATTGGCAATCGACCATCAATAGGCTTTACACAAAGTTGCACCATCCCTACCTCTTTGAAATTTGTCATCTCCAATATTTGAACAATCGTTCCCATCTAGCTCTCTAGTGAGAATTACTCTGTATGGAAATATCAGGTTTTAAAACTGCTAAGAGCAAATGTCTTTGCAGCTTTCCTTCTTCCTACTTCCAGTCTGCCTACTCGTTTTATACAGATGACCGATGCTACCGTTACCACAAACCCTCAATACATCGAATGGATCCTTATTGATCAGAACTTGGCCGCTACTATCTGCTCCACTGTATCTTCGTCGATCCTTCCCTACATTATTCACCTTGACTCTTACTTCACCATCTAGACTACCATTGAGTGTCGTTGCAAGCAATTAATAGATCTAGAGTTATCCATCTCAAAAATGAGCTTCATAACATTACCATGAAGAATCTCTTCATGACGGCAAACTATTGGGTCAGGTGACCGAAGCCATCTCTCCGTTCGGTCGCCAATAGAAATGTGCCATATGTTAGGGGTTTTTTTAATTTAATATTAACGCTTTATGTCTTGTCAGAGTTAGCGACCCGACCCGATAACGCATTTCATTTGAATTCCGGAAAAGAAAGAATGGAAACGCCGCATATTTTATTTTCAAGCGACATTTTCACTGTTACTCCAGCTCTGATAAGCGCTCTCGGATTCCTCCATTACCTTCGGTTCTGCATTAGCTTTCTCCTGCCGGAGGTAGACGACGAGACTGTAGAAGATCATCAATCAGGAAGAGGTATGGTTGCGCCTAACTTGCGCTTTACTTGCGCTTTCGTTGCGTTTAAGTTATATATTAAATTTTAGGGTTTGGTTTAGTTATAATTTTACCAATATTTGTTTAATGTAATGTACTGTTCAAATGTTTATTTTCTGATTTTTCATGCTTCTTCTCTTCGTAAATGGATGAAGCAAATGATACGAAAAGTTTACGCTATCTTCTAAATTTTAGGGTTTAGTAATAGTTGTATAACTAGCATATATGTTCAATGCGGTTTTCAATTTTTGGTTTTTTCTGAATTTTAAACTTCTTTTAAGCTAAATAATTACGAAATGTAAGGTTGCGCTATGATTGCACTATGGTTGCGCTAAGGTTGCGCTATGGTTGCGCTATTGTTGCGCTATAGTTGCGCTATTGTAGCGCTATTGTATGGTTGCGCTATTGTTATGTTTGCGATATAGTTCTGATTTTTCTTTTTGTTATAGATGAGGACGCCGTATCAAAGGCCAGTAACATCTAGATGTTATGTTACTTCTTTCGGGAAACATTGTGATGCTTTTATCGAGATCATTGATGATGAAGTGGAGCAAACATTAAAGAATCTGAACATTCATCAATTTTTGAGGTTCCCCGCATTCCAGCAGTGTATACCACTTCTTTTTGAGGTTCTCAAATTTTGGAGTCCTGCTGATGAAGGCTTCATCGTCCTCGGTCATGTTCTGAAATTCACTTCTGACGAGGTTGTTTTGTTGACAGGTAATATTTTGAATATGGAATTTTTTATAGCTATATGTTTTTTGAACTTTAACAACTGAAATTTTCTGACAGGTATGCCAAACAGAGACATTGATATTAAATGAAAGATTGATCCTCTAAATGGACCTCTGTCAACTGAAATTAAAACATAAATGTCAAAATTAGACAGATTATCTGATAATGCAACAAAAATAAAGACATTTATTATGTTTTTGTTATCTAACATTTTCTTTCCACTAAATAGTCATAAAACCCCTAGAAGGCTCACATCTGTTGCAAATAATTTAAGTGAGTTTACTTCCATTAATTGGACTTCATGCTTAAGGAACTTCATGGTTGGGGAGTTCAACACAATTTTTGAGAAGTCTCCAAAAATCATTGGGTTACATCAATGATTTTTTTTTCCTCTTCTACTGATAAGTTTTCACTCATACTGGTTATTCTACATGTTTAATATTTTTTAATGTTAATTTTAAAATTTTTATTTTTGGCATTATACAGATTTGGTTTTTAGAACATTTTTCTTTGAATAAACCATCCGATTCAGAAATAAGATCGCGTTTTCTGAGATGGCAGGGGTATACAGATTTATACTTTACTCAAGAGAATGCAACAAAATTATTTAAATTTTTAAAGAAAAGTGAGGTAATTTTTTCGTTTACATGATGCAAAATATGTTATGGTTGCGCTATGGTTGAGCTTTAATTAATTTTTCTGTCTTTTGCAGATTTTTGTTTGTCTTGAGAATGTTACAATGAGGAGGCCGAAAAATACGGGGCTGACATTATTGCCATACAAAACTTGGAAACTCGTTCAGGTCATAAACCACAGAAATTGCAGTCACCCCAGAAAATTAAGGCTTCCGCAAGAAAAAAACTTGCCACCACCCCACCTCCCTCTCCTCCTCTCTCTCTCCCTGATTCTCCTCATAATGAATCACCAGAAACTGAACCTCTGCCGCCAACTCAACCTTCTACTCGTCCACCTACCGAAAAAAATTTCACCAGTCAACCTTCTGCTTAACAGCCACCCATTAGAAGGGCAGATTTAGAGGCTGTTCAGAATAAATATTTTGAAATATTTGAGAAGATGTTGAATAAAATTCAAGAAAATGTGGGAGCTAGATTGGATCGAGTTGAAGATATTTTGGAGAAACTTCAGGCAGATCAAGACTCCCAGAAGTACAAATTTATTGAATTTCAAATGCAGTGTGATCATAATCCAGAGAAGCCGCATATATCTAGTTCTGCCTCCAGCTTCCAATCAGTGAAAAATACAGCTTTGCATCCTTCAGGACAAGCACCAATACCTCAACATCCACCATTGGCCGAAGAACTTCCACAACCACCAATACCTCCACCTCCAACATTGGCAAAAGAACTTCTTCAACAGTCACCAATACTAGATGTTCCTCCACCACCACCATCGGCCAAAGATGTGCCACTATCAAAAGATAGTTCATCACAAAAAGGAAAAAGAGAAGATGATGAAAAAGCAGAGAGTTCATCAAAACAAATCATACCATACGTAAAGAAGAACAAAGAGGTTATTTCTGTTGATAATATAATAGTTGAGACATGACCTGCATTGGAAATTATGGATTATCCAAGGAAGCCTTTTCTAAAAGAGGAAGAACAATGATTTATGGATGAATGTTTCAAAAAATTTAATACAAAGTAAGTTTAGTTGCGCTATGGTTGCGCTAAGGTTGCGCTATGGTTGTGCTACGGTTGCGCTACGGTTGCGCTATGGTTGCGCTACGGTTGCGCTATGGTTGCGCTCTAACATTATATTTTTCTTTGTTTTTTGTAGTGAGCACATAATATTTGCATCTGGAAACATTAAGAAAGTCAATATCTGATCTTTTTATTTCTATGTTTCCCGATTCAAATATTATGTGCTCCCTACAAAAAACAAATAAAAATATAATGTTAGAGCGCAACCATAGCGCAACCGTAGCGCAACCATAGCGCAACCGAGCGCAACCGTAGCGCAACCGTAGCCTAACTAAACTTACTTTGTATTAAATTTTTTGAAACATTCATCCATAAATCGTTGTTTTTCCTCTCTTAGAAAAGGCTTCCCTGGATAATCCATAATTTCCAATGCAGGTCGTGTCTCAACTATTATATTATCAACAGAGATAACCTCTTTGTTCTTCTTTACGTATGGTATGATTTATTTTGATGAACTCTCTGCTTTTTCATCATCTTCTCTTTTTCTTTTTTGTGATGAACTATCTTTTGATAGTGGCACATCTTGGCCGATGGTGGTGGTGGAGGAACATCTAGTATTGGTGGCTGTTAAAGAAGTTTTTTTGCCAATGGTGGAGGTGGAGGTATTGGTGGTTGTGGAAGTTCTTCGGCCAATGGTGGATGTGGAGGTATTGGTGCTTGTCCTGAAGGATGCAAAGCTGTATTTTTCACTGATTGGAAGCTGGAGGCAGAACTAGATATATGCGGCTTCTCTGGATTGTGATCACACTGCATTTGAAATTCAATAAATTTGTACTTCAGGGAGTCTTGATCTGCCTGAAGTTTCTCCAAAATATCTTCAACTCGATCCAATCTAGCTCCCACATTTTCTTGAATTTTATTCAACATCTTCTCAAATATTTCAAAATATTTATTCTGAACAGCCTCTAAATCCGCCCTTCTAATGGGTGGCTGTTCAGCAGAAGGTTGACTGGTGGAAATTTTTTCGGTAGGTGGACGAGTAGAAGGTTGAGTTGGCGGCAGAGGTTCAGTTTCTGGTGGTTCATTATGAGGAGAATCAGGGGGAGAGAGAGGAGGAGAGGGAGGTGGGGTGGTGTCAAGTTTTTTTCTTGCGGAAGCCTTAATTTTCTGGGGTGACTCCAATTTCTGTGGTTTATGACCTAAACGGGTTTCCAAGTTTTGTATGGCAATAATGTCAGCCCCGTATTTTTCGGCCTCCTCATTGGTAACATTCTCAAGACAAACAAAAATCTGCAAAAAATAGAAAAATTTATTAAAGCTCAACCATAGTGCAACCATAACATATTTTGCATCAGGTAAACGAAAAATTTACCTCACTTTTCTTTAAAAATTTAAATAATTTTGCTGCATTCTCTTGAGTAAAGTATAAATCTGTATATCCCTGCCATCTCAGAAAATGCGGTCTTATTTCTGAATCGGATGATTTATTCAAAGAAAAATGTTCCAAAAATCAAATTTGTATAATGCCAAAAATAAAAATTTTAAAGTTAACATTAAAAAACATTAAACATGTAGAATAACCAGTATGAGTGGAAACTTACCAGTAGAAGAGGAAAAAAATCATTGATGTAACCCAATGGTTTTTGGAGACTTCTCAAAAATTGTGTTGAACTCCCCAACCATGAAGTTCCTTAAGCATGAAGCCAATTTAATGGAAGTGAACTCACTTAAATTATTTACAACAGATGTGAGCCTTCTAGGGGTTTTATGACTATTTAGTGAAAAGAAAAGGTTAGATAACAAAAACATAATAAAGGTCTTTATTTTTGTTGCATTATCAGATAATTTGTATAATTTTGACATTTATGTTTTAATTTCAGTTGACAGATGTCCATTTAGAGGATCAATCCTCCATTTGATATCAATGTCTCTGTTTGGCATAGCTGTCAGAAAATTTTAGTTGTTAAAGTTCAAAAAACATATAGCTATAAAAAATTCCATATTCAAAATATTACCTGTCAACAAAGCAACCTCGTCAGAAGTGAATTTCAGAACATGACCGAGGACGATGAAGCCTTCATCAGCAGGACTCTAAAATTTGAGAACCTCAAAAAGAAGTGGTATACACTGCTGGAATGCGGAGAACCTCAAAAATTGATGAATGTTCAGATTCTTTAATGTTTGCTCCACTTCATCATCAATGATCTCGACAAAAGCATCACAATGTTTCCGGAAAGAAGTAACATAACATCTAGATGTTACTGGCCTTTGATACGGCGTCCTCATCTATAACAAAAAGAAAAATCAGAACTATATCGCAAACATAACAATAGCGCAACCATACAATAGCGCAACCATACAATAGCGCAACTATAGCGCAATCATAGCGCAACCTTACATTTCGTAATTATTTAGCTTAAAAGAAGTTTAAAATTCAGAAAAAAACTAAAAATTGAAAACCACATTGAACATATATGTTAGTTATACAACAATTACTAAACCCTAAAATTTAGAAGATAGCGTAAACCTTTCGTATCATTTGCTTCATCCATTTACGAAGAGAAGAAGCGTGAAAAATCAGAAAATAAACATTTGAACAGTACATTACATTAAACAAACATTGGTAAAATTATAACTAAATCAAACCCTAAAATTTAACATATAACTTAAACGCAACGAAAGCGCAAGTAAAGCTCAAGTTAGGCGCAACCATACCTCTTCCTGATTGATGATCTTCTACAGTCTCATCGTCTACCTCCGGCATGAATAAGCTAATGCAGAACCGAAGATAATGGAGGAATCCGAGAGCGCTTACCAGAGCTGGAGTAACAGTGAAAATGTCGCTTGAAAATAAAATACGCGGCGTTTCCATTCTTTCTTTTCCGGAATTCAAATGAAATGCGTTATCGGGTCGGGTCGCTAACTCTGACAAGACATAAAGCGTTAATATTAAATTAAAAAAACGCCTAACAGATGGCGCATTTCTATTGGCGACCGAACGGAGAGATGGCTTCGGTCACCTGACCCAATAATTTTCCCTTCATGACACAATACCTAACCGAAGTAAAAACTATAGTTGACAACATTGCTGTAGTAGGTGCCACCGTAGACACAGAGTATATCATCATGTATACGCTCAATGGGCTTCCTCCCTTCTACCAAGCATTCAAGACATCCATTCACACCATGCTTCATCCAATCAGCCTAGACGACCTCTATTTGTTGCTTCTCAGCGAAGAAATCAACCTTCAAGCCGAGTCCCTCAAACTGCTTTTAGTCACTGACTCAACAATGGCTCTTTACTCCTCTCGAGGCAGGGGACGTCGAGGACGAGGAAGGTTTTCTCAATCGCCTTCTCGTTTGTCTCTAGTTAACCTTCCCACTTGTTATAGATATGCAATAAAACAGTACACCCAGCCTCTGCGTGCTGTCATCTCCTCAACTTAAGCTACACTCCCACAACGTTTCTCACTCAGCCTCACACTGTCTCCAAAGCCATGATGGCCACCAATGAACCCCCTAATCCCGATTGGTACCTAGATTCTGGCACCTCTTCTCACTTGACAAACACCATGGACAACCTTAACCAACCTCTACCATACACTGGCCCGGACAACTTCACCATTGGTGACGGTTGCTCCATTATGATTGCCCACTCCGGCTCTGGTATATTATCCACCCCCAAACAGTAAGCTGCGGTTATCTCAACTTCTCCACGTTCCTCAACTCTCTCATAATCTCTTATTAATCTCCACTCTAACCAAAGATAATAACATTTCTATTTCTTTTGATGCAAATGGCCTCATCATTAAGGACTTGAAGACGCATCAAGTTCTTCACAAGGGACCAAGCTCTACCAATTACACCGCTCTCTGCAATAACCCATATGCCATCTCTCTGGCACAAATGCGTCGGCCACCCCCACCATCAAGTGCTTAAGACTATCTCCAACAACCACAAGCAACTCCATATTCCAATTTCTAAGTTTTCTTGTTATGATTGTAAGGTCTCTAATGGCAACAAGCTTTCTTTTTCAAATTCTACATCTATTTCATCTCATCCACGAGCTTTAATTCTCTTCAATGTACCGGGGCCTTCCCCGGTTATCTCACATCAAGGTTTCAAATATTTTATTCATTGATGACTTCTCTTGGTTTATATGGATGTTCCCTATGTCCAACAAATTTGAAGTTCCCTCCATTTTTATAACGTTTAAGAATCACATTGAAAACCAATTACCATATAAAATAAAATGTCTACATTCCGATGGTAGCAAAGAATACATATATTCCCAGATGAACTCATTTTTGAGTAACCATGGCATACTACATTAAATATCATGTGCCTACACCCCATAACAAAACAGTCTAGCCGAGAGAAAGCATCTCCACCTCATTGAAACCACTCGTACCCTGTTGCATTCCACCTCCCTTATTAATCTAGCCAGAAGCAGTCCTCACGGCATCCTTTCTCATTAATGGGATGCCATCCAGGACCACAAACTCCAAATCTCCTCTTCAATTTCTATACCACACAGGCAATTGCTCGATTTTAAAAGCTTTTGGTTGTTCCTGTTTTTCCTGGATGCCACCAAATCAGCACCACAAGCTTGCTCCCAAATCAGTGCCCTGCATCTTCATTGGTTAATCATCCGCCTCAAAGGGCTATAAAGGCCTCGATCCTCATACATATCATATTTATGTTTCTCGTCATGTAACATTTGATGAGAATAGCTTTCCATTTCACACTTCATCTCCAACTCAACAACAACAACAACCACCCAAACAGCCTTCCTCAACTCCATGCCTCCTACATCCCAAGCTACTCTTCAAACTTTCCCCACATTACCCATTACACCCCATACACCAATCTCCACCTTACCCCATTCAGACAACATCTCCCTGCAAGTTCCATCAGTCACTATCTCGGCTGCTCATCAATCTCTTACTTTAACCCAAAGGGCGTGAGGACACGCTTCAACCTAATCATGTGTGCCTCCTTCGCAAAGCTATATATGGCCTAAAACAAGCATCGCGCCAATGGTTTAAGCTGTTTTCTAGCCACCTCAAAACACTTGGGTTCGAACATGGCAAAGCTTATTCATCTCTTCTCACATTCCACAAAAATGACACTCAACTATACCTCCTTATCTACGTTGATACTTACTGGTGACAATCCCACTATGATATCTCACATTCTTTAACAGCCCAATCAGCAGTTTGCTTTGAAGCATCTCAGGACAATCACAAATTTCTTGGGCATTCAAATTACCCAATCCATTGCTCCATGTCTCAGTCCTCATACGCATGCTCTATCCTACAAAGCATTGGCCTTCTCTAGTGCAAACCCCTCTCCAACCCAACACGCACCAAAATCTTATCCCAAACCCACCCTCTGCTATCTGATTGTCACTCTTACAGGCAAATTATTGGCTCCTTACAGTACCTGATGATTACCGGACTGATATTGCTTATATTGTAAATTTGTTTTGCCAGTACATGCATAATCCCTCATCTGATCATGTCTACATGCTAAAAAAATTGCTGTGGTTCATTAAAGGGGCTTCACAATATGGACTCCTATCTCTAAAGGACCACTTATTCTTTAGTCATTCTCGGACGCTGACTGGGCCAGCGACAAACAAATTCGTCGCTCCACATCCGGGTACTGCTCATTTCTTGGCAATACTCTCCTCTCTTGGAGTGTCAAAAAGCAACACACAGTAGCTCGTTCTTCTACTGAGGTGGATTACAAGACATTAATTGCATCCACTGCGAACATCATCTAGCTTCGCAAGCTACTCAAAGACTTTTAGATTCATCTTCCACAACCAACTGAACTCTGGTGTGTCAACACTTCAGCTATAGCTCTTGCCAACAACCTGGTGTTTCACGCCAAAACCAAACATGTCGAGATAGATCAACACTTCATCCGGGACCACATTCACTCTCAAACGATTTGTATTACTCCGGTCAATACACAGGATCAGCTCGTCGACATTCTCATAAAGCCGCCCTCAACTCCTAGATTTCAACAACTGTGAAACAAGTCCACTATCCAACCAGGATCGTTAGCTTGGATAAATTATTCTGTGTGGACACCGGATGGCCCGGAGACCAACCAAAACGAGCCATGTCACCTGGTACACAACGGTACCAAACACTAGTACCGAGCAAAAAAGTGACGTGGCGCGTTCTAGTTGGTCTTCAAATGTTGTTCGGTGTTTGCACAGAATAATTTTTCGTTAGCTTGAGGTGGAATAACAACAGCACTTTGCCAAGGACGGTTATTCATCCATCTCATAATAGCACAAGCCTATCACACACTCACACATGGACATCTAGAATACTCTTCCTCATACTTATATACACTCTCTCTATCAGACAATAGTAATTACAATGATGCATTGAAAACTATACCAAAATCTGCTTTTGATACTTCTACAGAATGTTGCAACTATAAAGTTTTTATTTAACAATATAAGAATTAACTATGGTTGGGAAAGATCAAGTTAACTATAGCTAGCAGAAATTGTGGCCTCTATAGGCAGTATACAAGGGTGTCGTACATTTAATCTGTTTTAAAACATGTAATCGAAGCTCCCCTCCAGGCAAAAGCATACAGTATTGCGTTAGAAAATTTGAATCACATTGCACGCAATTGGTTTGTTTTTTATTAGTATAGGCCTTCAGGCCTTCATTTTAAAACAAACCACAAAGTAGGCTAATTACCAGAAGCCGTTATGCCAAACCAGATCTCAATCAGACCCATTTTCCAGCCATGTGGACTTTTTTTAATATAATTTAAATCATTTTATTAGTTGTTTTCTTATATCGGGTTAGCTTTAAACTGAAATTTTGTTGGGATGGATGGGATTGCATATACATGGATTGAATGAATGAAATTATTTTTGTGCATGGTCGGTCCAAATAATGCGCATGAAGTTTTCCTTTTCCCTCTCTCCATCAGCTTTACTTTCAAGACTTAAACTTTCAGCTTTACTTTCAAGACTTAAACTTCAGAGAAGGCAATATAGGCCAGCCCTAGGAGGACCGGTTCAGGTCTATCATAGGTGGGCCAAGTGTCGGGTGGAACCAGGGAAAGAAAGAGAGAAGAGGGTGGAGGCTGGTGTGTGGGGCCCACACACTAATTAGTAATAATGGGTTGGAGGAAAAAAATTGAAATTAAGGGCTGTTTAGGGAATTAGTAATTATCCTTTTCTTCTTGTTAGGGTTAGGATTATCTTGAATTTGGAGGCTGAATTTGAGATTCGGGTTTTGCTTTTGGGCTCCATGCTTTAGCTAGAGATTTGAAAAGTTAAATTTTCCTCTCGAATCGAAGATTCATTGTATCGGGTTGTTTCTTTTCATTCCACTATTGAATTTCAAGTGTTTTCTTCCTGATTTTCTCACTGGTTTCGAGAAAAACTGCTGTTTCCTAACAGTCAACCACCTTAAGGCTTGCCATAACTGGTGTTTTTCATAACTGTCACAGCTCCCAAACTGCACCTGGTCTTCCACATCTTACCACCAGCAACCGAGCTCCTTCGCAAACACCGGAACTCCATCGACAAGCAAACATATCCGCCGATCCATGGCGATCAGGAAACTCTACAGACCTACCCTTTCCCGGCCGATCACATTGGCCTCCATCAAATCAATTCGGCTTGTACATGTACCCTCTCCCAGTTTCATTTAACAGCAGCGTAGGAGAGATGATGAATACTGGAGCCCAGTTCCGAAGATCAGGAGTTCAATTCTTGCCATTTACATCTACATCACATACAGGTTCAATGGAATCTGGCAACTGGACACATTTTCGACGCAGAAATTCATCTTCTGAAAGGCAAATAGCTCCAAATCGAGCGAGGCCTTATATTTGAAAGTTTAATTTGCGATTGACCCTTCTAGCAGCTAATTTTTTGCTTGTCTTGTAAATTTAAGTCACAATTTTATGTGAAGAGGGGTGGGCACGCTAGCTGAAACTTAGAATAATCATTTCTTAGTGATCCAAAAAAAAAAATTTCTTAAGTTTTTTTTTATTTTTTGCAATGAAAATTGAGCATGAGCACTTGCGTTTTTTTTTTTTTTTTTTTTTTTTTTTTTTTTTTTTTGTAAATTTAAATGGCATTTGGTGTTAGAGGAGAGCTTGTTCAGCTTTGTTGGCTGAAATTTCAGATAGTTTTCCAATGGCATCTAATATGATCTATTGGCAATGGTGATGCTGTTAGTAATTTTGCAAGTTTGTTTACTTTTTAATCTCAATTAAATTCATTTGATTATGAAAAATTATCCAATCATTAGTGAATATAATAATATAAAGTGTATTTAGTTGTTAATGATAGTTATTTTAAGGAATTAATAAATATATTAAAGTTAGGAGGGGATAAAAATGTAAAAACTGTATTTTATATAAGAAAGTTATCTACTAAAATTCAAAAATAGATTTAATTGATGCAAGAATAATTAAAAAAAAAAAATCGTTAATAGTAAAATTTTAGGATAATTTTCTCTGCGATTTATTCAAAATCATATTATTTAATATTTAAAATTTCTGCTAGTTTTATTCTTTTAATGAAATGTAGCAGTTGCTATCATTGTTATCTATTTTTAAAAGGTTGTTTGCTTGATTAATAAATATTAGAAATGATTTTTTTTTTGTATTAAAAATTAATTTAATAAGTAATAATAAAATTATCATAAATGAAATTTTACTTAATATAAATCAGGACAGCTTAATTAAACAAACGGCTTTTTTACTGCTTTCTAAAATGGAGTTTTAGTACAAAATTTTTTATTTTTGTACTAAAATTTTGTTTTAGAAAGCAATAAAAAAGACGTCCCAAACGAAATCTAAGATTTTATTTGAGACAATTTTTTTGCTGCTTTTTAAGATAATTTTTTAGTATAAATTTTTATGAATTAAAAATTTTTGTATTAAAAAATTGTTTTAGAATGTAGTAAAAATGTTATCCCAAACAAAGCCTAAAAATGCATTGCTTTTCCAACAAACTCAGCCACTTTGTTTAGGTCATTCTGCATCTAATTTAACCATGGAATTTGCTGAAACAAATATGTTTTGGTTGATGTGAGTCGTAGATTAGGCCTTAAGACATAATGACCGTTTGATCGAATTCATGTGTGTCAGTAATCTTTCCAAACTTGTGCCCAAAAGTATCGAACTAGTAGCATCAGGACTAGACTCAAGCTTAGGGCAAATTATTGGGTTCGGACACATAACGTGTTCGGAGACCAATGAAAATATGCCACATCACCTACCACTCGGTACTGAACAGTACCGAGCATGGTACTGCTAAGTACTGATCGGTACTCAGTATTTCACAATACCGAACTCAGTATTACTCAGTACTATGAATACCGAACGTAAGTTGTGTCAGGTGTCCGAACCCAATAATCTCTCCAAGCAAAGGGTTGACTATGCAACTCAAGACGATAACAAAAAAGCTAGCATCCTTCTTACTACCAACCTGTTCTGAACAAATAACCGCCTGTCGGCCCTAGTAGATCATGGCGAGGAGAAATTATTCTGTGCAGACACCGGTATACAACAAGTGCCAGCTGCGGTACATAGTAAAAGTTTGATGTGACGCACTCTGATTCACTTCCAAATAATGTTCAGTGTCCACACGAAATAATTTTTCAGCAAGGAGGCTATCTGCAAACTTCTCAGCTAGCGAGACAACCAACATGTCCCACCAACCATTTGGTGGTTGGTCACGCCACCCACCCAGCTCAACAGTGACAAGAGCACACCTACATGATGCCATTCATTGGTTTGATTCTATGTGGAGCAGTGGAGAGAGGCAATGGGAAGTTCTTAGGCTTCCATCTTCGCAGTCCTACTTTTCTCCTCCCATAAGGGCATTTTGTGCACCGTATGATCTGCCACGGATAGTAGTGAGTTGGTGAGAATCCTCACTAACTCTGAGAAATTATTTTGTGCTGACACCGGTCGTAAGAGAATCATCTGAATTTGTTGTCCTTTTATTACATTTTTGTTGCGCTTTTGAAAAAGATAGTAAAAGAACAGCAAATATTCAATTATGAATGTGCTTTTATTACCCTTTTGCTGTGCTTTTACAAATACTCAATAAAAACGTATGAAATATTCAATTATTTATTATATATTAATATTTGCTTCCATTTTACTGTCCTTTTGAAAAAGTGCAGCAAAATGACAATAAAAACGCAGCAAAATCGGACAGTTCTCTCCATCCGGTGCCCGTGCAAAATAATTAGTCCACTAACTCACCACTAGACCCACCAAATCACCTCTTCCACCTTTTATGCTTTCATTGGTCATAAGACCACCAGTAGTCGTAGCAGAGCAGCTATCGAGCCCTTCGGACTGCTGCTAAGACCCACCAAAATTCACATTTGCAGAAGCTTTCATGAACTTGGTAATGCCTTTGAGTCTTTTGTTAAAGATTAATGGATGGTTCGATTGATGTCACATCTCCGTAGTGAAAATTCACCAACTATATTCGGTTAGTCAAAATAGTATATTTTAAAAAAGAGAGAATAGTTTGGAAAATCTACGAAGGTTTTAGCATTGAAGATATAAAATAACAGAACTTCAATGGCATGCTATGTAAGGAAATATCCATTATATTTATATAGTTTTATCCCAGCTGTTTATAGTTGGTTTTATCAATCTATGATCTTCAAAATTTTCACTATTTGAGTGAGTGCAACACAAGGTTTTTCTATTTTTGTACAAAACTTCTGTTATAATTCATCTCTCTCTCAATCTTTTTTATGTTGATTTGTCTACTTGTCTTAATGATACTTCTACCACTAACAATACAAGCCCAACAACAACAATATTAAGCTATTATCCCACTACATGGGGTTGGCTACATTAATCTTTTTTCTCCATTGTGTCCCGTTAAGAATCAAATTCTCATTTAAATTTAAAAAAAAAATAACATTTATAATTTTGTATTGTCATTGGTAGCAGTAACATCTATCTTTCTTAACATAGACAAACATCTAATCTCCTAATCAGATCATCGGAAGATTGACATTTCATACGTCCAAACCATCTACGCCAACTCTATCTAATCTTATCTGCCACTAGAGCGCCAACTCTATCTAATCTTATCTACCACTAGAGCTACTCCATAAGATCATCGGAAGATTGACGTTTTATACGTCCAAACCATCTACGCCAATGTTATGCCGGTCCACTTTGGACCGGCTCAACCTGGACCGGCCCAGCCGGTCCAGTTCTATCGGAGACGGGCAAACCGCCGGGCGGAAGAGAGAGGGAGCCAAGGAGTGGGGTCCACTTGCAATTCAAACTTGGGTTAAGTGCTTTTGGAGGGAAAAGGAAGGGTAGTGTAGTCCTTTTACTTTTATTTTGAATTTGATTGTATTAATAGGGAGTTATGAGGGGATTAGGTTTTCATCTTGCTTTTGAAAAGAGTTTGAGTTCTAGGTCTTCTTGCTTTGGCTCTCGGCGTCGCCGGAGATTGTAGGAGAGTTGTTCTTCCTCTCGAATTGAAGAACATTGTATCGAGCTTTGATTTTGATTGCCTACTAGTGGAATACAATCGTTTGCAATTGTTTTCCTACAAGTTTCTTCACTATTTCCGCTGTTTTTGCGCTATTTGTGTGCCGATTTGGGTTAGGCTTGCTTGCGAACTCAAGTATTACCTTAGGGTTACTTGCGAACTCAAGTATTTCCTATCAAATTGGTATCAGAGCGAGATCCGGGCGGTGGAGGGTGTTTTCTATCCATTATTCGCTGCAGATTTTACTGATTTTGGGGAGGATCCGGAGGCATCTCGTCATTTCCCATGGCATCTAAGCGAGTAGAAGTCTTGGAGACCGAGATGGGGCAACTTAAAGCGGATCTGGAGGAGAAGATGGCCACATTGAGCGAGAATGTGGAAGGGAAATTCGTGGCGTTGGAAGAGATGATGAAGAAGTTGTTGGAAGGGCAAGCAAGGGCTGTGCCGGGGGAGGAAAGAGGAGAAGGGAGTGGGAGCAGAGGGAAGGAGAAGGTGAATCTAGACGAGGAAGAGGAGGTGGGACTGTTTAACAGCAGCGGGAGGATGCCACCTCGGGAGTCCATCAGGCGAGAAGAGCATGAAAGAAGGAGAGACTTCAGAGAAGAAAGAGAGGATGATTGGCGTCGCCGGCGGCCCGATCCAGTGGACCGGCCATGGGGAATCCAGAATCACCATGGCGGAGCGCGAGGGGAAGATGGCTATCGGCGGCCGAGGAGGATGATGAGCCCCGATATGGAGAGAGGGGAACTTGGGAAGACCCCATTGCATGGGACAGAGGAGGCCATGGGGGGAATAGGGCATACGGGGGGGACACGAGAGCCAGAAAGCTGAAAATGCCAGTGTTCGAAGAAGGAAATGTGGATGAATGGATCCACAAGGTAGAGAGGTATTTTGCAGTAAATGGCCTGATGGAGGAGGAGAGATTGTTGGCGGCTAGCATGTGCTTGGAAGGGGCGGCTTTTTCATGGTTCAAATACATGGAGAAGTGGGACCCGGTGAGGACTTGGAGGGACTTCAAGGAGGCGATCAGGGAGAGATTCAGGGGGGCAGCCCATGGGAGATATCAGAACAGTTCTACGCCCTCACTCAAGAGGGAACAGTGGAAGAGTACCGGAAGAAATTTGAGAGTCTGGTGGGTGACATGGAGGGATTATCAAACAACACTCTGGGGGGAAACTTTATGAAGGGCCTTAAGCCAGAAATTAGAGATGCGGTGAAGGTAATGAGGCCGAGGGACTTGAGGGAGGCCATGGAGTTGGCCCAACTGGTGGAGAACCAGAAGACCAACGCCCGAAGCTGGCGGAACAACCACTCAGGGGGTCCTACCAGGACAACTACCACTTACTTGGCTCCAAAAGGGCCAACCCCCAGTGTCCTTAAAGAAAGTGGGAAAGAGAAGAGCGGGGTGACTAGATCAGCGGGGAGTTTCAAGAGGTTGACCGAGGAGGAGATGCAGGAGAAGAGGGCCAAGGGTCTTTGTTTCAGATGTGAGGAGAAGTTTGTTCCAGGGCATAGGTGTAAGGATCGCGCTCTTCGGGCTCTCACCGTCTATATAGACGAGGCGCCTGAGGGGGGTGATGCTTCAGATGAGGAGCAGAATGATCCCCAGTTGGAGGTAGCCGAGGTATCCCTAAATTCTGTGATGGGATTCACTCCTAGCCATACGATGAAGGTGAAAGGGAAGATCCTTGGGAGGGAGGTAGTAGTGTTGATCGACAGTGGAGCTACCCACAATTTCATATCAGCTCAGTTGGCGGAGGAGCTGGGAATGGAGCCTACTGAGACAGGCAATTATGGGGTGATGATGGGGACAGGGAAGATTGAGTCCAGCACTGGGATCTGCAAGGGGGTGGAGATGAGACTACAGGAGATAAGTGTGGTGGAGGACTTCCTACCCCTGAGGTTGGGTAGCACAGACGTCATTTTGGGCATGAAGTGGCTACAGACCTTGGGTGAAACCAAGGTAAACTGGGGGACAATGGTGATGGAACTAATGGTAGGGGGAAAGAGGGTGAAGCTGAAAGGGGAACCAGGATTGTCCAGAGCTGGAGTGTCTCTCAGGTCGATGGTGAAGATGATCCATGAGGAAGGAGGAGGGTTCCTTGTGGAGTTGCAGAGCTTGGAAGATCATCAGCAGGAGGAAGACAAACACATTCCTGTGATAGTTCAACCCTTTCTGAAGGAATTTGAGGATGTGTTCCAACCTCCGGTGGGACTACCACCTGACAGAGAACGGGAGCACCAGATTATCCTAAAAGAGGGGGTATCCCCTATCAGTGTGAGACCTTACAGATACCCTCAGATGCAGAAAGATGAGATTGAGAAGCTGGTGGGAGAAATGCTAGAAGGAGGGATCATTCAGCCCAGTGTGAGTCCTTTCTCTAGCCCAGTTTTGCTGGTAAAGAAAAGGATGGGAGTTGGAGGTTCTGTGTTGATTACAGAGCCCTCAACAAGGAGACAGTGCCTGACAAGTTTCCCATCCCTGTGATTGATGAGTTGATGGATGAGCTACATGGAGCTGTGTTATTCACCAAGATGGATCTAAAGTCAGGCTATCATCAGATCAGGATGAGGAAGGAAGATGTGCAGAAGACAGCCTTCAGGACTCATGAGGGCCACTACGAGTTCCTGGTGATGCCTTTTGGCCTCACCAATGCACCAGCCACATTCCAGGCATTGATGAACCGAATCTTCAAGCCACACCTTCGAAGGTTTGTGTTGGTGTTCTTTGATGACATTCTCATCTATAGCAGGACTGAGAAGGAACACCTAGAGCACCTGAGAGTGGTGTTGGGGGTGCTGAGGGAGCATCAGCTGAAGGCCAATTTTAAGAAGTGTGACTTCGCTCAGGCACAAGTGGAGTACCTGGGGCATGTGATATCTCAGGAGGGAGTGGCTGCGGATCAGTCCAAAATAGAGGCAATGTTAGCCTGGCCTCAACCCAAGACATTGAAGGGGCTCCGAGGATTTTTGGGACTGACTGGCTACTACAGGAGGTTCGTGAGAGGATACAGCACCATAGCAGGACCACTGACAGAGCTGCTGAAGAAGGATAATTTTGTATGGGGGGAAGCAGCTTCTGAGGCTTTTGAGAAGCTGAAGAAGGCCATGACGACGGTGCCCGTACTTGCTCTGCCAGATTTCAATCAGGTGTTTGTGTTGGAGACAGATGCCTCAGGCTATGGATTGGGGGCAGTGTTGATGCAGAACCATAGAGCCATAGCTTACTTTAGTCAGATACTGTCGTCCCGAGCTAGGCTGAAGTCGGTCTATGAGAGAGAGCTAATGGCGATTGTGCTGGCCATCCAAAAGTGGAGACCCTATTTATTGGGCAGACATTTTATTGTCAGGACTGATCAAAGGAGCCTGAAATACTTGCTAGAGCAGAGGATGGTCACAGAAGAGCATCAGAGGTGGTTGTCCAAGCTGCTCGGATATGATTTTGAGATCCACTATCGGCCAGGATTAGAAAATAAGGCAGCAGATGCCTTATCACGCTGTATGGGGGAGCTCCAAGGAATTGCTGTATCAGTACCGGTTCTGATTGATTGGGGAGCCATCAAAGAGGAGAGCATCCAGAATGAGGAGCTGAGAAGAATCAAAGAAGAGGTACTGTCAGATGAAAACAGCCACCCAGGCTACTCAGTGGTGGGAGAAAGACTGTACTATCAGGGAAGGAGTGTGATCCCTAGATCTTCCATTCATATTCCCCAACTGCTACAGGAATTTCATGGGAGTGCCATAGGGGGGCATTCAGGAGTGCAGAAAACCTATAGCCGGTTAGCTGCTGAATTGTACTGGAAGGGGATGAGGAAAGACATAGAAGAAATGGTGGCTAAGTGTGATACCTGCCAACGGAACAAGTACATGACGATGGCACCATGGGGATTACTACAGCCCCTGGCCTTACCAGAGAAGGTTTGGGAGGAGATCACTATGGATTTCATTGATGGGCTTCCAAAATCAGAGGGATATACGGTTATATTTGTAGTGGTCGACAGGCTGAGCAAATATGCTCATTTCATTCCCTTAAGACACCCGTACACAGCGGTGTCTGTAGCAGCAGCATTTGTGAGAGAGATAGTCCGCCTGCATGGGGTACCGGAGTCTATTGTGTCGGATAGGGACAAGGTATTCCTGAGCCATTTTTGGAGGGAATTATTTAGGATGCAGGGCACAGTATTGAAGAGGAGCACAGCATATCACCCACAGACTGATGGGCAGACAGAGGTGGTGAATAGAAGCTTAGAGACATACTTGAGATGCTTCGTATCTGAGACACCGAAGCAGTGGGCCAAATGGCTGGCCTGGGCAGAATACTGGTACAACACCTCTTCTCACTCGGCTACCAAGATGACACCTTTTAAGGTGTTATATGGAAGAGACCCCCCACACCTGGTACACTACAGTCATAGGAGTACTCCAGTATCGGCAGTGGATCAGCATCTGAAGGAAAGAGATCAAGTGTTGGACGAGCTCAAGAGGCATCTTCTCAGAGCCCAACAGATTATGAAGAAACAGGCGGACAGTAAAAGGAGGGATGTACAATTTGGAGTTGGAGACAAGGTCTACTTGAAGCTCCGACCATACAGGCAGAGGACTGTATCCCAGAAGAGAAATGAGAAGCTAGCAGCCAGATATTTTGGCCCTTTCGAAGTGGAGGAGAAAATCGGGGAGGTAGCATACAGATTGAGGCTTCCTTCAACAGCCAGAATACACCCCGTTTTTCATGTATCACAGTTGAGAAAAGTGGTGGGGGAACATGCAGTAAGCCCAGAACTGCCCAGCACATTGAGAGAAGACATGGAAGTGACACTGGAGCCTCTAGCGGTAGAAGGAGTACGCATCAATAAAAAGGGGGAAAAGGAAGTGAAGATTAGGTGGAACGGCCTCCCAGATTATGAGGCCACATGGGAGCCATTGGAGAGGATTGCAGTACAGTTCCCTGCCTTCCACCTTGAGGACAAGGTGGTACTTTGGGAGGGGGGTAATGTTATGCCGGTCCACTTTGGACCGGCTCAACCTGGACCGGCCCAGCCGGTCCAGTTCTATCGGAGACGGGCAAACCGCCGGGCGGAAGAGAGAGGGAGCCAAGGAGTGGGGTCCACTTGCAATTCAAACTTGGGTTAAGTGCTTTTGGAGGGAAAAGGAAGGGTAGTGTAGTCCTTTTACTTTTATTTTGAATTTGATTGTATTAATAGGGAGTTATGAGGGGATTAAGTTTTCATCTTGCTTTTGAAAAGAGTTTGAGTTCTAGGTCTTCTTGCTTTGGCTCTCGGCGTCGCCGGAGATTGTAGGAGAGTTGTTCTTCCTCTCGAATTGAAGAACATTGTATCGAGCTTTGATTTTGATTGCCTACTAGTGGAATACAATCGTTTGCAATTGTTTTCCTACAAGTTTCTTCACTATTTCCGCTGTTTTTGCGCTATTTGTGTGCCGATTTGGGTTAGGCTTGCTTGCGAACTCAAGTATTACCTTAGGGTTACTTGCGAACTCAAGTATTTCCTATCAGCCAACTCTATCTAATCTTATCTACCACTAGAGCACCAACTCTATCTAATCTTATCTGCCACTAGAGTTACTCCAACCTTTTTACTTATAGGCCCATTAGATAAAGGCCTATCATCAAAATTTATTTTCAACTACCATATTTTAATAGATACTAGTTAGATAAAAGGCTTATTAAGGTTGCATATTTTTAATATATAGATACTACCCCCATCGCTCTCTAAAATAATCAAATTTCAATCCATCTTTCCTATTTTTGACTTATACTTCTACAATAATTTTGTTTTAAACCGAATGCACTATGTAAATGAGCCATTAACTGCTTACTGGAGAAAAAAAGCAAAATGAGAAATTATTTGTGCAGAGACCATACAGGAAGAATTGTCCGGACATGTGAGTATACACACTGGGCACATATTTGTACATAGTGCGCACCAAATTTGTATACACATTGTGTATCAAGCTGTGTACACTCACGGTCCAGACGGTTCTTCCCGTCCGAATTATGCACAGAATAATTTCTCCAAAATTACAAGTAAAACTGAACACCTACCCATATCAACAGAACTGCTGAAAACAAGAGTACTCTTAAGTATACCTAAATTAAAACCTGAAATGAAACTTGAAACCTTCGTCCATGATTTAATTCAATAACATTATATATCATCTATTCCAACCACTGACAACCATTTTTTAATTTTTTTAACTAAATAACACAGCTTGCTTCAATGCAGGAGCATTTAATTTCTTAACTCTCAAGTTTCTTTTCCCAACTGCTTCATTCAATGCAAACCTGTTAAACTTTATCAGATTACTCGCTTGTTTCTGTTCATGAATATATAGGGTGAGCCACAACCAGGTTAACTTGGAATCATGTAACATAATTTTGCAATCTTCAAACCTTTGGAAATCCTAAAAAAATAAATTTCATCAAATGACAACCACTTTGTCAAATCATAAGCTTTTGAATAATATACAGGATGTGATAAATTTGTTCCTGAGAATTAACTCTCTTACTATCGACTCCCACTTGAAATAAGTGCTTATAGCCTTCTAAATTCATACGGTTAGTTGTATAATTCATCAATAATCTACAAGATACAATAATAGCTACCAAACTATCAATCTCCAATTTCCAACAAAAAGATAGAACCACTAAGGTCCGGAATATCGTCTCAATGCAACTTAGGCACAAGCATTACGGTTAATCTATTACAAAATAAGTATCTAAAAGTAGTTGGACTTGTGTTTCAAGACTAAGGTTTCGTTTGGGATAGCTTTCTTATTGCTTCTTAAAGCAATTTTTTAGTAAAAAAAAGTTTACTAAAAATTTTTGTACTAGAAAGCTATTTTAAAAAGCAATAAAAAACCTATAAGTTTTATTGAAGTTGGTTTAACTGATGTTTTCCCTTGTGCTGGAACAAATTCATTTCCTGTGTTTATTTAAACTATAGGAATTTTCATTTTTATAATTTTATCAGCTGTTCAATTAATTTCATATTATTTCATTATTATTTTTATCAGCAAAAGTAAAATTTTAACCCAATTTGCTATGGTGCGTTATTTTATTGTTACTATATGCACATAAAAGAAAAAAAAAAAACTGAAAACTGACTACCAAGCACTTACAATAAAAAGAACTTCTCACATTCAAGAATATATGAGATCCAAAAATAGGAATTCAATTTCAACCATCCTCTATCAAAGAAATACTTTAAATAACATCCCAAATTTGCTTATAATATTTTTTACCCATATATCAGGCTGGTAGGGTTGCAGAGTTCTTTAATATGTAAAGTGCAAATCAAACAACTTTCCAAATTCTCTTATATGAATGTCCATCCACTTGCACATGTTTGGTTTGAACATGCTATACAAGATTGTGAGCAATATTGACAACAAATTTATTCCTACATTATATTTTTATAAGCTCTTCTCACATGATTTCCAAATCTTCTAAGATAATTTTAACTCACAAAAGCTCACAATTACCTTGAGCAATTGTTCTGAAGTCAGATTTGGAACTAGACATTGAAAGAACATATTTCTTGCTCTTCCATGTTATAAGGTTTCATCTCATAAGCTTTACAGCATCCTGAAGTGGATCTCAGATCCATTAGTGACCCCTAACAGTCAACATCAATATAACCTTCAATTTATTGGGTATCATGCTCTTTTGTAGAGAATTACTTTCCAATGATTTGATTTAAGGTGCTTGAGAATTCTACAAGTAACTTAAACATGAGATTGATGAGGACATCAGACCATGGAAAGTCTACCCGAGGCGGGGCCGACGATCTACGGCCACGATCGCGCCGATTTATTTTTGAGTTATTTTATGCATTTTGATTTATTTATGTAATTTTCCATTTATTCCCTCACTTGAAGGATTAGTTATTTGCAAGCCCTAGGGACAATGTTGTCTTTTGTATTTTCCTTCATGTATTGGACTATTTAAGTCCCTCCTCTTCTTGGGAGAGGACTAATGATGATAATGAAAGAAAATTCCTGCATATTGTTCTCTTGATGTGAGAGTTTTGAGAGCTTTAGAGAAATCCCTAGGAGAGGGAAAACAGATCACCCACCAACCTTGGAAGCGTCCGGGTTTGTAGTTCTCTCTTCCCTTATTTCTTCATTTCTCACTCGTCGCCTTTCTTGCTGCCGGCCTAAGCCCTCCCACCCACAAGCCGCCGGCTCTTCCACTCCTCACTCCCCTCTTGGCCAACCTCCCCATCCTTGCCTCCCTCCACCGCCGGACTAGTCCTTCCCCAAAACCGTCGACCAAGCCCACCCGCCCCCTTCTTTCCCTAGAGCCACCCTCCTCCACAACCTCAAGCCACTAGACCCTCCACCCAAGACCAATCCGCCGACCACCACTTCCCCCTTCCCCTTAGATCCCCATTTAAAACTCCCATTAATACTTTCCATAATTGGCCACTTGTATTTTTTGAAAGAATTTGAATTCAAATTCAAAATAATTTGAATTTCAAAAGCCTTCTAATTAAGTCTACTTCCTTTAGGAAAGAACTCCTATCACATCAAATCTGAGATTAAATCTCAGATTTAATTCTCAATTGCAATTAATGCCATAGTTCACATTCATTGAATGTGGACACAATCTCCCCACCCTCTCTCTCCCAAGGCCGGCCCTTTCCCCCCTCTTTCCCTGATGTGAAACATCATAATTAAAGTCTACCTTAGGAATATCTTATCTAGCTTGTTACAAGTTGTTGCCTATTTTCTAGAAACTTCTAGGTGTCTCTAGGTTCTTACTTGCTTATTATATATAGATTGTAAAAGAGGAATGAGTGCAATAGTGAATGATGAATATTATATGAATTGAAGCTTAGTGCTTGATTTTTTCTCTTGTTCTTGAAAAATACTTCAAGCATCCTCTTCTTCCAACGATCCAACGACGATCCCCCACATCATTCTCTCACCACATTAAATCACCTTCCACTAATTACTCCAATCAACCTCTCAATTAGGAATAAGTTTTTCTTTCCCTCCCAATACCTTGAATTCAAATTACAAACCTGGGCTCATTCCTAATTAAATCTGAAATTTATTCTCAGGTTTAATAAAACTTGTAGCAGCCTTAGCCGCCCCTTTCAGAAGCCTTTTCCTCAAGACTTCTTCACTTGGGAATTTCCTTAACTGCTGTCCAACGATTACAGCAAGTCAACCTTGTTGTCCTGCATCTCCGAGAGGTCTTTCTTGCTGTCCAGAATTCCCTAACTCAGCGAAACTGCTGTCCAGATTGGTTCCCACCTGCTGTCAACCCCAATTCAAGTGCTGTCCAGAGACTCCAGCTGTCCACCTTGCTGTCCAACTGCTGGAAGAAGTCCCCACTCGCTTCCCAAAGTTTTCGGGACATAGAAGTGTGCTGTCCAAGGGTTCCTGCAGCAACCAACTGCTGTCCAAGCTTGCGGGAAGGTTTAATCTTGGCAAAGGTGAACTCTTTCCTTCTCTCTTACCTTCCTCATTGATCCTTACTAGTGGTTTTGATTGATTCATGTAAAAACTTGCAACGCTCCGCTAAAGCTTAGTGTTTATGAGACTTGTGTGAGATATCTTTCATAGCACTGCTCTTATTGTTAGATTAGGAATTTCTTGGTGAAACTTATCTCGGATGCAACGTCAAGAGTAATTGATTGTTTTGTGATTTTTTTTTTACTTTTCGCAAGTGACTTGACCTAAGTTTGTATTTACCGCTCTTTGTGTTTTATTTCATTGTTTAAATAACCATAAAAAATTAATTAACTTGCTCTTAATCATTAAGCATGTAAAATCCTTATCTAAGTTGTAATCTCATATATGTCCTGCATCAGAGATTCTTTGAGTTAGGCATAATTTGACTTATTATATTTGTTATAAAGGTGATGTAAGGACGAGTATGAGATAGACAAATTAGTCTTCAATAAATCTTTATCATTATGTTGCGTCCATTTCTATTCCTTCTTCATCATTGCCCATTTTCTAAACTGATTCAGTTGGCTTTTAGCAAAACTTACAATCAATTATTTTTGTTTGTCTTTAGTATGTCCGTGATATATTTTTGTTGAGAGAAAAACTTCTTATTATGATTGAGCAACTTCTATACTCAGAAAGTATTTGAGTTGATATCAAATTCTATAGTAAGTTTTTTTTTCATATTAACTCATTTTATTTATTTTCATCACATGTAATAATCAATATATACAATAATAATTAAAAAATTTTCATTGGTGGATCATCTTGTGAACAATATAAGACCTCCTTGGCTTTGTTTGTATCCTACTTAATCATGATTTTTATGAATCTATCAAGCTATGCTTTTGGAGATTGTTTAAAGTCATGCATGCTCGTTTTTTAATCTGCACACCTTGTTTCATATGAAAGAGCTGTTGAATTCTGATGGATTATTCATATAGACTTCTTCTTCAACGTCTTCATATAAGAAACCGGCTTGAATTCTAATGAAGTTTTCTCTTAGTATTAATTTCACTATTTATGATTATTAACTCCTTAGGGAAAGAAATTGGACATAATAAAGATAATTAAGAATGAAAAAGAGAAAGAACAAAGCTTGGAAAAGAGGAACCTAGCATTGCTCTCATGCCACGCAAAAAGAGAAGTGACTTGAAAGCTTGATTTTGTCTATTCCTTCAATGAATATTTATACACAAAACTACATAAAAAAATAATTGGAAAAAACTGAATTTAATAATTAAAAAAAAATCCAACAACTATCTACCCCATTTAGGGTTTGTTTGATAGCACCAATCATCATAATGTAAGCAATCTTCTTTCCTTTATTGCACATATCAATGTGAGAGATTTTTCCTTGTTTGGACAAGGCATCCATGGCCTCTTCATTCTTTCCTAGGATTACCCACTAGCCCCATCCACCGATCCCACATGTGTCATTGACATCAATACTCAAAACAAAAAAAAAAAAAAAAAACCAAAACCTAGCCTAAGGTAATATTCCAACATCTTAACTTTTGTATATTATGGTCAAATTAACATGCCAGCTGAACAATCAAAACTCTTTCTTATAACTAATCTTTGCTTGTCACATTTGAGCAAACTAAAATCTCAATTGTTATACAAAATTCGTTATGCAGATGGGACAATCCATCAAAACAAACCTTCCTGCTTATATATGTTGCAACACAAGTCAAACATCCAAGCTCAAAATCATTTAAAATTTGCATGTTGGTTTTACTATCAAATATGACAAATTCACTATGCTCAATAAAGAAGATGATCATACCACTTACATGAAAAATTCTCTGACCCGACAATTATGTAAGTGCAATTAAATGACTTCACACGATCAGAACAATGCAGCATGTCCTGTTGTATTCTGTGAAACAAGGAAAAAGAAAATATTTAGTAATCTTTCAACTGGTTTACATACAAAAGTGATACAAAGAGGAATATCACTTACAAATCCTGAGCAATGACTATATTGCCTGCACTGTGGTCTGGAAGTAGTATGTTCATATCATATAAATAGCCCATGGGTATCATGCATATGGTACAATCTTTTAGCTTGCAAGCAACACAAAAATTATTCAACATCATGACCACCAGAGACTTAGGCTTCATTTGTGACGGCTTTTTTACTGCTTCTTACAACAGCTTTCTAGTACAAATAAAAAGCTATTTTAAGAAGCAAAAAAAAAACCGTCCCAAACGAAGCCTTAACATATCACAAGAAGAACTCTGGATTGGCTTGTGTTACTAACACATAGTAAATGAACACAGATTATTAAAACATTGAACTAAACACAAAAAATCAGTAAAATTATTATGTCTAGCATAAAATATTCATGTTAGGAAAATTAATATGACATATATATATATATATATATATATATATATATATATATATATATATATATATATATATATATATATATGTATAGAAAGCAGTGAACTTAAAGTGTTTTGCTTATTACAATGTATAAAATATCAGAAAATGACACAAAATAATCAATAATAGTAATAATAGTTCATATTCTAATTAAATATTCATAACAACTGAAATCCAACACCAAAGAAGACAATATAACCCCAGTCTTTACAAATGCATCAGCTTCTCAATCCACTTTCCTAAAACATGACCATTCTCAAACACAAAAGCTTGAAATTTAGGCTCCCATTGATGCAAATTCAAATTCCTCAAGCAAAATGCTGAAGACAAATTCAAAGTTTCTTTGCTATTACAAAATAGCACGCATGTTGCTCAACTCCAAATCCAAAGTTACTGCCTGCTCCATAGAAGACTTGAATCGTTGAAAACTCCCTGAAAATGAAGTTACTTCCTACTTATCTCGGCACGAACACACCCTGATCATTAGCTAATGTACAGGCAATCGCTGTAAATACAGTTAGCAATAGCTTTATTTCCTTCTCCCAGCTGAATTCACACGGCAAGGAAGGCAAATTATAGCATAAAACATAGAGAGGTTTGAATTTTCATCAAGTCTGCATCATAAACTTTTTTTTCTTTTTCCAGAAATTTATGGTGAATCAAGGATAATAAGAAGAAAGCGGCGACATCAAAAAACTTCATTGCTTATTAAAATGTACAAAAAACAGGGAAAGAACAACAAACAAATGACCATTAATAGTTCATATCTTAACAACCATTCATACCAGCTGAATTCCAAATCCAAAGAAGACAATAGACTCCAAGTACTTACAAATACATTGGCTTCTCAACCCAAGCACCTGAAACATGACCATTCTCACACACAAAAGCTCGAACAACCGGCTCCCCTTGATGAAAATCCAAACCCCTCCTCAAACAGAATGCAGAATGCAAATCCCAAGTTTCTTTTCCATCACAAAAAGCACATTTTGCCTCAATTCTACTCTTCTTAGCATCCCTCACCGCCTTCCACACCGAAGTCTCCTTAAAATCCTTAAACACACCCCTGAACAACAAGTACTTCCGCCTAGTCTCGGCATGAACACACCCCGGCCACTGGCTAACATAAAGGCAATCACCCCGAAACCGACTTGCCAGCAACTTGCTCCCCTCCTCCCTGCTAAATCCCCGTTGCGCCGAGGCGAAATGAGTTTCCCAAATGGGGCGGCGGCTACACTTGGGATTAGGGTATTCATCTAGGAGAACCCCGGCGTGGTGGAGGCCAGGGCAGCAGATAGAGAGCTTGCGGAGGGCAGACCAGCCGCCGGGGATGTGGCGGGCTATGGAGAGATCAGCGGCAAGGTTGGGGATGAAGTGGCAGCACCACGAGCGGCAGCAGATGGAGCCGATGAGGTTCGAGAAGCGGGAAGAGACGCAAGAGAGGCGGGACCAGTCACGGGGGTCGGAGATTAAGCGGGTAAGGATGTCGAGTACTGTGTCATCAGGTAAAAGCGAGAAGTTGTCGGTGGTATTGGCGGTGTTGGTGGTAGGAGTAGTCACCATTGTTGGTGGAGATAAGAGGATGATGGGATGGAACTAGGGTTCGAATGACTGGAGGTTGTTGGAAATGCAGTGGATCAGGAAATGGAGGATTGCGCTGCGGAAGAAAAAAAAATGAGATTTTGGTTTGGGGATTTGGAGGTGCCTCGTGAATCGGAATTGGAAAGCTAAAACTGGGTGGATTTGCTTGAGAAGAAAGGCTGTAATTGGAGAACCAGCGAAAGGTGCAACCTTGACTGGTTTTCCCTGTGATCAGGATCAGATTCAAAGCTTTCCGTCTCTCTCTCTCTCTCTCTCTGAGATGACAGGGCAGCGTCCGCAGACTGCTGTAAAGCAAAAAATATAGTTACTCGCAAATAATAGAATGTAAAAAAAAAAATGAAGTCAGAAAAATAAAAAAAATTGATACAAATTTAATTATGATAAATTTAAATTTAAAGTCATTAAATTTATTAAAAATGAATATAATATAAATTTAAATATATTAAATATATGTTACAATTATCCTAATTTATATTTTTTAAACTTAGAGAATTAATTCGACCCCGCATTTTGCTCTATTATTATTTTATTATGGCTAATGAATAATCATTAAATGAACGCATTAATGCTTAACAATAGTTGCAACTCATCGACGGAACAAAGGTAAGCTTTAAGAATGCCAGCTTCATCATTAAAAACAATTTGGATTTAATTATTAATATTTGACTAAGTTTTTTAAAAATATTTTTTCAATAATCAAAGAGATAAATGTAGTGAATTTTAGTTCTTTATTTGGTTCAATTATTAAAAAAGCGAGTTTGCTCATCAGCTTATTCATATTTACAAAAAAAATTTATTAACAAAACTATGAGAGAATGGAGAGAGAGGGAGAGAGGGAGAGAGAGGGGAGAGGTTTAGAATACTAAAAAAATTACGAGTCTCTAACTTGGTAGAGTTTCCACTATATCAATCAAAAAGTTTAGTATAAGGTCTCAAATTGTTCGTCATCATCTCTTATTTATGAGTTATGAGGTTACATGAAAGAACAATATACGAGTAAAAGTAAAAAAATACAACACTGCATACTATCCTAAACTTGTATTACCTCCTCATTGACTAAAGGAGGGTGAGGTCAAAATGCTTTGACGAATTGCTTTGGAGGGAGTCCAATAGTATTGAGTGGATAAGGGTGACTGTGTTTGGGCGAGTGCAAATGTGAGATGGGATCGGGAGTTGACGAGTGGGTTATGTGGCCATCAACTTATATGGGAGCTATAGGATCACTTGAGTAGAGAGAGGAGTGAAATGCTCTGAAGGGAGAGCATTTCATAAAAACAGGCGCCTTCATTAGCTAAGTTTGGTGAAAATCTTTGGAGAGAGAGAGAGAGAGAGAGAGAGAGAGAGAGAGAGAGAGAGAGAGAGAGAGAGAGAGAGAGAGAGAGAGAGAGATAGATGGTCCATGCATGTGGCAAGTGCCAAGCTGCCAACTCTGGAGAGTAATCCTCACTTTGCGTAGTATAGGACGAACTTCAGGGATGGTCTAGGCGAGTGATATATGTTGATTGATTCAGGAGACTTCTTTCAAGTGCCCCAAGCAAATTCCCCAAGTGGACCCTTGGGAGAGCGAGATCTTCAGTCATGACTCACCAGTTAGATACTTGTAAAAGCATACACGAGTATATATTATTTCTACTCAAAATTAGTAAAATACATTATTCCTCTTGCAAGCTCTGATTTTATGAACCAAGTATATATTTTCTTACATAAAAGTCCTCGTGTAACTTTGATTTACATAATAAAATATGCTTTGAAAACTTATTTTTCTCATGCACCTAAAGAATTAAAAAGTAGTATGTAGTGGAAGTATAAAATATTTTTCATTTTACATAGCATTACAAAACATCAATACAATTATATTAAACAAAGCCCAAACCTTCCATCTTAGCTAACACCTATCATAGACCTATTCCATGGATGAACCTTCCATATATATTTCCCTTCCAACAAAAGTCAAAAGATCGCATTCTTTAATAGGCGCCAATCTCAAATCAAAGCTCATCAACCATTTACAATATATAATATTTCTTTTGCCACCTCACTCCCATTCAACAAAACCTTACAAAAACAGGAAACTTCAAGCTCCGAAGTCTTCGTTGCCTCTTCCTCCCCCTCCTCCTAGTTAACTTCAAGCTCTCTCTCTCTCTCTCTCTCTCTCTCTCTCTCTCTCTCTCTCTCTCTCTCTCGCTCTAATGGTTTGGCGAGGCAATGATGGTGTGGAGACTGTGCTGCTGGCAGTAGTAGCAGGCATGGTGGTGATAAGCCCCTTGCTCTTGGTGGATGGTGGGGAGACTGCAAGGGAGTTCATGGAGGGGCTCTTTGGGCCAATCGGTCTTCTTTTCC
This sequence comes from Dendrobium huoshanense, assembly GCA_016618105.1. NCBI lineage: Eukaryota > Viridiplantae > Streptophyta > Magnoliopsida > Asparagales > Orchidaceae > Dendrobium > Dendrobium huoshanense. Next base: position 74,401,469 of record CM028358.1, on the reverse strand, counting down.
TTCCAGTTAGTCTGCTTATCTTCATCCAGTTCTTGTCGTCTAATCCAGGAGTCCAATTCTCCAGATTCTTATCAGGTTCACCCGATGTGCTCTCCCAATTCACTGGGCCGTCGACTGGAATTGTGATTGTTCTCCTTATTGTTCTCCTCCTCCTTTACTATCGTGTCTTTGGTGGTGGTGATTCAGAAGATTAGGCCTCTAACTGTGTTGATATTGTTAGCTCTTGGCATTGAAGCTACAGCTGCTTTAAGAATCAATAAGGAAGCTATCCCAAAGACTTCGTTTGGGATTACTTTCTTATTACTTCTTAAAATAGTTTTTTTTTTTAATTGTAAAATTAAAGAAGAAATAAAAAACTCGTTCCAATCTGAGCCTTAGGCTTTGTTTGGGACGACTTTCTTACTGCTTCTAAAAACAGCTTTCTTGCACAAATATAAAAAATTTTGTACTAGAAAGCTGCTTTAAGAAGCAGTAAGAAAGCCGTCCCAAAGGAAACCTTAGTCTTTTCTTCCTATTATTTTTTGTTTTTTTATTGGTTCTTTTGGTGGGGTCAGCTTTTTCAATAGTTTTTTCTTCAAATTATGGTTATACTTTCATTTGGCTACTATTTTTTTCTTATTTTCTAGAAATTTTGATAGCATAAGTTGGGCCCGCCTGCGCCCGCCCGCCAACCGGCCCGCCTATAATCTAATCTCTTCATTCTCCCAAGAGAGTAATGATAAAAATCAGGTAATCTTATAGCCTGTGTTAGTGATTTCTTTTTACTGTAAGGGTAAATTTTGTAATTTCATCTGATTAATTTTCAGTCTGAATGGTATATTTTAGCTTCTGTGGATGCAAAATGGTTGAAATCAATGGCTGATTTACATGAAAATTACATCAGTGCCCTTTGAAAAAAATTATAATTAATAATAGACCTCAAAGATACTAAGCATTATTATCTCTATAAGAAGCAGACCAATTCCTCACATTTAAGAAAATTATCCTAATTATTAATGTAAACTTATGGCACTTCTCACTCTAAAAAAAAATCCTCATTATCTATTTTAATTACAATATTGCCACTTGAATTAATTAGAATATACATATCACATGAGGGAATCATTAGATATTTTTCAGATAAAATGTTCAAACTTTGTTAAGCATATCTTGAAATAATTATGTTTACGTAGGGGGTGATTCATACTTTCTTTAACATATCTTGAAATAGGCGGTGCCATTATTTTAAAGGTATGGATGTAAATTTTTAATATGGGGATGTCTATTTTTTATATGCCAAATTAAGGAAAAAAAATTATTAAATGAAATCAACAAAAAAGCTGTCTCAAACGAAGTCCTGGGACCGCTTTCTTACTGCTTCTTAAAGCGACTTTTTAGTACAAAAATTAAGACTTAGGCTTCGTTTGGGGCGGCTTTCTTGTTGCTTCTTAAAGCAGCTTTTTAGTTCAATAATTAAAATTTTTGTACAAGAAAGCTGCTTTAAGATGCAACAAGAAAGCCGTCCCAAACAAAGCCTTAGTTTGGGACGGCTTTTTTATTGCTTTCTAAAACGGAGTTTTAGTACAAAAATAAAAAAATCTGTACTAAAACTATGTTTTAGAAAGCAATAAAAAAGCCGTCCCAAACAAAACCTAAATTTGTTATACTTAGGCTTCGTTTGGAATGACTTTCTTTCTATTTCTTAAAGCGGCTTTCTATTATAATTTTTTTTAAAATATTTTTGTACAATAAAGTTGGTTTAAAAAGCAATAAGAAAATGATCTCAAAAGAAGCCCAAGGCTTTATTGGGATGGCTTTCTTATTGCTTCTTAAAGCAGCATTTTGTACAAAAAAAATCTACTTTAAGAATCAGTAAAAAAGCGGGAACAACTATATATATTGTAAATTAGTGTCAAAATGATATATGTTTATACTTTATATAGACAGCACCACTATAGATTTTTTTTTATCAGAGGCAAATTTGACACAAATATCAATGCTCTCAAATAAAAATGTTAGAAATTGATTTTGTGATCATTTTAATTTTTTTTTAAAGAAGTTATAGCTCCAATAGTATTGATTGATGAGAGGAACCTGACGATGTTAAGAATACATGAATTCGAGCTCAAATTAATGAGCTTAAGTAAACACTATAAAATATAATTGAAAGTTTCTTGAACTTAATTTTCGTTCATATTTTGTCTGTTTATGGTCAGAATGAGCACTTTGGTGAATATAGCCATTGTTTAAGTTCGACACTGAGATGTTAAGAAAATATTAAGTAATCAAGAGGAATTGTTTCACATTGTTTAATGAGTATTTTGATTTATGGGATAAATGATCAAAATACAATTAAAAAGCATTTAAATATGCATTTCTTTTACACATTGGAATGAATTTTGATGGAGAGCATTTTCAAATCAGGGTTGTTAAAATGGGTTTTCAGTTTGGGTTCAGGTCCAACTTGAAATTGACACGCCTTCGATTGACCCTACTTGAACCTGACCTGATTAGACAAATGGGTCTAAAATCTAGACCCAAACCCAACCAACCCCTATCGTGGGTTGACCTAACATGACTTGTTAGCCCTATGGCAGCGAGGCACAAGAGCAGTGAGCACGCTGGTGATGGGGCGAGCGCTGGCAGGCGAGGGGGCAAGTGAGTACGTGCGAGCTTGCGAGCAATCGAGGGGGCTAGTGCATGTGGGAAAACGCGGGTGCAAGTGCAAGCATAGGTACATGCACTTGCATAAGAGATGGCACGGGCACTGATGACTGTGCGAGTGCGAGTACGAGCATGGGCTGGCTCGATGAAGTATTATGGGCACGAGCACGAAAGCATTGTGAGCGAGGGGGTGACTTGGGGTTTAATTTGGGTTATTGGGTTAGCCCAAACCCGACATGAAATTGGAAACTATTCTGAAAATAAAATTCAAACCTGGCTTTTGTAAAATGGGTTGACCCAAACTAGAAATTTTTTGGGTCGGATCAAATATTGACACACCTCTATTTTAAATAATGTTCACAATCAAAAAATAAATTAGGGGTGTCAATTTCGGGTCATGGGTCGGGTTCGGGTCGAACCTGGAACATACCCAGGTTCAAACGAGTCAACCCTAACACGAACCGGGAATACAAACGGGTCAGAAATGCAAACACGAACCCGACCGACACGGGAAGACGAAACACACGGACACGCAGGCGATCCAACGGGAGAGCGTGGGTGTTCGCGGGAGAGCGCAGGTGTTTGCGGGAGAGCGTGGGTGCGCCCGGGCGAGCACATGTGAGCGCAGGCAACCTCGGGCGTGGGGCACCGGCGCTGGCAAGCGCGGTAGAGTGCGTTGGTAGGCTTTGTCGCACAGGCAGCTGAGTGGGCAGGGTGCGGGCAGCCGCGGGCGGTGCCGGGCAGGCAGAGCAGCTATGCTGGCAAGCGGGGCAATGCGGGCAGCTGTTTTTAAATGGGTTCGCAGGTTGATCCGGCAACCCGTTGGGTCAACCTGAACCCGACCCATTTTTCAAACGGGTCGATTTCTAGAGCCCGAACCTGACCCGTTTTAAAATCGGATCGGATCAAACATGAAATTTCCGGGTGTAATATAAAGTAAATATAATCATGAATATAATTATGAAAAGTGAAGGCGTGAAGCAAGATATACAGCTTTAATGTGATATTTTCATTCTTATATTTGTTATTTATAATATCTTTCTATCTGACAATCTCATCTTATCTTTTATTTATTTATATTAATTATTTATTTTCAGAGGTGTCTTTATATAATCATTTAAGAGTCCTCACCATTTACCCGTCAGCATAATTCTATCAATTGGTTACAGGCTACAATTAGGATTACATCATAAATATTTTATTTAAAGTTAAGTCTATCAGCCCACTCTTCTGCATAAGATATTATATTTTAAGAGCCGAATATATTTATTATAGTGTTAACAGCTAGCCTTCATTGCTTACCATCAAATGATACCTTTTTTGTACATTATAAAGTAATATAATATATGAAATATATAAACTCGTAAAATGCAGGAAAACCTTACAAAATTATCTACTATGCATTTATTTCAAAAAACCACATCTTCCAATATTTTACCAAATGAAATTTTATTATGTTTTAGTCGAAATGCTCATATTTATGACATCTATCACATACAAAAAGTTATGCGATAAAAGTCTATAAAACATCAAGATATCGTAGTTTTTATAAGTTTTGATCAAATTAAAATGTATAAAATGCAAAATACACAAAATCATTGAAATCAGAAATAAGATAATGATTGTTTATAATGAGTTAAGTAAATTTCACAGCCGGACGAATAGGCAAATCCGAATCTAAGACCTCCAAAACACATATTCCCTTTTCTCTCAAATCTCTATTTCCTCTTATTTCTCTATTTCCTTCTCTTTTAGCCGAATGAAGGAATGAAAAGGGCTTATGTAAAAGTTCATTAATGAATTAAAATATTTAGAATAAAATGCCATATTGATAATTATTCTAATTATTTAATTTTTAGCAAAAAATCCTTTTAAATCTTTTTATATTTTCATATATATTATATATATATATATAAAATGGGAATTTTGCAATATCGGAAATGTTTTTATGTTAAATAAAAATAAATAAAAACAAAACAAATCCTGCTTTGCTTTGGTAAGTCCACGCTGACGCAGATCCCACCGGAAACGTGAGCCATTACGACCCTCAACCGGCAACTCCACCAGAAGAACCCACCGCATTAGATCAAATTAAATCGGCTACTTGAGAAAAACATGCAACAGCTATACTAACAACTTACAATATCACACGTGCTCAACCATCAAATAGTCACACGTGTCTCCACATGCATCGACAGAAGTGACCAAGTCGAAATTGGCTCCATCTTTCTATTGAAATTATTGATGGAGGTTGTATTTGCAGCATAAGAGGTCTTATTTGATTAATGAATAACAAAATTAATTATATTTTGTGTGCGTTTAAAGGAACTGAATAAAACATGATGAATTAAGTCTATTATTAATAAATTAATAGATCAAATTAATGACATGTTCAAAATTTTAATTGATTATTTTAATTTAATTAAAAAAATGCAATTTTTATAAAATGATATCCTTCAAAATTCACAACAATGAGATCAGATAAGACCAGCCATTTCAACTGCTTGAACTATTAACCAGTCGGCTGGTTGGTTCGGTCAACCCTTACAATCGGTTTCATATCAAACTGGATAAAAATAACCCAACTAATCGATCGGGTTAGCGAACTGTAGAACCGGTGCCGATTCTTAAGAACCAGGCAGTTTGAAAAATGGATGGTTTGAGCCATTGATTTTGATTCAACAGCCAAGTAAACTCAAGGAAACTAACCTAGTGAGTAAATAGTGTTCAAACCACCCCAACTATAATTCATTCACTAATCCGCTTGCTCACGTCCCATTAATATTTATTACGTCATTCGGTTCGACTCCAATCGAACCCCTAACCACTTATTTTTCTGGCTCACTGTCCGATCCGATTTTCATAGCCTTGACAACAACAAGTTTTTATTTCTATTTTTCTTAATATTGATCGGATCGAATATATCTACTATTCTAATCGGGTCATTGGAAGACGGATGTTTCGTATGATCAAATTTCACTTAATTAAAAAAATACATTTTATAATTATTAATAAAAATATAAATATTATACATATAAATTTATTTATATTTATATATTAGGGTTTGTCTTCTCATTTAAATGAGTTAAAAAAAAGAAAGTGATATTTCGTCCACAAAGAAATAAAAGAACTATTTTTAGGCATAAGAGACAAAAAAAAACAAAAAACACAAATCGGGAGATATGCAAGACTTAATAAACAAAATAACTGAAAAAATATTTTGTTATAATCTGAAAATTTCTTAAAATTATTACAAGTTTTTTGTAATATAATATAAGATAATTAAATTTTATATTCCATTCATTTGATTTTCATTTTTTTTCGAATGACTTATTTTCACCAGAGAATTGAACGGTCGTTCATGGGATGCATCGCGTTTATAAATTGAATCCCATGCGACCCGTTTCTTTCAATCTCCTCTCTCGGTACCTTTCTCTGCATCTCTCTCTTTCTGTGTCTCTCTCGATATATTAGCAATGGCGGATGGTGCGAGCACGATGGAATCGCTAAGGAAATGGGTTGTTGAGAACAAGCTGCGAACTGTTGGTAAGCTTCAGAAGAAAAAAATTTCGTTGATGCTTTTCTCATTTGATTCTGATTGTTTTTTTTTTTTGTTGTTTGTGGATTAAAGGATGCATTTGGCTAAGCGGTATTGGGAGTTCGATCGCCTACAATTGGTCTCGGCCGAACATGAAAACCAGCGTCAAGATCATTCATGCTAGGTTTGTTGCAATCCGTCTGTTTTTTTTTTTTTTTTTTTGTTGGAACTTTGGTCGTCTGATTGGTTTAATTTTCCCGATCGATTTAATAACGGAGTAATTATTGATGATGTGAATGGCGGATTTTGTGGATAGATTTATAATGGGTTTGTTTCGATCCTGCTTGAAAATGGAAGGAAGGAAGAATAAACTGCAACGGCGTAGATAAAATGATATGAATTATGCGTTTTTTCATGCCATTTTATTGGTTGAAGGATGATTAGAGTAGGCTCTATTGAAGAGACGGTAATTGAATCTTACTTTAGCTGGTTTGGATAAATATAATAAAGCGTTGAAAATGAACCCATATGATTTGTAGAAGGATTCACTACGTATTACCGAAGAAAAATTGTTCATTTTCGGACGGATTTGAAAGTTTTTTGGTTGATTTCCGGGAAAAAAAAAATTACCAATAAAATGAGCGTAGGAAAATTATCCGTAGAAAAAAAAAACCGTCAGAAAAATTTTCCGCCCGAAAATATTTGTTGGAATAAATTTTAATTTTTTTTTTTAAAAACCCAAGCTGGCTGCCTGCCAGCCAACCTACTCGCATGTTGCCTACAAGCCCGCTTACCGGCCAGCAGCCAGCTTGCCTGCGCTGCCCACCCACGAACGGTGCCTGCCTGCCCACGCGCATAGCCTACCAGCCAACCCGCATGGTGAATCCTGGATTTGAACTCACAATTAAATTTAATAAATAACTTATTTTATTTATTTATGAATAGATTAAAATAAATTATTTAAGTTAATAAATAATTAAATTTTATTATTTTAATTAATAATTAAGATAAGTTATTAAATTAATAATTCATTAAACTAAGTTATTAAATTAATAATTAATAAAAATGAGCTATAAATTCATTATTAATTAAATTATGAAAATAAATTTTTTTTCAAAAATTATTAAAATCCGCCGGAAATATTCGCAAGAAACAAATCCGCTAGAAAATCTGCATATAAATTAGTCAAAAATATTTCATTGTAATCCTCCGTCTGAAATTGGTCCACTAAAAATCCGTTGGAAATAGACGATTTCATTTTAGTGATTTGGAAACATAGTGGATAGATCAAGACAACATTGATAAAAATTCTGCAAAAAGATTTTGCCGAACAATGGAGTGTGGATTCATTAGCCGACTCCAAATAATCTGGACAAGCCTAATGTTGATGACCATTATGTCATTTTCGTATTTTTAAATGGAAACCTGGACATTGATACCTGCACCACATTTTATCTTTTTGGTGTATTTTTGGTTTGTTGTGCATGTACGGTTATCGCTTTCTCCATGTTGTTATCATAATTTTTTGAAAATTTATTCTTGTAAATGTCGTGTTAATAGAATTTCATGTTTGTTGTGAAGCTTGAATGTTAGGGGGGATAATTTGTTGGGCAAAAAGTCCTTACCTTCTTTGCTAAAATCATTCAAATGCTGTAAGAGGATTATAGTGGTGAATATTGGACAATAAATGAGTAAAGATTGAGTAGGAGTCGCACAAAGTAGATTCTAGTTTGCAATAAGATTGATGGAGAGGGGTGGAGAGAGATGGTGCTCATTATGTAACACCTAACTTATATTTTTCCTGCTGCAAATGATGTAATAATTAGGTTTTATCCTATTCCTTTCTCCTGTATTTCATGTTATGAGGGTGCATTTTTCATAGAAAAGCACGAAGAACCATATAATTATGAACCAAGTTAGTTTTTATGTAAATGTTTCCAAAATGAAAAGCAAGTAAAACGGAGGAAAATGAGAGGTTTTGAAGGCAAGAGAGCACAAACAAGCCTTTTGGCTTGTAACAACTCAAACTCTTAACTATCGAGATATTGTCTGCTTTTGCCTAAGAGACTTATGATTTTGTCATGTTGGTGTAAATTCCCAGTAGGTCACCGATCTCAGAATTGTTCTTGGATGATCACGCTTAACTGCGGAGTTTCTTAAATAAAATTCCAAACATTACACCAAAAAGGTGTCTCAAGATGTTTAAGAGTTTAACTTCTTTTTTATTTAAGGCGTTTCACATGGCTGGTCTCAATACTGCAAAATTCCAACCTTAGAGTAGCTGGAATATATCTTTTTTTAGATCTAAAGTGCATTCCCAATCACTGCATGCCTAAAGAAGAAGTGCTCTCTAATTCTGATAATTTCAGTAAATCTTTTCAGACTGCTAACCATGGTGATCTACCAAAATTATGTGGTTTTAACATCTTAACGGCCATATTTATTGTAGAAAACTATCAATTTTCTCAACTGTGTGAACTCTCTATTAATAGGATCTGATTTGCCCTCTGTCCATTCCTTCTGATCATTTTCTTTCTTTTCTTCTGTTTTTCTTGATTTTAGTTGGATTTGATATCTTTATTCCTTAGATTCTAGTTAAGCTTGAGCTTGTGAATTTCAAGTATGGAGGTTTAGGCTTTATCTGTTGATATTTGAGACTGTTATTGTTTGACTCATAGTTTGATTCTCTTATTGTTCAATGGGATGGTTTACATAACTGAGAACTCAACTTGATTTTTGAAGAACTTAACTCTAAGATTAAAATTTATAAAACATGTCAAATTCTATCATTTGTTGGACAAAACTATAAATCATCTGTGAACTTTAAACTAAAAAAAAAATAAAACTTTAAATTTAATTGCTTTTCTTCCCCACACGCAATACAAATAAAACAATCTAAATCCTGTTTTGTATTTACTATCAATCAAATGACCCTTTTTTGAATCCTTGCTATCAAAATGGAAGAAATTTCCTCTTTTAAGTCGCTCATGCTTTTACTTACTGAAGTTAAAACTTGCAGGTTGCAAGCTCAGGCAGTCACTTTGGCTGCTCTAGCCGGAGCCGCAGCGGTCGAGTATTATGACCGTCGAATGAATCCAGAATCAAAAGATGACAGATATTCAAATCAATATCTGGCTTATGCCCACAAAGATTGAACAAATCTGGCACCTGCTCGCTTCACTTGATCTCAGTACTGGTTCCAGTATAAAACTAGTTTTTTTACAGGGAAACTGAACTGACGAGTTTAGGATTGCAGAATTATTCTTTTTTGAGAGCTCTTCGTGATTGGTTTTTCTGGATGGATTTAGACATTGTTAACTGCACTTGAATGTATGTTATGTTGAATGTTTCATAATAAATATTTCATTGTTAATGTTATGTTCTCATGTTTTTGCTGTAAGTTCCTGACTTGCTAGTCAATGTGACTTTGCGAGAATACCGAAGTTCTACAAGAGCTTGAAAAAAAAGTGGAGGGAGGGCACTTATCTTGATTGCCCTGTTTCAGCCATGGAGGTTTTATTTACACTTATTCAAAAATAGTTGTAATGGAATTACATGCAGTTATTCAGTTGAAATAAACCAACCAAACAATACAACTCAATTAGAGTTTTGTTATTAACAAACTACGGTTTCGTTTGGGACGGCTTTTTTATTGTTTTTTAAAACAGAGTTGTAGTACAAATTTTTTTAATTTTTGTACTAAAACTCAATTTTCAGAAGCAATAAAAAAGCTGTCCCAAATGAAGCCTAAGTCTTTGTTTGGGACTGCTTCTTAAAACAATTTTCTAGTATAAAAATTTGATTTTTGTATTACAAAATTGCTTTAAGAAACAGTGAAAAAGCCTCCCCAAATGAAGCCTAAGACTTAATTTGGGACGGCTTTTTCTAAAGCGGCTTATTAGTACAAAATTTTTTTATTTCAAGAAATTTTTGAACTAAAAAATTATTTTAGAAAACAGTAAAAAAGCCGTCCCAAACTAAGCCTAACTATACTTACAGCTGAACTTCTTGTTTCTAGCTTCTCCTCTGGGCTCTCTCTCCCATAGTCCAGTTGTCCTATTTGTCTTTCAGTTATTTATTGCCATCATTCTATCTTCATTCATTTAGGGGCTATTTGATTGCAAGAATTAGCAGTATGAAGAAAAAAAAAGTTTTGAACTGTTCAGAAGTTGGTAATAAATTTAATACAAAGTATTTCTTTGAGGATTGTATATATATATATATATATGGTTTGGTTATTTATGCTCTAATTGCAGCTGAAAATGTGTTGTAAAGTGAAAAAAAAAATACAAGTTTATTTGAGAGTGCATCAAAGACTACCAAAATAGTTATTTTGTAAAATAAGTTGGGGGATATTTGGTTTGATTAAGAGTGAGTATGTGTAAAGTATTTTAAGTACAAATGTTTTAAGAATATTTACGTTTGGTTGATGAGAAAAGAAATGTATAATAAAATTTTGATGAATTTCAAATTCACTTTGTAGTTCATTTTTTTATGCATTTAAAACTTACTCTTTTCTTGGCCTAATTTGAAATATATCACAACCTGATTCTACTCTCATCGCTGCTTGCCACCCGCTCACAATCGCCATTACTTGCAACGGCTTGTTACCCCCACCAGCCATTGCCCATGCTAGCTCTGGTCAGTGCCATTATTAAACTTTACATTCCATTCATTTTACTTCAAATCTTAAAAAAAAAAAAATCACATGCATTAATTTTACTCTCATCCAAATGACTCTAAACATTTAAAACATATTACATTTCTTTTACATTGAATTTCATTTTATTATACATTCTTTTTTCAGCAAAACAAACAACCCTTTTGATATTCCCGTTATGAAACCATAAAGACCTCCCATAGCATGCCTGAAATTCTTGCTCGTTGCAAACCTATTAGTTGTTGGCTATCATATTTTATCTCTTGACAAAAGATGACACATATGATCAAATTATTGAACATAGTTTTAAAAGAATTGAACTATTACTTGTGCCATCATAAGCCTGGGACCACCACATCCATCGATGGAATTGCAATGTAGTTTAGTCGTTACAATATTTTTTAGCACTGATGTAGGTACTAAGGTCATCTTCAACCGAACAACAAATCAAATGCATTTTCGTGTTTCGAGCAGTGCTACGTTAATATTGATGTCACACTGCTCACAACAGAGAGAAAATATAAAATGCGTTTATGTTTGGCGTTCAGATAGAGACTTGCGGCAACTACAACCAGGCGATAGGTGGAATGACGTAAGATCCATATTTATCTGGTTCCTCTTTTAATAAGAAATGATGATAATCCTCGTAGTAGTTGGTTTTTGGCTTTGTTATAAGCAACTCCATATCATTTATACAAGTAGTTTACACCCCTTTAGACCAACATAACTTATCTTTAATCAAAAGAGTTATAAATGGAGAAACAATAGTTCTATAATATTGAACAAATTCTTGATAATAACCCCAATAAGCCTCTCAATTATCTCAATGAATTTGAGGTATTGCCAAACTGACCTGCTTTGGATATTATTAGATCAACCTTCACTCTTTGAGTTTAAATAAGTAAGATTACAAAAGTCTATTGTTCTCCTCATTTGAAAAAAAGATGAGAATACAAAGTTTGAAATAATAGCTTTGTCCTCATGCTTATGATAAAGATCGCTGGAGAAATATTTAAGAGTGATAATGGTGTTTAAGAGATGATAGTTGGATGATGAAGGTCACATCATGACAAATGGACTGAGTGATCAATGATGGGATCGAACTATGCCAATCGATCAACGATGCTTGGATAACGATGGTTAGATGGAGATGACAAATGAACAAAGGTGATTCGAGCAACAAGTATCAAGCAATATTGGTTATAGTGTCGATCCTGAGGCAAAGCTCTCTAAAACTTCAGATCCATGCTTAAATCCAAGCTTCCCATAATGTGGAATATCTCTCGTATATAGAGCTTCCAAATTTATTTAAATTCTTCACTTTCTACTTAAAGATTTTTATACAATTGGAATATATATATATATTGAAATCATGCTAACAATATCTTAATGATTGAGAGTTTAATTTCTTTAATTAATATGTTGGGGCGGAGTTGGACCATTTTTATCTGAAATTTTTGCTCAAATTAATTCAATTGTGTTACTCTATTATGAAATTGGATAAAATCATATGCTTTTTAAATTTAGGATTTATTTGAGTCAACTTTCTCATTATTTTGCTATTTAGATTATTATTATCACATATATTTTGCTACAATTTTCTTTTTGTTTAAAAAATTTCTATGAAAAAATCTTATATTTTAGGACTAAATATGCAAAAATTAATATATCATTTTTTTTAAATAATAATTTATAATGTATGCTATAACTTTTAAAAAATAATGAAGTTGTTTTTCCACCACCTTAAGGCCTCGTTTGATAAGGCTTTTTTTCTCCGTTTCCGTTTGAATACGCCGAAATCAATTAGTATTTTCTATTTGGAATCAAAGCTTAACAATAATTCCTTTTTAATAAACATCGTTTTTTCAGCGGTTACAAAATTCTTTTCGTATCTGCTTCTTCGGTCACAAAACGGAGTTTCGGAAGCGAATTACTGATTTAAAATTACTTTCAAGTATTAAATAATAAAATCTCAAAAGCAGAACTCCTAAACAAACAATTTAAAATTACTTTCAAGTATTAATAAGCACTTTTAAAAATATTAGTCAAACATATCTCATTATTGAAACTCCATTTTATTGAACGGCTTTTTCTCAACCTCCTTTTCTAAAACTCCTTTTTATGTAAGCATAAACCGAATCAAACGAAGCCTAAATTAGAGAAATTATTTTGTGCTGAGTTCGGACAAGAAAAATCATCCGAATTACGAGTGTACGCATTATGTGTAAAATATTAATACATATTATATGCAAATTTATACATAATATATATATTTACATATCTGAATAATTATTTTTATTCTAAATTGCACATAGAATAATTTCTCATGATGAATTACACTACTATCATCCAAGGGCTATGCTGCATCCAACGGAGTAGAGAAGGGCAACGTACAGATCTAGCGGTCAATGCCAACACCCCCAACCCTTAAATACCAATCGAGCTGTATCCACTCGGACCTTCGAAGCCCTAACCCTAACTGCGCGCGCTGCAGTTCAGCGTTTCAGCAAGAGAAAGAGCGAGAGGAGGAAGGATGAGCCGAACAGGAAGCAGCGCCGGGGCTAAGGGGGGGAAGAAGAAAGGTTCGACCTTTGTCATCGATTGTGCGAAGCCAGTGGAGGACAAGATCATGGACATCGCCTCACTCGAGAAGTTCCTCCTCGAGCGGATCAAGGTCGCCTCCCTTGGCGGCAAAGCTGGTACCTTGGGCGATGTTGTAAACGTTACGCGTGAGAAGAGCAAGATCACCGTTACTTCCGAAGGACCCTTTTCCAAGAGGTATGTCAGCCTCACTGTGCTTTTTTTTATTGGTGATGGGTTTCGTTAGGGGTGTCAAGAAATTAGTTTGATTTTCACGAAATGAACCTTTTTGATTTGCTTCCAACTGAAAAGAACTCGGTATATTTATTCAATATATAATGAATATACAGTTCATTTTGCTCTTTCATTTTATTTTTTTCTGTCGTACATTTTATATTGAAATTCATGGAATATATTTTAGCAATTATGAAAAATATATACATTTTAAGTTTCATGAAATTTAGAGGATGTTTTAGGAGGATAATCTCAAATTTTTTCGTGCTGCCAGAGAAAACTTGAGAAGATTTTCATGCTTTTGATGATATTACGATTTACGAGCGTCAATCTGTAATATCAATTGATAGTTTAAGGGTACCAAGTTTGGGAGGGGTGAATTAGGTGTGCAGGATCACTTAATTTTCTTTTTAAACTCTTCCAATGTAATCACTTACAATAAACACATTATATATACACTGATTAGTCAAGCAAATAGACATATAGGTGTTAGTGTGCGCTATATATATATATATATATATATATATATGCTATGATTGCAATATAAATGATTATACTCAACTAAACTTAGAAGACCTATATTTAGGATTCCATTAATAAACACTCTATCCTCAGGGTAGTAGAGAAACCATTGCACTGTCTTCTACCAAGGATGAGAGCATATGCTTCTTGATCCAAGAAAACTAACAGCACACCTTTCCCATGAACATGGAAAAACCAATAACATGATTATAATAAGGGGGTGCCTTTCAAAATCTTCTAAAGCTTTGGTATAAGAAAAACACCAAAAAAAAATCTCTATAATATAAGCATGCAAGATATATAATATAAATTAATATTCAAAATTGTTGCAGAAGATTGAGTGACTAACTAATGATTTGAAGAAGCTTTACTTGATGAATGCTATGAGTTTTCCCAAAAATCTTTCAAACAATTGATACAACTTTTCAAAACCTTCGTTTTGTATTCTCATAGTTATTTTTATTCTCTTGGAAGTCCTATATATAGCCTAAATAATGATTTGAAGGGGCCTGCTAATCTCTTTATATGTATATATGTATGTATGTATGTATGTATGTATGTATATATATATATATACATACATACATATGATATTATTATTATTATAATAACTAGAAGAAGAAGAAGAAGAAAAAATAAAGATTTAATCAATGCTATATAATAAAAAATAGTTATTAGGATTATAAATAACAATGGTATGCAAATTTGAATCATAATATCTAACTACATAATTAATGACAATATTAAATGTTATTACTTAATTAACCTCATATCATTTAAATATAAAATTAAGCAAAATAAATTGCTGTTTTTAAATATTAAGTATTATTTGTAATAGTCAAAAAATATTTCTTGACTAATTATTAAGCCTTTTAAGTTTTAATTGCTTTCATCTACTTTGCATCCATAGGTAAATCAAACTCAATCAAATACATTAAAAATAAATGAAATACTCTGTATGCTTGGAATTGGCTCATCCATGAATATTCATAATCTTTATTTAAAACTTGTTTTGAGGTTACATAGCTGAGAGATGTATGCCAAATCATCATAGTTTGGCAATTATTGAGTTATTTGCAAAATGCTTATCAAATAGTTAGATGGCACCATTGGATTATTTTTTCATCAAAATCATTGATGTCATATCACATATGATTGAAAACATAAGTTCATGGTTTTTATTGTATAACTACTTGAATAGAATGAAGATAAAGTGTTAAACACCCAAACATATTTTGTTCAATGGTTGAAATTTTATTAGGAACTTTAAAGTTAAGCATACTTGTATGAGAACACTCATGGGATGATTGATCTTTTGAGAAGTTATACCAAATAGACAAGCCTAAATCCATTAGGCTAAAATATATAATATATTGATGTTTGAGAGTTTGGACAGTTAAAATGGTGTGTGCCAACTTGGTAAGTTATGTTGATGTAACAAAACTTTGAGATTAGCTGGCCAAATAGAACAATTACTCAATAGTTGATAGTTTAAATTTTTATTAAGGGTATTTTAGAACAGTAAACTAGTTAGAAGATGATAATTAAGTACCATGCAAGTCACCTCTTAAAAGTGTGCTTGGACAAAGTGTTGTATGGTGGGAGCCACCTCTTGGTGGTTGAATTTGAGCTATGTTCAAGGGTATTGAAGAGGTCAAAGGACATAAATCATTGAAGTGTGGGAGATTGTGAAACCTCTCAAGTAGAATGATTCAAGGTGTATTTTGGTATAATGATTGAAATTTTGTTAGGGACTCTAAAGTTAAGTGCCCTTGGGAGGAAACATTACTTTGGGATATTACACCAACATATGAAATTGTGAGGCCAACATACTAAAGCAAAAAAATGTCATCATGATTAAAAGCTTGGGTTGTTACATCAACATATCTGATTAGATTGGCTTGGTTTCATTCAAAATTGCTTTCTGAATTGACTCTGTTTGATTTTCACTATTATTTAAATCAAAACTAATCCAAGTTTCCCTAGAGCCATGCCAAAAAATAACCATATATTTCAATTAGGTTTTGTTTTAATTCTAGTGTTCAATCACGTCATGGTTTTGATATTATTGTAGTTTGGTTTGTGTCATTTGAAGAAGAAGAATACTTTAACCTTTATCTATGGTATCATCTAAGATAATTAAATTTCATTATTTAATCTCTTCATATTAACATATAAATTAAAGATTTAATTAAAAATATATTGTACTGCATAATTATTAATGTTTATGTTCTAAGTAATTTGGAAATATAATGACTTACCAATTTCTCCTCAAAGATTGTATAACTTGCATAAATCTAATAAAATTATAATTTTGGCTATATGAGTCTTGTTTTATTGAATTTATTAGAAATACTCAAATACTAGTTTCATAAGCTTGTAGACTTTAGTTTGGATCAATTCTAGGTTGCCAAGTAGCGGAAACAAGAATAGATTGAATATACTAGTTTAACATATGATGGGAATTGGATAGGAACAATGACTTTTGAGAGCATTCCAAACTAATTGGTTTGATTCGGGTTGAATGAACTGTCTATGTATTTTTTGCTCACCCCTATTCCCATCTCAATCTTGCTACTTGTTGAGCAATATTAACCATATAACATCCAATGTCTAGTATGTGTCAATTGCAATCGATCAACATAACATAAACAGATCTTGAGGTACATCATTACAGAATCCTTGGCCTTAAATAACAATTGAGCTCAAACCTATATGGACCTTCAAAACCCTAACCCCGACTCTGCACTTGACTCTTAAAAATTTCAAGAGAAAGAGCGAGGGAAAGAGAAGAAAGGATGAGTTGATTGGGTATCAGCTTTCGGGCTATGGGAAGGAAGAAGAAAGGCTTGAAATTTGTCATGGATTGTTCAAATCCAATGGAGAAGTTCCCCATAGGTCAACATTGCCTATATTTGGCAGCAATGATGGTACCTGGTTGTTGTTAGTATTACACATGATAAGAACAATATCAAGATTACATTTGAAGGGCTTTTTTTTCGAAGCGCAAGCTAAAAGCAAGATTGTTAACTATTTATGAAGTGCCTTGTCAATTAGTATATCTCTGTTTACTTTGCTTTTTGTGATATGTTTTGTTAGTGGTGTGCAAGAAAGGTTGATGCTCTCAAAAAATGAGCTTATTCGATTTTTTGACTGAAAAGAGCTAGGTATATTTACAGATTAAATGCAAAATGAAGATATGCACATATAATTGATTTTTGTTCTACATTTTTTTATTTTACTCCTGCATTTTATCATTAAAATCATGAATATATTTTATAATCTTGAAAATTTACATTTTAAGTGTCATGAATCTTAGAAGGACATCTTGCCAGGAAAAAAAATCGTGTCAGGATATCCTGATATAAATTGAATTAGCGTGGGTGTAAAAATTATTTAATTTGCTTTGAGATTATCTTCGTATATGAAGAAGTTATATTGTAATAATTTTAAAGTAAATTCAATATGTTCAGCATTTTTTTAATCCATAGATGTATGGGTAAGGCAGGTCATTGGTAAGGAGAGTAATTTGTTGTTTGAGGGATGCATACAAAAGTGACCATGTGGGTAAGGAAACCGCTTTTGTTAGGAAACCATTATTGTGCAGAAGTGTGTTAGGCCGGTTCAACCTAAACTGTCCCGGCCGGCCCAAGGGTCAATTCTTGTTTATAGGAGGCGGACTAATGCCGGCTGCCTCCTTCCAGCCGCCAATCCAAGGGGGGCCCACTAAGGGATAGTTAGATAAAGAGGGGGGGCGGCTAAGGGCCAAAGAGGGAAAGAGGGGGGCGGTTAAGGCATGAGAGGGAAATTTGAATAAGAAATTGAATTGGGGAATTATTGTATTAAATAGTAGGAGTTGTTGAGGGTTAGGGTTATGCTTGATTATTGTTCTCATTATTGTTCTCTTGAGAGTTTATTCTTGGTGTCTTAGGCTCTAGAGTTATCTAGAGATTGAGAGAACGATCCTCCTCTTGAATTGAGGATCAACTATATCTTTGCTTTCGTTATTTCCATTAGTTCTCCCTTTTGCAATAAAATTACTGTTTGGAGAGTTTCCATTAGATTTTGTGGGAATCGTTTGCGGGTTTTCTCTATCTTTGTTAGGGTTTACTTGATATATTCAAGTATTTTCTATCAAAATGATCTAATTTGAACAGTGTGGAGAGTTGGATGATTTTTCTAATCTTGCTTAGCAATTAATATTTTGATGGAGAGCTTAGGCTTGTAGTATTTTCTCTTTATTTGTTTGAATTCAACAATAGGCTCCATGGTTGTTATGTTTTTTGCTGTAGGTTGAACAATTAGGATATCTTTTTGTAATATTGCCCTGAACTCTGATTGTGGTCAAGTGACTTCTTCAAGAAAGATTGAGTTCAGGTGTATTTTTGGATTGCTGTTTTTAACTGGTACCACCTTTTATAATTAGCATGTTTAAAAGCTTTTTTCCCTCCTTGGTTCGAGGTGTCTATGCATAGCTTTAATAGGTTTATTCCAAACTTGCTAGGCCAGAGCTACCCCGCCACACCTGATTCCACCGCCGCTCAAATTCCACCCACTTAAGGTTTTCTTTAGAAGTGTCATCGTTGTTGTTGTCCAATTTTTTCACCTTCATAAGCCCGAGTTTTCTACCAAATTATAAATTTATAGGACTCAACGAGTGATACTGCAAGAGGATACATTAAGGCTTAATTTGGGACGGCTTTCTTACTGCTTCTTAAAGCAGCTTTTTAGTACAAAATTTTTAATCTTTATACTAGAAAGCTGCTTTAAATAAGATTAGAGAGAGTCGCCTTAGATGGTTTGGTCACATTAAACGGAGGCCTTCCGATGATCCGGTTAGAAAAGTTGAGGTATTAGATTTGACTTATGTTAAGAAAGGTAAAGGTAGACCTAAAAAGACTTGGTTAGAAAATATTAGAAATGATCTTTCTTTATTAGATTTAAATGAAAATTTGATTTTTAATCGGACACAATGGCGAAAAAGGATTCATGTAGCCGACCCCATGTAGTGGGACAATACTTGATGTTGTTGTTGTTATACTAGAAAGCTGCTTTAAGAAGCAGTAAAATAGTCGTCCCTTAATACTTTTGACACTTCAAGTTTCCTTTAGAGATGTCATCGTTGGTGTTGGCCAGTTCATTTACCTTGATAAGACTAATATTGATGATAATTCTTTTCATGATCCTGCATAATATTTTATAAATATTTAACGCTATTTTTGCGTTACATTGAATTAACATGCTTTATCATTTGAAATTGTCATATCTGCATAGCAATTTAGATCAGGTTTTAGGTTTTCGCTCTAGATTAGGAAGCACAGACACTTTTAGAATTTTATCCAACAATGTTGTGCTCAAATTGATGATGGCCATCCAATTAAGACTTGTGTTCAATATTGACAGCCTGATTGATTAGTTATTTTTCTGTTTTATTGGCAATTTATATTTAGGAAAACATTTAGTTTCTCTTACATTTAAGGCTTTGTTTTGGGAGGCTTTCTTAATGTTCTTAAAGCGGCTTTTTAATACAAATTTTTTAATTTTTATATTAAAAAATTGCTTTAAGAAACAATAAGAAAGCTGTTCCGAACAAAGCTTAAATTTATAAGGACTTATCATTAATATAAATGTTATTTCACACTTTAAGTTTTATTTTATTTGCTTGTTGATACCCACATCGATTATTAGTGTCCCAACATCGATTATTAGTTTTGGACTTTAAGATAAAGGGGCAGAAAAAAAAAGTTAAACGATATTCTAAGATTAGATGGGGGCATTTAAAGAATATTAACAAAAATATTATTGAGATTAAGATTTTAGAGCGTAAGATTTTATCTGTGCATGAGGATGCTAATGTTATGTGGGAAAAATTGGCTAGTGATATTAAGAATATTGTAAAAGATGTACTTCGAGTATCAAAGGGAAAAGCTCATAATAGTAAAAATAGTTGGTAGTGAAATCCAAATGTGCAAGAAAATATTAAAAATAAGAAGATTTGTTATAATAATTGATTTAATTTTAAAAATTTTGATAATTGGGAAAGATATAAAGATGCTTGTAAGGAATCTAAGAAAGTAATATGCGATGCAAAGACCTTAGCTTTTAGTGATTTATATAATAGATTATATACTAAGGAGGGAGAAATATATATGGATAAGTTAGCCAAACAAAGAGATAGGAGTAGTAAGGATTTAGTTCAAGTGAAGTGTATTAAGGATGAAGTTCAAAAAATACTTTTCTTAGAAGATGATATTCAACAAAGGTGGATGAGATATTTTGCTAAACTTTTTAATGAAAATTGTGAAAAATAAAATTGACTATAGTGACCTTAGCACCCTAAATGAAAATAAAGATTTTTGTTTTTATCGGCGTATTAGTAAAACCGAAATTAGAGAGGTTTTAAAGAAAATGAAGGGTGGAAAAGCGGGTGGACATGATGATTCCAATAGAGGTGTGGAAAAGCTTAGGAGATGAAAGAATTTCTTGGCTTACTAAACTTTTTAATACAATTTTGAAGACTAAAAAGATGTCAGATGAGTGGAGAATGAGTGTGTTAATTTCTATTTTTAAGAATAAAGGTAATGCACAAGATTGTGCGAATTATAGATGAATTAAGTTAATGTGTCATACTTTAAAACTATGGGAGCGAGTTATGGAACATAGGTTGCCGCGTGATACTAATATTTCTCAAAATCAATTTGGATTCATGCCGAGTAGGTCGACTATGGAAGCCATACATTTATTAAGAGGTTTGATGGAAAAATTTAGAGAAAATAAGGAGGATCTACATATGATATTTATTGATTTAGAAAAAACATATGATAAGTTCCAAGAGAAGTGAAATAAAGGAGTTAATAATGCTTATATTCAAATCATTAAAGATATGCATGCTAGAGCTATTACTTGTGTTCAAACACAAGGTGGTTTGATCAAGTATTTCCCTCTTTCGGTTGGGTTACATCAAGGATCAGCCTTAAGCCCATATCTTTTTTCTTTAGTCATGGATGTTCTCACTAGATATTTGCAAGAGGATGTACCTTGGTGTATGCTTTTTGCTGATGATATTCTTCTTGTTGATAAGACTAGAGAGGGAGTTGAAAGTAAACTTGAATTATGGAGGTCAGCATTAGAGACTAAAGGTTTTCGCTTGAGTAGATCTAAAATGGAATATATGGAGTGTAATTTTAGTAGCAATAGACCTAGTGAGGGGATTGTGACTTTGGGCGATCAAGTCATTAATAAGAGTACACATTTTAGATATCTTGGATCTATTGTTTAGAGTGATGGTGAAATAGATGGGGATATTATCAGCAGAATTCAAGTTGGATGGTTGAAGTGGAGGAATGCATCGAGCTTGTTGTGTGATAGAAAAGTATCCCCTCAACTTAAAGGAAATTTCTATAAGATGGTAGTGAGGCTTGCAATGCTTTATGGTGCTGATTGTTAACCATTAAAAGAGAAGCATAATACTAAGTTAAGTGTGGCAGAGATGAGGATGCTCAGGTGGATGAGTGGCTAACCCTTAGAGATAGGATTCAAAATGAGCATATATACGTGAAAAGGTTGGAGTAGCTCCAATAGAAGATAAGATTAGAAAGAGTCGCCTTAGATGGTTTGGTCACATAAAACAGCAACCTTCCAATGACCCGGTTAGGAAAGTAGAGGTATTAGATTTGACTTATGTTAAGAGAGATAGAGGCAGACCTAAAAAGACTTGGTTTGAAAATATTAGGAATGAAATTTCTTTATTAGATTTAAACGAGAATTTGACCTTTAATAGGACACAATGGAGAAAAAAGATTCATGTAGCCGACCCCACGTAGTGGGATAAAGACTTGATGTTGTTGTTGTTGGTCTTGATACCCATGGTTTCATTTACTATGACAACGGCCCTTAGGCAAGGAGTGTATTATTATCAGAATTGTATGCTAATTCAGTTCCTCTGGGAGTTCTCTCTCTCTCTCTCTATGTCTGCCCACTGTTCCTTTTGCTGAAGGATTAATTAAACTTTGTTTGGGAGGGAAAATTTGAATTAGGGGCTGTTTAGGGATTGTGTGGTGTTCCTTTTGCTTTAGTTGGTCTATCTTGTTAGGGTTTGGGGATTATCTTGAATTTGAGATTTGGGGTTTGTTCTTGGGCTCTAGGTTTCGGCTAGAGATTTGGAGAGCTGATTCTTTCTCTCGAATTGAAGATTCATTGTATTGTGTTGACTTTTCCTTCTCTTATTGAATTTCAAGTGTGTTTATCCCTATTTTCCTACAGATTATTGTGAAAACTGCACTGTTTTTACTGAATTTATCTGAAATTCAGCAAATTTTTTGGTGTTCCGTGGCTTTTTCCTATCAGTATCCTGCTACTGCTACATGAATTAGGGGCCTAAGGATTAATTAAATTTTGTTTGGGAGGGAAAATTTGAATTAGGGGCTGTTTAGGGATTGTGTGATGTTCCTTTTGCTTTAATTGGTCTATCTTGTTAGGGTTTGAGGATTATCTTGAATTTGTGAAATCTGAATTTGAGATTTGGGGTTTGTTCTTGGGCTCTAGGTTTTGGCTAGAGATTTGGAGAGCTGAATCTTTCTCTCGAATTGAAGATTCATTGTATTGTGTTGACTTTTCCTTCTCTTATTGAATTACTTTATCCCTATTTTCCTACAGATTATTGTGAAAACTGCACTGTTTTTGCTGAATTTATATGAAATTCAGCAATTTTTTTGGTGTTCCGTGGCTGTTTCCTATCAGTATACTGCTACTGCTACATGAAGAACTCGCATGACCAAAGCTTTAAACGATTTCGGTCCAAATTCATATTCTCCCAAACTGCACTAGCTTATCTATTTTAAAATTTCTTGAAACAGTACTTGGTATTTTTGTTACTTCCAACAAAATATTAGAAGTCTCAAACTCTCTCATTTGTTTTAGAGTACACTGATAATTACATGAAACCAAATAGCCTCTTACAGTACCCCCCTCTTGTTTATGCAACTGCAAGTAAATGTTTGTTTAGATTTTAGCCTGTTTCCTCTGTGGGAAGAATTACCACACATTCTATTATAACCTTGAAGTTCAAATAGTTTATATATATATATATATATATATATATATATATATATATATATATATATATATATATATATATATATATATATATATATATATATATATATATATATATATATATATATATATATATAATTTAGGCTTCGTTTGGCATGACTTTTTTACTGCTTCTTAAAGTATAATTTTTGTATTAGAAAGTGCTTTAAGAAGCAGTAAGAAAATCGTTTGGGTTTGGAACGGCTTTCTTACTGCTTCTTAAAGCAGAATTTTCTATTAGAAAGCTGCTTTAAGAAGCCAAATGAAGCTTTAATTTAAAAACCTGGCTATCGAAATGATTTTTTTTTTTAACTCCCAATTTGAACCTGCTTAAAAAATTTATCTTGTTGCTCCAGGTACCTGAAGTACCTCACAAAGAAGTACCTGAAGAAACATAATGTTCGGGATTGGCTTCGAGTCATTGCCTCCAACAAAGACCGGAATGTTTATGAGCTGCGGTACTTCAACATTGCTGAGAACGAGGGAGAGGAAGAAGATTAAAAGCTTACTTGTTTGCTGCTTCATTTGTCTGCTTCTTTTAAGATTTTAGCTTTGCAAACCTGCAAGTTGTTCTTTTTGGTACCAATATTTTCGTCTCAAGTATTTCCTATCTCATAAAATGTGTTTTATTGGTATAAGCTCCCTGCAAAAGGAAATTAAATTAACAATATCCAAAACAGCCCAGTGGCTGTGAATTGATTTTTGATTTATGTTAAAAAGAGCAAAGAATTTAGAGCTTACATTAAAATTAGGGGTACAAATGAGTCGACCTAGCTCGAGTTCGACTCCCCAACCAAATCCTGTGCTTTAACTAAGTCAGGCTTAAGCTTGGCTTGTGCCATTCAAAATGAGCTGGTAGTAGCTCGCAAGCCTTCTGCGGTTAGCCGACTTGCCTCTTGTCCTCCGTGGTTCTCTCGCACAAATGCCCGCAATTCCGTCTTTTGTGGTTTGCATACGCAGACCCCTGCGCTTCGACCGCCTCACCTTCTGCCTTCCGTTGAGCTACTCGACGAGTAATCAATCCGAGCATCATGTTGATTGAACTCGAGCTCAATAATTCAATGAACTCGAAATTTTGCTCAAGCTAGAGATTGAAATTCAATAAGCTCGGCTTGCGAGCTCGTAAATTGGTTGAGCACTTGATGTGTATTTTTTTTAGTTTGGAACTTTTCCTTATTAAATTTTACCTTTATAGGTGTACTAATTGAGCCTCTAAAGATTTTCCTCATTTTATTTCACTATATTACCTCTCACTGCCTATGGCTTCTTATATAATAATTACAAAATAATGTTTCCTCTTATTCTATTTTTTGAACTCTCGAATGGGACTTTCGGTTGGTCCTTTTGAGAATGATATTTTCTTAAAGTCCACATTTTAGGGTGCAATTTGTGGGGAGATATTTTACTATTTACAGTGAAAAGGAGCCATTACATAAGTCATTCCTCAATAAGTTTCACCTATATAATTGTTTTTCTCAACCTAGCTTCTCCTTGGTTGGTCTACTATTATGGGCTAGCTCGAGTCCCACATGGTGGTCATTTGCTAGCAAATTGATGTGGGATGTGTGTGAACTTGTACGCGTATGCGAGCAATGCTTTGTTATAGACAGTATAATGAATGCTTGTTCTTGTTAATGTTGAAAAATGCTTAGGTTTTCTTTGATATGTTAACAATGAAATCCCACCTAAGTTTACGCAAGTATACACGTCAAATCAAATAAGAAATTGATTGAGTAGAGTTTCGAACTCACAAGGAAGCGTTAATCTTACTTGCAACAAAACTATTATTGCTTACTTTCAATGCATAATTTATCCAACCAAAATAAAAATGATGTTTTTGAAACTTCTATCAGTTGATAAAAATAGTAAAATAGTTGATATAATATTTAATAAAATATTTTAGATTGATGAATGCAAATTATATATTTTTTTTTCTAATGAGTCTGTTAATTGTAGATGTGATTTAGAGCATTATATTTTTAGATCTCTGTAGAGCTTGTTGAGATGAAAATGATATCTACTGAACTCCTATAGTTATAATATCTGCTTAAGAACATAGAATATTCAAACATCCTCTGTCTAGATAAGCCAACATTATATCTTAATATTCTTGATTGTTCTTGCATTCCTCAGTTGAGACTATTCATCACTCTTGATTTTTTACTACATATGATCATTATGTGTATTAAATGAGAACGTGATATAATTGAAAATATCATTAAACTTTTAAAGAACAAGAGTCTTTATTAGTACTTTAATGCTCTTCATATAATCAATCAAAAACAAGAGATTTAGCTAGACATACAATAAATGATAAGCAAAATCATTTTCATTATATTCATAGAAGAATCAAAGTACAAGAAAAATAGTAGAATGTTATCACCAAGCAGGATCAAAGTTTCTCCTCTATTAGATTTTACTCTTAGAGGATATTAGAAAAGCACACTAAAAAATACTAAATTTTATGCAAGTGACTAAACTCTCTTACAAACAGATCAAAACATCTATTTATAAAAAAAATATAAAAGGGCATATGTTGTTGCAATGTTATGGCGCGTAAAATTGAACTAGCACCTAGATGCTGAAATGTTTTCTCACCTGCAACACTTGATGGTGATGTGGAACAGTTTTTTTAGAGAAAAATCGTGATCTTTCAGTTAAACAATGTTACTCTTAAAATTTATAACTACTACGCCTCGACACTGTTGAAATTGCAGCGCTGCGACGCCCAAGTGGACAAAATTGCATCGAGGCATTGAAATTTGTGGAACCGCGTCATTTGATTTTTTGAGAATCGGGCGCTTCCAAGTTGACTTTCAGACACAACATCACTTTGAATGTTGCACTGTTGGATATGTTGCCGCTATAGCTCTTGCAAACAGAGAGCATGGTGCTGCAATTAGGGGTGTCAATATTGGACTCGACTCGAAAATTTCGAGTTTGAGTTGACACGAACCCGAAGTGAGTCTGATTCGGGTTCAAAAAATTGACCCGTTTGCAAACCGGGTAGTGTTTGGGTCGACTCGAAAACTCGGGAATTACCCCAAATGATCCGAAAAAAATTACCTTCACAGCGAGGCAACGAGCGAGCGACCGTCTTCGAAGGAGCGAAGTCAAGCTACAACAAAGGAGCCAAAGAAGCGACTCGTGCAATCTCCACACCTCATGTGGAAGTCGGAATGAAGACAAACAACAACGAGAAAGTTACCTTAACAGTGAGTGAGCTCCCATCTTTGAAGCCGTGAAGGAGCTAAGTCGAATTGCAATGAATGAGCCGAAGAAGCGACTCGTGCAAGCGCCACACCTCCTGCCATCTTGTGGAAGTCGGAACGAAGTCGAACAACAACGACGAAACAGAGAAAGTTACCTTCACAGCGAGCAAGCTCCCGTCGTCAAAGGTGCGAAGTCGAACTGCAACGAAGGAGCCGAAGAAGCGACTCGTGCAATCTCCACACCTCCTGTCATCCTGCGAAAGTCAGAACGAAGCCGAACAATAACGATGAAATAGAGAAAGTTACCTTCACAGCGAGAGAGCTCCCGTTGTCGAATTGCAATGGAGGAGCCGAAGAAGCGACTTGTGCAATCTCCAACAAATATACAAGTCAGGTCGGGTTGACCCTACCCCGAAACGGGTCAGATTTGGGTTTGAAAAATTGGCCCGTTTGCAAAAATTGATTGAGTTGCCTTGAACTCAAATAGTGCCGGGTCAGTTCCTTGTTCGACCCGAACCCGAATCATGACCCAAAATTAACACCCCTAGCTACATTGTCCAAAAGTAATGCCTCAGTGGTGTTGAATGTAGTGTAGCAGCGGTGTTTCCTTTGGCATCACGGTGCAGAATGTTCCTTTGTAGTTTTTATCTTTGTTGAATTTTTAATATATAAAAATAACTAAAACAACACATTTTTACTGAAATTTAGACATAATAAATATTACATAATTTACACTTATCAAATTCTCCCCAGCTTAAACTCTTACTTGTCCTTAAGAAAATAAAAAAATATACATTTCTAATTAATTTAATAACCAAAAATAAAATTTGATGGTAAAATTACTAAAATATAGGATCATACATGACGGTTTAGAAGTAATTGAAATGAACGAGGTTATAATTCTAATTTTAAAAATCCTAATAATTATATTATCCGATTATCCTCACCATTATTTATTTTGAATTTATATGTTATGAATATAATCATTTACTATTAAATTTTTAAATGAATAATGCACCTTTAAAGAATAGATGTGTTTGTAGTTATGATTGAAATTCATTAGTTTTCGATTTCACTTCCAAATCACTGCTTCATTGGTCAGATGGTTGAGAAATTGTTTTACAACTTCTTACTTTAAGGTTATGAGGTGTCAAAGACTATTTGCTACTTTATTTCTTTCTTCTTCCCATTTAATGTACTTATTTTAAGGTGTATTTTTTTAGTATGGAACTTTTCCTTATTAAATTTTACCTTTATAGGTGTACTAATTGAGCCACTAAAGATTTTCCTCATTTTATTTCACTATATTTCCTCTCACTGTCTATGGCTTCTTATATAATAATTACAAAATAATGTTTCCTCTTATTCTCTTTTTTGAACTCTCGAATGGGACTTTCGGTTGGTCCTTTTGAGAATGATATTTTCTTAAAGTCCACATTTTAGGGTGCAATATGTGGGAAGATATTTTACTATTTACAGTGAAATGGAGCCATTACATAAGTCAATCCTCAATAAGTTTCACCTATATAATTGTTTTTCTCAACCTAGCTTCTCCTTGGTTGGTCTACTATTATGGGCTAGCTCGAGTCCCACATGGTGGTCATTTGCTAGCAAATTGATGTGGGACGTGTGTGAACTTGTGCGTGTATGCAAGCAATGCTTTGTTATAGACAGTATAATGAATGCTTGTTCTTGTTAATGTTGAATAATGCTTAGGTTTTCTTTGATATGTTAACAATGAAATCCCACCTAAGTTTACGCAAGTATACACGTCAAATCAAATAACAAATTGATTGAGTAGAGTTTCGAACTCACAAGGAAGCGTTAATCTTACTTGCAACAAAACTATTACTGCTTACTTTCAATGCATAATTTATCCAACCAAAATAAAAATGATGTTTTTGATACTTCTATCAGTTGATAAAAATAGTAAAATAGTTGATATAATATTTAATAAAATATTTTTGAATGATGAACGCAAATTTTATATTTTTTTTTCTAATGAGTCTGTTAATTGTAGATGTGATTTAAAGCATGTATATTTTTAGATCTCTTTCTAGTTTGTTGAGATGAAAAATTGAAAATGATATTTACTGAACTCCTATAGTTATAATATCTGCTTAAGAACCTAAAATATTCAAACATCCTATGTCTAGATAAGCAAATATTATATCTTAATATTCTTGATTGTTCTTGCATTCATCCGTTGAGGCTATTCATCACTCTTGATTTTTTATTACATATGATCATTATGTGTATTAAATGAAGAACGTGATAAAATCGAAAATATCATTAAATTTTTAAAGAACAAGAGTCTTTATTAGCACTTTAATATGCTCTTCATATAATCAATCCAAAACAAGAGATTTAGCTAGACATAGAATAAATTATAAACAAAATCATTTTCATTATAATAATAGAAGAATCAAAGTACAAGAAAAATAGTGGAATGTTATCACCAAGCAGGATCAAAGTTTCTCCTATATTAGATTTTACTCTTAGAGGATATTAGAAAAGCACACTAAAAAAACACTAAAGTTTATGCAAGTGACTAAACTCTCTTACAAACAGATCAAAACATCTATTTATAAAAAAAAATATATAAAAGGGCATATGTTGTTGCGATGTTACGGCGCGTAAAATTGAACTAGCACCTCGATGCTGAAATGTTTTCTCACCTGCAACACTTGATGGTGATGTGGAACAGTTTTTTTAGAGAAAAATAGTGATCTTTCAGTTAAACAATTTTACCCTTAAAATTTATAACTACTACGCCTCGACACTGTTGAAATTGCAGCGCTGCGACGCCCAAGTGGACTAAATTGCATCGAGGCATTAAAATTTGTGGAACCACGTCATTTGATTTTTTGAGAACTGGGCGCTTCCAAGCTGACTTTCAGACACAACATCACTTTGAATGTTGCACTGTTGGATATGTTGCCGCTATAGCTCTTGCAAACAGAGAGCATGGTGCTGCAATTAGGGGTGTCAATATTGGACTCGACTCGAAAATTTTGAGTTTGGGTTGAAAAGAAACCCAAAGCGAGTCTGATTCGGGTTCAAAAAATTGACCCGTTTGCAAACCGGGTAGTGTTTGGGTCAACTCGAAAACTCGGGAATTACCCCAAATGATCCGGAAAAATTTACCTTCACAGCGAGGCAACGAGCGAGCGACCGTCTTCGAAGGAGCGAAGTCAAGCTACAACAAAGGAGCCAAAGAAGCGACTCGTGCAATCTCCACACCTCATGTGGAAGTCGGAATGAAGACAAACAACAACGAGAAAGTTACCTTAACAGTGAGTGTGTAATATTACGATCTGCTCCAGGATCGTCCAGGACGATCTGGAATCGTCCTGGGACGATCAGGTGAGAAAGAGCTCCAGAATTTGCCCAGAAGTGTTCCAGGTGATTTCCTGTAGGCATTGTCCAGGCCGATCGAGGACATCGGCCAGGCCGATTTCACTGTTCACAAGCATCGGCCGGATCATCGCCCTAGAACATCGGCCAGGGATGTTGTTTTGGTCTAATTGTCCAGGACGATCGAGACGATCGGCCAGGCCGATCTGTGTATGATTTAAGGGATTCAACTCGTTTGAAGAGAGAGAAATTTTATAAAAAAATATCTGATTTTCGATCCGAGAGAAAAGAGAAAAAGAAGAAAAAGGAAAAGTTGATTTCGGGAAGACGCGGAGCCGTTTTCGTTCGAAGGGACTGTTGAGGATATTGCTGTGCACGAGGTAAGGCACATTCCACCTTTCTCAATTTTCAGAACCGTCGTGTTTGGCGGTATTATCTGTCCGGAATTGATTTTTGTTCATGATTTTCGTCCGTATCTTTTGATTGGTTCAGTTTCTACCGCGTACGTTTCTGTATATTGTTGACGTGCCGAGTGTGCACATTTTGATTATTTTCTGAAGATTTTTGTCCGGGTATTTTTGATTCGATTGCGTTTTTAGTCGACTGGATTTTTCTGTGAACTTGGAAATTTTCTGTGCAATAGAATAAATGTTCTGAAATGTTGATATCTGTATTCTGTGCGGATTTGGTGAATTTTGATTTTCAGGAAAATTGTGTAAATTCTGTATACTGCCGTTGTGCTGCCCGATTTTTGGGTAATTTCTGATTTGTCTGAAATTCTTCTGATTTGATATGCTATCTGTATATGCTATAAAAAGTGAGTTATAAGGGGCCTGGATCCTATGAGATTCAGTTAGTGAAATGGGAATTCTGAAATGAGCTCAATAAGCATTTTGATATCTGTTCTGTTCCGGATCCGAGGAAAAATCTGTTTAGGTGCTATAAGCACTATTTATGTATTCTGGTGCTATAAGCACATCTGATCTGTTCTGGTGCCGGGGGCACATTTAGCTATTAATTACTCAGCTATTGGTCTGGTGCCGAGGGCACATTTAGCTATTAATTAAATATCTGATATCTGATATATGATTCTGTACGATTCTGATTCTGTTGATCTGATATGTCTGATCTGTTATGTTTCTGATTTAATACGACTTCTGTTTTCGTACAGTTTTATTTGATTTGATATCCGTCCGTTTCCGTTCTGATTTCTGTACGGATTTGTCTGATGTGTTGGTTTTGAGATTCTGAGGATTTTGATTGGAGGTTTGTTGCTTTGCTGAGCTGTTGAGCTCACCCTTGCTTTCTGGTGGTTTTCAAGTTCTGGGAAAGGGAAGGAAGTCCAGGATTAGTTCAGAGTCTAATCAGTATATGTATTGTTTTGTACCTTTTGATTTTTGTACAGTCATGGCTTTTCTGTTCTGTCTTTCTTTCTGTCTAAAAGCCATGTACTGTATTTGTAGATGATTGTTTTGAGGAAAAGAAATGATAGATGTTTTGTTCCGCTGCATTTGATGTTTTTAGTAGCTCTGTGTTTGTTTGTGTTGTTTAAAATAATTTGGAAGATTCAGTTCCGAACAAAATTCCAAAGCTAGATCCTGGTTAGTGCTTCTCCGTCGCGGCCCGGTGCGAACGGGATCCGTCTCTTCTCGGGTCGGGTCGTGACAAGCTTTTTTTTGGTATCAGAGCAATGGTTTTAGAATTTGGGAATTGTATGAAACAGAGCTATAGGAAGTGATCAGTAAGTCTGTCTGGGGGGTAGTTTTGGTTTGTTCGGCTTTTTATTGTGTTGTTTTTGTGATAGTTTTCCAGATTTTATGGATTTTTCTGTATGGATCAGCCAGACCCAGACATGACAGACGGGCAGAGTTATAGTCAGGCAGCACCAGTGGGGAGTACAGCCCCAGTGGTCGGTGCTGACACACTGTCACAGTTTGCTACGCTTGTTGCTTAGATGATGAGCGAGACTCAGAGCAGAGCTTCTACCGTCAGATCTGATGACCTTGATAGACATTTGCAGTTGTTTTTGAGGTTGAAACCTCCGAGATTCGAGGGCGCTATTGAGCCCAGAGTTGTTGAGGAGTGGCTGAGGAGATTGGAGAAGACCTTTGACGGAATGCAGTGTCCGTCAGATAGGAAGGTTCTATTGGCTGTTTTTCTGTTAGACGGAGAGGCTGAGCACTGGTGGGAAGGCCAGCAGGCAGCCAGATTTCAGGGCAGACTGAACTCTTTGATTACTTGGGAAGAGTTCACTGAGGTATTCCGAGATTGGTTTGTTCCTCCTTCTGCACGACAGCAGATGCAGGAGACTTTTCTGAGACTTGTTCAGCGGAGCAAGACGGTGATGTAGTACGAGGCTGAGTTTACTGCATTAGCCAGGTACGCTCCGCAGCTGGTTAGCACTTCTGCTGAGAGGTGTTACAGATTTTTGAGGGGATTGCGAGATACCTTGAGATAGCCCCTGATACCGTTCCGGATCACTGACTTCGCTAAGCTTATAGAGCGAGCTTGACTGATAGAGAACGACCTGATGGCTACTCAGCAGCGGTGGACTGCGAGTATGAAGAGATTTGGAGGTGAGGCTTCTGGCAGTGGTTCCTCTGGAAAAAGGAGATTCGTTTCTGTTTCTGGATCTGGAGATTCCAGAAGGAGTGGAGGGTCGTCTGGTACTGCTACTAGTACGACGAGTTCTAGATCAGTTAGTACGGCACCTGTGTGCCAGAACTGTGGACGACGACACTTTGGCCAGTGCTACAGGATGGCTGGTCTGTGCTTCCGATGTGGTCAGTCAGGACATCGGATTGCAGAGTGTCCACGGATGGGATTTGATCAGCGTTCTGAGTTCCGATCTGAGGGCTTTGTCAGACCTGTCGGTTTAGCAGGAAGACCGAGGACTGTTCCTCCATGCCCTGAGGGATTTGCTGGCAGAGGTGGCGGATCTAGTTCTGGACCACGGAGACCACCTACTGTTCAGAGGGAGCAGAGTAGTTCTGTTGCTTCAGCTCCTGTTCCAGTTCAGCCACGAGTTTACAGTCTGAGTCAGCAAGAGGTTCGAGATGCTCCTGATGTTGTGACATGTACGATTTACATTTATGATTAACCCTGTCGTGTTTTGTTTGACTCTGGAGCGAGTCATTCTTTTCTGTCCGAGCACTGTTTTGAGATTTTGCGTTTGGACTCATTTTTTATTCCGGTTTCTTTGTCTGTGATTTTACCGGCTGGGAATCCTTTGATTGCTCGGCAGTTTTGTTTGTGTGAGATTGAGATTTCTGGCAAGAAATGGAAATCAAGTTTGATTCGGTTGCCGATTTCATCGTATGATGTGATTCTGGGCATGGATTGGTTGAGTCAGTATGAAGCCCAGATAGACTGTCTGAAGAAGCAAGTGAGTTTGCTTATGGCTGGAGAGAGAGTTGTATTTCAGGGATTACGAGGTGTCCTCTCAAGTCTGGTCTCTGTATTGGAGGTGAGCAGGATGTGGAAGAAGGGATGCCCAGTGTTTTTGGCTTCGGTGCGGGATCTGAACCTAGAGGTTGGTTCTGTTTTTGAGATTCCAGTGGTACGGGAGTTTGTTGATGTTTTTCCTGAGGAGTTGGTTGGTTTACCTCCGGATAGAGATGTGGAGTTCTCTATCAATATTTTTCTGGGTACCGCTCCGATATCAAAGCTCCGTACAGGATTAACCGAAAGAACTTTCTGAGTTGAAAGTTCAGCTTCAGGAGTTGGTTGACAGAGGTTTTGTACGTCCTAGTGTTTCGCCCTGGGGAGCACCTGTTCTGTTTGTGAAGAAGAAGGACGGTACACTCCGTATGTGTATTGATTACAGAGATTTGAACAAGGTCACGATCAAGAACAAGTATCCTTTGCCTCAGATTGACGATTTGTTTGATCAGCTTTCCGGATCTTCGATATTTTTGAAGATTGATTTGAGATCCGGATACTATCAGGTGAAGGTGAAGGAAGCCGATGTTGTGAAGACAGCTTTTAGTACTCGGTACGGGCACTACGAGTTCTTGGTTATGTCTTTTGGGGTAACCAACGCGCCTGCTATTTTCATGGATTTGATGAACCGAGTATTCAGGGAGTATTTGGATCAGTTTGTGATCGTCTTCATCGACGATATTCTGGTATATTCTGCATCTGAGGATGATCATGCCAGACATTTGAGGATTGTGTTGGAGACTTTGAGGAGGCATCAGCTGTATGCCAAGTTCTCCAAGTGTGAATTCTGGTTGAAGAGCATTTCTTTTCTGGGGCATGTGATTAGCGGAGAAGGCATTTCTGTAGATCCCTAGAAGATTCAGGCAGTTGCTGATTGGCCAAGGCCGACTACGGTATTTGAGGTACGTAGTTTCTTGGGCATGGCCGGGTATTACAGGAAGTTTGTGAAAGGATTTTCACAGATTTCGACGCCTTTGACGAGTCTGACTCAGAAGTCAGTACTTTTTGTTTGGACCCCGGAGTGTGAGGCGAGTTTTCAGAGATTGAAGAATTGTCTGACTTCAGCTCCAGTACTAGCACTTCCGTCAGGTACGGAAGGTTTTTAGGTGTTCAGTGATGCTTCACTGAAAGGACTGGGTTGTGTCCTGATGCAGCATGGTCAGGTAATTGCTTATGCTTCGAGACAGTTAAAACCACATGAGAAGAATTACCCGACACATGATTTGGAGTTAGCTGCAGTTGTTTTTACTTTGAAGATTTGGCGTCATTACCTGTATGGCGTCAGATGTGAGATCCTTACTGATCATAAGAGCCTGAAGTACATTTTTACTCAGAAGGATCTGAATCTGAGATAGAGAAGGTGGCTCGAGTTGATCAAGGACTATGATTTGACTATTCAGTATCAGCCTGGTAAGGCTAATGTGGTAGCAGATGCTTTGAGCAGGAAGTCTTCTGGATTATCAGGTATTCAGCTTACTTTTGATGACTTCATGATTCGTGATTTGGAACGATTGCAGTTGGAGGTGATTTCCTCCAGTGATTTGGAGTTAGCTCAGATGAGTATTCAGTGTTCCTTGTCTCCAAGGATTCAAGAAGCCCAGAAGTCAAATTCTGATTATTCGATGTTGATTGCTCAGATTAGATCTGGTAAGACTCCTGAACTTCGAATCTCTGATTCTGGTGTTATTTTCTGTAAGAACAGGTTGTGGGTACCTGTGTTTGGAGCTTTGAGGCAGGAGATTATGTACGAATCTCATCATTCAGGCTACACTGTACATCCAGGCAGTGGTAAGATGTATGCTGATATGAAGCTTTTATTATGGTGGCCTGGAATGAAAAAGGACGTAGTTGAGTTTGTGTCGAGATGCCAAGCCTGTCAGTTGGTGAAGGCAGAGCATCAGCGACCCGGTGGACTGTTGCAGTCGTTGCCTATCCCTGAGTGGAAATGGGAGGAGGTAATGATGGATTTTGCAATGGGTTTTCCTCGATCTAGACAAGGGAACGACGCCATTTGGGTGGTTGTAGATCGATTGACGAAATCCGCTCATTTTCTTCCGATTAGACAGACGGATTCAGTTGATCGCTTGGCACAGGTGTATGTGAAGGAGATAGTCAGATTGCATGGTGTGCCTCGCGTGATTGTTTCTGATCGAGATGGACGTTTTACTTCCAGACTTTGGAAAGGCATTCAGCAAGGCTTGGGTACGAAATTGCATTTCAGTACAGCCTTTCATCCTCAGACCGACGGACAGTCTGAGAGGACTATTCAGGTGCTGGAAGACCTGTTGAGACTTTGTGTTCTGGATTTTGGCGGAAGCTGGGAAGATCACATTTCGCTAATTGAGTTTGCCTATAACAACAGTTTTCAGTCCAGTATCGGTATGGCACCGTACGAAGCTCTATATGGCAGGAAGTGTCGTACTCCTTTGACTCTGACGGAGGTCGGAGATAGACAGGCTTTGGGGGCCACTTTTGCTGATGAAACTGCTCAAAAGATCAGTTTGATAAGAGAGAGATTGAAAGCTGCTCAAGATCGACAGCAGAAGTATTACAATCAGAAGCACAGATTTGTAGAGTTTCAAGTTGGTGACTTTGTATATGTCAAAGTCAGCCCGATGAAGGGTGTGAGCAGATTTGGCCAGGTGAGCAAGCTTAGTCCAAGGTATGTTGGTCCTTTTGAAATTTTGGAAAGGATTGGAAAAGCTGCTTACAGACTATTGCTTTCTGATTCTATGCCTGATGTGTATAATGTGTTTCACGTATCCATTCTGAGGAAGTGGGTATCCGACTCTGGGAAGAAGGTATCTGCTGATGAGGTTGAGATTCAGGAGAATCTGGCGTACAAGGAAGAGCCAGAGTTGATTTTGGCGTACGACGTCCGAAAGTTAAGAAATAAACAGATTCCGATGGTTAAAGTCCAGTGGAAGCACCGGACTGCACGGGAAGCGACTTGGGAGAAGGAGTCTGACATGAGACAGTCGTACCCGTACTTATTTTAACTGAGTTTGGATTGGATAATGTCGAGGACGACATTTTTCTGAGTTGGGGAGATTGTAATATTACGATCTGCTCTAGGATCGTCCAGGACGATCTGGAATCGTCCTGGGACGATCAGGTGAGAAAGAGCTCCAGAATTTGCCCAGAAGTGTTCCAGGTGATTTCCTATAGGCATCGTCCAGGCCGATCAAGGACATCGGCCAGGCCGATTGCACTGTTCACAAGCATCGGCCGGATCATCGCCCTGGAACATCGGCCAGGGATGTTGTTTTGGTCTGATCGTCCAGGACGATCGAGTTGATCGGCCAGGCCGATCTGTGTATGATTTAAGGGATTCAGCTCGTTTGAAGAGAGAGAAATTTTATAAAAAAATATATGATTTTCGATCCGAGAGAAAAGAGAAAAAGAAGAAAAAGTTGATTTCGGGAAGACGCGGTGTCACGACCCGACCCGACGGGGACGGATCCCGCCCGTGCCGGATCGCGACGAGAGACTTACTAAACTTGCTTATCCAGGATCTGGCTTTGGATTAGGTTACTGAACTGATCTTCCAAATTCTTAACTCAACAGAAACACACAGAACAACAGAGCTACTAAAAACATCAAATGCAGCGGAACAAAACATCTATCTTTTCATTTCCTCAAAATAATCATCTACAGAACAGTACATGGCTTTCAACAGAAAGAAAGACAGAACAGAAAAGCCATGACTGTACAAAAATCAAAAGTACAAAAGTACCTAATCGGATCAGACTCTGAAACTAATCCTGGACCTCCTTGCCCTTCCCAGAACCTGAAAACCACCAGAAAGCAAGGGTGAGCTCAACAGCTCAGCAAAGCAACAAACCACCAATCTAAATTCTCAGAAACCAAAACCAAATTCATCAGACAGAAGTCAGATCAGAAATCGGAACAGAATCGGAAATCAGAACTTATACGGACAGATATCAAATCGGAATCGTACAGATCATATCAGAACAAATCAACAGAGTCAGAATCAGAATTCAGAAATCAGAATCGTACGGAGCATATCATATCAGAATCACAATTTCGTACAGAACAGAACAGATACAGAAAACAAAACAGATACACATAGCTAAATGCCCTGACACTGACGGAATCTCTACGGATTCCGGCCCCTTATGCCTCCCTTCCCAGACACTGACTGAATCTCATAGGATCCAGGCCCCTTATGTCTCCCTTTGTGCTCACGGCACCAAAACAGATGTGCTTATAGCACCAGAACAGAATTCATCGGATCCGGAACAGAACAGATATCAGATTTGATCTCATTTCAGATTTCCCGTTTCACTAACTGAATCTCATAGGATTCAGGCCCCTTATAACTCCCTTTTATATAGCTTATACACATAGCATTTCAATTCAGAAGAAATTCGGACATTTCAGAAATTACCCAAAAATCGGGCAGCACAACGGCAGTATACAGAATTTACACAAAAATTCCTGAAAATAACAATTTACCAAATTTGCACAGAATACAGATATTAACATTTCAGAACCTTTATTCTACTGCACAGATAAATTCCAATTTCACAGAAAATTGTAGTCTACGAAAAACATCGCCGAATCAAAAATACCCGGACAAAAATCTTCAAAATATAGTCAAAACGTGCACACCCGGCACGACAACGATATACAGAAACTTACGCGGTAAAAACTGAACCAATCAAAAGTTACGGATGAAAAATCGTAACGAAAACGAAATCCGGACAGAAAAATACCGCCAACCGCGACGTAACTGAAAATTGAGAAAGACGGAATGTGCCTTACCTCGAGCACAGCAAATTCCTCAACAGTCACTTCGATCGAAAACGGCTCCGCGTCTTCCCGAAATCAACTTTTTCTTTTTCTCTTTTTCTTCCTCTCTCCTCGGATCAAAATCTGATATTTTATAAATTTTCTCTCTCCTCAAAATGACTCATTTCCCTTTAAGTAATGCTCATATCGGCCCGGCCGATCGTCTCGATCGTCCTGGACGATCAGACCAATTCCCATCGTCCTGGGACGATTTTTCAGGACGATAATTACTTTTCATAGGCGATAAAAACCCCTATTCTCTGACTTGTGCCATCCACTGATCGTCCCGGGACGATACCTCGATCGGCCTGGACGATCCCTACAGGAAATCACCTGGAGCAATTCTGGGCAGAATCTGGAGCTGAATTCCACTGATCGTCCCAGGACGATCCCAGATCGTCCTGGACGATACTGGAGCAGATTGTGATATTACAATCTCCCCAACTCAGAAAAATGTCGTCCTCGACATTATCCAATCCAAACTCAGTCAAAACAAGTACGGGTACGACCGTCTCATATCAGACTCCTTTTCCCAAGTTGCTTCTCGTGCAGTCCGGTGTTTCCACTGGACTTTAACCATCGGAATCTCTTTATTTCTTAACTTGCGGACGTCGTACGCCAAAATCAACTCTGGCTCTTCCTTATACGCCAGATTCTCCTGAATCTCAACCTCGTCAGCTGATACCTTCTTCCCAGAGTCGGATACCCACTTCCTCAGAGTGGATACATGAAATACATTATGCACATCAGGCATAGAATCAGAAAGCAATAGACGATAAGCAGCTTTTCCAATTCTTTCCAAAATCTCAAATGGTCCAACATACCTTGGACTAAGCTTGCTCACCTGACCAAATCTGCTCACACCTTTCATCGGGCTGACTTTGACATACACAAAGTCACCGACCTGAAACTCAACAAATCTGTGCTTCTGATTGTAATATTTCTGCTGACGATCTTGAGCGGCTTTCAATCTTTCTCTTATCAAATGGATCTTCTGAGCAGTTTCATCAGCAAAAGTGGCCCCCAAAGCCTGTCTATCTCCGACCTCCGTCAGAGTCAAAGGAGTACGACACTTCCTGCCATACAGAGCCTCGTACGGTGCCATACCGATACTGGACTGAAAACTGTTGTTATAGGCAAGCTCAATCAGCGGAATATGATCTTCCCAGCTTCCGCTAAAGTCTAGAACACAAAGCCTCAACAGATCTTCCAATACCTGAATAGTCCTCTCAGACTGTCCGTCGGTCTGAGGATGAAAGGCTGTACTGAAATGCAGTTTCGTACCCAAGCCTTGCTGAATGCCCTTCCAAAGTCTGGAAGTAAAGCGTCCATCTCGATCAGAAACAATCACACGAGGCACACCGTGCAATCTGACTATCTCTTTCACATATATCTGTGCCAAGCGTTCAACTGAATCCGTCTGTCTGATCGGAAGAAAATGGGCTGACTTCGTCAATCGATCCACAACTACCCAAATGGCATCATGTCCTTGTCGTGATCGAGGAAAACCCATCGCGAAATCCATCGTTACCTCCTCCCATTTCCACTCAGGGATAGGCAACGACTGCAACAGTCCACCTGGTCGCTGATGCTCTGCCTTCACCAACTGACAGGCTTGGCATCTCGACACAAACTCCGCCACATCCTTCTTCATCCCAGGCCACCAGAACAAAAGCTTCATATCAGCGTACATCTTACCACTGCCTGGATGAACAGTGTAGCCAGAATGATGAGATTCATACAGAATCTCCTGCCTCAAATCTCCAAACACAGGTACCCACAACCTGTTCTTACAGAAAATAACACCAGAATCAGAAATTCGAAGTTCAGGAGTCTTACCAGATCCAATCTGTACTATCAACTTCGAATAATCAGAATCTGACTTCTGGGCTTCTTGAATCCGTGCTTCCAAAGAAGACTGAATACTCATCTGAGCCAATTCCAAATCACTGGAGGAAATCACCTCCAACTGCAATCTTTCCAAATCACGAATCAGAAAGTCATCACAAGTAAGCTGCAAACCTGATAATCCAGAAGACTTCCTGCTCAAAGCATCTGCTACCACATTCGCCTTCCCAGGCTGATACTGAATAGTCAGGTCATAGTCCTTGATCAACTCGAGCCACCGCCTCTGTCTCAGATTCAAATCCTTCTGAGTAAAAATGTACTTCAGGCTCTTATGATCAGTAAACATCTCACATGTGACGCCATACAGGTAATGACGCCAAATCTTCAAAGCAAAAACAACTGCAGCTAACTCCAAATCATGCGTCGGGTAATTCTTCTCATGTGGTTTCAACTGTCTCGAAGCATAAGCAATTGCCTGACCATGCTGCATCAGGACACATCCCAGTCCTTTCAGTGAAGCATCACTGAACACCTGAAAACCTTCCGTACCTGACGGAAGAGCTAACACTGGAGCTGAAGTCAAACAATCCTTCAATCGCTGAAAACTAGCTTCACACTCCGGTGTCCAAACAAAAGGAACTGACTTCTGAGTCAGTCTCGTCAGAGGAGTCGAAATCTGTGAAAATCCTTTCACAAATTTCCTGTAATACCCGGCCATGCCCAAGAAACTACGTACCTCAAATTCCGTAGTCGGCCTTGGCCAATCAGCGACTGCCTGAATCTTCTGGAGATCCACAGAAATACCTTCTCCGCTCACCACATGCCCCAGAAATGAAATGCTCTTCAGCCAGAATTCACACTTGGAGAACTTGGCATACAGCTGATGCCTCCTCAGAGTCTCCAACACAATCCTCAAATGTCTGGCATGTTCATCCTCAGATGCAGAATATACCAGAATATCGTCGATGAAGACGATCACAAACTGATCCAAAAACTCCCTGAATACTCGGTTCATCAGATCCATGAAAATCGCAGGCGCATTGGTTACCCCAAAAGGCATAACCAAAAACTCGTAGTGCCCGTACCGAGTACTGAAAGCAGTCTTCACCACATCAGATTCCTTCACCTTCACCTGATAATATCCGGATCTCAAATCAATCTTCGAAAACACCGAAGATCCGGAAAGCTGATCAAACAAGTCGTCTATCGAGGCAAAGGATACTTGTTCTTGATCGTGGCCTTGTTCAAATCTCTGTAATCAATACACATACGGAGTGTACCGTCCTTCTTCTTCACAAACAGAACAGGTGCTCCCCAAGGAGAAACACTAGGACGTACAAATCCTCTGTCAACCAACTCCTGAAGCTGAACTTTCAACTCAGAAAGTTCTTTCGGTGCCATCCTGTAAGGAGCTTTCGATATCGAAGCGGTACCCGGAAAAACATCGATAGAGAACTCCACATCTCTATCCGGAGGTAAACCAACCAACTCCTCAGGAAAAACATCTACAAACTCCCGTACCACAGGGATCTCAGACACAGAACCAACCTCCAGGTTCAGATCCCGCACCGAAGCCAAAAATACTGGATATCCTTTCTTCCACATTCTGCTCACTTCCAACGCAGAAATCAGACTGGAGAGAACACCTCGTAATCCCTGAAATACAACTCTCTCTCCAGCCACAAGCAAACTCACTTGCTTCTTCAGACAGTCAATCTGAGCCTCATACTGACTCAGCCAATCCATGCCCAGAATCACATCATACGAAGAAATCGGCAATCGAATCAAACTCGATTTCCACTTCTTGCCAGAAATCTCGATCTCACACAAACAAAACTGTCGAGCAATCAATGGATTCCCAGCCGGTAAAATCACAGACAAAGAAACCGGTAAAACCATTGAATCCAAATGTAAAAGCTCAAAACAATGCTCGGACAGAAAAGAATGACTCGCTCCAGAGTCAAACAAAACACGACAGGGCTGATCAGAAATGTAAACCGTACCTGTCACAACATCCGGAGCATCTCGAGCCTTTTGCTGACTCAAGCTGTAAACTCGTGGCTGAACTGGAGCAGGAGCTGAAGCAACAGAACTACTCTGCTCTCTCTGAATCGTAGGTGGTCTCCGTGGTGCAGAACTAGAACCACCACCTCTACCAGTAAATCCCTCAGGGCGTGGAGAAACAGTCCTCGGTCTTCCTGCTGCTGAACCAACAGGTCTGACGAAGCCCTCAGATCGCTGCTCATATCCCATCTGTGGACATTCTGCAATCCTATGTCCCGGCTGACCACATCTGAAACAAAGACCAGCTATCCTGTAGCACTGGCCATGGTGTCGCCGTCCACAACTCTGGCACACAGGTGCCGTACTGACAGATCCAGAACTAGTCGTACTGGTAGCAGTACCAGACGATCCTCCGCTCCTTCTGGAATCTCCAGATCCAGAACCAGGAACAAATCTCCTCTTCCCAGAGGAACCACTGCCAGAAGTCTCACCTCCAAACCTCTTCCTACTCGCAGACCACCGCTGCTGAGTAGTCGTCATGTCGTTCTCAATCAGACGAGCTCGCTCCACAAGCTCAGAGAAATCAGTAATCCGGAACGGTATCAAAGGCTGCCTCAAAGTGTCTCGTAAGCCTCTCAGAAATCTGTAGCACCTCTCAGCAGACGTGCTAACCAGCTGCGGAGCATACCTGGCTAATGCAGTAAACTCAGCCTCGTACTGCATCACCGTCTTGCTCCCCTGAACCAGCCTCAGAAAACTCTCCTGCATCTGCTGTCGTGCAGAAGGGGGAACAAACCAGTCTCTGAATACTTCAGTGAACTCTTCCCAAGTGATCAAAGAGTTCAATCTACCCTGAAATCTGGCTGCCTGCTGGCCATCCCACCAGTGCTCAGCCTCTCCGTCCAACAGAAAAACAGCTAACGGAACCTTCCTGTCTGCAGGACACTACATCCCGTCAAAAGTCTTCTCTAATCTCCTCAGCCACTCCTCAGCAGCTCTGGGCTCAACAGCGCCCTCAAACCTCGGAGGCTTCAACCTCAAAAATAACTGCAGG
Source organism: Dendrobium huoshanense (assembly GCA_016618105.1). Classification (NCBI taxonomy): domain Eukaryota; kingdom Viridiplantae; phylum Streptophyta; class Magnoliopsida; order Asparagales; family Orchidaceae; genus Dendrobium; species Dendrobium huoshanense. Next base: position 74,358,468 of record CM028358.1, on the reverse strand, counting down.
TGTCGATCAATATCCTCAGATCTAACAGTATAAGCTCTGCTCTGAGTCTCGCTCATCATCTGAGCAACAAGTGACGCAAACTGTGAAAGCGTATCAGCACCGACCACTGGGGCTGTACTCCCCACTGGTGCTGCCTGATCATCACTCTGACCGTCTGTCATGTCTGGGTCTGGCTGATCCATACAGAAAAATCTAGAAAATCCGGAAAACTATCACAAAAACAATACAATAAAAAGCCAAACGACCCAAAACTACCTCCCAGACAGACTCACTGATCACTTCCTAGAGCTCTGTTTTACAATCCAACCTGTTTCCAAAACCAGTGCTCTGATACCACAAAAGCTTGTCACGACCCGACCCGACGGGGACGAATCCCGCCCGAGCCGGATCGCGACGAGAGACTTACTAAACTTGCTTATCCAGGATCTGGCTTTGGATTAGGTTACTGAACTGATCTTCCAAATTCTTAACTCAACAGAAACACACAGAACAACAGAGCTACTAAAAACATCAAATGCAGCGGAACAAAACATCTATCTTTTCATTTCCTCAAAATAATCATCTACAGAACAGTACATGGCTTTCAACAGAAAGAAAGACAGAACAGAAAAGCCATGACTGTACAAAAATCAAAAGTACAAAAGTACCTAATCGGATCAGACTCTGAAACTAATCCTGGACCTCCTTGCCCTTCCCAGAACCTGAAAACCACCAGAAAGCAAGGGTGAGCTCAACAGCTCAGCAAAGCAACAAACCACCAATCTAAATTCTCAGAAACCAAAACCAAATTCATCAGACAGAAGTCAGATCAGAAATCAGAACAGAATCGGAAATCAGAACTTATACGGACAGATATCAAATCAGAATCGGAATCGTACAGATCATATCAGAACAAATCAACAGAGTCAGAATCAGAATTCAGAAATCAGAATCGTACGGAGCATATCATATCAGAATCACAATTTCGTACAGAACAGAACAGATACAGAAAACAAAACAGATACACATAGCTAAATGCCCTGACACTGACGGAATCTCTACGGATTCCGGCCCCTTATGCCTCCCTTCCCAGACACTGACTGAATCTCATAGGATCCAGGCCCCTTATGTCTCCCTTTGTGCTCACGGCACCAAAACAGATGTGCTTATAGCACCAGAACAGAATTCATCGGATCCGGAACAGAACAGATATCAGATTTGATCTCATTTCAGATTTCCCGTTTCACTAACTGAATCTCATAGGATTCAGGCCCCTTATAACTCCCTTTTTATAGCTTATACACATAGCATTTCAATTCAGAAGAAATTCGGACATTTCAGAAATTACCCAAAAATCGGGCAGCACAACGGCAGTATACATAATTTACACAAAAATTCCTAAAAATAACAATTTACCAAATTTGCACAGAATACAGATATTAACATTTCAGAACCTTTATTCTACTGCACAGATAAATTCCAATTTCACAGAAAATTATAGTTTACGAAAAACATCGCCGAATCAAAAATACCCGGACAAAAATCTTCAAAATATAGTCAAAACGTGCACACCCGGCACGACAACGATATACAGAAACTTACGCGGTAAAAACTGAACCAATCAAAAGTTACGGACGAAAAATCGTAACGAAAACGAAATCCGGACAGAAAAATACCGCCAACCGCGACGGAACTGAAAATTGAGAAAGACGGAATGTGCCTTACCTCGAGCACAGCAAATTCCTCAACAGTCACTTCGATCGAAAACGGCTCCGCGTCTTCCCGAAATTAACTTTTTCTTTTTCTCTTTTTCTTCCTCTCTCCTCGGATCAAAATCTGATATTTTATAAAATTTTCTCTCTCCTCAAAATGACTCATTTCCCTTTAAGTAATGCTCATATCGGCCCGGCCGATCGTCTCGATCGTCCTGGACGATCAGACCAATTCCCATCGTCCTGGGACGATTTTTCAGGACGATAATTACTGTTCATAGGCGATAAAAACCCCTATTCTCTGACTTGTGCCATCCACTGATCGTCCCGGGACGATACCTCGATCGGCCTGGACGATCCCTACAGGAAATCACCTGGAGCAATTCTGGGCAGAATCTGGAGCTGAATTCCACTGATCGTCCCAGGACGATCCCAGATCGTCCTGGACGATACTGGAGCAGATTGTGATATTACACGCGGAGCCGTTTTCGTTCGAAGGGACTGTTGAGGATATTGCTGTGCACGAGGTAAGGCACATTCCACCTTTCTCAATTTTCAGAACCGTCGTGTTTGGCGGTATTATCTGTCCGGAATTGATTTTTGTTCGTGATTTTCGTCCGTATCTTTTGATTGGTTCAGTTTCTACCGCGTAAGTTTCTGTATATTGTTGACGTGCCGAGTGTGCACATTTTGATTATTTTCTGAAGATTTTTGTCCGGGTATTTTTGATTCGACTGCGTTTTTAGTCGACTGGATTTTTCTGTGAACTAGAAAATTTTCTGTGCAATAGAATAAATGTTCTGAAATGTTGATATCTGTATTCTGTGCGGATTTGGTGAATTTTGATTTTCAGGAAAATTGTGTAAATTCTGTATACTGCCGTTGTGCTGCCCGATTTTTGGGTAATTTCTGATTTGTCCGAAATTCTTCTGATTTGATATGCTATCTGTATATGCTATAAAAAGGGAGTTATAAGGGGCCTGTATCCTATGAGATTCAGTTAGTGAAATGGGAATTCTGAAATGAGCTCAATAAGCATTTTGATATCTGTTTTGTTCCGGATTCGAGGAAAAATCTGTTTAGGTGCTATAAGCACTATTTATGTATTCTGGTGCTATAAGCACATCTGATCTGTTCTGGTGCCGGGGGCACATTTAGCTATTAATTACTCAGCTATTGTTCTGGTGCCGAGGGCACATTTAGCTATTAATTAAATATCTGATATCTGATATATGATTCTGTACGATTCTGATTCTGTTGATCTGATATGTCTGATCTGTTATGTTTCTGATTTAATACGACTTCTGTTTTCGTACAGTTTTGTTTGATTTGATATCCGTCCGTTTCCGTTCTGATTTCTGTACGGATTTGTCTGATGTGTTGGTTTTGAGATTCTGAGGATTTTGATTTGAGGTTTATTGCTTTGCTGAGCTGTTGAGCTCACCCTTGCTTTCTGGTGGTTTTCAGGTTCTGGGAAAGGGAAGGAAGTCCAGGATTAGTTCAGAGTCTAATCAGTATAGGTATTGTTTTGTACCTTTTGATTTTTGTACAATCATGGCTTTTCTGTTCTGTCTTTCTTTCTGTCTAAAAGCCATGTACTGTATTTGTAGATGATTGTTTTGAGGAAAAGAAATGATAGATGTTTTGTTCCGCTGCATTTTATGTTTTTTAGTAGCTCTGTGTTTGTTTGTGTTGTTTAAAATAATTTGGAAGATTCAGTTCCGAACCAAATTCCAAAGCTAGATCCTGGTTAGTGCTTCTCCGTTGCGGCCCGGTGCGAACGGGATCCGTCTCGTCTCGGGTCGGGTCGTGACAGAGTGAGCTCCCATCTTTGAAGCCGTGAAGGAGCTAAGTCGAATTGCAATGAATGAGCCGAAGAAGCGACTCGTGCAAGCGCCACACCTCCTGCCATCTTGTGGAAGTCGGAACTAAGTCGAACAACAACGACGAAACAAAGAAAGTTAACTTCACAACGAGCAAGCTCCCGTCGTCAAAGGTGCGAAGTCGAACTGCAACGAAGGAGCCGAAGAAGCGACTCGTGCAATCTCCACACCTCCTGTCATCCTGCGAAAGTCAGAACGAAGCCGAACAATAACGATGAAATAGAGAAAGTTACCTTCACAACGAGAGAGCTCCCGTTGTCGAATTGCAACGAAGGAGCCGAAGAAGCGACTTGTGCAATCTCCAACAAATATACAAGTCAGCTCGGGGTTGACCCTACCCCGAAACGGGCCAGATTTGGGTTTGAAAAATTGGCCCGTTTGCAAAAATTGATTGAGTTGCCTTGAACTCAAATAGTGCCGGGTCAGTTCCGTGTTCGACCCGAACCCGAATCGTGACCCAAAATTGACACCCCTAGCTACAATGTCCAAAAGTAATGCCTCAGTGGTGTTGAATGTAGTGTAGCGGCAGTGTTTCCTTTGGCATCACGATGCAGAATGTTCCTTTGTAGTTTTTATCTTTGTTGAATTTTTACTATATAAAAATAATTAAAACAACACATTTTTACTAAATTTTAGACATAATAAATATTACATAATTTTCACTTATCAAATTCTCCCAAGCTTAAACTCTTACTTTCCCTTAAGAAAATAAAAAAATATACATTTCTAATTAATTTAATAACCATTATTTACCCTAAACTATATGTTCTGAATATAATCATTGACAATTAAATTTTTAAATGAACGAGGATCTTTTTCTTTCTCATTTAGATTAACTTTAGTATTGCTGGGTAACCATTTGAGAGGCCTATTACTAACTGAAATTACAAGCTGACCTAATCGACTTTTCAAATTTTTAACAGAATCAACTTAACTTTACAATTGAGTTCTTAACTGCATCATTATATCTTTCAAATATAATTTTTTTTTTATTTTCAAACAAATTATTTTGATTTAATCATGATATAGGATTAATGATGGGTTGTTGGGGATTATTATAAATTTCTCCTTGATTATTTTGACCAAAATTGTATTAATTATCACCATCAAAATTATTTTATCAATTAATATTAGAATGATTCATCCAATCTGGATTATATGTATTGGAGTTTTGTCCTCCAATTAAATTCACATTTTCAATCCTTTACACACCACTATCTCCAATAAAAGTTAAATCTTGATCTTCCAATTGCATATATGATTATATTGATCCTGAACTGATCCATATTGTGTTCAATTTCTTGAAAACTACTACAACTTGTGTAGTCAAAATTAACAAAGGATCCGATTAATAAATTTCAACTATTCTCTTAGGATTTACACTTTCAGCAGGCCACTGAAAATTATCAGTACCCATTTCCTCTATTAATTTATATGCTTTCTCAAATGGTTTGGACATTGAAGATCCTCTAGTTGCAACATCTATGATTATTTTAAGATATCATACCAGTCCATTATAAAAGATCTGAATAACCAGTCAATTGGGTAAGGCGTGATGAGGGCATTTCTTGAGTATTTCCTTACATCTCGTACAACTTTCATAAATTAATTCTTCTTCAAACTGGGTAAAAGATGTGAAATCATTTTTAAGTTTAGTAGTTTTTGAAGGAGAAAATACTTATTAAGAAATTTATGAGCCAACTCATTCCAAGTGGTTATAGAGCTTAGGGGTAAATAATTTAACCACATCTTAACTTGTCTCTTAGTGAAAATAAAAATAATCGAAGGCTAATAACATCATCATTGACACCATTATACTTAAATATTGCGTATATTTTTAGGAAACTAACTAAGTATAAATTGAAATCTTCAACAAGAGTTTCCCCAAATCAAAAATTTTGACTCATTTGAATTATGACATATTTTAATTTAAAATTATTAACATGAATAACAGATCTATTAATACTTTGATAAATTTCATCTAATAAAGGGTTAGCATAATCACTAAGAGGTTTATAATGATCTTGATATGGTACTAGTTCAGCCATTTTCAAAATATTGAAAGGGTCATTTTTATCTCAGAATCAAATAGCAAATGTTTCTTTCTAAATCTATGAAGAATACAACAATGAAAAATTGATGTGTAAGCTTTGCAGGAAAAGTAAATTTAGAGAGCAATCTTGTACACAACCCAAAAACTTCATAAATCATTGTAGTTTGATAATAACTCTGTCCTTCACTAATGTAGTAGTTTCACATGAAGTAATTCAATATTGGGGAAACCATAATTGCAACCTCAAAATTAAATCAAATATATATAAAAAGAACCGAAATGAGCTTGAGATTTGAATTGAGCTAATATAACTAGAATTTGCTTGATTTACTTGTGGGCTCCGAAAAATTCCATTTTAGGATGTGTGATCCCGGGGGAATTTTCAGAAGGCAGATTGGGTTTGTAGATAAGACACTACCCAGAGATTTCGCCCTCATTTGGTGAGGACTTTTTGATCTGAGTTCTGGTTTCCTATAGGCGCAAGCCCCTATAGTTAATTACCCTTCCTGATAATAGGAGAGAACTTTCGATTAAGGCTAGTCGTTCAAGCATTCACATAAGTTATGAACATATTGTATAATAGCAATAATTTAGGGTTTTGAATTTTAAAGTTTGGAATTTAGAATTTATCACCATAAACTTAAAACTGGTGGTGGGGGGAATGAAGACGAGCCCGATCAAGATCCCATGGTTCCGTCGTCCCGGGCTGTCATATTCCCTGGTCTACTTAGTCAGAGGAGGTAGTCGACCCAACCTGACAGAAGGCAACTTGTCGGCAGCCATGGGTTGCTTCGTCCAAGAATACCTTATAGACCTGGGTTGATATTTGTCTAAGGGGATATATCTGAATCCACCTTAGCTAATAGAGGGATTTATGCCTATCGAATATACCCTATGATTCATCGCTCAAGGGTTTGACGCCTTTAGGGAACATACGGGCTTTGGCCGTGATCGTAATATAATGGTGCCATTTTGCGGCAAAACCACCAGATCAGAGGGCACGTGCCACGTCCCTGTTGGCAAGAGACTATTTGAGGATGAATCAAAGTGATACACCCAACATAACATTTGCTCTTTGTGAGCTAAGGTTAATTTCAGATTTATCACCCCCGACAAATGGTTGCGGAAGGTGGATGATTTTTAGTTTTGAGTTTTTAGATGATTGATTTTATTTCAAGAAATTTAGACTTTTGTTGGATTTGAGATTTGACATTTGAGATTTGAAATTTGACCCCTCCGGTTGAGATTTTCGATCAACACGGCCATCATCGGGGTGATTTTAAAATCACTTATATTTTTGTAGGATTTTGGGAGACATTTTATTATTCAAGTCGTGTCGACTCCGGTCCTTTCAAGGAGGAGGATGATACTTGAATGTTTAGCCCACGCAGCATTCTCGAATCGTTTGATTTAAGACTTAGATGTGACGATTGGAGCACATGCGGGTTTTTAGTATTTGACCCTGCGCAGCATTCTCGGTCATTGGTGTTTATGCTTTTAACATATTGACCGGAGCACATGCAGGGATTGATTTTAGTTTAAGGGATCATATTTAATACATAAGGGGTATTTTAAAATATTTAAATATGATCAATTTATGAGAATGATTTTTATTTAGAAAATGCCCAATATTTCACTTAAGGGCTTACGAACGTCTTCTGTCCGCTTGCACACATGTTGCGGATTCGGTGGTGTTGTTCTTATTTAGGTTTTATTTGTAGCACATAGAAGATATTCCTTACATAGCTTGTAAGGAATGCTTATTCAATAGGCATTAGAAGATTGTGCTAGTGTTCGTAGGAGAATTATCTTATCTGCTATAATTTATCCTATTCTTTCCCGTAGGAGATCGTGTCTTTGCTTGTAAGTTAGTTATTGTGGGCACTACAAATTCCCTATTCATGCTCATAGGTGAATCGTAGCATTAACTAGAAATTCCCCGCTTCTATCATAAAACAGACTAGTTTGTGTTATATGAGCTTCTTATCCATGTTCATAGGATAATCGTTATGGGTACTACGAACTCTCTTCTTCCATTTACAAGTGAGTTGTAGTATGATATTTTCCAAATAACTTTTATAAGGGAATTTAGAGAAGTCTTTCATTGCAAGATATCAAATGACAGTTAAGTGTCAAATGCTCTATTATTATATGTATTTCCTGAAATTAGAACATGTAGGATTTATTAAAGTTTCATCACTCATCACTCGAGAGTATATTTTCCTTCAATAATTTAGTTTCAAACATATTGTAATATGATGACAATTTTTTTTTTTAGAAATAAATGATTTAAAAGCTTTTGAATTAATGTTGATTAAACATTTTGAATATTTGACAAGATAATCCAACATCAACAGAGTCTATTTAAATTTCCATAGAAATCAAGATCTTTTATGATTTGATAATGACTCAAAATATATTAACTATTTCTTGGAGTGCGAGATCCTGATTAAAAGCTTATTTTGAATGTATCACATATCCATTCAATTTTAAATCGAGTTCATATTTGAGTCTAGTTCGAGTGTAGGCAAACAATATTTGATCAAAGTTTATTAAAATTGATTTTTATATTTGAATTATGCTCAAATCAATTTTAGATTTTGTAGTCCAAGTCCTTTAATGTTCACTGAAAATTTCGGCAGCCTCCCGGCGTCTCCTCCCCACCGAGGGAGAAATCGGGACGGCACTGCCGTAGTTCTTCCTATCCGGACCTAAGGTCGACGGCGTAGGGTCTTCGATTTCAAACCATCTCACCAGGATCTAAGATCGACTGTGTGAGGTCTTCAATTTGGAACCATCCCGGCCGGATCTAAGATGCGACGGCCGAGGTCTTCAAATTTTAAAACCATCCCGGTCGGACCTAAGGTACGACGCCCGGGGTCTTCGACACCTGTTTAAAAATCAATTTATTTCTCTCCATCTCTATCTCTTTTTTTTAATTATAAATATAATATTATATTATTATATATAACAATAATAATAATAAATTATTATTATCATTATATAATATTATATAACCTGTAATATATATATATATATATATAATATACAGAGAGATGGGGAGAAGGATCGGGTGAGAGCAAAGCCAGGAGTCGGGCTAGGGCAGAGGCGGAAGATCACGCACGGGCTCGGCGGGGCTCAGAAGCTGGTCGGCGATGGAGGCGGGTTCGGCGTCAGCAGACGGAGGTGAGTTCGTCGTCGGCAGGCGGCGGCGTGAGGACGGGATCGGCGGGAGTTAGGCTTGGGTGAGTCGGCCAGCGGTGGAGACAGACGAGAGCACAAGTATGAGCTTCGGTTTCTCCTTCTCTTTCTCTCTGTGCGTGTGAGTGCCTTGGAACCGAATGAGAGGAAGATTTCATTTTTATTTTGTGAGTATGTCGGTGAAAGAAGTCGGTGGGCGAATCGTCGTGTCCGATCCTAGGTGAGTCGGTGATTTTGATCGTGAGGTGGCTGTTACAGTCAACATTACTTTATTTAATTATAAAGTAATTTGAATTTCAATGGAGCCAGCCCAAAATTATTTTTATTTTTATTAAAATTTAATTTATTTAATATTTGATTATATATATAATGAAACTATTAATGAAATATATAATGTTTATATTTTGAATTAATCTCAAGCTATTTTATAAGCCTCAAAATCATGAAATTTTATTAGGTTCGGGTCTTGATGTAGCTCTATGTTCGAACGCCAGTAAAATGGTGCCACGTGCTCTTACTCTTTACCGTGCGGCCCGACGATTGGATTCGGGATTGCTATGTATTGACTGATTTTTGCTGACCGGGGTATTGCTAGGTATTGCTCGATATTACTCGGCAATAACGAGAAAAACTATTCTATCAAGACCAATACCGAGCAATACCTACCCTAGTTTTGCTAGATATTGCTCAGTATTGCTAGGTATTAGTCTTGATAGAGCGGTATTTCTCGATATTGTCAAGCAATACATAGCGATACCTAACAATACCGAGCAATACCTAGCAATACCCGAACATAGCAATACCGGGTTCTGGTCCAGGTCGAGTCGTCGGGCCGCGCTGTAAAGAGTCAGTACAAATTCCCTATTCATGCTCATAGGTGAATTGTATCATTAACTAGAAATTCCCCGCTTCTATCATAAAACAGACTAGTTTGTGTTATATGAGCTTCTTATCCATGTTCATAGGATAATCGTTATGGGTACTACGAACTCTCTTCTCCCATTTACAAGTGAGTTGTAGTATGATATTTTCCAAATAACTTTTATAAGGGAATTTAGAGAAGTCTTTCATTCCAAGATATCAAATGACAGTTAAGTGTCAAATGCTCTATTATTATATGTATTTCCTGAAATTAGAACATGTAGGATTTATTAAAGTTTCATCACTCATCACTCGAGAGTATATTTTCCTTCAATAATTTAGTTTCAAACATATTGTAATATGATGACATTTTTTTTTTTTTAGAAATAAATGATTTAAAAGCTTTTGAATTAATGTTGATTAAACATTTTGAATATTTGACAAGATAATCCAACATCAACAGAGTCTATTTAAATTTCCATAGAAATCAAGATCTTTTATGATTTGATAATGACTCAAAATATATTAACTATTTCTTGGAGTGCGAGATCCTGATTAAAAGCTTATTTTGAATGTATCACATATCCATTCAATTTTAAATCGAGTTCATATTTGAGTCTAGTTCGAGTGTAGGCAAACAATATTTGATCAAAGTTTATTAAAATTGATTTTTATATTTGAATTATGCTCAAATCAATTTTAGATTTTGTAGTCCAAGTCCTTTAATGTTCACTGAAAATTTCGGCAGCCTCCCGGCGTCTCCTCCCCACCGAGGGAGAAATCGGGACGGCACTGCCGTAGTTCTTCCTATCCGGACCTAAGGTCGACGGCGTAGGGTCTTCGATTTCAAACCATCTCACCAGGATCTAAGATCGACTGTGTGAGGTCTTCAATTTGGAACCATCCCGGCCGGATCTAAGATGCGACGGCCGGGGTCTTCAAATTTTAAAACCATCCCGGTCGGACCTAAGGTACGACGCCCGGGGTCTTCGACACCTGTTTAAAAATCAATTTATTTCTCTCCATCTCTATCTCTTTTTTTTTAATTATAAATATAATATTATATTATTATATATAACAATAATAATAATAAATTATTATTATCATTATATAATATTATATAACCTGTAATATATATATATATATATATATATATATATATATATATATATATATATATATATATATATATATATATATATATATATATATATATATATATATATATATATAAAGTATCACTATATACATTATATATTATAATATATATAATATACTTTATAAGATACAATATATATATTAATATACAGAGAGATGGGGAGAAGGATCGGGTGAGAGCAAAGCCAGGAGTCGGGCTAGGGCAGAGGCGGAAGATCACGCACGGGCTCGGCGGGGCTCAGAAGCTGGTCGGCGATGGAGGCGGGTTCGGCGTCAGCAGGCGGAGGTGAGTTCGTCGTCGGCAGGCGGCGGCGTGAGGACGGGATCGACGGGAGTTAGGCTTGGGTGAGTCGGCCAGCGGTGGAGACAGACGAGAGCACAAGTATGAGCTTCGGTTTCTCCTTCTCTTTCTCTCTGTGCGTGTGAGTGCCTTGGAACCGAATGAGAGGAAGATTTCATTTTTATTTTGTGAGTATGTCGGTGAAAGAAGTCGGTGGGCGAATCGTCGTGTCCGATCCTAGGTGAGTCGGTGATTTTGATCGTGAGGTGGCTGTTACAGTCAACATTACTTTATTTAATTATAAAGTAATTTGAATTTCAATGGAGCCAGCCCAAAATTATTTTTATTTTTATTAAAATTTAATTTATTTAATATTTGATTATATATATAATGAAACTATTAATGAAATATATAATGTTTATATTTTGAATTAATCTCAAGCTATTTTATAAGCCTCAAAATCATGAAATTTTATTAGGTTCGGGTCTTGATGTAGCTCTATGTTCGAACGCCAGTAAAATGGTGCCACGTGCTCTTACTCTTTACCGTGCGGCCCGACGATTGGATTCGGGATTGCTATGTATTGACTGATTTTTGCTGACCGGGGTATTGCTAGGTATTGCTCGATATTACTCGGCAATAACGAGAAATACTATTCTATCAAGACCAATACCGAGCAATACCTACCCTAGTTTTGCTAGATATTGCTCGGTATTGCTAGGTATTAGTCTTGATAGAGCGGTATTTCTCGATATTGTCAAGCAATACATAGCGATACCTAACAATACCGAGCAATACCTAGCAATACCCGAACATAGCAATACCGGGTTCTGGTCCAGGTCGAGTCGTCGGGCCGCGCTGTAAAGAGTTAGAGCACGTGGCGACATGTTATTGACCTCCGGATATAGAGCTACGTCCGATGTCCGAACCTAATAATTGTTCCGGTCAGATCAATTAAAATTTTATCTCGAACTTCAATTTATTGACTTTATTTGAGCATAATTAGAAAAAAAAATATTTAATCTTGAAGCGATTTTTATAGTTTACTAATGTGCTAAGCACGATGGGGAATTAATTCTTCAAAAAGGTTCTTTCATCATAATTTGAAAAGTCAGCTGTGTAGCCGTTTCTGTGGCGATATGACCTGACCATGACAACGCGCACAGCGTCGGCCGGCATCGTCCCCTTCATCTCTCGCAAGCTTCGTCTTCCTCTGTTAGCAACATATATAAGCCAAACCGCTCCATTTCTCTTCAAACCCCAGAGCTCATTGAGCGGAAGCGAGAGAGAGAGAGAGAGGGATAAAGTAAGAGAAAAATGGCTTCCAAGTTGAAAGTCGATGAGCTCCGAGCCAAGCTCTCACTCCGAGGTCTGGACACTACCGGCACCAAACCCATCCTCGTAAGCTTCATTTCTTTTCACTCTTCTTCTCTTTTTGAAACCCTGGAACTCATTTGTTCCGATTCCAGGTTAAGAGGCTTGAAGCGGCGTTGCAGAGCGAAGAGGAGAAGGAAAAAGAGGCCGATCCTGCTGAGGACAGCCCTTCAAATGGGGTATCGAATGGCCAAAGGAAGAGGAAGAGGGGTTCCAAAGTCGATGCTGATGATGAGAAGGAGGAGGAATACTTAGAGGAAGAGAAGCTGGTGAAGTATACTGTGCGTGAGTTGAAGGCGTTGGCCGCCCAATTCGGAGTTTCGCCGACTGGAACGAAGATGGAGCTCGTCAAGAGGCTTTCAGGTGTTGCAAAGATCCCAAAAGAGACCGTTGAAGGTGAGTATTTCTTAATTTTGAATCGCTTGTTTCAATGCTGATTCAGCTGTTTAAGTTTTTGGGGAACTTAATCTTGACATACGTTTATTTTTTTAGTCATTCGGATAATTACATTATATTGTCGCTCAATTAAATTAAATAAAAAAAAGATCAGGACCTCCTCATGAGTGCTAGAAGATTATTCATAAACAACAAGATATTCAAATTCTGTTTTGCAGATGATGAATTTGAATGTTGTCTTGTGTAAGATTACTCTGTTTTTAGTCTATATGAAGTATCTGGCGTTTTATATATGACCAAATGAATTGTCTTTTAATTTATGGATTTTATCTTGTTGTTTAAGAACAGTTTTCTTACACTTATGATCAAATGTTTTTGAGTTCCTCATCTTTTTTTTTTTTCCTATTGAGTTCAAAGTTTAACAAGTATTTTTTTTATGATATCAAATGTTCCCTTGGATTTAGATTAAGGGAAGAAAAGATAGAAGAATGAGTGGATTGCAGAATCAACTGTTGTCTGAAATGGAGTAATAGGTATTATCTGAAAAAAATTATAGGATTAAAAAATAAATAAAAATTAATTGAAGGGAATTGCATGTATTCTACCTCAAATTTTACATTTGTGGGCAAAAGAGGAACAATTTGATTTAAATTATGATGTTTTAATTATAATTGTTAGAGGAGGTGCCTGAAGAGATTGAAGAGGAGAGATTGATCACTGCCACCAAGAAGGGCGGTGCTGTTTTGGACCAATGGCTTCCAGATGATATAAAGAAGAGTTACCATGTCTTGCAAAATGTATGTAAATCTCATTTCATTTGATCAACCTTTCCCCTTATCCCGCTTGTTGAAATATTTGAGATTTTGTTTAATTATTTGTATTTGATTTTATTTTCACGTTTGAACTTGGTTGTGCATTTTTATACAGTATGAACTCAAATAAGTGTGGTAGTTGGTGAAACATAGTATTATCCTCTCATTGTAGTGATGGTAATGGGATTGCAGAATGCAACTCCAAATACACATGGGAAGCGACATTCAAAAACACATCTTTCTGCTATGCTTATTGTATAATTTTGAAGGCATCTATTGTTATTTTGTATGTTTAACACCTAAGTGCTTATTAGATTGTAGGGTTTATATTTTTTGTTTTATATTGACCTAGTGGACTCTTCCCTGTAAACCAGTTTTTCCCTTAACTACCATTGGATTTTTTCCATATCAATGCAGCCTAAACTTGCATATGATGTTGAATCTCAAACTAAAATGATGAGGTTAGTATCACGCTATCCTGAGTATGAAGCATAGAATTTATGTTAGTAGTTTGAAATTTTCTTATGCAAGAAGCTTTTTGTTTTGTTATAATGAATTTGAGTGACACAAACAATGAAAAGAATCAGGTGCAAAACATTGAGCAAGTAATTTATGATTAAAAGCCACACAAAATTTCTTGAATTTCATTTAATTTCCTAGACTTTCAAGTGTAAAATGAATGTAAATATTTATATGAGCTTGATGATGTTGACGTTCTTATCATTGATATTTGAAAATTGTTGTGGTTTTTTTTTCATTGCATAAATGTTTTGTAACATGCTTAATGCTATTTATTTCATTAGTGAGATCTTTATTTACCTATACTGGTTCAATTTAGGGAGTGATTGTAATTAATCTGGATAACATGAATTTTTTCTAGTGTCACTATACTTACATGATAAACTTATTTTCTATTAAGGGGCTGTTTGGTTGGCTAAAAAATGAATGTAGTGTTAAAGGAATACAATGTTAAAGAAATATTTTGGAATTGTTTTAGATGAGTGTAAAGTAAATGCTGGTGAATGTTTTTTTTTTTTTTAAGTAAAATGATTGTAGTTTAAAGTCCAAAGATATTGGTTGCTGACGGCGGTGGTATCGGCGGGTGACGGCCGGAGGCCAGTGGCGATGATCAAGCGAGTTTGCTTGTAGTGTTAATAGTTTTCGCTCAAAACTGGATGAGTTTAATTTACCTAAAAAATGAACCAAAATGGTTTACACTACATACTTTACTACACTTTGCATTCCGTTTTCATCCAACCAAACACCAATATTTTCAAAATCCCTGCATTTGGGAATATTTTACACCAATTTTACTTTGAACCAAACAACCCCTAAACAAGAATCATTTTTTTGATTGGCTTTTATGGATGCTTTGGTCAATATCATTTCTCTGACTGCATAATATGTATAGTTCAGTTAGGTATTTTTTTTTTACAGGATGAGTCATTCCTCAATTTTAATCAATTTGGAGTTCAAATGATGAGCTGTTTTTTTTGGAGATTAAATGATAATCTTTTAGTTAGTTGATTGACACTATCTATGTTAAAAAATTGATTTCTTTGTTGCAGGGAGGGGATTTTTATGATGCGACATTGAATCAAACAAATGTTGGAGATAATAACAATAAGTTTTATATAATTCAGGCTTTAGGTTTGTTCTATCCATTCATAATTTTTTGCATACTTCTTTTCTTATAATTATTATTGGATAAAACTATAAATTTTTCTCTTTGTTTGCTTTTTTGGTTGTTATTAATCCTTTTTTTCCGAATATTTTTTATTCTATGATGTTTTTCTTTCTCTACATTTAAGTTCTGTGCTTTCCAGAATGACATATAATAAGAAACATTGGTCACGAGGAATAAAGATTTGTGACATTTAGAACAAACATTTGACCCCAAACTTTTTAAAAGCATGCATGCGCAAGAATATTTGGAACTGATCTTTATGCTATAAATATAAATAATAAGGATTTTTAGGATGCTAAATTGAATAAGACAAATTTTGGAGACATTATTAATAAGTTTTGGATGATTTAGGCTTTAGGATTGTTCTACATGTTTATAATTTTTTGCATATTTCTTTACTTATAATTATTAATTGAGAAAATTATAGATTCTTTTCTTCGTTGTCTTTCTTGGTTGCTATTGGTTTGTTCTTTTCAAATATTGTTTACTTGTTGTTAATTTCATGTTTTATGGTTAGTTTTGTGTTTCTGGAATGGCATATATTAAAGGAGCATTTAGTCACGAGAATTACGAATTTATGTCATAAAGAAGAAATATTCGGACACACAACTTTTTAATAGATGCATGCGCAAGAAGATTTGGAAATGATATTTATGTTATGATTGGTGTCTGGCTTAGTACATTTTTGAAGGGCTCTTCATTTAATATTATCATATCATAAACTTTAGAAGAGAAATCTGTACCACATGATTCGTTCAATTATTTGAAATATATTCAGCAATGAGGAATAGAAGAGCGGTATCTCCAATTGTGGCAGATTTGGCATTCAAGTTCCTGCATATGTCATTGCTGTTATCACTAATTTCTGGTTAGCGATACATCATAATCAAGCTATCTGGCCATGCCATCAATTTCTTGTAATCGACCATTACTTTGAATTATTTTATTTATAAATGGATAAGGTTCCTTTTTAGAGCCTACTAAATTCTTTTTCCATTTTATGTCTCACATTTTTTTACTGACATTACAAAAACTTACTGAACTCCCATTAGGCTGTTGCTTGTTTTATATTCTTCCTAGCAATGCCAATTGTTTAGACCAATGGTTACTTGAGTCTGCAACATATAATTAACTAATTTACACATTTGAAGTCAGAAAAATCTCATACTGGTTAAAGTTCTTGTTCTGCATTCTTATATCTAAATTTCAGTATTGCAACTCACTCTTTCAATCATAGACTATTTCTTATAAAAAAAATTTATCACCGTGCACTTGACTCAAGAATTATGAAACATAATTTAAGGGATTCACTTTATAAATTTGTGGCTTGATAAGGGGGAATATCTTTTTTGACTGTAGATTTAAGGGATAATTTGTGGTTTGGTGCTCTATTACTTCGTAACAATAGATTTTTGGGATTTCTAAATTTGAGAATTGCAACGCCTTGTTCCCGCTTTACTATCTTACATTATTTAAGATAAAACAATTTGTCACTGTGCACTTGTCTCAGAGTTATGAAACATAATTTAGGATTTCATTTTATAAATTTGTTGTTTAATACTTGAGAAATTTTTTTTTTTCACGGCAGATTCAAGGGATAATGTGTGGTTATGGTTCTACACTGCTTTTTAACAATAGATTTAGGTAGACTTTCATGTGGCTTGATGCCCAGGAATATATTTGAAATCTCCATGTAATACTAAATTGCAGAATCTGATGATGGCTTCAAGTTCATGGTTTACTGTAGATGGGGCAGAGTTGGAGTCAAAGGTCAAGACAAACTGCATGGTCCTTTCACACGGGAAAGAGCAATAAACGAATTTCAAATCAAGTTCTTTGAAAAGACAAAGAATCATTGGTCCAGCAGAAAGAACTTTGTTTGTTATCCTAAATGTTATACTTTGTTAGAGATGGACTATGGTGAAGCTGGGGATGAGAAGGTAATTTGTTATAGATTTTATTTGAAAGCTTTTGGATTTTGTCATTTTATTTTTATCGGCTAACTGTAGCTTGCATTGACGTTTGTTAATATTTGTGCCTTTGCTAATCTTTATTTGGCCTGCTTCCATCAGATGCCACCTAAGATCATAAAATCTGTTGATACTCAACTTCGAGAGACAAAACTTGAGGGTCGTATTGCAAAATTCATCTCAGTTATTTGCAATGTCAGCATGATGAAGCAACAGATGCTTGAGATAGGCAAGCCGTTTATATGCATTTATTTGCATCGCATTACTTGCACTTCATAGTTTGTCAATGCTAGAAAATTTTATTGGGATGATTTAGATACACTTACATTATTGAATGAGTGATGCGTTTGTTAATTAAAAACAGCAAGCAAAGAGAAGTAACATCATATCCTTATCGTATGTATCTGATCAGTCAGGCAGTATAAAATATGGATAATATACCCCCGCATTAAGAATTTATTCTACTATAATTGTTCATGCCGTTTTTGAAGACTGAGGGTACTTTAGAAAGAACTTAGTGAACTTGGTTGGGAAGGGGAACCTGAAGCATTCTTGTTTGTCCAAATTTATTTTGAAATATTTAATCTCCGGTAATTCTCCTCCAATAGCATATGAAGGCACTCATCTGTTTGGACTACTGAAGATATCCTCATTTCTTGATGGCATTGTGTACCATTCATGCTAGTGCAAGTCATTGTAGCAAAAGTTAAAAGGTTCCCCAGAGATTAGAGGACGGACTCATAAATAAGAAATTAAAAAAAAATAAATATTCTTAATTGAAGCTGATTTTCACCCTTTCTTGTCAATGCTAGCCCTCATTTTCTTGATGACCGGATGTAAACTTCAAATAGAATGATAAGCCTTGGAGTAGTCCGGCGATTCCTAAGCTGAAACAGGAGAGGGGGTGTGATTTCCTTCCTTCCTCCCTGGTTGAGTTGGACCCCATGGCTCCCCACAACCATGCCCTTCTCCATTCCACCTCTCCCCATGCCCGGGTAGTCTCCCAAAAGGTTCGGCCTCCCTCCTCCTTGTTGTCCTCCCATCGGAATACCCCGATCCGCCCACCAAAGGAACCCCACGTGGCGGTCCTTGATGAAAAACACTCTCCCCTTCATCACCGTCCTCCTGAATCTCCTTCCTCTTGATTCCATCCTAGGAATTACCGGTGATGCTTTTCGACTGCATATCAAACATCTTTTTCATCATACCTTTTAAGTTTCCAAAGCGGTTCTCAATGGTTGAGAGTCTTCCCTCCACCCCAGAATATTTTTCCTCTACTCCGACCTTGAGTTGTTCCATCACGCCTTCTAATGCATCCATCTTCTTTGGTGTCATTAATCGGATCTAGGCTACAATAGAAAAAACAACTTGGTTTTCCGCCCAAGAAAGTGCTATAATACCAATTTGATACGCCTTGGAGTAAATTTCTGTGAACACAACATGAAGTTCACAGAAAAAAACAGTAAAAAACAGCAGAATTTGGAAGAAATAGTGGCTTATTTTTTTTATTAATACTTGACAATAAATAAAAGATACAAGCAATGTACAATTAAAGAGGTAGATTGTATCTCCCAATCAACCTAGATGTTACTAGGAAGCCCTCACAGAAAACTACAACGGAAAAAAAACTCAATAAAAATATTACCCCAATACAAAATAACATCTATATAATCCCTCTTCTTCCTTCCAAATCAGCCCTAAAATATCTTTTTTACCTTAATTATATTCCCTCTCTAATTTGAATTCAAAATCCCTCCATTAATTCCTTCTTTAATCCACCTCTTTGCATATGGAATGATTGGCTTACTAGGCCCCACATGGGGGGCCAAATCCCATGCTGACTTGCCTCTTGCTGCTAGTCCGCCTTCTGGCCGCTGGGTCGACTGCAGGACCGGCCATAACATATAACTCCAGAAGTATGCAATTATTTAGGTTATAATGATTTATGGTGTTATTAGCTTTGAATAGTTCATTATGTTTTTCATCCGCAAGATCCTAAGAAGTTAGGATTTATACATGTAGAGTCTCATGTTCTTTAAGCAACCTTGTAAACTTTTCTTCATGTATATGCACTGTTTGTGATAAACTAACATGCTCAAAAAATATTTTTTTTGCATATTTGAAGCTTAGGCTTTCTAGCATTGGATATTCATTGAATTTATTAGTTTTATTTATAACTGGCTTTTTGCTCCCCTTTTTTTTAACCAGGTTACAATGCTGAGAAATTGCCCCTCGGTAAGCTTAGCCAATCGACAATTCTGAAGGTAAGGCATGTGCTTCAACACCGTATTTCTTTTTTTTAGGATAAAGCGTTTTCTTTTATTTTTCTTACCTCATAGAACATTGCTTCTAGTTTATTGAACATGATAGACTCTGATAGATTAGTTGGCTGAGAGTTTCGTCCAAACAAAGGAATTTAAAAAATATAGGAATTTTCCAATAGTTTAGTTCTCTTTTATTTTTGAGCAACCGAGTCATTGGTGTGCTCATGGTGTTATTTTGATTTTTAAGAACCATATTGTTTGCCTTCCGAAGGGTTAAATTATAATTGGAATTTAGTGCTTACGAAACTTTATGATCACCAGTAAAGAGCTATTTCTATTTTGTGTTGTATTCCCTTTGAATAGTATAAAACGAGAAGAAAAGATTTACAATGCAAGTGTGTGTTTCTTGTCTATTTTATTGTACGCAAATATATTTAATCACGATATCGGTTGTAGAATATGAAACTTCTGTACTAGTTATTTTTATTATTTTTTCTCATGGTAAATATTAGATGGTTTGTTAGATCATATATTGAAAATAAATTAATTCCTATAGATTTATTTGATTTTGAAAATTTAGAAAGAAATTAGTTAATCTTTCCTTGTATTGGCTCTTCAGCATCATCTTCAGCCTAATCTCAACAAATTTTGATCGGTTTTATGAATTATTATTCATTGCTTATTATTGTTGCACATTGTTGCTGAAGTATCAACTCTTCTGTAGAACTCATTTTGCATGATCGATAACTATGTTATCTAGGTTTTACTCTTTACTTTTCTAGTCCTTCAACATCAAACATCAATGATTTCTTTATAATCAATTACCCCATAAATATTTTCCATATATTTTGTAAAAGAGGGAGAACCTAGTCATCCATAGGTGTTTGTTGATTAATCAGGAAAAACATTTGTTTAGTTATATTATAATCATTATCTCTGCAATTTCATATATATCTGACGTAAGGCTCGTGATGTACTTTATCACTTCATATTGAAATTATAATTTTCCTTAGAAAATCAAACCTCAGCCAATTTTATCTGGCTTGAATTGAATGCTAAATATGCTTAATGAGAACCTCTACATTTTTACATTAGTTAAATCTGATAGGTTTAAATTCATGACATTTACGAAATACTTGTGATTCATAATTGCACAAAAGGTGCCATTGTAAGTACATAATTATGTATTATATCACTTTGATATGCTATTCATTAGAAAATTTTATATGAAACTGAATTGTTTTTAAAGTAAATCGATAAAATTAAACAGAATAATTCTCACCAAAAAGCTATGATGCACCGACACGACACGACGACACAAATACGACTCAATACGGATATTGGACACGTCAATTATTGAAAATATTGGACATGAACACGGGTTGGATGCGGTATAATAAGTTTTATATTTTAAAAATAGTGTATAAAAATTGAATAAGCATTATATTAAAAATAATTTAGAAATAATAAATCATTCAACTAGAATTTCTATTTAAAATTATTAATATTAGGTTATCGAGAGTCGAGCTTCGATGCCGTGTATCAGGCATCAAGAAAGGAGACGACAATGATGCCGAGAGTCAGGAATCGATGTTATGCAGTAAATATCGGACGTCAATGTCAAGAGGTGTCAGTCGTTGATGTTGAGAGGGCGTTAGTTGTCGATGTTAAAAAGACATCGGATAAGGATGAGCTATCAAGTTGTGGGTGTAGAATTGTTAGCGTCAAGCATCAATGTCAAGACAGTGTCAGACTTTTGATATTGAGATGATTTTAAAATATCGATGTTGTAATGACGTCAGACGTCGATGTTGAAATGACATAGGGCATTGTTGTGAAACCAAAATCACGATCGACAAAGGAAAAATGAAAATGAGAATATTTGATGAATGTGGCATTGCGTGCGGACGATTGATTTAACGTTGAGGATATGAACTAATAATTTTAATTTTAATATAAATAAATAAAAATTATAATACAAGTAATTATATTTTAAAAATTATTAAAATATTTAAGACACGCGTGTTCAATTTGTATTTAATATTTTTTTAATCGGACATATTTTCAGCGTATCCGGCACGTGATAGAGGATTATCGAACGTATGTCGTGCCGGACACGTGTCAGACATTGCACAACTTTTTGAGGAGAAGCGTCGGTGCATCATAGTAAAAAAGTAAGAACACACAAAAATTATCTTTTGTTTGCATCTTTTCTAGAATATAAAGGTTGGGGCATACTTTGGAAAAAAACTGAGAATATTATACGTAAAAGTTCAAATTTACTTCTTGTCATGTGATATTTAGCTTAATAATACATCATTTCCATTCTTATATATATATATATATATATATATATATATATATATATATATATATATATATATATATATATATATATATATATATATATATATATATATATATATATATATATATATATATATATATAATTTTTATGCTTAATTTTCTTGCAAAGTAAACAGATTTTCAAAACACTAAATAGTCAGGCAATTTAAAACCTTTTCTTTATATATATATATATATATAATATATATATATATATATATATATTATATATATATATATATATATATATATATATATATATTAAGGAATACTTGGTTCCATTTCTCATATATGAATGCTAATAGGCCAATGCCATTAATTTTACTGAATTCCCCAGTGTATTCATAACAATTGATTATTGAATCTTCTTTTGTGCTTTGTGTTTATGAAAAATTATTGGGACCAATGAGGGCCTAGCTGTTGATTTTATAGGCCTTAGTTTCTTGTATTTTAACATTATATGGTCTGAGGCATTTTATTATCTATAAATTTATGAAAAATTGCTTTTCCTCCGCTTAGAAATAATGGTGAGTCAAACAATTTATGTGAATGAGATTAGAGCAGGGGAATGCACAAGTCAAAGCGAACCTCAGTTGTCATAACCCGGCCCAAATGCTCGAATTAACGAGGCAGGAACAAATAGTCGGACGATTAATACATTTTTTTCATAATTATATATAACAATGAAGAGCCACTAACACTACTTGTACATTGAATATACATTTAAACATAACTTATTTTACATTCTTTCATTTGAGCGCCATCTTCTATACACAAAATCCTTTCTTTTAGCCATTTCTACTTATCAAAAAATTTACTTGAAAAAATTAATTTAATAGAGTAAGTTTATTAAGTAAACTTAGTGGATATTCACCATTTCATATACAATAGTTAGTAGGGGTGAATTAGGGGTGTCAATTCAGGTCAACGTGTCAGGTTTGGATCGAACCCGACTTGACTCGGTCGTAAACGGGTTGACCATAACCCGACCCGATTTTATAAACGGGTCAGGATTGTCAACCCGTACCCGACCCACGTGGGTTATGGGTTGACCTGACACGACCCGACAACCCGCTATTTTTTTTTTAAATTCTGGTTTAATAAACGGCGGACAAGCGTGCCGGATTAGGCGGCCAGGTCGAACTCTCAAGGTGCCTCGTGTAGTCATGCGGCCGGATTGGATCGAGGCGGGCATGCCAGATTGGGTCAAGATGTGTAGTCGAGGGCTCAGTCGCTCGAGGCAGCGGTGCAACGCGACAGGTTTAGCCGGCAGGATTGCTGGAGTCCGGACGGTGCAGCGTTGATGCAAGTCTCGAGTGACGCCTGACGTGATTGATTTATGTAAAATCCTGATGAGGCGCTGACAAATCCGGCACGGTGCAGCCTCGATTCCCCCCAGGCAGAAAAAATTAAAACAGGTAGGGCAATCCGGGTCAATATTGGGTTAATCTCTGGTTGTCGGATCAACCCGAATCCGACCTGTTTTTTCAAACGGGTCAAAAATTCGAACCTGAACCCGACTCGTTTCGCAAACAGGTTGGCCCAAACCCGAATTTTTCCAGGTCAGGTTTCGGATCGTGTCAAAAATTGACACCCCTAATAGTTAGTCATATGAAATAAACATACATCTTTCTTCTTTATCTTCCTTAGTAAATATAATATGCATTTTCTTTCATATGTCATAAGTTTTATAATTTATTTTTCACGTAAATTACTTCATATTCTGTTTCATTTGTCCATTTCCACTTAACATTCCTTTCATTTTCATTTGATATTTAATCTATTTTCATTTTCATTAATACAAGAGCACCGTCTAAATGTACCTATAAAGGTATAACCATTTTCATTTTCATTTTCTTTTTTCCTTTTAACGTGCACATGTACGTTGCTTCCCCAGCTAGTACCATACGGGATTGAACTTCTGTAATTTTGCATGCATATACCTTTTCCTTCTTTTAATTGCTCTCCTTTTCATTTAAATCATCATTTAATTTGCTCCATTTTCCTTCACATATTATTATAATTTGTAAGAATATATATATATATATATATATATATATATATATATATATATATATATATATATATATATATATATATATATATATATATATATATATATATATATATATATATAATCTTTGTAATTTAATCAATATCGAGTTAATTGTATATTTAATATTGAACTATATTAAGTACTTTAGATGTATTATTATGTTCTATAAAAAATCATGTAGCAAATATTTCACCTTTCTATTTCTTTTACCCTTCTCAAATAATGTATTCATATAATAACCATCAAATCAATATAATGCTATAATCATGTAGTAATTTGATAATTAATAGAAATTGATATAACATAAAAGAAAATCTGACTTTGCTATAAAACAATTGAAATTACTCACTTTATTTCTCTTCATTTTTTAATTTCCTTCCAATCTCGAGCTTGGTATAGACTTCAAATCACTTTTCTCTGTTCACTTATGAAAATATTTTGCTGTTCCAAATAGCATTGAAATTCATTAATTATCACTAATCAATTTCACAAAATTAAATGTCTACCTAACACTACTGAATTGATTTGATATCCCTAAGGGAACTTCAAACACATAAAACATTATCAGAAGAAATTTCTAAATTTATTTCAGTCATTTCAAGGACAACTTTCTTATTGAATAATATAACATAATATTGAAGAAATCTAAATCCTCCACAATCTACTCTATCCATCTCTAACATACAACAACCAAAACCACATAAAAGAAGAAAAATAAATATCTTTTAAATCAAAGAAAGTTGCCTCAATAAATTTCTTCTCCACTTTCACTGTCAAACAAGATTTACTTGTATTCACCTTCCACCTTCGTCAGATATAGAAAAATTTTAAACTCTGAATTCGATCTCTCCCTCCAATTTCTTCCTCTGCCTTCAAAAGAGATATTTCCTCTTTATTAGATTTAGTTTATGGAAGAAATTTCACCAAATATGCAAAAGATCGATAAAATACCTTCTTCCATCTTCTTCTTCCTCTCAGCCACTTCTCTCGACAGAAATTTTCTCATGCGATTCGCTTCTTCAGGAGTGAGCAAATGGTAGTTATTTCGCGTGAGGAGTCGTTCCATTTCATTCCTATATGCATTCCTTTGCTCAGAACTGCGAAACGAACCCGTCCGAGGCCTCCGAGCTTGCTTGCGGTCCGCCCAGGCACGCTCTATTCGCAGCTCCTCTCTGTTGTTCGCACGGTTCAATTATTAGAAGCTGGTCGGTTCAATTGAACTGGCTAGTTAAACCAGCTCTTACATCAGTAGTAATGTTTGGAATAATAATTGGTTTGCCGGGTTCAATAGGAATTCAACTCTAAGCAAGGATGAATTGTTGAGAAAATTTCAAGTAGCTGACTCCAAATAGTTTTCATAAGGCAGCTGCTGCTGATAATGAATATTGCTTTCATTGTTCCATTTCTAATTTCCACTCATGTTTATAAATAATAAAAGTATATATCTGCACTAGTTTGTTTGATCTTTCTAAAAGTTCCATGGACTTACTGAATTGTATAGGGCTATGATGTTTTGAGGAGAATCTCTGACATGGTTGGGAAAGCTGACAGGAAAAAACTCGAAGAATTAAGTGGGTAAGCCTCATCTACTAGTGTGGTATGGTAGGTGCATACCTTTTGTAAAGTACAATTAAGTAATGATATTTTTCTTATTTAGTATTGTGTTGCACATTTATTTTAGGAATCAATTTGAATTTTTCTATAAAGATTTGACACATGTTCCTTACAGTTCCGTACTTCGTTTGTTTTCAAGTTTTATGTGCCTGATTGCAGGCTCTACTTCAATTTGGGTTTCACAATCAACGCTAAATTAGCTGCAGGTTCAACCTAGCAAACCGAGAACTTCAAGTTTTGCCACGTCTTGAACAACATTTAGAACTAGAACCACTAAGGACTTGTGATAAAGTTTATCCTTTTTGGCTTTTCTGAGCTTAATAGGTTAGCAGTAGTGATATAGCTAAATTTAAAACTCTATAGATCCAAAATCATGCAAATTAAATGTCAAAAAGTATTTTAACTTAGGGTTGAACGTGCAGGCAGTGTCATACATGACATGAGACTGGTGCCTTATTTCTCGGTTCTTAATAGGTCAACAATTTACTACAAATTGACAACTTTTGTATTTTTATATGGGAACAAAATACTCGTCTATTTTACGTGCCTTACATAGGGAAATAAATGATAATGATGAGATTGCTATGGGCTGTAATACGAGCATTCAGGTTGGCTAATCATTGTTGTCAAAGGATCTAGAATGGTCTCATTCTTATATTTTTTTATAAGTATATTTTGAAGAATAAGAAAGTTGTATTTCATCACTGCTCCATGGGTTATTAATAGAAATTAATTTCAATTTGCAGGGAGTTCTACACTGTGATTCCTCATGACTTTGGTTTTAAAAAGATGCGTATGTTCTAGTACCTTTGCTTGTGTAGTTTTTTTTTTTTGCTAAACCATAATATTTTTCATTGAATTTCTGTAGCCCTTAACTAGCATATATTGCTAATAATGTTGCAGGCGAATTTGTGATTGACACTCCTTATAAAGTAAAATGCAAGTTGGAAATGGTAAATTTTAGTTAAGCATTTCTTAAATTTTGTGGTTATACATTTTCTATGAATTGATTGCTACAGCCTTATCATAGTTCTCTCAAGTCTCTCAAATCCTATATCTCCCAAAAAGATTAATCTTGATAATAGATTATCTACTGAAGGCACAGACTGCTCTGAGAAACAACAAATTGTTTTTGTTTTTATCTAATTGATATTCCAATTTCCAAATTTCCTTTCTTCGGCATTTATTATCTTTTGATATCTGATATCTTCGAAATAATGGAATTATGGAGTACGTGCTCTCCTTAGCAATACAGTTAAGCTACGGCTTTTGGGATTTTGTTAGAATCTATGATTGTTTTGGATATGAAGTAACTTTGTAATTGGTAACTGTTAGAGGGCATGCATAGTGGTTCAGATAGGCTTCAACGGACTAGTGAGTTCTTTCTTATTAACATATGAGTTTAGAAACTTTTTAATGTACCTAAATTTAGTTAATGATTTATTTGATTTAGGTTTACTATAACAAATTGAATGAAGCTTGCATGAGTGCATTAGTTTTTGCCAATCAGTTCAAATTCATACAATTTTTGGTTTATTTGGAGTATTTTACAAATATATGTATTTTACATATATCATTATTTTTTTTTTTTAAATTTATATTTTTTGGAACTTCCCATGGCTTATGCTCACTTTTTTTTTCTTAAGGTCTCAGCTTTAGGAGAGATTGAGATTGCAACTAAGATTCTAGAAGATGATGCTGAATCTCTGGTATGCTTGCAATGATTTTCACAGTGCTCATTTTCAATCTTAAAGTTTTGAGTTTTTACTTATTACATATATCTAGATGTCTACTTCAATTATGTAACAAACTTTTGTCGTTTTTGAATTAAATTGTGCATGAGCCCTTCTCAATAACTTTATACTTTGATGCTTAGAGCTGTTGTCGATGAAGGCATTGCTACTAGAAGGTTAGTAACGGAATAAATTATTTTGCTCCCATAGATCAAAACTCAAAACATTTTAGATCTTGAAATCAACTTTTTTCTGATTTTGAAAAAAAAAAGAACTCATTTGTGAAATTGTTGAAGAATTGGGATTCTAGTGGTATATTGAACTAATTTATCGTCTACTAGTTGCCCTCCACTCTTTATGAGTTTCCATACATATACCATCTCTATGTAATTCCAAGTAGGGGATGTAATCGAGTTGAGTTGATCTCGAGTCATTGCTCAAAGATTGACTCACATATATCATAATTCACTCAAAATGGAGCTAGAGTCGAGCACAAACTTGACTTGCTTGATACATAGTGAGCTTAAGCTCTACTTGTAAGCTTGAGCCTGACTTGGTATTTTGAGCTTGATGTTTATATAAATAAATAAATAAATAAATAAAGCTCAAATCTCATACATGTCTGGCGTACACATCGATGTCACTGCTCTCCGCACGAAATCCCTAAAATCCCGTAGATCTGACGCCCTGCATCGCGTCTTCGCACATCGAACATTGCCTCCCATGATCTTCGCACGTTCGCCACGATCTTCTCTGCCCTCATCGTTAAAACAAAACCAACGATGATTCATCCTTCTTCTACCTCACGCTCATTCCGCTTTGCCGAACTCCAGATATCGTAGCTCCCTTCCTCTGATTTCCCTGCTCCCTTCGAATCAAGCCGTCAAACCAGGCCTAGCTCACGATCGAACTTCTCCAACTCCATTGTCGTTCGAATACCTCTGTAAGTCGAACCCTATCTCGCAGACTTCACAACAATTTTTCTTTGCCTTCTTCAACCATGTTCCTTCCATTTTTTGGATCGGAAGTAGCAACCAAAGCTTGCTCACTATGATGGTAACAACCTTTTCTCTTTCATGCACTTCTTTAGACAAATCCCTTAAATCCGACGGCCAAAAGAGGGAAACAGAGGATTTAACTTGCTGTGAGATTTAACAGTTCCCTAAATCCTGTTTAACAGGATTTAACTCAAATCCTGTTCAAATTCAACATATATTCTTCTTAAATATCGCATAAATTTTATTCTTAATTATAATTAATGTTAGTTATAGTTAATTATAACTAATTATTATTAATTATAATTAACTTAAAATAATTTTTGGTTAATTATGATTAATCACAATTTATTTTCATTAATAATTAATTATAATTACTATAATTAATTAATATTTATTATAATTAATTATGATTAATTATCATTAGTTATAATTAATTACCATCAATTATAATTAATTATTTTTTATTATAGTTAATTATGATTAATTACTATTAACTATGCTTAGTTACATTTAATTAAAAAAAAGAAACATGCCTGGACTCTGGAGGCTCGTGCGTCGTCGACATTGACCTCGACACAGTCTTCGACTCAGTCGACGACACTACCATTTTTACCCCGACACAACCGACTAAGCCAACAACATTGCTGACATTGTCATCTTGACGATTGCCAAGGTAGAATCTCCCAAACTTGAAATCTTACCTTCGACGCACGTGGCACATTGAGAAATCACATATAGACGTTTTTCTTAGCGTTGTAGGAGGGAACCCGGTGTGACACCTGTAACGAGGTATATAGATCATGTACACGCTTTTCTTAGCATGACAGGGACAATAAGTACCTGTGTGTGCATCAGTGCCTGCGGGGAAATAGTTGTGCATTTCAAAGTAGGTAAAAACAGGTAACCCTAAAGACCCATATACGCTTTTTTTAGCGTGAGAGTCTGGGGGAAGGCCCAGCTCCCCAAATTTTTCCCAAATGGGGGATATGCTGGAGTGTTGATGAAATTTAAAGTAAAAATGAACAAAATTTAGATGAACAACAGGGAACCTGATCCAAGTTGAATGGCAGGGAATATAACTTGAAAAAAAAGGGAGCTGGACCCTAAATTCTAAAATGCACAATTAAATAAAAAAATTCAGGTGCCCAATGATAATTTAAGTCATTCAAATAAATATAAATGAACAAGCATGGAACTCGTGATGAGCAAGACCCCCAATTCTCACAAACATTCAATCAATTTCAAGAAAATATGCACAGTGCAATATGCAATAAATGCAACAATGCTCTCCAAGCTTATTCAACAATGCAAGCAGTAGTTACCGAGCATGCAAGAGATGTTTGAAGGCTCTGAAGCAAGTATAACTTGTACACAACTTGCCACCACAAACAAGCACAATATGCTGCCTATGAATGATATTGGTGGACATGATGCAGATCCAAGGATCTCCTTACAAGCACAATAAAGGGGATTGCAATAAATGTACAAGTAGAAAACCTACGAATTGATAGTTCATATGCAAGATGGATATGACACCAGCTAAGTGACTCTCCTACAAGCACATTTAAGAAGACTACAGTGTATTCATAAGTAGGGGATCTATGATGTGACAATACATATGCAAGCTGAAGTCAGAAGCTCGCTCTGTATAGGAACCCCTGCAAGCAATTATGGGAGATATATTGTGCATAATAGTTCATCTACGGATGATGATGAGTAACCTGTAGCAGATTTTAAATCATCCATATAGCTGACAATCATGAAAATACATTGACCCCTTGCAAGCAAGGATCTAACAAATCAATGTACAATGTTATCTTGAAAGCAAAATCACAGATGTGCATTAAGCGACTATTTTCTAGCTAACATGCGCAAAAAGGAAATCAGTGGTGAATGTGATTCAACTAGTAACCCACTTCAATATGCAGTTGAACAACTTAGTCCGCTTGCAAATGATAATTGTACGCTTATGCATGCAACATATGATAGATGCTGGAGCATTCGTACAAATAATATCGTTGCATCGTCAAGTAAGTGCATCGACCAGCTGCAAGCAAGAGTAGAAAATGTACAACAGGTACAAACACCTACGAGCTGCTGTAGGAGGTCCGCTACATCCGGTACATGCTGTTGACTAACAAGTGTAGGAAAATCAATAATAAATGCATTTCACTAATAGTCAACAACAACATGCAGATGAGCACGTTGGACGTGCAATGATTTTGATGATGCCCTTACATTCAATGATAACCAAACATCTAGCTGATGCACAAGCTCCCTGTAGCCGGGTACATTAATTCACTTGCAAACAACAATGCTCTCTACAAGCACCCACAACAACTATGACTGAGATGTTGCGAATTTGCTAGATCCCCTATAAGCATAGAAACATGCTCACTCTACCAGGACTAGAAGTTTTGTTGTTCAAGTACAATTAAATCCTCAAATTGATAATTTTGGAGGTTCCGATAGTGACAACTGGGATAAGGGCAACACGATGTAAAGAGGATGACCATTGATATATCACTAGATGAAGGTCTTAGTTGTGGCACTAAGTGTGCAAGATTGAATGATTTTATGAGTGATTATGTAGAATCAAAGTATGAGCACTTGAAAAAAAGTCTCATTCTATCATCTCTTTAGAAACACTGAGGCTCCCGAAAATATGCCGCGCTATTTGGGCGAAGACCCAGAGATGAAGTCCCTCAACTCAGTGTCCTACACGTGCATCACAAATGCATAGAATGGGCCCTCTAATATATCATTCTGGAGCTACAAAAGAATCTTCCTTGCCTCATACATGTATCAAATACTAAAATGATATTGTTATAAAACTATCCAGTGTTTTGTCTTGTTCATGCTTCGAGGGGAATATCTTGTAGCGAATTGAAGACAAGAAAATGCAACAGCGTATCAGTCGAGCCTTTAGTTTCATCAGATGAGGATACCTCATTTATCACAAAGCAACATCATGTCGTTTGGATGTCCTTATCCAGTCTAAGTAAAGATTGATTGACTTATGAATCTGACCTCTAAAGATAAAAAAGAAGTTTATAGGACTAAGTGGTGCACTTGTAACTTATCAATGGAAGCTTAATGCAACTTATGTCATTGCTGCTACGGATAAGGATAAAGCCTACATTAGAATAATGAAGTATCTCATGGCTACGTCTGGTGACAATGCTATAATCCACATGTAAGTAAAACCAGAGAATCAAAAGTAAAAAATCATGGGACATTGAAGCGTAGCGCCACGTCATTGGATCCGCAACACTTGTATGAGCGAACAGAAGGCTCCTACAAGCTCCTAAATATAATGTTGCTCATCTTCAAATGATAGTTGCTCGCACAATTGATTAGTGCCAAATATTTTAAGATGCCCTTATACACGCATTGTAACATGCGTGATAATTCATTTAAACATATTATTCAGCATCACGAGATGCATTTCAAAGTGACCTCTGGCATGCATTTGTAGGATGCCAGGAGGAAAGCCCGAAGGCTTCACTTTGTTTGCGTTTTAAAAGTGCTGAAGAGTGGGAGCTTCTGCAGAATGAGTGAATCCTGGGAAACGATGCGAACGATGATGTCAACATCGAATATCAGATATTTTAGCGGGATTTATGCAACATCTCAACGAGATTTTTGGGACTCGACGAGCATGAGGTATGTAGGTCAACACATACATAGAATGCACTTGAAATATGAAAAAAATGCTCGACATGAGTTTCATAGCCTCCATTCCTCTTTGCCTTCACTTGCAATGAATCGCCCGCCCATGCAATGTGTGAAATGTGATTAGAAATTGGGGTATTCATTCATTCTTTTGTAGTGAAGGAATCTAGATTCAAAATTTGGGTATTCATTCGAGATGTTAAATGAGTGGCCTGACAAGTGAACTCTTGTCAAACTTGTACTTAGACTCAGAGCATAAATGTTGTTATATGGGCTTGAATTTGAATTCATGTCTCAATAAACTTAACTCAAGAGGTCGTTAACCAGTTGTGTTCTAGCTAGCTCGTGAATGGCTTGGCTTGCCTCATCGCCTAATTCCTGGCATGAAACCTAGTTCTTTTTGTCATTATTCTAGAATGCGTCACTTGTAAATCATATGGCATTGGATTCTTTACACTTCTTGTTGTGATGTCTCAGTATAACAGCGATCTAGAGAGTTAAAAGAACTAGGGAACAGAGTTCTGCATACAATTTTCAAGAAAAAAAGAAATATCTTGTGGAGCATATAATGGGTTGAATTTGTGCCTATCTGTATGTACAAGTAAGAAAAGGTTTCCCAAAAAAAAAAAAAAAATCGTAAGAAAAGGTTTCCAAAATGTAGTTGGTAGCAGAGTACAATTTTCATTTTTGTTAGGTTTTCCTTAAACTTCATTTCAAACTCATTTCTTCGATTGCTGGCAAAAGAAATCTGACATAAAGGAATCAACACAGAAATTTTTTCTTTTTGAATGTGTAAATTGCTGCCATGATTATTTGCCAACCCATTTTTTAAAGGATCTACTTGAATATATGCATCTTAATTTTTTTTCACTTGCTTTGAAGGGGCTTGTTTGTTGAAAAAGGTTTATCTGCCAACCAAACAACTCATAAATAACAAACCATTGTACTTTTTTTTTTAAATTTCTTTGTTTAGTTTGGAATGAACCCGTAATAAGCTTCGAAATAAGGGCTGTCGCTGGAGTTTCTGAATGATCAAAATGTGAAGATGATGGAGAGTCCTATGGTGAGGAAGATCCTCTGTCCTGGAATTTCAATGTAGTATAATATCAATAGATTAATGATGTTTTGCATTTTTCTTGTGTTTTATGACAAAGATTCGCGCTCATTTAATAGAATAGTTATTTCCTCCATGAAGTTGAACCAAGAACAATGACTAATACTGATGAGGTCATCGACAGACATTTTAGGCAGGTTTATCGGCGAAGAAATCGTAGATCGACGGCTATGATCGGGAGCTTATATTTTTGATGTTATCATGTTATTTTATTTCATGTATCTTTTATTTTCATGTACTAGTGACGATTTCGCCCTTATGTAGGCGTAGTGTCTATTGTAGCCCAAGGGGCATATGAGTCTTTTCTCTTTTTGTGCTTTGAGACCTTTATAAAGGGGTCTCTTCTTGTTGTAAGAGGTTAATGATTGATTAAAGAAAATTTTCTGAAATTCCTTTTGTCTTCTTGCTTGAGAGCTTGAGAGAAAAGAGAGAGGAGACGGTGAGGCTCCGACCGCAATACCCAACAGCCCGCCCCGGCGAGCTCTTGGTTTTCCCTGTAAGTTGCTGATTATTCTCTTCCCTACCAATCCCTTCCTTCACCCGCCCACCCCCCTGCAGCCAAAATCCCGAAACCTCCCTCCCAGCTCCGCCTGGACCCCCTCACCCACGCCCCTTCCACCCGTTGTGCCAGGGAGCCGCTCCAGCCACCCAGCCGAACCGCCTAGCCAACCCGCCTCCTTCCCTGGGAGAAATCTGCCGCCCAATTCCTCTGGAATTTCAAAATTCCTGCAGTCAAGCCTCTCATTATTTCTTTCCAAATGTAAATCCCTACATTAGGAATATATCTAATTGAATTTCACTCCAATTTGAATTCTAATTCCAACCTCCCTAATTAATTAAATTCCTGAACGTTACACTTGGATTTAATTAATTAATGGGGCCCACTACTTTATAAAATTTTCCCCCTTTTCCTCCTTTGCTTGGCCGGCCCCAACACATAGCCTTTTCTCTCTCTATTTGCCACATAAGCACCCATTAATTCCCCCCTTAATTCTCCCATAATAACCGCCCATCCTAATTCAAATTTGGGAGGTTTCATAGCAATTAATCTCCCTCCAACCCAAGACAAAAATCTGAAATTCAAATTCAGATTTTTCTTCTCTTGTTCTTCCCTAGCTCTTGGCCGACCCTTCCCTTGCTTCCTTCCCGCCTTGCCTCAATGTTGAATGGCGGATCCGGAGCTTGAGTGGGGGTTAGTTTTCCACGCCGACGGGAGCATAGATATCCTACGATCGCCTTGCTTCGACGTCGGATTTGAAGACGAAACCACAGTCGAAGAATACTTAGAGCGAGTCGTTCCAATCCTCGCAAGTATCTTTGACCGACGATTTCGTGGCTACACGTGGACGATCATTGGACGTCATCCACCACCACCTTCTCCGGTGAATACTTTTCCGGCAACAAAGTCTTCCATCGCCTTCATCATAGTGGTGCTCTTCATCCTTGCATGGTTCTTTATTCTCCGCTAAAATTCAAGAGTGAACGAGGGAGAGAGAGAGAGGTTCTCAAGGTGAATTTCTTTATTATTAATTGTGGGATTGTCGTTATGAGCATCTAAGTGTTTCTTTTATTTTGGAATGATAAGATTGATTTGGTAAACTCAAAAGCATATCTTCGCCTAAGCAAGTTAACTACTTTTGAACGATTTAATCCTTGACTTTTGTTGGTAATTAATTTGTGATGACAATGTTTTGAATAATCTTCATTTTAAATTCTAATTGCAATTCCTACGTTGATTCACATCAAATACTCCACATTTAAAATCTTACCATTTACAGAACTAACTACTTAAGGTTTTAAAATGATATACAAACCCATGAATTTGCATATTATATTGATATACAAATTTTGGTAGTTTTGTTGTGCTCTTCAATAGAGGGATTCAGTTTTAATTTTTGTAATCTGAAAGATTTTTGATGTTATGCTTGAAATTCTTCCCAATACTTCGGATGAATTCTCAAGCTATCAATTATTTGTAGAGTATGAAAGAACACGAATATGCTGGCTTTAGTCCCAGTGTCTTCTTGTTCTTGATTCTTATTATAGTCAGTTCCTTGGGCATGGTTTGACTGTGATTGCATTGAAATTAATGTTTCAATATTTTCCTATTTAGTCTACTGAATTAATTTATCTTAATTATTATGAGGTATAGGTTACTCATGTGCTCTTTTTGATTATTCCTGTGCCGAAATTATTTTGTATCTTTTCTCTTTATTATATTGTGTAAGAATGCATATATGTGAAAAGCTCTGTTCCCAAGATTGTACCAAGCTTACTCATTCATGTATGCTAATATATAATCATGCTTATTTCGGATGTCCTTCAATTTGCAACATAATAATGAATGACCTTTTATTTACCTGTAAATGTGGCGATTGTAAGTTTTGTACCCTAAGCCATTTTTAGAAGCAAACTTTCTTGTGAAAGTTACCCTGTTTTACTTTATTTTTGCAGGACGATCCTTTGCATTCTCACTATCAACACCTATGCTGCGAAATGACTCCTGTTGAAACTGACTCGAAGGAATTTCTTATGGTAAATATTGCCTTCTAAATCCTTTCAATGAACGTGTGTCTATATGTACTATGCGTAAAGTATTATATATCTTCCATTGATAAAGAATTATGTGTTTTAATTCAACCCAACTCTTTTTTCCCCAGATGTAGGTTATAGGAAAAAGAAAGGATTCTTATGATCCTAGACTAAAGTCTAAATAAAATTAAGGATATTCTGATATGAAATGTCCATGCAAAACAGGCCACCATGGTGCCACGTTAAATAACTAATTTGCAACTAGAGCAATTTTTAAATTCATGACGTGGTGCAATCCTCCGTTTTCCATTACCCATTTATAAATTTCTTTTCTCATTCAATATATTATTTTTTATTATGTTTATGATCGCATATGTTGAAATTGGTGGTGCCAAAGGTTAAGATTTGCGGAAGCATCAGCAGTTCAAGAGCAATATGTAGGAGTAGACACAAATAAGAAATATAATTAAATCACAAACTCAGTTAGTATTTACATGATTCGACTTCAAATAAACCTATGTTGACCGAAAAGATTGATAAAGTTTCCATTAAATTAGAAAAAAGAGATCTCTAGAATTTTACTTTCTTCTTTTCTCTCTAAATTGCCTGCTTTTTCTCAAAATCAAATTGACTAAACTAATCCTCACAAAAAAAAAAAAAAAACTGAGAACTCTGAGCAAAGTCAAATATAGATAATGTATTTTAATATATCTTTCTATCCTTTACAGTTTATTACCTTTGACTCAACTCATCTGCGCCATTTTTTTTTGTTTAACCAATAACAACCGTATGATCACATAAACCAAGTCCAACACTTTGTCGGCTTTTACCTTCAGTTTCTTGCACTGTAGACCACATTGCTGGCAGAGAATCTAAAACCTTGATCGTTGATGTGATCACAGGTGGAAAGAGATAGCAGGGACTATACTTTGCACTACTGTGATTAAGTAATCTCTATTTGTAATATTCTGTCCATGCTCATAACTCAAAACAGAGCAAAGATAACATATCTACTACAACGCTTCATGAGTAGGAGCAGATTAATCATGATGCATGAATATAGCAACAGAATTTTAACTTAGAAGTTGTCCAGATGTTTGTTTTCAGGAGACTATCAACGGAATTATTCAGAAAATAATGTGGTAATTAATATTTAAAACATAGCATAGATGCATGCTCTACCAAAAGATGAAATCTATCACTAATCTGAGATCATGTCTGATAAGTGGATACGTTGGTAAGTTGGTTGCATTTGAGCATTCATGAGTCCATCCTGTTTTCCATTTGGCAAATGGAAGTTATGAGAAGGCATTGTGACTCATACCCCTACCACCCAAGCATAGTAAACAAATTCATTAAACGCATGCATACATTCAAACAAATATACGGGCACACACATACTTACAAACCAAATTTACATATTATAAAAAAGAAAGAAATAACACATGTACAAGCATATTTACATATACATGTACATGCAATAAATTTAAATATATGCATGCAGATATATACATAGGTAATTTGGTTAGAAGGTAAATACCTATTCTAATTGTGGGCTCCAAAAATTCACGCCCCGGCCTCTCCATTGATCTCCTGCCATTGCATGCAACATTGGTACATTTACAAATGGATGCATCTCTCCATAAACGCATTAGGGAACTGTGTGCATCTCCCGACAAGTGCGTTAGGGAGATTTGTTGTACTTGCATAAGTGTGGGAGATTACTGTATGCATCTCCTAACAAGCGTGTTAGGGAACTGTTGATATGGCTGATATGTTGTAGCAGCTATGAGGAGATGTATATAGCAATCTCTAACGCGCTTGTCAGAGCACATGTTGCGGCCTCTCAGTATCTCCTCATGCTGCTCCAACCTATCAGCCAAATCAAATGTATTACATCTTCACACCACCAATAGACACAATTCATTCAACATCACTCTGAGATAGTGGGAATAAGAAAACATTAAACGTTCAAACATAGAAGAGAAAACTTATGCTAGGATTAAAATCACTAGATTTGAATATTATTAGAGTCGCGTCATTCTCATTTTGGCATGCTTTCTTCCTCTTTATTATTATTATTATTATTATTATTATTATTATTGGAAAATAGTATATTTCCACTGTCCGTTTTCTTGAGTTAAGGAATTTAACAGCCAGCCACAATGTTTATACACTGCAAAGCACATAACTACTTCCCACTTGATCACGTAAATTAAGTAATTGGTATTATAGGACAATTGAAAAAATACCTATTACTTTGAGGTCTTGAACTATTGGCCGTCCAATGATAGATACAAATGTTTGTAGTTTTTTGCCTATGGAGAGGTATTGTATACAGCTTGGTTTCTTGCTGAGAATTTTAGAAATCCAGCAAATCTTAGGTTTTACTGAATTAATTATTGGTCTGTATGTTCACATCCTAATCCTTACCCATGCCTTCCATATGAACAGGTACAGAAGTACTTGAAAAACACTCACGCAGAAACGCACTCAAGCTACACGGTTGAGATTGTACACTTATTTAGTGTTTCAAGGAAAGGTGAAGTTGAGCGTTTCAAGAAGGTGGGTTTTAAATTGGCAACTTTCAATGACTTTAACTTATAAACCTGAACCATTTATTTCTTTTATTAGGCATAATAACTTTTTGCTTTCTTATTTGCAGTTCTCCAATCTAAAAAACAGAATGCTTCTATGGCATGGCTCTCGCTTGACAAATTGGACTGGCATCCTATCACAAGGTTGAGCTTTCATTTCGTTTTCAACTTGTCCAAGCTAATCTTCAACTTGTTAAAAAGAAAAATATAAATTTGACTTTTTTCTGCCAATTAACAAACTGCACTTTTTATTTATGCAATTATTATTGCTGTTTTGCTCGGTATACATTAATGTACTTCTTTCTGCATCTTTGATAGATTTATAGCTTATATTGCAACCCGACAAATGAAATGGACAAATGTTTTTGCTTCCTTAACAAAAAGAATCCCAACAGTGCAACCTCTTTCATCATACCATTCCATAATATATGTGCCCTTTCCAACTTTTATCGGTCTGTTCATTTGCTGTCATGAAAAGCAGTTGCTTTTTTTTTGTGGTATTATATATTCTATTGATGTCACAACCTAACCTGATATGATTCATAGACATACGGGTCATACCATATTGAATTGGAACAGGTCAAGTCCAAGATCTAAGTTTCGGGGAACTTTTCAGAATTCTTCCAATTAATATTTGAAACAACTAACAAAGCTTCTAAATAACTAAAATAGACTCTTCCACAAATTTTCTTTCATTTCATCAGCATGTATATACAGAATTTACACTATAGTACATGATTACATAGATCAAAACAGAGAAGTTGAATAAATAATCATGACTGTGCAAAAAATCATCAAAAATACTTATACAGACTCGAACAAATCAAATCATGGATGCTCATCTACTTAACGGGTTTTTTCCCTTTCCCCGGATCTAAAACAAAAGGCAGAATATGTATGAGCCAAGTAGTCAAAATAGCTCAAAAGGTCACACCCACCAATACCCTCCGACCCTTATGCCTCCCATCAGAACCATATAGTAGAATTCAGGCCTTTATGACTTCCTATGCATATAGCACCAAAACAAAACTTTCATAATAGAACTTTTACCCCACGTTAAAATTCCTCAGAATTATACAATTCAAGCAGATAAACATATATATTATTGTATTTCGGTACATGAAATATAAATAAATCAGTTTGCATAAATTCACAGTGTGCTATATCATTAGACTA
Organism: Dendrobium huoshanense; assembly: GCA_016618105.1. Taxonomy (NCBI): domain Eukaryota; kingdom Viridiplantae; phylum Streptophyta; class Magnoliopsida; order Asparagales; family Orchidaceae; genus Dendrobium; species Dendrobium huoshanense. Next base: position 74,318,997 of record CM028358.1, on the reverse strand, counting down.
TAATTTCAACAATTGAGGAATTCAATATTTCAGAAATTCACCAGATTATAGAAGATTGTTCAGAACATTGTTTAGAAACTTTAATTGTACTACAACATTATTTTTTGATATTAGATTTATTTTACAGATAGATAAAATAACTTATTTTTCAAATTAACATGTAGAACTTTTCCAGTAAACACCTAAATGTTCAAAATGACTAATTCAATGACATACAAAAACTTACACTATGAAAGTTTTGCAGGTATCAAGTTATTTCATGTTTTCCTTAACGAAATTATAAATTAAATCAAGAATATCTTTAAATTTTTTTGTATTGTTAAACATTAAGATAGGTATAATGTAACTTATCTTGAGCCGGACAACGTTTAGAACTGTGTTGACAGTAGAAAATGGGCCAATGTCTCCCAAACCTAGCCTTCTCTCTCTCTCTCTCTCTCTCTCTCTCTCTCTCTCTCTCTCTCTCTCTCTAGCCTGTTGCCTGAAGGGAGAAAATGGGTTTTAAAATATTGGAAATAGATATTTAATTATTAAATCTAAGCTTGGCGCCGCGCGCCTGATCCTTATCCTGCACCCCAAAATGCCCCCTCCCCCCTAAAAGGGCCAATGTTGCATCGCCGCCATCAACGCTGCAACACCCAAGCTAATTTGGTCAAAAGACAGAGAGTATGATGTCGTGGTGCTGCAAATTCAGTGTCGTGACGCCCGAAGGGAAAAATTATAAATTTCCCAAACACGCACACAAACCCCGGGACCCGCTTCAGACCAAATTCAAACATTAACATGCATACAAAATATTCCTAGACACATGCATTGGAAATTTAACAAGCTACCCTTTAACATATCAGATTTGAATGGTTACAACTGTACATGGATTTAGGCTTCGTTTGGGACGGCTTTCTTATGGCTTCTTAAAGCAGCTTTTTAATAAAAAAATAAAAAAAAGCTGCTTTAAGAAGCAATAAGAAAGCCGTCTCAAATGAAGCCTTAGTAGGTTTTACAACTCATTTCATTCTCAATTTTATATTATAATGTAATGCATTCATATATAATATATTAGACGAACAGTAACAAAATTTCATGTTTTCATACTGCTATCAGGATTACGGATTGCTCCCCCAGAGGCTCCAGTTACCGGTTACATGTTTGGCAAAGGAGTTTATTTTGCGGATATGTTCTCAAAAAGTGCAAATTACTGCTGTACAAGCCCTTCATCTCCTTCAGGGGTGTTGCTTCTGTGTGAGGTTGTTAGTCTTTTAATATCCTTTAAATGTTGTAACATTACATTTTATGTGTTCTATGTGACTGATTGAGCATGCAGGTCGCCTTAGGGGATATGGTTGAGCTACTTCATTCAAACTGTCACGCAAATCTCTTGCCAGAGGGGAAGTTGAGGTTAGTTTTTTTTTTTTTTGGCTCTCATTCTCTTACTAGTTGAGCAATACATTGTTAAGCATATTCGTGATAAAATTTGTGCTAGTTTTTGAGAACCGTTTAAATAGAGAAATTATTCAAAAGGTTCTCAAAAACTTTAGATTTATCTCATTACAATTATAATTCACCCTTTCTTTTTTTTCATTTTTTTTCATTGTACAACGAAGAATCGTGAAAATATGAAAGTCAAAGAATTCTAGCCCTACTTCTCTGTTTTCAAATACTTTCTTTAGTATAGAATTTCATCATTAGCATATCTATATCCCAATTATTTAGGTTCAGCTTCACGAAGTATTATTTTTCATTCATTCTTATTGGACGTTGCTTAAGATTATTTTGAACAACTTTCACTTCTGTTACTTCAAATATGCTCTTTCTATTTCCTACTCTGAATACAATCTGTTTTGGTCAAAATTATTTGGTAATTTAACCCAACTTGGTCCCCATACCAATTCTTTAAACAAGACTTAAATTTCTAGAAGCTCGTTATTCATCAATTGTCCAGAGTAGCTAACTCTTCTCTTGCCTGCTGTTAAATCTTGCTCCAATGGAACATTTCTACTCGTAAAGCTAGTTTTACATTTTTCATTTATGCAGGATGGGGAAATTTTCTGGAATCATCAATTAGTTTGTTGCAACTCATTAGTGCATTTTTTTTCTTTTCAGTACAAAAGGAGTTGGAGGCACAGCACCAGATATGTCACAGGCTGAGGTTCTTGAAGATGGTTTAGTTGTACCCCTTGGTCAACCAAAAGAGCAGGACGGCTCGAAGGTGATTGCTTTATACCCAAATATTTGAGATGATAATTTTTTTTAGTTTCCATCCTTAAACGAGCCGAATATCACCCAGCTTGGATCATGTTCCATTTGATTTTTTTTTTTTTTTATCACTGAGCCAAACATGGATGAGCTAAGTTTTGCTAATGATCTAAAAAAATCTTATTTTTTACATTAGTCAAATCAAATTGAACCGAGATTTATAAATATGGACTTTTATTAATGCTCATCCCATTTAATTTTTGGGAAATTTACATAAATACCATTTTATAACATCCTATTTACATATCTAACATCAAAAACTTTAATATTACATGCATACCATCCTATATTCTTATAATATCAAATATATCATTTATATTTCTTTCCTACCACTCATATTTGATATGAAAATGAACTATGGGTGATATGTATGTAATATTAAAGTTTTAGATGTTAAATATATAAATACAGTAGTTTTAGATGGTATGCATGTAAATCTCCCATTTTTGTTCAGGTTCTGCTTGCTTGACAAACAAGACAATATGAATTGTTATCAAGCTACGCAGCTCATCTTGATCTGTTGGTTGAGAGTTTTGACTATCAATCAAGAGGTCTTAGATTCGAGCCTATGTAATATGTGTGAGTTTACCTTAATTGACCTAAATGTCTCCCAAAAAAAATTTGTTACCAAGCTGAGAATGAACCCTAAAAAAAAAAAAAATTTACACCTCTAACTCCACAACCTAACTAATGGTATATCTGTCATTTCCAGGGTAGCTTGCTATACAATGAATACATAGTTTACAATGTCGAACAGATCAGGATGCGATATGTTGTACAAGTAAATTTCAACCACAAATATTGAACTTGGCCGTATTAGTCGATTGATGCTTCATCTGTTGCAGAATTTTTATCCCATTTAGGCCAAGTGAGCTAGTGTATTTGTAAGCTTCGTATCCCATTATCAAATTATCGAGGGGTTTTCAGCAAAAACTGGGCAGTATAATATTTTGAAATTGAGATATCTATGTCGAGCTTTCTCTGTATTTCAATGGTGAAACGTTTGATGCAGTAGCAGTATAGAAAGACTTGTTTTGTGGGTTTTAGTTAACTTGCTAAAGTTTTGGGAGGTGGTGCTTATGATTTTGGAATTGAACTCCTCTTATATTAGATTTATGCTTCAGTATTTAAACTTCATCAAAATATTATTTTGTTTTGTTTTTCCCTTACTGGAATTCAAGTTGAGCCCCAGACGAAGACTTTTAGTTGGTGATTGTCTGAGCTCAACTCATTATATCTTTGAGTTTGTGCTCGAATAGATTTGAAAACACCATTGGTTTTGTTCTATGAATGTTGCCTAACAATATATAGAAAAACTAATGCATGTTGTCATCAATAATGTTTGTTGTAATCAACAATTGCACGAATCATATAAATTATTCACAACTTCTCTTTTATATGCTACAAAAATTTGTATGATATTAAGATAATAAATTCTTTCTATATCAGCTGAGTGTTTTGTACCGTAATATATATATATATATATATATATATATATATATATATATATATATATATATATATATATATATATATATATATGAGCAATGATGGAGAGATTATACATAAAGAATTTCTAACAATTAATGTCACAAATAAAGGGATTTGCATCGCAAGCAACAATCATGGCGTCTTTGTTGATCTTCATATTAATATGAGGACCATATAAATGAAAGGGCTACTATATTGATTGTTGGCAACACAAAGTAATCACCAATCAATTGAAGCAGAGTATATATATATATATATATATATATATATATATATATATATATATATATATATATATATATATATATATATATATATATATATTAAATTTTTTTAATTTTTTTAAATAAAACATCAAGTGAATTTAATCCCAATTATTATACGTTTGTAATCTTAAATTTCTGTCTTGTTTTTAAGTTTTGTTTGGAACAATTTTTTACTATTTAAAACAATGTTGTGGCACTAAAATTTTAATTTTTTGCTAGAAAATTGTTTAAAGAAATAATAAAAAAGTTGTTGGAAACGACGCCTTAGTTACTATTATATCTAAAACAATTTATTTGAGCTGCCTATCAACTTTTCAAAATACGTGGATGGAGTTTGCCTAAAAATGTTGTTAGAAAAGAAGCCTTAGTTACTACACAGCTCTTCTTGGCTTATTGGTTGAGAGCTTAGACTTTCAACTAAGAGGTTTAGGATTCGAGTCTATGTGTATGCGTTGTGTGCGTGAGTTTGCCTTAAATGACTTAAATGTTTCAAAAAAAAAAAAGCGCGGATGGAGCCATGGCTCAGTGGTAAGAGATTAAAAGCATCTCTCATTTGATTCGTGCTCCAATTCCTTAAATCTGTAATTTTTTTTTTTTTTAAAATATTATTGAAAATTCATTATATAAATATAAAATACTAGTTTATGACTATCCATTATCCAATATACTGGTTTTATCAAAATCTTTTTTAAACTGGGGTTATTAATTACGCTTTTGAAAACGTTTAATTATTTTAACAATTTTTCTATAAAATTACAATTTGTTAGAGTTATATTTAATTTTTTTTAATTTATTTTCAAATTATTATAAATATATATATTTTTATTTTTACAAATATTTTCAGTTATTTTTTTAATTATAACTTAATACGTTGTTTCAAAATTTTATAAGGGGTAAATTATAAAATATATATATATCTATCTATATATATATATATATATATATATATATATATATATATATATATATATATATATATATATATATATATATATATATTCCGATGAGAAATGTTTTGACGATTTTCTTTTTCGGAGAAACGCGACTACAGTGCGACGGGCGGCAATCTTTTTAAGCTAGGCGATCTCCGGTCCGGGCGAGGGGAAGCTCGGCCACTAGGCCTTTAGCCATTGCTGTCTACTTGTTAGGGTTTCATCTACTGCAAAATGTTCAAAAAGTGAGTCTCCTATGCTCCGTTCGTGTTTCAACACGTTTCCTGGTCCTTTGCACATCTTCATTTTCATCCTATCCTCTTCATTCATTTAATCAGTCCAGATTTTGAGCTTTACACGCGTACCATGGGTTCGAACTGATTTCTTAGAAGTTTGCGTCGTTTCAAAAATTGTAGATGCGTGAAATCTATCTGGTTTTATGCACTGTCTTGGGTTTCTGTGATTTTTTTTTTTGGCTTTGTTCTGAGTAAGGCCTAGAAATTCTCAGTTAAATCGCTGATGCTGAGAGATGGATGGACAAAGAGATGTATAAAGTACAGTAACTTTTGGGCGTTGATATTAATTTGATATTTTGGAGCAGTTTAAAATTCAAGGGTATGTGTTTGTGAGTTTGATCTATGAAATAAGTGATAAGCGATTGCTTGTTGCCCGATGGACGCTAGCATTTGCGTCCATCCTGCTGTTGGGCTGTGATTTTACTGTTTGGCATGCAGGCTTAGATCTTTTTTTTTTTAATTATCTATTTGAGTGGATACTCCCCTAATTCCAATCCACGTAAATCCCCTTAATACATATTTAAATTAAGCTCTAAATCAACTGATACCATAGTTTTTGTATTAAATATGATAATGCCAAGACTTACTCATAATTTTACAAAAATTGTACTCCTGACTTCTATTTCAAATTTTTTTGAGGAAGGAAAAGCCAGGTCGCACAATTGGATAATTCGGTTGCACATGCCTGAGCTAGTTGGGGTTTGTGTCCTTAGCGCCCTAGTGTGATGAAATTTCTAATTTTTTCTATTAACAATTTCTTCATGCTTTGTCGAGCTTTGATTATATTGAAGTAGTTCATGATTATGTAGTTTTATATAGATCCATAATTAGTATCTTACTGATATTTATGTATTTTCTTTTGTTTTTCTTCACTCTTCCGTGAGAAAACAATGTTGTAAACAACCATGCTTATGTGTGGTTTGTGTGCATAGATAATCGTCAGGATTATCCTCCATAGAATGAGGTTATTTTAGGAAAAATTCCTTTCATTTACTGACTACTTGTAGCTTTTGAAGATTTACCTTGGAGGAAATATCAGCACAAAATCAAGTGAAAGCATCTGTGCAACGGAAGATTCGACAAAGCATTGTTGATGAGGTAAGTGATCTGGTTGTTTATTTTGTTTTTGTACTATTTATTATGTTGACCTAAGAGTCCAAATGTATGATAATTTCTCATCATTTTTGCAGTACCCTAGTTTGGAACCTCTCATGGATGACCTACTTCCAAAGAAATCGCCTCTTATTGTTGCAAAATGGTTAGATAAAAGTTTCGTTAATCATCATATCTTCATGTTTTCTATTGGGGCTTCTTATATTGTAGCAGTTATAATTTGTGGAGTATAATTGAGATATCTTATGCTGTAATTGAGAATCAAGCTTTGTTTATCACGGGCTTGATGCTCTTTTATGATTGATCTTTTAACTTCAATCTTTATTGTAAACTTTTCATGCATTTTTTGTTAATAAAATCATATGCCCTAGTATTTTGTGGATTTCTGCTTTATTAATGTGAAGAAATGCTTTGAAGATAACATTCTTAGGCTGGAGAGCAGATTTAACTTTTTCCACTTGTTATATAGAATAGTTTTAGATGATTAGGTTAAATTTACCTTATACTTCATGTTGGAATGGTTTTGGGTTCATTATTTCATGCAAGTGAGTTAGCCAAAGAGAGTATTGAACTAAAGTGCGTAAAGTTTATGCATGCATCTAGCATATTGTGGAAAAAAGGCATTTGAAACCGATGGATTGAATTGAAAATAAATTGCAATGTTTAGGGATGATGTAATGTTTGGCCCTAGGTCGCAAGAAGGGGCTAGAAGGGATGGAGAGGACGGAGGGGATAATTAATGAAGCAAGAGAGAAAATTAGAAAGATAAAGGTTGAATCATATAACCTAAATTGTTTTCAAACTATTCTGATATGAACAGCATCACATGGTAAAGACCTTGCTTCATAAAGGAAATATTTCAAGAAGGGAATATGAATGGAAATTTGTACTAATAGCTAATAACTAAATGATTAAAGTACCTTTATATACTTCTTGCATAAATATTTATGCAATTCAAATAAATACTAATTCTAAATAACATGAAATAAAAATCAAATGATGTAAATCATTTGTAAATGATTGATACTCATGGCATTCATCTTTAATGTTAGAAATCAAACAATAGTAGATCAATAGAAATTCTATGACGTGCTTGATGGCCTCAATCAAATCTTTAGGCTGCAAAAAATTCTTTTTTAGAGAGTAGTGATGGTAATAGCTCTTCAAAAAATCAAAAGAATGCAGAGCACCTTGGAAGTTCGTAGAATTAGTTTTAAAAAAAGGTTGATATGTATATCTAGTTAAGATGCCGACAACCACTCTTGAAGTAACATGCAAAAGTTACATTAATTGTAATCTAGATATTACGTGGTCCATATTTTCGTCCTATATAAACAAAAACAAAATTACTAAGGATAACTAGGTTTTGACCGTCCTAAACCATAAGTAACCTTTATGCTCGCATAGGAATTGCAAGTCGGTGAAGCATCGAAAGATAAATCATAGCCCTATTTCAAAAAACTTCCAAACATCTTGATGAGCTTATATTATAGTTACATATGTATGACAATTTTATTTTAAAACCACTAAAGAACTCGTGCAAATATCAAACAAAATATGCAATAAAAAAAATTGATTTGTATGCTTGGTTGTTGCAATGATAGCTAAAAGCTTTTTTAGGGCTATACTGTGAATATTTTGTAATTACGGAGGTAACCCAAGGAGTCAAACGACTTCTTTGAATAATAACAAACCAAATGGTGTAAATATCAAACACCATTACTCTCTAATTGTTGGAGTTGACAAAATAATAAACATCATTGAACCTTGAATTTCTTAACGAAAGATGATTAATGGAGTACAGCATATTTCTTGCTGATGATTCTTAAAGCATATATGTTCTTATTTCCAATACACATGCAATGCAATTTTCTGGGAAATTGTTATTCCTAATTACTTAAGAGTTCAGTTGTCTCTACATAATAGCTAGTATAACTCAATAGTTGGCTTTTTACTGAGGAGGCTAACCTTTTCTTTTCTGTTATTTTTAGTCAAAACCATCTGAATCTTGTCTCGGTGAACAACGTGCCTTTATTTTTCAACATTAGGGATGGCCCTTACATGCCAACTTTGAGGCTGCTTCATCAATGTAAAGTACAAACTCAACGAACTTTTATCTTTTATATAATTTTGTACCTGAAATAAAAAGTGCTGATTCAGATTTTTGCTTTTTTATTTGCTTCTCACTGTTAGTCATCTCATCTTAAAAGAGGAGCTTTTGTTCTTTGTATGCTATGCATAGAGGAACCTATTTCTTGTGTACGCTGCCTCCATCACTCAATTAGGCCTTGCACAAATTCACGCTCCCAAGCTAATAAATTTCATGCACTAAGCAATTTAGAGAGAGTCGCCTTATATGGTTTGGTCACATAAAACGGCGGCCTTCCAATGACCGGTTAGGAGGCAGACCTAAAAAGACTTGGTTAGAAAATATTAGGAATGACATTTCTTTATTAAATTTAAACGAGAATTTGACCTTTAATAGGACACAATGGAAAAAAAATGATTCATGTAGCCGACCCCACGTAGTGGGAATAAGGCTTGATGTTGTTGTTGTTGTTGTAAGCAATCATATTTTTGGATTTGTGCTATTAAGTTGTTATACAAAACATTATATGAACCCGGGATGCTCTAGTTAAACTTTCTTCAATATTGTTTGTTTGATACTTAGTGCGCTGTTCTCATTCTATCAGATCCCAATATAAGTTACTGGTGGATAATAGTGTTTGTAAGGTACTTACTGTGTTTTTATTTTTATCTCAGATCCCAATATAATGAAGAAGTTACAGGTGGACAGAGGTGCTGTCAAGTTTGTCCTTTCTGGTGCTAATATAATGTGCCCTGGTCTTACATCCCCTGGTGGTGCATTGGATGATGAAGTAGAAGAAGAAACCCCAGTGGTATTACTTCTTGCCAAGCTGCGACAAATATCCAGTAAAGTTAGCTTTTTGATATTTTAACTACTGCAATGTGGTGAAGTTAGGTTAAATATGTTATTTACGTTATAATTGTTATGATCCACAAAATTGGCCTGAAAAATCTGGCAATTTCAGAATACATAATGAACTGTCGAAACAACATTAAGGAAGCTAAAACCTCAGCATCTACATACCTTTTGTTCGAGGTTATAATCCCCACAAATACCCTTTATACTCGGTAGTGGAAGAACACAGACTCTTCCTGAGGTCACCCTACACCTAGTAAACCATGCATTAGACCCTTTCACTTGCCCTACATGTAAATGACCCTCTACGATAGAATTTCCCTATCTGACAAACAACAGCATATGAAGGATTGACTTTAAATTCAAAGTTTTTGCCCAAATTAATAGTTGCCACAAAAACCAATGCCCTAGTGATACTCATCAATATTATTTTGCAGTATAAAAATGAGCAGTGACGAAACTTGTCATATGTAAAGAATTAATAAGGGTATGAAAAATGCAAAACACACAAATAACTTGAGGTTCAAGGCATACATTCATAATAACAGAATGAATCTTGTTGACCCAAACATTCAAAACATGCGAAAGGAGCGAAAATTGGGCGATTCAAGTGGCACGTGTCGGCGCGACATGTCACTTGAAGATTCAAACGATCTCTGATTGCCAGACAGATTGCGCCGTTGGGATCACAGTGTCGAATTCGTCTAAAAGGGATGACCTTGCAGACAAATTGGGTGAAAATGATCAAAATTGGTGACCTACACCTGAAATCAACACGTGACACTGCCCAAATGACGTCTAAAAATGTACTTCGCCGTCACGTTCAGAATGTCAGCAATAGCCAAAATTGATTGTAATTTCGCTCAATGAAGATCATGCGTGCAAATCGGCGCAACTTCCAAGTCGAGGGCGCACATATTTTGAGAAAATGTGGCGAATTGAGGCAAAACCGTCATTTCGAGCTTTGTTGTTTAATAATAATGCATTATTATTATTTGTTTAACTCATATCCTATGATGCACAGACACGGACACGGGGACATGGATACAACATGACACGGACACAGGACAAGTCAGTTATTGAAAATATAGGATATGGATATGGGTTTGACATGATATTATAGTTTTTATATTTAAAAAATAGTGTATAAAAATTAAATAAATATAATTTTAAAAATAATTTGAAAATAGTAAGTCATTTAACTAAAATTTGTATTTAAAAAAATTAGTATTAAGATGTCGAGAGTCAGACGTCGATGTCGTTTATCAGTCACCGAGAGAGGAGATGAAAATACCTTTACTGCCAAAAAAGAAATGAAAATGAGAATATTCGATGATTGGGTATTAAGTGCGGACGTTGATTTGGCATTGTGGATATGAAATAATAAATTTAGTTTAAATCCCGCCAAATGCAAAAAATTATATTTAAAAAAATTCATAAAATATTTAAGATACACGTGTCGGACATGCGTGTCGAATTTGTATTTAATATTTTTAATCGGACATGTTTTCGGCGTGTCTGACACATGTCGGATGAGTGTTGAGCTAGTGTCGTGTCGGATACGGTGTCAGACACTGCACGCCTCTTTGAGGAGAAGTGTCGGTACATCATAGCTCATATCCATCATAATCCTGCTCCGGCTTCGATCAAATCCTTGGATTTTTGCTAAGATTTCACCAAAATCCGCTGAAACTTTTCCAATCGTACTGTTCTCCAGCTTTCCTGCAAAACAATGCTCGAGCTCGTCGTTTAAACCAGCACGAACGAGCATCATTTGTTTCGTTTTTCTTACTTCCTCACACCCAGTGCCGAACTCCACGGCTTTGGTCTCTTCCTCTTTTCCTGTCCCGTGATTTACAACAGTCACAGCTTTCACCCAAGCATCCCACTTGCGACAGCCAACCTTATGATCCCTTTAGCCGCAAGTAGCTCCAATCACGACCTCAGCACCAACGACCATCTGCTCCTACCTCGCGTTCGACTCTAGCTCACAATTCCCACACTCGACTGTGCTATGTCGATCTTCCCAACTGCAGTGAAATCCGTCTACCTCTTTTGAATCTCAGCCATTGTTACATCCGCCCAAACCCATGCCTAAGAGCCAAACCCAAACCTCTCTATTACATACCTCTTTTCCATCTTTCCACCTACAACAACTACACTCTTTAGCCCATTTCTCTTTATTTTAATATTATTAATAATATAGCTAATATTATTTATAATATTAATTATTATTAGTATTATTATTGTTATCTAAAAAAAAAAAAAGAAAGAAAAAAGAAGGAAACAAAAAGAGAGCTTTTTATGCATTGCAAGTTTTTCGCCATCACCGATTTCCTCGACATCGTTGGCCCTCGCCGTTAAGGTATAAATGCATTCCAAACTCAAAAAGGCCTAAATCATGTTTTCGACGCTCGCAACGCACCGAAAAATCACCTATGCACACTCTCGTAGCATGGTGGGAGAGAACCCGGTGCGATGCTTGCGGTGAGGTGGGTAGGCCATGTGCATGCTCTTGTAGCGTGGCGGGGACTACTTTAAGTACCCGTTTACGTGCTTCAGTGCCTATAGGGAAAGAAAATTATGAATTTCAAATAATCCTCGCTTCGGGCGGCACGCGCAGCACACGAATGACGAACTCAGGTTCGACCGTTCTACCGCGCAGAGCGGGCAGCAGACGCGGGCAAAGATTTTCAGGTCATTTTCGGGTTGCCGGGTCAACCCGAACCCGACCCGTTTTTTGAACTCTAACCCGACCCATTTCACAAACGTACACCCAAACCCAGATTTTTCCGGGTTGGGTCCGGGTTGGGTTTCGGGTCGTGTCAAAAATTAACACCCCTACTACCGTACACGCTCTCGTAACATGGTAGGAAGGCCCATCTCCTTGAAATTCCCTTAAATGGGGGTGACGTTGGGAGATTATCGAAATTTCTTATAAACAGAGGATTTGGACTTTAACAAATTACAGGAGAGTTGAATTCGGCGAAACGGCAGGGGACAATACTTGCACAACAGGGAACTAAACTTGAGTAAATGCATGAAATGAATTTATAATTCACAAAATAGACAAATAATCAAACACTAAATGAACTTGCGATGAACATTCAAATGACCATCAATGTGCAAACAAGAAATACTTGTGATGAATATCAATGAATAAATGAGAAACTTGTGTTGAACACAAGTCCAAGCAAATGCATCAATCAATAAAGGAGTTCCAATGTACACAATGAACTATTTATGAGTGGTGGTAGGAGAAACGTTGTGACATGCTTGTGAGCAAACTGAAGATATACAATGACTATAACAACTTCTCTACAGTCAACGCCTATCTACAAACAAACACATCGAACCTCCGTAAGTAATGAAGGTCAATGCATAATGAACATGGTGAGTTGGTGTATCCGAGGAAGTTCGAAGCACGTGACGTTTACGCATAGTCAATATTACTCAACTCCGGATGCTGCTTGCTGGCGAACAAATATTAAATAACCGACATGCAACGAGTGCAGTGGCATTCATACAATTGGCACTAATCAATATACAAGCAAACACATCAATTCCTATGGACGCTGAAGGTTAACATGGAATGAATATAGTGATTCACCAGTCAATATGCATAGAGAAATCTATAATGAATGCAGCTCAACCGGCACTCAATGCTGATCAACATGCAAGTGAATATACCAGTCTCTTGCGAACATAAAATCAATGTGCAATGAACGTACCAATTTGTCTGCAATCAACATGGCCTCTTTCATACGATAAATGCAAATGTCTGTCGGCAATGACAAAAGATTTGTCGTATGCACAGTAGTATTCTACGAGTGGTAGCCAACAACAGACAATGATACTACAACATCCTCACAATCAATGACTATCTAATGGAAGGCCAATACCCCGATCCCTAGCCAGCAAAAGGTGGTCAATCTGTGACAAATGCAAACACCCACGAGCCATTGTAGGAGATTCGTTAGTGCACGACAATCTACCTGCATAAAGTAGCAAATTATCTATAGAACATCATTCAATATGCTACACCATACCATCGGATTTGCAACACTCGTACAAACAGATAGAAAGCGTTCACAAACTTCTAAATAGAATGCTACAATTCACATGTAAGTAAAAGCAGCGAATCATTAATAAGAAATGCAAGCCGCTGATAAAGCGAGGCAGTAAATTTACGATGTCATGCTGTCATATTAGATAAATCAACTCACCTGCAAGTGACAGGTAGAAGACTCCTGACGCGTTGTTCAACGTATTCGCCAACAAAAATACATTACTGCAAGTTTAATAATGAAGAAAATGACAACATGCAAAAGGTAAAATAAGCTAAACAACCTGCCGATGCGCATCAAATGAAGCTCAACGTGCTGTTAAATTACGCTACTGAATCTACAACACTCATACAAGCGAACATAAGATGTTTTCATATTCCAAAATGAGACTTTGCATTCTCATTAGCGATGGTCATTTGCACTACTAATAATCACAAAAATATTTCCCATACATTGAAAATTTGAAATATGCAATGATTCATATACATTATGCATATACATGTTGTAATATACAAAATGCATTATGCAAAATACATACAAATGCATACACCCGCATGGCCCCTGGCGAGCTTGTTACATACACACACGTGACGTCTAAGAATGTTGCGCGGGTCAAGAAATGAGTATAAGTTCGAGCCAGATTCTCCTATGTGAGTAGATAGGAGTCGACACAACTCTAATTATCAAATAAATATACGGTCGTAACATTGATCGAGATATTTATTTTAAACATTCATATTAGGCCTTCAAGGTCCATAATAAAGAAAATACACTAATAAAAGCATAAAGTTGATGACAAACCAGATCCTCTTTCGGTAAGTAAACATGGTCGACAGGGTTCAAGTAACAAAAATAATTGCCCCATAAAGACCTCGATGATAGCCGTGTTGATGGAAGATCTCAACCGGTTGGGACCCTCTCAATTCCCATAAGATATATTCTATGACATTAATGTTTAAAATTGAAATCAACAGCCAAACACTTAAAGCAAAATATTCATCCACTATCCGCAATAGTTTACCGAGGGGGATAAGTTAGAAATCATTTCAGCTCACAAAGAACAAATATTTGGTTGAGAATATCACTATGATTCATTCTCAATTCATCTCTTGCCAGTAAGGACATGGCACGTGTCCTCTAACCGATGGTTTCGCCGCCAAATGACACCACAGGTAAACGGTTATGACCGGGACCCTCTGACCAGGTGGTTTTGCCGCCAAATGGCACAATTATTACGGTCATTGTCAAAGCCCGTATGTTCCCCAACGACGTTAAATCATTAAGTAATTAATCAATATAATATGATCGATAAGTCACAAAGTCCTTTGTTAGCTAAGGTGGATTCAAATGTCCCTTTAGGCAAATATTCACCCTAGGTTTACAAGGTGCCCTTGGATAAAGCAACTCATGGTTGCTGACAAGGATCCTGCTGTCATGTTAGGTCGACTACCTCCTCTGACTAAGTAGACCATGTATCATGATGGCTCGGGATGATGGAACAATGATATCTTGATCGGGTCCATCATCACTCCCTCCATGATCCGCTTTAAGTGCAAGGTGGTAAGTTTCAATTTTAAATGTTAAATTTTCAAATACCTAAATCATGTTGCTACTATATGCTAGATACTACGTACCTCTACGTATATGTTTGACGACTAGCCTTAATCAAAATTTCTCCCTCGTTGCCGGGAGGGGTAATTAACTATAGAGGCTTACACCTATAGGAAACCTAAACTCATGTGACAAAGTCCTCGCAAAATGAGGGTGATGTCTTATTCAAAACCCAATATGCCTTCTGAAATTTGCCTCGAAACTTGAGCATTAAAACTGTCCACGATGAGAGAATTTTTTGGAGCCCACTAATCTCGATGATCTATCAATAACATCATGCAAAAAATTTCAATATAGTATCACAATCGATACATTTGAAACAATATAATAGATGCATCAGTATGATAATATCATTCATTCATTCTCAATTTACATAAATATATGTAACAACTATCAATTGGCATACTTGTATTTAGCTTGCTTTAGATAGATCCTCATATCCACTGAACTCATTCTCTTATTTAAGCCTGTTAGATTCAGCATTGATCCTATCAGTTCTACTAGGGGTTTTCCAAGTTGTAGGTACATATTGCAACCAAATCAATAGCATATAGCAATTTTACGTGTCGGTAAGTAATATGTATGCTTACAATTATTCTCAATAATAAATGATCAATGTTTTAAAGAAGCTGATAAACAGTTTTGGCAACTCCGGATAAGCATATGGAGGGAAAATACTAACATATAGATGTATATCTCTAGTAAGTTTCATTGCATGTATAGAAATAATTAATCAAATTTAAAGAACACACGTACAATAATAGTAAATGTAGAAAGGAACTTTCTTTTATAAAGCGTAGGACTACCCACCTAAAATATAGAAAGGACTGTCGCAGCTTAAACAAAGTTTGCGCACCCCTCTTGACTCAAACTATATTAATATCTGTGAACTTAAATCAAATACTCTTTGGTCAAGAACAACACGCAAGACCTGCAAATAAATGGTATTAATTCTTAATCTTTGCAATTAGGAACAAATAACCTCATCATGGTTAAGCATCTAATCTTTTTAGAATCAAATTTCATAAAATTTTTAACTCAAACCATATGCATACATTGGCTCACTAATTCGGTTGATATTCTTGTCTCATAATGATGCAGGACATATATGAAAATTTGATTTAGATAAGGAATTTGCACGCTTAATGAGTAGGAGCGAATTAATTAAAGCTTTGTGATGACTCAAACAAAGAAATAAAACCAAAGAACGATAAACACAAGCTTAGGCCAAATTACTTGCGAAAAGTAAAAACTACATAATTATCAATAGCTGTAGACGTTGCAAACAAAATGGGTTTCAATAAGAAATCCCTAATATAAGAATAAGAGTAGTGCAATGAAAGATCTCTCACACAACACCTAATAAATGCTAGGCTTTAGCGGGAAGAATTAACACAACTTTTCATGAGTTAATTAGAACTACAATTGAGAATGACTAAAAGATAAAAGAGTAGGAAGAGAGATCACCCAAGTAGACAAGACAAACGAAGCTCCGGTGTGGGGTTTACATGCTTGAGAGGAAGTAGACAGTGACTAGCGGCTTCTTGGGCGGCTGTTCAGCGCCAAATTTGTGTTGGCTTCTTTGGATAGCAGGTTAGAAGCTAGAGACTGGACAGCACCCTAGTAGGTTTGACAAGCCCTGGATTGCTCTTCTATGCTACCAGAGGCTTTGGATAGCAGATTATGGCCTTTTAGGCTGCTGGACAGAAGTTCTCTTGAGTTTGAAATTCAGGACAACAACTAGATCTTGGCCAAAATCCTAGAATTATTCTGGACAGCGGCTGGTCTTCTCTTGGACAGCAGGAGAATCAAGCGTTGGGGCTAGGGTTGAAGTGGGTGGCGGGTAGAGAGGGGGAGGAGGGGAGGAGGAATTGGGGAATTAATTCCTTTGATTGGAGCTTAGTGTTTTGGAAAAAAATCAATTGGGAGAGGGACCATATGGCCGGCGGCATCAATAGAGTGGAGGGGATTGGGGAGAGGGTTTAATGCTTGCCTCTTTGGGAATTCCAATTAAGGAGGAAAAAATTAACTCCAATCCAATTCAAAGTTGATTTGGATTTGATTGGATAAGTTTCCTAAAATAGTATCTTATTTTAGGAAGCAATTTGGAGAAAGGAGGTTTGAATTATTTCCAAGAGTAGAGATTGGGCTTAGGAAATAAATCCAAGGACTTAAAGAGGTGGGGGCTGGCGGCTTAATAGGGCTAGGGAGATTTGGAAAGAAAGTTAACACCTTCCAAAAATAGGGAACTTCAAATAAGGGAAAGAGATATAATCAAATTTAATTCAATTTTGATTTTGATTAGATTTGATGACTTTCCAAAAATAGATTTGAGATTTCAGGAAAGGATTTGATTGAATTCAAAATCTGGCCCAAATTTTTTTCAAACCCAAATTACGAAATAAGGAAATGTAGTGGAAAGAGGCTAGGGAGGTCGGCGACTTGGGTGGGGGAAAAATGTGGAGCCATGGTTTGGGGGAAAGGGGATTGCGGTGATTTGTGGGTTGGCGGTTTGGAGGGGGACAGTGAAGAGGATGGTGGGGCCAGTGGCAAGAGGGGCAAGGATTTTGGTTTGAATGGCTTGGTGGTGGGAGACATTGGCCGGTGGCATGGTGGGGGTGGCTAGGGAACCCGATGGCTAGGAAGAAAAGAGATTGAAAGAAAAAGAACGATAAAAAAACCAGGAACCCGGCCGTCTCCAAGGTTGGTGGGTGATTCATTTTTCCTTCCTAGGGATCTTTCCAAAGCTCTCTCCTAGAACTCTCACAACTCAAAGAATACATGTGCAGGAATTTTCTTATCATTCATTCATTAACCCTCAAATAAGAAGAGAGAGACTTTAAATAGCCAAATATATGAAGGGAATTAACAAAGACACTATTGCCTCTAGGGCATATATAAGACAAAGCCCTCAAGTGAGGGTAGGAAGGGAAAAAGAACAATAACAAATCAAATACATAAAATAAATCAAAATAAATAGGCACGATCGTAGCCGTAGATCTCTGATGTCCTCTTCACATAAGCATGAGTAGAGAACTCCCCCAGGATAATTTTATAGATTTTTTACCTTAAACTCTCCTTAAAAAAATTCATCCTCAATATATGATTTAGCGTAGCTATCAAGCTATTCACCTTTGATAACACAACATGATTATAAAGTCTGCCAAGCATTTACATAATATATTTTTTAGTTGTAATTGCTAATAGTTTAGAACATCATTTATCATGATTCATGATATTCATATGAAACTCTAGAATAATAAACTAAGATTATTTCTTCTGTCTTAACACTGTTATTCCTAAATATATCAATTATGGAGTCATTATAGGTTTACTATCTTGAACCCCACACCAAGCATGAATCTAGTTCTTCCAAGCACTTAATCAATAGCTGATCCAAATTATGCTAAGCTTAATTACACATTATAGGTTTTTCCAAAGCCCAACTATTTTCAAACAATTTCCAGCGTCCACCAAGCACCTTAGGCAACAAGATCCAGCTGGCATTGCTTTCCTGAAGAAATGGAAGATAAATGGTGTAAGCAGAAAAAGGGAAAACTTAGCGACTGGAGAAAGGAGGGAACCCAGCACAGACGTAAGTGTCCTTGCTGGCCCCTATTCTTGATCTCTCTGAGAGCCCTCCTCTCTGCAATCATAATTTGTTGCAATGTGGAGTGTGGGGAGTGTGGTGCGGTTGGTGTTTGGACCAATGCCTCTCCACCTAAATTAGTGGGGACGAGGTCCCCAACCTGACTTTTATTTATTTATTTATTTATTGCGGTGCAAAGTTAAGGTCTTTACAATATTCGTATTCTTACATTTTGTGAAACACTTTAATTTTATCATTCATGATTGCTAGATAAGTTTGATAAAGATCAATTCATTGATAATGCGTGTACCAAGGAAGGTGGAGCCTCGTTCTATATTATGTTGCTTCTTACTGTAACACATTCATATTTTCCCCTAAACGGATGAATTTTCTCATGTTATTGATGGAAGCTCCTGTTATCCATGCCTTCCAGAAATTTCTAAGATTGAATATTAGATGGCATGATTTCATGAAGTTTCAAGTAGACAAAGATTATAGTTTTACGGAGATGTTATCCTGATTCTTTTGCTAGTGCATTCTTCATAATTTGCTTTATATTGTAATGGAGCCTTTACAAGCTGCTTGTTAATGAAGACTAAAGAATGCATGAATTTTGCTGTATTTGCTTTCAATCTGTTTCAGGCCATAATGGCTGAGGGAAAGCAGCATGCTCTTGCTATTGGGTTCACCAAAATGTCTGCAAAAAACATGTAAGTTGCATTCTTACTTGAATTGTGAAGTGATGTTGGCATTCCTATTCCTATAGCGGTTTCTTCAATTGACAAGTGTATAAGCAGTAGTAGTTTCCATGTTCCAGAGATTTTCATTATTCAAGTTTTACAATATTTTCTTCTGAAGATTTTTTCTGATTGTGTTATCAATTATAAATGATTGTTATTCTCAGTCCTTGTTATAAATGATTGCTTAGTATATCGTTTGTCTTGTGTGTAAATAGTATAGCACTACATCAACAACAACAACAACGTCAAGCCTTAATCCCGCTACGTGCGGTCGACTACATAAATCATTTTTCTCTATTATGTCTTATTAAGAGTCAAAGTCTCAATTAAATCTAATAAAAAGTGTCATTTCTAATAATTTCTAACTAAGTCTTTTTAGGTCTGCCTCTACCTTTCTTTAGCATTGGCCAAATCTAATACATCTACACTCCTAACTAGGTAATCGGAAGGCTGACACTTTATGTGGTCAAACCATCTAAGGCGACTCTTGTTGATCTTATCTGCTACTAGAGCTACTCCAACCTTTTCACGTATATACTTGTTTAACATTTTGTCTTTAAGAATAAAGCCACTCATCCACCTATGCATTTTCATTTTGCACACTTAACTTAATTCTATTCTTCTCTTTTAAAGACTAACTTTTTGCACTATAAAGCATTGCAAGTTTCACACCATCTTATAGAATTTTTCCTTAAGTTTGAGGGTACGTTTTTATCACACAACAAGCTTGATGCACTCCTCCACTTCAACCTTCCAACTTGAATTCTAGTGTTCTACTAATAATTTCTCCAGCTATTTCACCATCACCTTGAACAATCAACTCGAGATATCTAAAATGTGCACTCTTTTTAATGACTTGATCGCCCAAAGTCACAATCCCCCACCAAATCTATTACTACTAAAATTATACTCCATATATTCAGTTTTAAATATACTCAAACAAAAATCTTTAGACTCTAAGGTTGACCTTAATAATTCAAGTTTTCCTTCTACCCCCACTATAGTCTTATCAACAAGAAAAATATCATCAGAAAAAAGCATACACCAGGGTACATCCTCTTACAAATGTCTAGCAAGAACATCCATGACTGAAGCAAAAAGATATGGGCTTAAAGCTAAACCTTGATGTAATCCAACTGAAATAGGAAAATATTTGGTCAAAGCACCTTGTGTTTGAACACAAATAACAGCTTTAGCATACATATCCTTAATAACTTGAATATAAACATTATTAACTCTTTTTTTTTAGAACTCTCCAGAGCACTTCTCTTGGAACTTTATCATATGCTTTTTCTAAATCAAGAAATATCATCTATAGATCCTCCTTATTCTCTCTATACTTCTCCATCAAATATTCAAACCACTCAATAAATGTATAGCTTCCATAGTAGACCTACAGAGCATGAATCCAAATTGATTCACTACAACTACTATGGGAATGAAAATATGAAAGAGCTTTGGCTAATGTTATGATATGTTTCACTATTTTTTTTTTATTGACACAATTCTCTCTGCAACATATTTGCATTGGAAACTTTCGGAATTAAATTTAGAATCTTTTGAATTTAAATTTTAGCAAATTTATAGTTTAATTGAGCATATTGAGAAGACAAATCCAATAACACCAAAAGTGATTAGATCCGAGTCCAATTGAGCTCAAATCAAGCAATTGAAGTAAAGTTGAAAACTTTGGATCATTGATTAAATAATCCAACGATCTCTAAATTTTACATGTTTATATAGTTAAATTGAGCTGGTCAATGTGATGAATTAAACAAATCCAAGATCAGTAGATTATGAGGTCATTAAAGCATTAAATGATAAGTAAATGGTTTATGATCAAATGATTTAATATGAGTCGTATAATGGAGTATTATCAAAATTATGTCGAATTTACCATAATACGATTCCCAAAATATTATAAATAGAACTTCATTCTCCACATAAAAGGGGCATGACTTGTGTTTGGAGAGAGCTTGAAGAATACTAGAGCTCTATTTGTTGCTCGATAGGGCTGCAAACGAACCGAGACGAGCCGAGTATGTGAGTATTCATGTTTGAGTTCGTTTATCATTAGCTTGTTCAAGTTTGGTTCGTGTTTGATTTGAGCTTTATTGTTTGTGTTCATATTTGGTTCGTTTAATTTAAGGGTGTTCATGTTTGGTTCATGTTCGATTCGTTTAATGTTTGTCGAGCTTTAAACAAACAAGCATTAACGAGCTATGTTCATGAATATATTTAACAAACAATCTATTGAACAAACAAACATTAAATTTGTTCATGAACATCTTAAACAAACAATTAGCAAACATGGACAAATGTGGAATGTCTTTTGTTCAGAAAATTAAATTTATAATAAAAGCAGCTATCTATTTAAAATGAAAATACGATTAATCTATATGAATATATTCTTAATGAAGCTTGCATGTTGCATTTCTCTCCATTCGAACTTTTATCAAGCTTAATGCCGAGCTTGTTCACGAACTTCAAATGATATTGTTCGTGAACATAAATGAACCAAACACATTAGTGTTTAAGCTTGTTTATTTAAGGATCGAGTATTTAAAATGTTGTTCAAGTTTGTTTGTTTAGTAAGTTAAACGATCACAAACGAGTTTTAATCGAACCGAGCATCGAGTAGCTTGTCGAACGCTTGGTTCACTTGCAGCCCTATTGCTCGATGTCAACGATCATCGCCAACCATCATTATCGCCTGACTGTCATATTCTGATTATCATTGCTCAATTGTCATCATTCGATTGTTATATCCCTACCATCGTTGTTTGACTAGCACATCACAATCATCATAATCCATTGACATTCATCTAATTATCATCATCTGACTACTCTCACCAGACCATTATTGCTCGATTGTTGTAACCCTTCTACTGTCATCCGATTGTCGTTGCGTGACTAACACTACGCAACTGTTGCATCTTCAATATTCTCTCTCATGTTCACAGAAGTACAAATTTGTATGACATATTTTGTAATCACGTATTCTCCAATTAAAGGGATAAGCAAAATTTTGCAACATATTCACATAGTAGATCATTTCATCTGGGCCAGGCCTCATGATTTTTTTTTCATTTTCAAAATTTTCATATAAAAATTTTAGTGTCTATTGCATGCTTTTTTATTGTATGTATGTGTTGGATCTTTATGAAAACCAAAGATGTGGAAATTCTATCTTTATTACCGCTATTTTTCTTTGTGCCACTATTTTTCTAGCACGCAAACGCTTGGCCATCTGTGGGAAAGATGCCCAATATCCTAGCAACATTTCTTCAATGTTTGATCAAAATGATACCAATACTGGTTTTGTATTTCATTATTCATTATATAAGAAATCTATCTAACAACTATGAACTTCGTAATTAGGCAAGAATTGGACCTTGGACCTAACCTTGAAGGATCGAATATACAAAATGGTTGAGCAACATGCACGAATCGTATAACTATTGGAAGAGGCTAGTCAACGAAGAATACCATTACAAAATTATGAAGTTCACCCATCACAAAATCAACAACAGGGCACCCTCATTATCATGCCGAAGTTCCACTTCCACCATAACTTAACCCAAAAGCTGGTGATACTACGAGTTCAACCCATCTTCTTGTGGAGCTCGAGCGACTCAAAATCATCCACCAGGTTTGATGGACTTAACTCAGTCTCAACTTATGGATAGTCCTGTGATATTATATGAGATGAGCTCATTTTATTCAAGAAGAATTCCCTATGAGTAGAAATTAGCTTACTTCTCAAGAGGCTTCCCGGAGTCTTCATTCTGAACAAATGAAATTTCTAGCATCCCATTCTAGTGGGGTTCAAGTTGCCCATTATTGGTTTGTATGATGGATCCTTTAATCTCTACAAGCATATTGATCATCAGGCATATCCAACAAGTTGATTCATCAGGGTTACCTTTGTCTTCATTCAGAATCAACCTGCTCTAAATGGAAACAACCTTGTTGAGGAGTAGAATCAACAATAACAACCACAATAGCAAACTAACTGTCAGATAATTTGAGAACTTAAGACCATTATTGGAGGACCACTAATAACCTCTCAAGTTCTACTCATTTCGTTGAAGAATCAATGTTAAATAAATCGTATGCAAATCACTCTATTATATTTAATAATTTTGATTTGGAATGGATTCACACATTGCAACAAGACTCACTTGTCATGTTGGTATTGACAATCCTTGTTACAACGTTAAAAGAATTATTATTGATAATGGAAAGTTCAGTTGATATCTATTAGATCCGTCCAAAGTGGACCGGTCCAGCTAGCCCTAAACTAGGGTTAGCACCTTGTTTAAACCAAGCGGACCAGGGAGCCGTCGGTCCCTTTTGTGGGCCCATGAATTAACTGCAATTTTAAATAGGAGTTTTAGGAATTATGAGCAAAATTAATTAAGGAGGGTTGTTTAGTAATTATGCATTTAATTTGTATTCTCTAAAGGTGGGAGAATTAGGGTTAGGGTTATGTGTTGTTTTGTTGTTTTTGAGTTTTCTTTTGGGTGTTTTAGGCTCTAGCTGCTGGCTAGAGATTGGGAGAGCTGGATCTTCCTCTCGAATAGAAGATCCATTATATCATGCTTGTTTTCTTCTACTTTTCATCTATTACCAAGTTTCCCTAGGGTTTGCGAATGCATTTATCTCAAAAATCTACTTGAAGATTGCTGAAATTCCCAATTTCAGCCCAGGTTTTCTCAATTCTTGTACTCATTTTCTAACAATGTCTTACTCTACTCCAAAGCCCTGTATTGGGTACCCATACCCACACCCACCAATACCCAATGGGTATGGGTACTCCCATGGCCTTGTGGGTGGGTATGGGTGGGTACTCAATATCATAATATAAATCGATTTATATTGCTAATCACCGTATATCTTATATTACTACAATCCTCACTACGTAGTGTGCAGCACTTAATCACGATGCGATTACAGTAAATTCTGATATACGTCTTGAAAGTCTGCAATCAGAGCAAAGGGCAATAAGCCTCAAGGCCATCAGTATGTGGCAGACTGCGTTCAAAAAACATGGAAAGTGAGTGGGTATAGGTGTGTACGACATCCCGAAAGTCACCATCGGTGGGCGTGGGTGGGCGAAGCTCGTGTGAGTAAAGCATGTGTACCCAACCAGGACCTCATGTGGAGTAGAGCACATTCATAGATTTGGGTTTAGTTAGGGAAAACTCGAACCATCTACATGACTACTATATGGATTTGTTAAAAGACCAGTAAAAGTTGAAAGAACCATCGGCCACTTTATTATATCGTGTGAATTTCCTCGACAAGTGACTTGATTCAATTTGTGGTAGTAAATTCAAAGTCAGCATGCAATGCTATTTTTGAAAAACCCCTACTATCAATCTTTGGAGCTATTGCTTCTATGCCACGTCATTTTGTAGCCCTGCATGCTCGACCCCAAATCATAATGAAATTCTTCATTAGCAACCTTTTATTCTTCATTTTTCTATTCTCAAACCATTAGCTTTAATTTATTCAGCTGATACCCTTTGAAATTGTGGCGTAATCTTCCCATGTTCACAACAACAACAGCAACAACAACATCAAGCCTTTGTCTCACTACGTGGGGTCGGCTACATGAATCCTTTATCTCCATTGTCTTGTTAAAAGTCAAATTATCATTTAAATCTAATAAAAAAAGATCATTTATAATATTTTCTATCCAAGTCTTTTTAGATCTACCTCTACCTTTTTTAACATAAGTCAAAATCTTCCCATGTTAAACATTTTAATTATTATTATTATTATTAGTATTAGTATTTTGTTTGAATATGTAGATTGTTTAAGCTGTATGTGCAGTGTTCACTATAGTTTCATTTGAGTTAAATGCTATTCATTTCTCTTTTTTTATATAAGAGGCTGATTGCTGTGAACCAAGTTGTCTGTTTGTTTTACATTTGTGTCTAATGCTACTTAAGCATGGTTTGATTCTGCTTTGACTCCGCTTAATATTGTTATCATTATCATCGAGGGCGATTTACTAATATTTAAGTTTGCATCAAAATTCTCTTGAATGATGCTTGTTAATAAGAGAGTTTGAAATTTTTTTAGCCTATACTAATACAACAGAACATTATATTTCATTGTTTCTGCAGAAGGGCCATCAACAAAGGAATTGGTGTTGACAACATGCACTATCTAAATGATGGCCTCTGGAAGGTATGCACTGATTGGTCATCTATCTTATTCAAACTTCGCTATATCAGTTCCTCCAGCTAGTCACACTCTTCATCACTCCATAAAGTTGTCCTGGTGTTTAGAACTGAGAATTTTTACCACCGAATGAACATAGAATTGACAATGAATATCATTAATACGTACTGTTTAACAATTAAATTCTTGTCCCGTATGTCCTAAAAGTTTCATTGATGTGAAACGTACATGCGATGGAGGAGTCACTTTAAGAAATTAAAGAGATCAATTGTAACTTAATAACCCAAAATAAAATTATCATTTATAATAAAAGAGTGATCCTTAGAACTCTTAGTTTTTAACTCGTTTAGGCAATGAAGAGCGACATCGATTAACCAAACAATTTAAGAAAACACCAAGAATAATTGTATGCTACGACAGTAAACAAGAATCCATGATTTAATAAAGAGAACTTTCACCTTTGGAGCCCTTACGCTCAACTAATCTAGGCTTTAGCGGAAGAAGCGCCTCCACATTAGAACCGAGGTCACTCCGAGGAAGAAGGAGCCTTGGATCGTCGTTCTTGGGTAGGTGGCCGGAGTACGATATTCTGGCAGTTTCTAGGTGGAGGACAGCCAACACTCAAGTTTGAAATCCAATGGAAAGGCAATACAAGGCTCCGATGCAAACGTTTGGCTGCTTGCAAGATGGCGGGCAGCAGCACACCACTCCTAGCTGCCCGTGAACAGCAGTTTGGCAACTTTGGGGTGGGGGGCAGCCATCCACTTGATCTGGACTCCTTGGACAGCAACCTAATGTTTCTGGACAGCAGCTTTTAGGCTCTATCGGAGGCACAAAGCTTAGGGGAAAATGGTGGGAGATTGAGTGGACAGCTGAGGGGGAATAAACGTGAAAACCCAATTAATCTCTCGGTTACAATCTGAATTAATTTCAGATTTTTATCCCTGCAGGAATTAATTCAAACCCTCAATTTGAATTAGGGAATTAATTGCAATTAGTAGTGCAATTAAATGAAGAGAGAGGGGAGGGAGGTGGCCGGCCCAAGGAGAGAGGAAAAAGGGGATTTGAATAAAAGTTTGTGGGCCCCACAAGATTAGTAACAGATTAATTCAAAATCCTGAATTTAATTCTCAGATTTTCAATTAATCAATAGGTTTAATTGAGATAGTGAATTAAGGGAGCAGTTAGTATTCAAATTAATGGCTAATTTGAATTTCAAATTTACCCTTAATGATAAGTCTCCCAATTAGGAAATATTTCAAACAAGATGCCAAAAAGAGGGAAAGGGGAGGCCGGCCAAAATGTGGCCGGCAGCAGGGTGGTCCGGCGGTTGGCTGTTGGTCGGCGGAAGGGCTGCAGGCCGGCGGCCTGGACAAGCCAGGGAAGGGCGGCGGCAGTGAGCAAGAGAGGGCAATCCGTAGGGGAAAATCTTGGGATTCAAGCGTGGATTCCACTCTTCACAAATGCTTCAACCGGATCTCTACGACGACAAATCGATCACAAGAAATAAAGGAAGAAAATGGTAGAACAAGAAGATCTAGAACTCACAAAGAGATCTAGCTTCTCCTACGAACTCACTAAGAGATCATAAGTGGCAAATATTTTTCATTCATCAAAACTAAAATTACAATGCATGAGGCCTCATATAAATAGGCCAAAATGAAAAATTAAGAAATGACTCAAATGCCCTTCCGGGCTACATAAGCGACTAAATGCCCATAAGGGCAAAAACGGAAAAACATCAAAATAAAATACGCTACTACATAAAATGACAAAATACAAGTCATGCTCGTGGCCGTCGATCTCCGGCGTCGAAAATGCTGACGATGTCCTCATCATTCATTTATCCTTTTTCTAGAACTTCTTTTAAAATCAACAGCCTAAATAGTTTTTTAACAACCTACTTGGAGGCCAACCAGCTTTGAAACCAAGATTCAAATTATCTCTTTGAGCATAATGTGATTATTTTAATTGATCATTTAAAGTTATTTTTTGTTTCCTAATTCTCACCAGCTATCAGTTAATTTGAGTTCTTAAATTCATGAAATAGGCGTAGATTTCATGGTTGGGCACTCCATTTTAATTATCCATGTGTCTATCTGCTTGTGGGGATGCATTGTTTCCAGTTGATGTCATAGTTCACTTTGATATAAAGAATGAGCAGTGCAATAAGCAATGTACTAAATGAATAAAAAAAAGACAGATGCTAATGGAGTAATTAATTTAACTCCTTTATAACTGAAACTATTAGTTTGATTTAGCATAAAAATTTTAAATAATTTTAGAGCTTCAGTATTATCAAGCTTATTTGTGATGCTAACACTATTGTGTTGATAACTAGGTGTAACAAAATGAAAATACTAACATAGATGTTGCGGTAAAACTAGGAAGAATAAGATTGTTAGATGATTGTATTGTGGAGACAGCGAAGATTGCACTTAATTAAGACAAGGTAGATAATTGGCTTAAGTGTTTTAGGTATGCATAAAAGAATTTAGTATAGTTGAAAATATGGGATTTTATTAACCAAACTTTACATCCAACAATGAGAAGAAGTTTTCATAAAGCCGTCTCAAAATAGGTGAATAAGGCTAGTGATCATAATGATGATATTATATATGAACAGAATGGAGAAATACTGTGTAGCCAACCCCCACTTAGTGGGATAAAGGCTTGATGATGATGATGTTGTTGTTGTTGGCATTTCCTCTACTTTCAAAAAGAGTGCAAGAATTCAAATTCCTCAAGAAAAACACATTAAATGTACTAAAATATGCAGCAATGCTGTTAAATTATGTCTTATCAATTTTAATTTTTTTCTTTTTTAGGCTGTGCCCAACATGTTCATTATTGTATCTAATGAGCATCCATGTACTATAAGACGATACTTACACATGGGAATGTCCATTTATACTAAAAGAGTATTATTAGATAATTTATTTGTCCTTCTAATTAAGGTGAGGGGAAATTTTGGAAAATAAAATATATCTTCCCCTTGGTGATTTATGATGCATGGCTTTAGTGACATGAATGAGTTTTTTCATGAGATTTTAAGTTATTATACGCATGGTATAGATGTTCTCTAAATTCTATCAAAATGTACATCTACAGAAAACCTTTTATATTTATTTTAAAGCAACTTGAGGAGTCTTTCCAGCTTCTCTCTCTTGTTCTTCCCTGATAGTTGGCGTATGTTGGTATTATTATGGCGAATTTTTATTAATGATCTTTGTACCCTTCAATAGATGGAGCACTTGGACTGAGTTCTTTTGCTCCGGAAAACTGGAGAGGATTTGCTACAGGTTTCTTATTTTGATCGTAATCCTGCTGATGTTACTACGAGTTTCAGTACAAAATCAAGTAGGAATTTCTTTGCCAAGCAAAATTATGTTGCTGAACAAATGGTTCCTAAGATTTCAAATTGTTTGTCTTTAATGATTTTGTTCTCCTGATATGTAGCATTTGTGCCTATCTACGTTTCTCTTTGTTTTAAAAGAGCGTTCAATGCTTTTTGTATAAACTGTATTTCATGTTGTTGCAATTGGCTATTTGATACTCCCTCTATCAACAGCTATCTTCTTCAACTATTCCACTTTTTTGTTCTAATATGAATTATTTGTTTTAATGGTTATATCGAATTTTTCATCTCTCCCCTTTTAGGGGATGAAATCACTGAAGGAGCTAAAGATTGAAGCTTGACTTTAGTTGGATATGTTATCGATTGACGACCCTTATGTAAGAATTTGTAACGAATGAATAGTGTAAGCGATTGAATCCCAAAACTATTTTTAGTCTCCGCTCACTTGTGAATGGTTTTTTTTTTTAGCAGTCGTCCTTTTATTTTGAAGTTTGGTATTCTAATCCTATTGATCTTAAGGAGATTCTTGCATGAATGAAGCTACACAATCTCCCATTATGCTATTGGAGTGAGAATGGTATATCCAAGATTGTGAGCAAGATTGGCACTCCTCTTATTGTTGGAGAAATTATTCTGTGTGGACATCGGACTGTTTGAAGATCAATCAGAACATGTCATGTCACCTGGTACACAACGGTACTGTGCACCGATTCAGAGCAAAAAAATGATGTGACATGTTATTGTTGGTCTTTGGATGTCGTCCGGTGTTCGCACGGAATAAGTTTTTTTTCCTATTGACCCCCTTATTGCTTATAACTCTAGACTTACCTTTGCCATAGTTGGTATCCAAAGATTCTCTCAGGGTTTATTTGGTATGAATTTTTTATTGTTTTTTAAAATATTTTTTTAGTACAAAAATTAAAACTCTAAAATTAAAAAGTTATTTTAAGTAGTAAGAAAGTCGACCCAAACTAGTCTCAGGCTTCGTTTGGGACGACTTTCTTATTGCTTAAAACGACTTTTTAGTACAAAAAATTTAATTTTTATTTTAGAAAGCAGCATTAAGAAGCAGTTAAAAAGCTGTCCCAAACGGAGGCTCAGTCTCCATTTTCAAGCCACATTTTGTTGAATCTAAATGGTAAAAAATACATTTGGTCTATAGTTTATGAATGAAAGCCAACTCTCTATTCCAGCGTGATACTTTTTGAATGAATGGTCTAATTGTCTCAAATCTGCAACCCTCAACTCTTAGCTGCTTACTCAGTTTCTACAGCCGTAGAAAAGGCAGGTGGTGGGGTTAGGCATATGATCCTCAAAGATTTGAACAAACCGAAAGTAACCTTCTTTAAGTGTCCAAGATACGAAAAATTATTATGTCCGGACATAATACCGAGCATACCGAGTGCGGTACCGAGCACGGTACCGAACGCCCAAGTGATGTGGAGCTTTGTTATTGATCTCTGGGCACATTCGGTGTCCAGACACGACAGTTACTCCCAACATACACCATTGATCTCTAACTCCCAAATCTACCTAGAAATCTTGCTCCTCGTCTCTCTTTGTTTCATTTGGGATAACTTTTGACCGTTGTTTTTTTACTATTTTTAATGAATTTTTTACTAGAAAGCTGTTTGGAAAGGAATAAAAAAGATGTCTAACATGAAATCTAAATCAAACAAATTTGCTCCCCTTCACCTCACAACTGCAAATGGTGAGTTGTGAATCCTTGAGATAGGCCTTTTCCTGTCATTGAGTTGGATGAACTTGTTTAGGGATGACCGTTCTAGGAGAGAGCAAGTGGCTGAGATATTGCTCAAGGTTCGTGGTGAGGGCTGAGTTGCTAGCTTGATGAGGAATTATTAATCTACCCCGAAAAATGGCAATTGACACATAAAATGTATCCGATGACAAACACTAACATACTGATCAGAGTAATAGTTGATTAATGTTCATCACATTAGGCGGTTCAACATGCCCCGAAGTTGCACAAAATAGCTCGAGACGTTGTTTGCTTGCAAAATTGACCTCACTAGTACATTCAAAATGCTAAAATTATCGAAGAGGTGCCCTTCATGTTTAGCTTGTTTGAATGAAGATAAGACTGAGAGCACAACATTATGCGGATTTGTCTGTATTCTAATAATTCAAATATGTGAAATAAATTTTCTTGAAAAATATGAAAATTTTGAAGTAAGGGGCTTTTGCACTGATCTGGTAAAGTGCTCTACTTCAGAATTATCATATGTTTCAAAAAAATTTATTTCAAATATTTAAATAATTATATGTATAACCTTCAATAAGAAAATGAATTGCGGCGTTGACACCTTCGCGATCAACTTGAGAGAGAGGTCGAAGACGACAAATTACATGCACGAAATTGCCCGAACGACCTCTGTTCATAAAATGGACAGTTTTAATGTTTTCAAGAAAGCTAAAATAGTTGAGAGAAGTCGAAGACGCATGGCTCTCATAGCCTTCGGCCGCCGATCTCCCTCGAGCGCTGAGCTCAACCGATTCGTCCCCTCCGGCCTGCATCCCATGCGTCTAGCCCCCGCCGCGCATGCCCAAACCCTAGCTGGCCGACCCATCTGCTCGTCTTCAACCAGGTCAAATCCGCCAGGTCGCACGTCCGACCGCTGTTAAGTCTACAGCACCGCCTCCAGGCTGGCCGGCCATTGCCCTTCATAAGCTTCCGCTGGCTACTGCAACCAGCCCCGACGCCCCCACCTTCGGTCACCTCGTCAAAGAAAGAACTAGAACATAACAGGTATTTCTCTTTCTCTCCCTCTCGCTTAAAACTAGGGTATTGTTCGGTATTGCTAGGTATTGGTCTTGACAGATTGATATTTCTTGTTATTGCCGACCAATACCTAGCAATATCCGATCTGCACAAATCAGCTTATACATAGCAATACTGGGTCCTGGTATGAGTATGTGGGGACATGTTATTGGCGTCCATATATAGAGCTACGTTCGGTGTCTGGACTTATTAATTTTTCCGAATGGAGTGCCTGATCATATTGGATGAATTCTCCTATTAGTTTGAGGTAAGGATCGTTAGATAAGTTCTAATTATGAGCCCTCTTGAGAGCAAGTTTATCTATCATGAGTGATTGTGGAAGATTTTGGATTAATCGAACTACTGTTAAAGCCCATTTCATTCATTATAGTTTGGAGTTCACTTCTACTATCAATTTTCTTTTTTGCCTTTATTTGTTTCATGAAAAAAAAAAAATAGTACTATTCAGGATTTATTTTAGAGTATGATAGAGCCTTGATTACTTCTTAGTAATATTAAAGATAAGACCAGGGGAAAATCTCCTATTCCTAAAAGGAGGGTTGAATCAACTGGTTTGGAGGGACATATTTCTTTATACTTTCTATATAGGTTTTTGTCATTATTTTTTCTCTCTTTTCAAAAAATTTTGTGCTAGAAAGTTTCTTTAGAAAACAGGAAGAAAACTATCTCAAACAAAATCATAGTATCACTCCCTCTCTTACCTAATCATTCTCTTATTTTGATTGGGATTTCATTAAAAACAACCATTGCTTCATGTATAGAAGTTATTGAAGCTACTATAATTACTCTAAAGCTGTTTCTCTTGCATGAAAATTTTAGGTTAGTGGTGATCTCATTTTTCTTATTTTTGTGCTAAACTTATGAATGTTAAGTTGGTCTTCACGGGAGTATTTGGTCAAATTTCAATTCCATTAATAGTACTTTTTCCACTCTCAAAGTTGAGTGGTTCAATATTTTAAGTCACACTGAAAGAAATTCTCTTGAATCAAATCAAATCTGCATTAGCAAACTCCCAACATTCAAGATAAAATTAAGTCGACCCAATTTGACCGAATGATTTTTTTCGATAATCTTGTGTTGTTTTATCCTAAGATATCTTGTAGATTTGAGGTGGATGTTTGTCTAATAAGACAAATTCGTGTCAATTTTAGCTAACAAATCCGATTCATCCATAATTGTCAAAATATCTCACCAACAAAGGAAAAATTATTTTGTCCGG
This sequence comes from Dendrobium huoshanense, assembly GCA_016618105.1. Taxonomy (NCBI): domain Eukaryota; kingdom Viridiplantae; phylum Streptophyta; class Magnoliopsida; order Asparagales; family Orchidaceae; genus Dendrobium; species Dendrobium huoshanense. The sequence continues at coordinate 74,286,123 of CM028358.1, read as the reverse complement.
AATCCAGACCCCAATGAAACTGTGCCACATCTAGGGGTGTCAATATTTGACACGACACGAAAACCCGACCCGTTTTTCAGTTCCGGTTCGCAGATTCGACCCGTTTGAAAAAATGGGTCGGGTTCGGGTTGACCTGGCGGGTTGTCGGGTCAACTCGAAAACCCGTTTATTTAAAAAAAATTTGAATTTCTCGCTGCCCCCGCCCGCTGCCTGCTGCCCAACGCGCCCCGAGCTCCTTCTCTGCCGCGCGGGTCAGGTCAACTCGGCAACCCGCCGAGTAGGGTCCGGGTTCGAATTTCCGACTCGTTTACTTACCCGGGTCGGGTCTGGGTTCAAATTTCTGACCCGTTTGAACCCGGGTCAATTTCGGGTTCGACCCGTACCCGACCCGTGACCCGAAATTGACACCCCAAGCCACATCCTATACCGGGCTTATATTGAGCGGTACTCGGTACTCGATACCTGAGCGTAAATCGGACGGTTCTCCCGTTTGGTGTCCGCACAGAATAATCTCTCCCATTACAGACATGTATGGGATATCTGCACGAGAAAATGGGTCAAGTCGCACACACCGCGAACAAGATTCCTCCATTAACACTAAGAAAAGCGTATGCAAAGCTCTACTCACAACCTCGAGCGCATCCCTAACAGAATTTAGCCGCGACACCGTAAATGTCATTGATGAGCTTTCTCCCGCCACACTAGAAAAGAGCGTTTGAGGCTCCATTTGTCATGTTGAACACGTCGCTAGTAGGTTCCACATGCGGAGTTGCGAATGTCACTGACAACCTTCCTCCTACCATGTTAAGAAAAACATGTATGAGGCTCCTCTCACCTACCAAATGTGTTTCCAATGGGCTTAAGGATTTTTATGAGTTGAAGTGTGTTATACTTGCATGCACAAAGAAGGTGAAATGATGACGATGAAACGACAAAGTAACAAGCAAACGCACACACATTAATACATACATATATATATTTTTTTACATACATATACATACATGCATACATATATTATATATTCTAATTTTATTTTATTCTTATGGAATGAGTGGCGTTCTCTCTTTTCAGAGAGAGGAGATATTTGTGAGAGCTCTAAGTGAGATAAAAAGAGGTTATTGTCTTAGTTTTGAGAAAGAAAGGGGTGGGAGGTGAGAGAGACATCAATTAAGTATTTTTTTATAACCCCACCATCTAACAAATAATTGATAAAAATATATATATATATATACAAACTATGCTAAGATAAAATTTCGAAGTGATGTAAGATTAAATAATAAAGTTAAAATTCTTAAGTTCATAAGATACGTACCTTATTTTTTAAACAATTTTTTAATTAATATGAATAATATTTATATTTTAAATTATTTAATTTTTATTTGTTTAAATATATATTATAAAAATTTAATTTTTTTTATCTATTTCTTGATTATAAAAAATCTAACATGAATTATCTATAATGTAAAATTATAACGTGAACTTAGCATATGATTCCTAACTATAAATTATATCTAAAAATACATTATAAATTAATAATGATTTATATATACAAGCTTACATGTGAATTAAATTTAAATATTGATTATTTTTAAATTGAAAAATACTAAGATATTGTTTGTGTAGTCTTATGTTTTATTTAATCATAAATTTACATTATTAGATTTTATTTAAATAATTCAATATTTATTATGTCATTAAGCAAGTTTTGATTTAACCCTAATTGAAGCATTAAATTTTGAGTATTTCTCTCTTTTGGTTCTATGTCTAATCTAATTTTCACAACCTTCTTAAATATGATCTTATATTTGCCACTCAACATTTTATATTTGCACGAATTGAAGTTAGTCCTTTAAAAAGAAAAAAAGTGGGTAAAAAAAATAATAAAGATAATAAGTAACTTTTTTAAATATATTTCCACCATCAATAAATCGCTTCAGCACGTCATCAATCAAAAACTTGTTTGGCTTAATAAATTTCATATATCTTTTTACCCCAAAAAAAAAAAAAAATCATATATCTTTGACTAGCAATAATCTGGACTTTAAGAGTAGCAACTTCTTTTGGCGAAAAGAATAGGTACTTCAACAAATTATAACTTCATCTTGAAAAGTTGTTTGGTAAAGTTTAGCTTTTCCATTTTGTACAAGATAAAATTTTATCTAATAAGAAATGGAAGTACACTCACCGATGCTTAGCTCGGTTGGTAACCCTCCATCCCGAGTTCGATTCCCTCGAGCGGCAGTCGGCTCTTAAGTGGGGGCTTCAAAGCGCCGGCTATGAGTTTGTGGTATGGTTGGCCCAATAGGTTGGCCGGGGTTTACGGACCGCCAAGCGCGTTCGATGAAGTCGGGTGTGGCAGCGGACGATTCCTCGTCATAAAAAAAAATGGAAGTACTAGCAATAGGATTTTGGCCAGCTTGAATGCTTGGCTACTTGACCACTTGTTGGTCAACAATTGGAGTAGATGATTTCAATTAGAGCCATTTTTGTTGCAATCTGGCCTATTTACATCTTTTAAAAAAGTAACCATATGGCCAACTTCAATTCTTTCTTTAGCAATATCAACACCCAATTTTTGTTGAATCGCTAGATCAGCAGATGTTAGGGTTGTAAATGAGTTGAGTCAAATTTGAATGATGCCTAAATTGAGAATGGCTCCCCTATAAAATTGCGAACTCAAACTCAAGCTCAAATGACACGCTTGAGCTCAGCTTGCGACAAAAATGATGGGCATGACACGCTTGAGCTCGGCTTGAGAAAGCATTGATATGGCCTAACAACTTGAGAAAAGGGTTTTTACCATGTTACCTCATGGGAGAAGACATTGACATGAACAAGTGAAGAAGAGGGAGATGTTTTGGGAGCTAACCAAATAAGACATTGACTACTAATTAGACTAAGTTAACTAGTACCTACTGGACAAGCTCCATCTCAGCCCTTAACATTAACAACTATAATAAATCCCAACCATTGATAAATATTAAACAATACACCTGTAAAATAACTTTATTAAATGCAATAAATGAACAAGACCTCACCGACTTTGTATTTTTTTTTCTTTATACCTTTTCTTTAAGTGAAAACACTAAAGAAGTCATTGCGAGTGCTCTCACCGAGGAAGACATCATGACTACTGGCCTGATAAAAAAGCCAAATAGCGGGCGAACAAACCAAGCATTATCAAGCTCAAACTCAAGCCCATTTATTACATCAACTAGAATTTGAGTTCAATATTATGGCTTAATAAATTTGACAAAATAACTCATTAACAAGTAGAGTTTGAGCTAGACTTACTTACACCTACAATAGCCTATTTCTCAAATTTACCTTCTTTTCCTATTTCTATCTCTACCATTTTTATCCCTACAAGGATGAATTAGATATCAAAAATTAATCTGTGCAGAAACCGGATGTAAAATACTGTCTAGAGATTAATCAGAATGTACAGATATGTACCAAAACACAAGGGTGACATGATACATTATGGTTGATCTCCGGATAGTGTTTTGCGTCCACACAAAATAATTAATCCGACGGAACATGTTATTTATTGACCTCAACGAGGGAAAAAGAATGCTGGTGAGCCAGCGATTTTGATGAATCTGCCTGTTCTTAAATCGCATTCTTCACCTCAAAATCTTCAATCCTTACCTTTTTAACTTTCTTCTTTTTGTAAGATTTTTTTTAATGCTCGTCAAACATACTGATACGCCACCAAAAATAGTCTTGATCAAGCACGAATCTCGAGGCAAAATCAAGATGGAAGCTTCAAAAATTAGATCGGAGACCATCTGAATTCCGATTTCAGTAAACTTATAGTCGAACTGAGCGTCTCGAAAACACGAACCCAACGACACCAAATTCAACCCAATCCGAGCCCAAATGGATCCAAATCAAGGACCCGAAGCGCTGTTGGAAGATTCAAATCACAATTTGAGTTACCAAACGGTCTCCGATTTTAACGAGCTTGTACTCGAATCGAACGGCTCGACGAGACGAATCCAACGAGCCCAAGATCATTGAATTCTGACATCACTAAAGCCTTCAAATGTCCAACGAACGGATTCACGATCATGGGATTCAATATCGGCCATCCATTCAACCACTCCCTATTTGCCCCTGATCTCACACATATTTACAAGCTATGCCACTCCAGAAAATCTATAAATAGACCCCTCATTTCTCATGAAAGGGGGGAGGAAGCCAAGAGAGAAGAAGGAAGAGAAGGAAGAAAGCTCCAGCCGCCTAGCTCCTCCTCGACCACCGCCAGAGTGCGGCCGCACCACCGCCGTAGTCTTGCCGCACCACCGCCAGACTACCAAGGGACGCCGGAGTGCTGCCGCACCACCGCCGGAGTATTGCCGCAACAGTTTGGCGCCGTCTGTGGGAAAACAATCCCACTATATTAATCATTAATTCAATGGCCAACAGGCGTAACAATCGCCACCAGGGAGCCTCTCGCTCAAAACTCTCACCTGTCCAGGAATCAATCCCTGAATCAGGGACGTCAGACATCTGCCTCTTTTCACCATGGTGGGCAAAACCCTGCTGGAGAAGGGACATCTGGACCATCTATGGAAGACCGCATCCGAAAAATGGAGGAATCTCAAAAGGAGATCCTTCAACTCCTGCGAGGAGCCCGACAACCAATGTTAGCAGAGCAGGAGGAGATTCGTCTTCCTCAAGATCCATCACTTGTTAGAGTGTTCAACCTGAACGTGTTCAAGCAGACATCCCTATCCCCCAATCAAGGGGTCGTCCTAAAATACAACAAGATGTTGACCTTGCCGACACCGCTAGCTCTACCCATCCTTTGCGCCCCAATCCGTTAGTCAGTATTTCGTCAGATATTCCTGAGGACATGGCCCATCCTCACATTGCTGACCTCCCACGCAATGTCTTACGCCATGAATTGAGGCGCTTGGTCCAAGAAGCGTTCCTCAGCAGGGGTGGAAGACAATCTCTCCATCAGTGGGACTTCCAGGAGACCTCACCACTAACAGAAGCCATCCTTCAACATCCCATCCCTGCAGGGTTCAAACTACCGAGCATTGATTCTTATGATGGGACGTCTGACCCCTATGAGCACATCGATCACTACAGAACTATTATGCATATTCAGAGAGCCTCGAATGCGCTCCTCTGTCAAGTATTTCCTGCTACCCTCAAAGGGGCAAGCTCGTACATGGTTCTACTCACTCCCAGCTAGAACTATTCCTTTATTTGTCAAGTTAGCCAAATTGTTTGTCGAACAATTTGTCGCTAATCGAAGAATTATTAAAGACTCTTCCCATCTCTCTGGGATACGCCAGAACGAAGGAGAGTCACTCAAAGAATACTTCCAAAGGTTTTCTGTCGAAGCTCGACAAATTGCAGGGGTGGATCCTGAGTTATTAAGAGGACTTTTTCTTGGGGGGCTTCGTCCTGGTCCTTTTTATTCAGCACTCATGCGAGATACGATACATTCATATGCTGACCTAATTCATCGTGTGGAGGCCCAAATCTCAGCAGATGAAGCTATTAATGCTCATAAGAAGCAATTTGAGCAAACAACTAGGAAGCGTAAAAATGTACTGTGGATGGATGATTCATCATCACAATGGAAGAAACAAGGAAGTAATAACTTGCCCCCTCGACCTTCACAATCTCGGCGGGAGCCTCAACCAAAAAAGAAGTATACGCCCCTTAACACATCTCAATCAAATGTCTTAATGGCCATCAGAGATGAAGAGAAAGTTAAGTGGCCAAATCCCTTAAAGCCAAACTCAGGAAATCAGGAGCAATACTGTCACTTTCACCGTAGCCGTGGACACAAAACTGAAGCATGTAGGCCGCTAAAGAATGAAATTGAGAGACTTATTCGACAAGGCTACCTTGGACAGTTCATTCAAAATTCTCCTGCTCGAGATGAGGCTTTTCCCACTGGGGGGGCAAAATCAATAACAGCAAGGAAAATCATTGAATAATATTCAAATGTTTGGCGAGATTAATTGATCGCATAGTTGGGGTTTTTGTGTCATCATGCAGCTCTTTTATATTAAATAGAGTGTCACTCTAATATCGCAATTATTTTTCTTCCAGGTTAAACATTATGTTGTTTCGTATATGTCTTATGTGGTGTAACTCTTATATCCCTGAATCATATTACGGAGTTGTGATATTGTCTTACATAGTATAATAATGTGCTATTTGCTTCATTTTGATATTGTCTCCTTCTTTAAAAAGGATTAAAATGACAATGAAAATTAAAAATGAATCTAATCTCTTTAGCCATGATTTGAGAAATACGCAATCTTTATTGCATCTCAATTACTATATGATCAATTTCAGAGGGATTCGATCCGACCTCTTCCACATAGGTTAACGTCATCGAGCAACGCTCTGACATACAACCTCGGATAGGCCATACATCCTTGGTGGATTCTCTCGACCTCTTCCACATAGGTTAACGTCATCGAGCAACGCTCTGACATACAACCTCGGATAGGCCATACATCCTTGGTGGATTCTCTCAACCTCTTCCACATAGGTTAACGTCATTGAGCAACGCTCTGACACACAACCTCGGATAGGTCATACATCCTTGATGGATTTTCTCAACCTCTTCCACATAGGTTAACGTCATTGAGCAACACTCTGACATAAAACCTCGGATAGGTCATGCATCATTGATTGTTTCTCTCGACCTCTTCCACATAGGTTAACGTCATCGAGCAATGCTCTGACATACAACCTTGGATAGGCCATACATCCTTGGTGGATTCTCTCGACCTCTTCCACATAGGTTAACGTCATCGAGCAACGCTCTGACATACAACCTCGGATAGGCCATACATTCTTGGTGGATTCTCTCAACCTCTTCCACATAGGTTAACGTCATTGAGCAACGCTCTGACACACAACCTCGGATAGGTCATACATCCTTGATGGATTTTCTCAATCTCTTCCACATAGGTTAACGTCATTGAGCAACACTCTGACATAAAACCTCGGATAGGTCATGCATCATTGATTGTTTCTCTCGATCTCTTCCACATAGGTTAACGTCATCGAGCAGATCTCTGACATATAACCTCGGATAGGTCTTACATCCTCGATGGATTCTCTCGACCTCTTCTATATGGGCCAACATCATCGAGCAAGGGCTCTGATATACAACCTAAGATAAGTCATATATCTTTGGCAGATTCTATTAATATATGCTCTACTGCCCATTAACGGACTCTCATTAGACTTCTATCATATACTGAACTTCCTCCCATCGCTGGACTTATGCCCATCGTGGGACTTTTGCCAGTCTTCTACCCGACCTCCAAGTGACGTCGGCCTGCTGCCCAGCCTCCATGTGACGATAGTCTTGCACCCGACTTCAGAGTGACGTCGGCCTTCTACTTGGACTCCAAGTGTCACCGGTCTTCTACCCGGCCTCCAAGTGACGTCGGTTTTCTGCCCGACCACTAAGTGATGCTGGCCTTCTACCCGGCCTCCAAGTGACGCCGGTCTTCTGCCCGACCACCAAGTGACGTCGACCTTCTGCCCCTCCTCCGTGTGACGTCGGTATTGCACCTAACTTCGGAGTGACGTTGGCCTTCTACCCGACCTCCAAGTAGCGTCGGTCTTCTTCCCGACCTCCAAGTGACATCGCTCTTCTGCCCAACCTCCAAGTAACACAGGTCTTCCGCCCGACTTATAGGTGACATCAACTTTCCTCCCAACGTCCAAGTGACGACAGCCTTCTGCCCGGCTTTCAAGTGATACCGGTCTTCCGCCTGACCTCCAACCTCACACCTTCATCTTACTCAGTGAGGGGCCCTAGTGCTGAACAGGGGATACCCATCTGAACAGAGCTAGGGGAAGGCCTCAGCTTGAGAAATAAGAGAAGAGAGGGAGAGGTGCAAATTTTCTTACCTAAAAGGGGGTATTTATAGTGGTGTGTGAGAGAGATGAAGAGCCACTAATTTTAATTTATACAATTGTTATAAATTCTGCCATTAATTTTAAGTTATATAATAGTTATATAAGGTGGCTTTATAGTTATACTAACGTTATTATAAAAATAGAAGTTAAATATATTACGGTTAACATCACATATAAAGTTATATGTTAATATAAAACGTTAATCATGGTTCCACTGCCAGGATTATAATGTCTTTATATAATGTTTATGATCGATAACTGATATAAACGTTTAAATCATAAGTTTTGTATAAACGTTATATATATTAATGTATAATATATTAATTTATGTTAATAACATTAATATATAACGGTAATAATATATTAATATATTAACTTTATTATATATAATAACGTTAACTTTAATAACTTTTATAATTAACCTTATAATAATTATATAAGGTTAATAATTATATAAGTTAACTTTTCTATATATATTATAGTTAATGTCTGTATAACTTTTTAACTATATTACATTTATGAGATGTATTTTCCATTGAGGAGATATGCTGTCAAAGCTTAAGAGCAATTTGAAACTTTATTTTCGTGTAAAACGGGTGTTATTGTTTTGATATCAATTAACTAGTTAATTAAATTAGTAATCATATTTGTATATATTTATACAAATATGTAATTTTATCCTATAAAGATATGATTGTGATATTGTAAGTTCTGAGATTATACAAATATTTTGGACTTTGTAAGATTCGACGTCCAAAAATAGGAGAGCAACTGATACGCCACCAAAAATAGTCTTGATCAAGCACGAATCTCGAGGCAAAATCAAGATGGAAGCTTCAAAAATTAGATCGGAGACCATCTGAATTCCGATTTCAGTAAACTTATAGTCGAACTGAGCGTCTCGAAAACACGAACCCAACGACACCAAATTCAACCCAATCCGAGCCCAAATGGATCCAAATCAAGGACCCGAAGCGCTGTTGGAAGATTCAAATCACAATTTGAGTTACCAAACGGTCTCCGATTTTAACGAGCTTGTACTCGAATCGAACGGCTCGACGAGACGAATCCAACGAGCCCAAGATCACTGAATTCTGACATCACTAAAGCCTTCAAATGTCCAACGAACGGATTCACGATCATGGGATTCAATATCGGCCATCCATTCAGCCACTCCCTATTTGCCCCTGATCTCACACATATTTACAAGCTATGCCACTCCAGAAAATCTATAAATAGACCCCTCATTCCTCATGAAAGGGGGGGAGGAAGCCAAGAGAGAAGAAGGAAGAGAAGGAAGAAAGCTCCAGCCGCCTAGCTCCTCCTCGACCACCGCCGGAGTGCGGCCGCACCACCGCCGGAGTGCGGCCGCACCACCGCCGTAGTCTTGCCGCACCACCGCCGGACTACCAAGGGACGCCGGAGTGCTGCCGCACCACCGCCGGAGTATTGCCGCAACACATACAATAATGTCATTCTTTACCAAGTTAATTTTATCATTTGGAACTTCCATTTTTTACAGGAAATAAAATTACAAAGCGTAGGAAGAAGTGAAAAAGACGAAGGAAAATCATTTAAATGGGAAATCTAGATCCCTTATTTAAATGCTAAGTCAAAACAATATGTTCTAATCAAATTTTTTGGTTTATTAATCAGCAGGATCAATCTCCTTAGCCTGTGAGAAAATAAAAGATTATCATATAAATTGTGTAGTGACAACATAACTTCATGTAAGCTAAGTGAATGCTGAACACCGCTCTTTCAGATTTGATAACTCTCTCAATATTACTACCTCATAATGAATTCTAACGGTTCAGTAAACCCAAAACAAATTTGTAATACTTCACTTACAGTTTTAGTTCAAGCTCTGGAATCTGGAAGTCTGGAATGATAGAGAATTGCTTCTTTTATTTGCACTTCAATTTGACCTTAGCTTCGAGTGTACAAGCACAGATCCAACGGCTTCGAAATGCTTGTTTTGGGTTCATTCTAGAAGCTTCTCTGATGCCGATGGGATCGCATTCTTCTCATCCTTCGGAGCTGGTTTTAAACCAAAGGGATCTGCTTCGCCATGACCTGCTCGGATTGGGGGCAATAACTTTTGCTGAAAGCGAAGAGTGGGATCTTCACAGATGCCCAGCTTCACAATGAAAATGGTGGTGCAGCCTTTGCCAATACCTTCACTTTCAAGCCAAATGCGTCCTTTCATGAGATTCACAAATCTGTTAGAAAGAAAGAAAAAAAAAGGTGAAACGCCGGTGCATGATTATTTTCCACCAGCTAAGATCCTATTTTGCAAATTTTATTTTGACATGTATTTGGAAAGCATGGGTCATATATAAGATATTAATGATGATTTAAAGGCTTAAAGCTGTTATGTTTCAGTATTAAAGTTTTGTTTGGAAGTCCTCCCTCACATGGACCCCCTGTATAGTCCGAACCGCTCCCCTACACACTCCTCTGCTCGTCTCCACCTTCCTAGTGCCCATCATCACTTCATAACACCTTTTGTCTACCAATTTCACCCCCTATTGATCTACGACCTGGTTGGAGCTGAAGTTATGGATAGCCCCATTGTCTATCAACACCATCACCTCCTTGTCTGCTATTTTCTCCTTCATTTTTATGGTGTGATTTGAAGTGAATCTCACCACTGAGTTCAAGGAGACTTCCGCCATGTCTATATGCAGCTCTTCCTCTACCATTGCCTCACTCCCACCTCCCTCAGCTTCCTCGTCAATACAGACAATGAGAACCTGAAGAGTTCAGTCCTTACACATGTGCTCTGGTATATACCTCTCGTCACATTTAAAGTACAATCCCTTCGCCCTCTTCTCCTGCAACTCCTTAATGAGTCCCCCCCCCCCCCCCCCCCCCCCCCCCCCCCCCCCTTATAAGCTTTTCCTTTGGGGTGTCTTGCAAGCTACCAATGTCGGCCCTTTAAGTGCTAAAAAGGTGGTGGTCATCATGTACGAGCCTCTTGAACTGCTAACTCCGGCCCCTCTCCAGATGCTTCTGGTCCTCTAACATCTCCAAATCGGCCTTATCATTCTAATTGCCGCCCAAATCTCTGGTTTTAGCCCCTTCATGAAATTCCGTTCTAATACAGTCTCAGAGAGTTGATACAGTCGACTAGCCAGATACTCAAATCTCTCACAATACTCCATCACTAATCCTTCTTCGTCAGAGCAAATAACTACTCATAGAAGAACCTTCCCCTGCTGGTTCGAAAATGTTCTAACAAGCAATCGTTGAACTCCCTCCAGCTCCGTATGGGCCGTCTCATGTCTCTCCAGTCTCCACTGGTACCATGTCAATGCCTTCCCTTCTAAACACAAGCCAACTGCACTCAGCCTATCCTCCTCCATCAACCCATTGACGGGGAAATACCTCTCCACCATGTATATTCACTCATGTGCATCATTTCCCTCAAAAGTAGACATCTTCAACTTCCTTACCCTTGGATCTCCTCTGTTCCCCCTGATTACTCCATAATTTTCCATTCCCCAAGTGGGTGGCCCCTCCTACCGGCACTAGTCTCCAATGTCGTCGTTTGATTGTAAAGATCCAACACCTACTTCAACATCTCTTCTAGGTTGGAGAAATTATCCTCCATGCTGGAAATTCTGTCCTTCGCATCTCTCAAAGTTGTTTTTCCATGCATCAACTTTCTTGGCCTCCATAGGTACCCGGATCTTGGTCATACAACAAAAAATAGTAATTCTGGTCTTCAAACAGCAGAAATCTGCACTTTGGAGGGGAAAACTCCATAGAAATCAGTAAGGAAATGCTTCAATTTCAGCTCAGAACAACGCTCTGATACCAATTTGTTAGGACATGCTTGTAAAAATCCTATCTCCCTTGGCTGAAATTAAATTACAGCAATCCCAAACACAATTCTCCAAAAGGAATTAAGAGCAATAACAAGAGAAAACTCTTTTTAAGTGATGATAAATAGAAGAAAACAACAACATACAATTGATCTTCTATTGAAGAGGATGACCAGGCTCTCCCAAATCCCTAGCTGCCAACTAGAGCCCAAAACTCCTTAAGAACAATATAAATACTGCAAAAAACATCATAACCCTAACCCTAAGAAAATCATCTACTTAAAACATCCAATAATGATGTAAATCTCAAAACAGCCCTTTTTTTAAATTTTTCCTCCTAATCCCCCTTAATTTCCTTTCCAATCACCTACTAGACCCGCTAATTAGAGGCGGCGGAGGTTCCTCCTGGATGGAACTCTTTGTTCTGACTTTTGTATACACAAGCTGGTCCAAGAGGGACCCATCTAACATAATGTAAGTTTCGAGGCATCTAGTAACATTTCAGTTTTGTAAGACTACAATGGACTTTATTTTGCCTGTTCTAGTTTTTGCATGGATCAAATTTAATACAATATATAGAAAGAAGAAGAATGTTGCTAGCAATTCAGTTAGTTTGCATGGTATGGGAGATGCAAAATAATTATAAATGGAAATGGATGATATTTTAGTTGCAAATTAAATTGCTCTATAATGTAACGACATGCTAAAAGACTTTTTTGCACAATTCAGAATAATTAACATAGGCTCATTGTTTCTATCATTGTTTGTGGCATCAACCAAAACCGATGGAAGGCATGTTTTTCAGGCAAGATAATTTATTTCTAGAAGGGAAAATATTGTGATTTGTTAGGTGAGAGTTTAACCACGGACCTTCGACCATCCAATTGTTAACTGTAATCCACTACCCTATCACCATCACTAATATTTGACAACTAGTAAATAAATTAGTATGTTATTTTATATAAGTCTTCCTAATCATTCGAGACAATCTGTTATTATTTTATACATATAGCCATAAAGTTAAACCAAAATAATTACTAGTTTGATAAAACCAGAAAAACTACACATTTATTTTTCTTTTAGCTTGTATTATAGGAGAATTTAAATGCATATTGAAACATCTTTAATTTTATATTGCATTCAAAATCTGTTCAAAACAAAAACTGAAATTTAACGCAAAACCAACGAACAAAAGTGAAGACTTCAACATTGTAAAAAACCAAACTCCATAAAAGGCACTGAAACCAAAACCGATGTTGAAAATGAAAACCTTGATTTACACCGTCTACCCTACCAAATTTATGCATTGTAGCATGTCTCATCTATGCAGCCTTACCTCTTGCAGATGGCAAGCCCAAGCCCAGAGCCCCTGTAGCCTTTGTTAGAACCATTCTGGCTATGCGCAAATTTAGTGAAGAGGTGAGGCAACTCCTGTGGACTTATTCCGCAGCCGGTGTCCTTAACCTGTACCATAAAATAAGTATATGTATAGTTAATCTATACAAATTTGAAAAAGAACCTTTAAATCAGGAAATTTCCATATGATGTCAAATTAATTTAAGCTCTCGCTTAAATCTGCAAAGCATAATTGAAGAACTTATCAGATTTCTAAATACAGTTCTGGGTAATCAAGTAACCTGTACTCGTAAATAGAAATGCCCATCGCTTAAGACAGGGTAGAACTCTGGGTCTCGTGAATCTCTCGAGGAATCTGGCATTGCAATAGTCGCAGTAATAGATATACTACCCTCCTTTGTAAACTTAACAGCATTGCCGACAACATTAAGCATAGTTTGTACAAGCCGTTTCTCATCTCCGATGGCACAAGATGGCAAGTCCGGAGAAAGAGACACCACCACTGACAATTTTTTGACAGCCGCTATTGGCTTTATCAAATTTACGACCTATATTATAACATAAGAAAATAGTCAGCTAACCAAAACAGGTAGAAAATTAAGGCTTCGTTTGGGACGGCTTTCTTACTGCTTCTTAAAGCAGCTTTCTAGTACAAAAATTAAGAAGCAGTAAGAAAGTCATCCCAAACGAAGCCTAAGTATAAACATAACTGCCACCGAAGACAATATGAAAAAAGTATAAAAATATCTACCTCTCTGAAGAGAGTATGAATATTGAAAACTGTAGCCTCTAACTCGAAGCTGCCATCCTCAAGCTTAGAAAGGTCTAAAACATCATTGATTAGTGTAGCTAGCAAGTTACTACTCTTTAAGATGGTTTCTACCATCAAACGTTGCTCTGGCGTGAGTTCAGTTTCAAGAAGCAGGGAGGAGAGGGCAATGATTGCATGCATGGGAGTCCGCATCTCATGGTTCATGACAGCTAAAAAATCATTGCGTGCACGAATGGCCATCTCTGCCTCCCGACGTGCTAAATCTAAAGCAACATTCTGATCCATGAGTAGATTTCGTGCCCGCATGGATTCCTCCAAGATGGCAGCATGTGAAAGAGCAACTGCAACCTGAACCAACATACAAGGTAAAAGGGTATTATTCAGTAAATGAAGCTTCTAATAAATGCCAGGTCTAGGGGAGGCGTTGATGTACATAATCTTATACCGACATTACAAAAAGACTATTTTCATGATTTAAACTTGTAAACTATAACCTCTAGTCAGAGCAAAGGCAAACAAACTATTATTTTCATGACCTTAATGCATGCTTTAAATAAATGACATCAGAATTACCATATAACAGCTATTTGGGATTGGCTTTATGTACCCTATCCCTCATTTTCCATTTTGTTTTGTTGGGTTCTGCATGAGCCACTTTGAGTAAATCATTTTGCAGAACTTCAGTCATATTACTTAATCTTTTTTTTTTTCATATAAATTATGCACAACCATAGAAGGAAGAATAAAATGAAGGGAAAAATGAAGAGAAAACAAAAAGTATGGAGGAAAGAGTGCATGCTTTACGGACTAATGGCACATGGAATTAAAATGGAACCTCAAAAATGAAACCTAAAACTTATAAAATGATAATCACATCAATGATCAAGATGTATAACACTATAAAAACAGAATATTGTAATTTAGTCATCCTACAAAGGAAAACCCAATTACATGTAGGCCTACAAAATCACTAGTATAATCACCATCAATCATATCCCAACAATTTGAACTTATCATCATCATCATCATCCTTAGCCTAATCCCAATTACTTAGGATACAACTTTATGAATCCTCATTTTCTACTTGTTCCTATTGAATGTTACCCAAGGTGTTGAGGTTTGATAAGATAAGAGCAACTGATAAGCTTTCTCGCATATAGATATGGTGGCTTACTATTCCATGTGCAGCGCCTGCGCCACTTTCTCCATCACAGCTACTAAGGATAATTTCACCCATCAGATCTCTGTTGTTTAATCTTCACCGTTCCCTGATAACTAACTCTCTGTTCTATATATTGATGTCATGTAGCTTGCTTGAGTAATGAAGAACATTCCTCTATTTCCCTGTTATCTGCTTTACCTTTGCTTTTGGCTTTTGTAATAGTTGCAGGTTTCTACATGGTATCAAAGCAATCTGGGTAAAGTATTTTCGTTCATGGAAGATTCATCTTCTTCGTCTGCTACCACTCACAACGCTGCTACGGACGGTGATGTTGTCATACTGCCGAAACTCAAGTTCTTCATGTCCACAATAAAATCCCTGGTTAATGTTCAGCTCTCGACTGATAATTATCATATTTGGAAGGCTCAAATGCTGAAATTATTTTCTGCAAATGGTTTTGAATCTTATCTTACTGGTTCGGTTGTTAAACCTCCCAAGAAAGTGCAAACTTTTGATGGCAGTCTAACCTCAAACCCTCTTTTTCGGTCCTGGTCTCTTATTGATCAGAACCTTGCTGCTGCTATTTATTCTACCATTTTACCTTCACTCCTTCCTTATGTCCTTAATCTAGATTCTTGTCACGAAATCTGGCTTACCATTGAGCGTCGTCTTCAATCTTCTAACCGTACTCGTCTGCTTCAACTGAAGAACGAGTTGCATCAGCTCAATCTAAAAGATATGACTATGGTACAGTATCTTTCCGACATTAAGCAGAAAATAGATGCTATAACAGCTATTGGTTCCTCTATTGATATTGAGGACATTATTCTCTACACATTCAATGGCTTGCCTCCAACGTATCAAGCTTTCAAAAATGCTGTTCGCAATCAACTTCAACCAATCAACCTCGATGACTTTTATGCACTCTTATGTAGTGAATAACTCAACATGGCTTCTGACACAGTTCGTGAACATTCTACTATTCCCACCTCTGATCCAGCTCTTGCTCTAGCTACTACTCGAGGTCGAAACCGTGGACGAGGTTTTTATCAGTCCTCTGGGCGTGGTCGCAATTCCTCCTCTGGACGAGGACGTCCTGTTTTAATAACCCAACCTCTGGAAGATCTACTTCCAATAACTCCACTCGTGATGGTCGAGTGCCAAGATCTGCTATTAAATGTCATATATGTGGTAAATATGGACATTCTGCCATAAATTGCTGGTACCGCCATGATACCTCCTACCAGTCATCGACACAAGCTTACGTTGCAACAGAGAATCCAACTAATGCTGAATGGTTTTTGGACATCGGAGCAACTAATCATCTCACAGCAGATGCCTCACAACTTCAGCAAGCACAATCTTACTCTAGTAATTCTCACGTTCAAGTTGAGAATGGACAGCTTCTTCCCATTGCTCATACCGGTCAAGGCCTTTTACCCACTCCATCTCGTAATCTACAATTGTCACAAATTCTTCATGTTCCTTATTTGTCGCAAAATCTCCTTTCAATTCATAAACTAACAACCGATAATCCTTGTTTTGTTTGTTTTGATTCTAATGGCTATATCATCAAGGATTCTCGGACCAACCGGATTCTTTCTTCCAATCATTCATCCCAACTGTCTACAACAGCCACCACTACAGCTCTTACTGCCGCATCCATTCCTTCCACTCTTTGGCATCAACGTTTAGGACACCCATCTACAGCTACTCAACAACTTCTTTTCAAAGCATTGCAAATCAGCAATTTATCTTCCCCGTTATTTCACTTTTCTGCTTGTTCTTGTGCTAAATGTACTCGTCTTCCCTTTTCTTTATCTTTTACTAGAACTACTCAATGTCTAGAACTCATTCACACTGATGTATGGGGAAAATCCCCAATTTTGTCAATGCAATCATATAAATATTATCTTTTGTTTGTTGATGATTTTACTCGCTATACCTGGGTGTATCCTTTATATAATAAATCTGAAACATTCTTCAAATTTCTGCACTTTAAATCCATGGTTGAGAGGCAATTTCAAAAACCAATTAAGATACTTCGCTCTGATGGAGGTACCGAATATGTAAACAATCTCTTTAAAACAACATTACTCAAATGTGGCATACTTCATCAAACGACCTGTCCGTATACTCCTCAACAAAATGGTGTCGCTGAGCGTAAACACTGTCATTTACTTGAAATGGTTCGAGCTCTTATATTTCATGCAAATGTTCCTACCAAATGGTGGTTTGATGCACTTATGACAGCAGTTTACCTAATAAATCGTTTGCCCTCCCCACTTCTACAAAATAAGTCTCCCTATGAATGTTTATATAATACACCTCCATCTTACTTACATCTACGCACGTTTGGCTCTTTGTGCTACCCATGACTACCTACTAAATTAAATCACAAATTAGCCCCACGCTCGATTTCGTGTGTTTTTCTTGGTTATGCCTCTCATGCCAAAGGATATAAGTGTCTCCACATACCCACTGGTCGTATTTATCTCTCACGTCATGTAAAATTCTATGAAACTATCTATCCCTTTCAACAAATTGACACTGCAACTACCTCCTCACCACCTCAAGGCTATATTCCACCGTCTGCATTAGTTCCAGTTTCTCATACATCTCCAAACTCCACAAAAAATACTTCACCCATATCAAGTCCTATTCCTACATCATCTCATATCAGTTCTTCACCTATTCCTCCTAACACAGATCCTTTTGAACCCATTGTATCTGCCTCTACAACTCATTCTCCTACATCCATATATGTTCCTATCTCCAAACATCCTATGGTCACACGACTACAAACTAAAAACCTTAAACCTACCAAAATCTTTGATCTTCAACAGTCTCTTATTAATTCTACACCAACTTCATACACTCAAGCTGTCAAATCTTCCATTTGGCGTAAGGCCATGAGTCTAGAATTTGATGCATTGCAAAAACAGGGTACATGGCTGCTTGTACCTTCCTCTCCTGATCAAAACATCCTGGGATGTAAGTGGTTCTTCAAAACTAAACTCAATTCGGATGGCTTGCTAGCACGACATAAAGCCCGCCTGGTAGCTCAAGGCTTTAATCAAGAATTTGGTTTAGACTTCCATGATACTTTCAGTCCGGTTGCTAAGTTTCCTACCATTCGCATACTCCTTACTATTGTTGTGCATTACAAATGGACTGTTTTACAACTAGATGTTTCCAATGCATTCTTGCATGGTAAACTTGAAGAAACTGTTTACAAGAAACAGCAACCAGGATTTATAGATCCGCAAGGACCTAATCATGTCTGCCTACTTAAGAAAGCATTGTATGGCTTTAAGCAAGCTCCCCGGCAATGGTTTGCTACCTTTTCATCTTATCTTCTTGATTATGGATTTTTGCATAGCAAGGCTGATCCTTCTTTACTTTTATATCATCATGGCTCGGTTCACATGTATATTTTGGTCTATGTTGATGACATCTTGTTCAATGGCTCGGAAAAATCAACTATTCAACAGCTGCTTCTAGCATTGCAAACCAGATTTAACATGCGAAATCTTGGTCCAGTCACTTACTTCCTAGGCTTACAAATTACACAGCAATCTGACGGTATGCATCTCAATCAATCAAAATATGCAGTTGATCTTCTTCACCGAGCAGGCATGTCAGAATGTCGTCCTGGTTCTACACCTTTACCTCTTAAACTTAAAGTTTCATCGGCAACAACTATTTTGTATTCTCAACCATAATTATACCGTTAACTGGTTGGTTGCCTGCATTACTTAACATTAACCCGTCCAGGTATCATGTTTGCTGTTAATTATCTCTGCCAACACATGCATCAACCTCAACTCATTCATTTCCAGCTGTTAAAACGGGTTCTCAGATATATTAAAGGCACTATTGACTATGGTCTGCCAATTTCTAATTCTACACCGCATCTTACTGCATTTTCAGATTCTGATTGGGCCTCAGACTCATCGGTTCGCCGCTCTATTACTGGGTATTGTGCCTTTCTTGGCAAAACTTTAATATCATGGATGGTTAAGAAACAAACTGCTGTTGCTCGATCTTCTACATAGGCTGAATATCGTGCTTTAGCCACTGCCTCTTGTGATATCATTTGGCTACAATCTCTGCTTCAAGAATTCGGCATTTCCACTTCTCCTATTAAGTTGTACTGCGACAATATATCAGCTCTTGCTTTAGCTAACAATCCTATTTTTCATGCTCGTACGAAGCATATTGAGATAGATTATCACTTCATTCGTGACTGCATCAAACGACAACAAATCTCTGTACATCACATAGCTTCGCAGGATCAATTGGCTGATTTCTTCACCAAATCTCTCTCCGTTCTTCGCTTTGTTCAGTTGCGTTCCAAGCTAACCATTGAGCCACCCTCTGTTAGCTTGAGGGGGGATGATAAGTTAAGAGCAACTGATAAGCTTTCTTGCATATAGATCTGCTGGCTTACTATTCCATGTGCAGGGCCTGTGCCACTTTCTCCAACACAGCTACTATGGAATATTTCACCCATCAGATCTCTGCTGTTTAATCTTCACCGTTCCCTGATAACTAACTCTTTGTTCTATATATTGATGTCCTGTAGCTTGCTTGAGTAATGAAGAACATTCCTCTATTTCCCTGTTATCTGCTTTACCTTTGCTTTTGGCTTTTGTAATAGTTGTAGGTTTCTACAAGGCTACACTTTGCAAATCATTTTGAACAACATCTATACATCTTATGCCTAACAATTTTTTTCTTTCTAATCATTCAACAATAAATTTATTTGCATATTTGATAACTGCATTTCCAGCCCTTCATTGTACATGTCAAACCAATTTAGTCTATTTTACAACTACCTTCTCTTCAATCAATGTCACTACGAGCATCAACAACAACAACAACAACAACAAGCCTTTATCCCACTACGCGGGGTCGGCTACATGAATCCTTTTTCTCCATTGTGTTCTATTAAAAGTCAAATTCTCGTTTAAATCTAATAAAGAAAGGTCATTCCTAATATTTTCTAACCAAGTCTTTTTAGGTCTACCCCTACCTTTCTTAACATAAGTCAAATCTAATACCTCTACTCTCCTAACCGGGTCATCGGAAGGCCGCCATTTAATGTGACCAAACCATCTAAGGCGACTCTCTCTAATCTTATATTCTACTGGTGCTACTCCAACCTTTTCACGTATATGCTCATTTCGTATCCTATCTCTAAGGGTAAAGCCACTCATCCACCTGAGCATCCTCATCTCTGCCACACTTAACTTAGTATTATGCTTCTCTTTTAATGGCCAACATTCAGCACCATAAAGCATTGCAGGCCTCACTACCATCTTATAGAATTTTCCCTTAAGTTTGAGGGGTACATTTCTATCACATAACAAGCCTGATGCATTCCTCCACTTCAACCATCCAACTTGAATTCTGCTGATAATATCCCCATCTATTTCACCATCACTCTGAACAATAGATCCAAGATATCTAAAACGTGTACTCTCCAATAAAATCATCCCTCAATTAATCCTTGCTAAGTTTGCCATACATCAATATTATATTCCTATTTCATTCAGAATCAACTTAGCTATCAACAACTTTTTAAATGTGAAAAAATTCAAATCCATATGACAGTCAATATTCTAGTTTTATAAAATTAACTTTGAATTTTCATGGCATTCTCTGATCATATGATACTCGCATCTACATCTTAACCACCCAACCTCAACTCAGGAATTTATATTCTATATCAATTCTTCTACAAAAAAGATCCATATACTGAAATATATAGCACCTAAGTATCACTTTATTTTCTAATTATATTAATTTGTAATTAATAGCATTAAACTCACTAAAATTACATATCATATGTAATAATCAGAAAATCAGGCATTTCTTTTACAATAAGTTTAATTAAAAAAAAAATTCTCAATGTGCAATTAAAAATATTAAATAGAATATTTGAAAAGATGCTGCCTTTGGATTATTAAGGAGATAGAGCAGTTATAGTCCCTTCATTTTTATTAAAATCAACTTTTAGTTATACATGCCTTCATAATTTTATTTAAATAAGTTCTCTGTTATTAATGAAAAGGCATTAGACAAGGCTATTGGAATTCCTATGTGGCTGTGAAGGTTCGGATAAGAACAATAGGCAGTTATTTTGAGTGGGCGTATATTTCTTTTCTGCTTGTGGTAACGGGAGAAGCAAAGAAATAAGGCAAAGAAAGACAATAGCAGTTTCACGCAAGCCAGAGAAGGGGAGTTCGGTGCAGGTCACGGGACTAGCAAATTTCGGCTATTGCTCTTCCCGGAATGCAGAAGAAATCGCTGAATTGTGAGGGAATTTGCAGAATTCCATGTAGCAAGCAGCGACTCGGTGGAAAATTTGGGAAATTCGGAACATTTCACTGAAGAGAGGATCGATCAGGTTGGAGCATTGGAGAGATTTCGGTGGTGAAAGAATCAAGAAGTGAACACTAAACTTTGGAAGGATTTTGAGGAGGAAGAATCAAAAGGGAATTAGAGAAATAGTAGAAGCTAAAAAGATTTGAAAGAAATGTAAGAATTCTAATATTCTCTTTTATCTTTTATACTATTTCAATTCATTAAAGTTCTTACCGAAATCATAATTTAGGGTGATATAGATTATATAGTCTAATGCAAAGAGGAGGTTTTGAAGTGACTTATAATAGAAGAAGAATAAAAAGTGAAGGTTTGGAAGAAGCAACCCGTCAAGAAGATAAGTAATGCAAATTAAAGTTTTAAATGTAATTCTTGTTAATTTTACATTATATATTGGTAGTTGAATGAATGCAAGAGAAACATGCATTACAAGTAATTCTCTGGCTAAAGGATGTTTCTAACCTAGTTTCCATATATGAAAGACCTCTTATATATTTGAATCATGAGACTTTTAAATAAGAGTTGTTATGTTTCATTAAAGATTTTACTAATTGAAAATATTTTGGAAAGAATCTTCATTCTTAATATATGGTACACAGTTTCATTACATAGATAAATAGGATATAAAGATCTTTATAAAAGCAACAATATAAGTATGAGTTATGTTATAAAAGTGTATTGAACATTAATTTAACGTAAAGTTTGACTATATATATATATGATGTATGATTTACAATGATAGTTGGGACAAAAGGATTCCCAAATATATAACTACCTTGTAAGTGGGGCAAGAGGGACCCCAAAAGAAATGATACTTGCATAACAGGTGAAATAAAAGGGACCCCTAAAGAGGAAAAAATGACCTCTATGAAATTCAATGGCAATAATGTCAGATTTCTCTGGGCTCCATTGAATTTGTTTATGAAAGAATAGCCAAACCTTTTAATGAAAAAAAAAAATTGATATTCAATATGAACCTAAGAGGGCAGTTAAAGGTAATGTCAAATGAGATGTTATGTGATTTCTCAAGTAGTTTAAATTTGTATTTATGTTTTAATGTTCTAAATTTTTAACATGCAAGTTTAATACTATTTACAGTTGCATAACTTACTGAGCCTCATATATCACCAAGATTTTCATTACTGACTGTTGTTACAGGAAAAGAGAAAAGAAAAAATGATTGCTGACTAAGTTTCAAGTATTTCAATCCTAGATGTTAATTTTATTTATGTTTGTAAAACTAAACTAAATGTATGTTAACATTCTCATGAAGTGTTTGTTTGGATTTTCCTTAGTGGCGTTGTAATTATATTTTATGAATGCTTAAAACTTTAGTGCTTCCGTTGATGTACCAGTTTATGTTTAAGATATGTTTATATGTAAATACAAATGATAAATTGTTTCAAATGGTTATAAGATAAAAAATGTTATGTTTTATTTGTTACACTCTACAGTACTGTTCAGGAGTATTATGGGTCGTTGCATCATATACCCAGTTTTTGTTCAACCAACTATAAGCAATCTATCTTCTAAATATTTTATCTATTATTATAACTTTTCATTTATCTTAAATAGATATTTCACTACTTAGGACTATATAATATACAAAAAAACATAAACTTGATTTAATCCAAATTAAACTTTGATTTAATCTAATTATAATTGAAATTTTCTATATTTCTCAACTTATTCTATTATTAATCAATGCTATGTCATGCATATGACTATAGCCTCAATACCTTTAACGCAAACAATTTTTCCTTAATGCACATCAGATCAGTTATCATGTTATTTAATCATATGCTTTCTCAAGATAAATAAAACTTATATGAAGATCCATTCTCTATTCTCTATACTTTTTCATTAATTGTCTTAACAAAAAAATCACTTTTATAATACATCTTTCTAATTTTTCTATGTATATACTCCATTCTCTCCCATAACATCATTGTAAGTTTAATTCCTCTTTCATAACCACAATCTTAAACATCTCTATTCTTAAAAATTGATATCAAAATACTTATTCTTCAATCATTTAGCATCATCTTAATTTTCAAATTTCATTAAAATTTTATTATTCCTGAAACTTAATAAAATTTTATTATTCAAAAGCTAACTTTTTAGATCTCAATATGCATCTCACATAATCCCAAATCCTTCAATTATTTCTTTCTAAAATAATTTAATTATTAAAACTTTTATTTAATGATTTATCAATTTAATGCTTCAATATTTCATTATTATAATCTTTAAATCAGATTAAATAATTTTCTTTTGTAACACATTTAACTTTATTAAAATATCTACATGTCTTAGTACTTACCTTAACTTTTTTCCTGCATTCATTTTTCTCTTTTTCATTATCAATGATCAAGTCAATTAAATAAATCATAGGAAACTCTATCTCCTTTCTCAGTGCCACTTTATAAGAATTCTAGTTTTATTATAATCATTATAAGTCTCAATAGAAGTCAAATTTTATCATTCTTTAAAAGTATATTTCATTTCCTTAATAACTTTATATACCTGTTCCCTCCAATACCAAATCTCCTACTATTATAATAAGGTTTATTTCTAAGCCATCCTAAAACTTTAATGACAATCTTCTTGATAGAACTAGTCACATTACTTCATAGTGGAAATGGGCTTAAAACAATAGGAAAATAACAAAAAACATAGCAAATGATTGGTAGAGAACATGGGAAAAATCGAGGAAAGAGCAAAATCAATCAACAAATAGAAAAATTGGCAATGTGACAAAGCAGAAACAGCATAAGGATCATTCCAATCTAACTTGAAAGCCAAATGATGTAGAAGAAAAACAATAATACGACTCAAGAATAGTTTTGATGGTTTTGAGGATGTAGGAAGGTAGGACTTCCATCAATACTCAATAGCTTGCAAGTGCGTAAAACTATCACATTTATCAACTAGTTCTCAAAGAGGACATAAAGCTATTTATAAGAATAGTATAACCCGGACATTTACTTAATTACCATTATACTTAGCAGATAACAGTTAAAAGAGGAAAAGACAAAATTTCCAATAACAAATTTAGAAAATAGCAAAAATTATTACAAATCTTTTATTCTTAAAACAAGCTCAATATCTAGTGTAATATAAATGATAATTATGAACAACAAAAGCTCCATCGTATGAATGATACAATGTTGATTGAAATTAAAAAAAATTATGACCAGACCAAAAATTCCAATCACATTAGAATTAAGGATTAGGATTAAGCAAATATTTTTTTATTCTGATAATGCAGATGCTTACAAAGGATAAATAAAAGGATAGAAACCTCATCATGATATGAAATTAAAATAGTCCAACAATTGTAGAAATCATATTAACAGTTGTGCCTATCATATTAAAAGTTGCACAAATCATATTCAGGATATTTTGATTCAACAAAAAAGTAGATCTTTTTATCACATTACATACACAGCCAAAAGGATTTAGTCTCAACTTTTTCCTTGAAAACCTTTGATGTCAAAATAATTAAATCAAGTTAGGAAATCCCGACAGAGAAAGAACTTAGAAGAAATTCTACAAAAGAAAAAATATATAATCTTGCCAGGCAACTGTTAGACCGGCCCAGGATGGGCCGGTTGGACCGGTCCAGCAGGGACCGGTCCGCGTCTACGCGAGACGCACGCGAGAAAGCCGCCGAACGGCGGAAACGGCTCTGCCGTGAGCCGTGGAGTTTAGGAGGGAAATTTTGAACGTCAAAGGCTGTTTTAGGAAGTTTATGATTGTCCTTTATGATTAATTTTGTATAAGGAGGAGTTTGGGGGGGAATTAGAGAGGATCTTGAATTTGAATTTTCTCTTTGAGATCTAGGTTTTGCTTTTGGCTCTTGGCTTCGCCGGAGACTTTTGGAGAGTACGTTCTTCCTCTCGAATTGAAGAACAAATTGTATCTTTGCTATTTTCATTGTCTTCTAGTGAAATACAAGTCTTTTCTCCTCATCTTCTACAGTTTTTCCCTCTTTTTCCACTGTTTTTGGCTGATTTCCTGCTGTGGACAGCAGTTTGCTTCGTGATTTGTTGCTAAAGCGATTAGGAAATACTTGATTTCAAGTATTTCCTATCAAATTGGTATCAGAGCACCGGTTCGGGACCACCGACGGCTGAAATTCTGAAATTTCAGCAAGATCGTCGTCTCCGGAAAAAGTTTTTTGTGGATCCGTTAAAAGAAAGATGGCCGGGAAAAAGGTGGAAGTTTTAGAAGGCGAGTTTGGTCAACTGAAGACAGATCTGGAGGGGAAATTCTTGGAGATCTCTACCAACAATGAGAGGTTGGAAGGGAGGTTCGCGGCGATGGAGGAAATGATGAAGAAATTATTGGAGATGAAAACCCATCCAGACACATCGGAAGTGAGAGAGACCACTGACGGCCATGGCGTAGGAGGAAATCCGAACCCAATCCGGGGGAGGAGGAATCCGGAAGTGGAGATTCTTGAAGGTGATGACGACATGCCACCTCTAGAGCCACTCTCTAGAGAGGAGATGAGCATGGGGAATGACCGCCGAGGTGCTGATTTTCAACGTCGAGGTGCTGATTTTCAGCGTCGAGGTGCTGATTTTCAGCGTCGAGGTGTGGATTTTGGAGGCAGGCGGGGGGAATGTGAAGGTAGTGCAGATTTTGGAGAAAGGAGAGAAGAATATCAGCGTCGAGGTGCTGAATTTCAGCGTCGAGGTGCTGATTTTGAAAGGGGAAGAGGAGATTATGACGAAGAATTCGGTTACCAACGTCGGAGGGAGGATCGGGACACTTGGGGAGCACCTCCTCTTCGAGGAATGGGAGGTTATGGAGAGTTCCGGGGTAACGGAAGGGATCCGAAGGTGAGGAAGTTGAAGATGCCCATCTTTGAGGGCGAAGATGGCCATGGTTGGATCTACAAGGTGGAGCGTTACTTTGCTGTCAACGGGTTGACAGATGATGAGAAGCTGACGGCGGCAGGATTGTGTCTGGAAGGGAAGGCGTTGGCATGGTATCAATGGCGAGACAGGAGAGAGCCTATCAGAACTTGGAGAGAGTTTAAGGATTGTTTATTAGAACGTTTCCGAGCCGATGGGGGAGGAGACTTCTATGAGCAGTTCTTTGCTCTGACTCAGGAGGGGACCGTGGCCGACTACCGAGACAGATTCGAGTACTTAGCGAGCCGTTTGGATCATATCTCCGAATCAGCCCTGGAGGGAAATTTCATGAAGGGGCTCAAACCTGAGATAAGAACAGCGGTCAGAGTGCTGGAGCCAAGGAATTTAGGCAAGGCGATGGAGCTTGCACAACTGGTGGAAGATCAAAAGAAGTCAGAAAGAGGAGCTCGAGGCAACTACTCAGGGGGATCGTACAAGATGACTACTGCGGTATTACCCTCCAAAGGGGTAGCGCCGGGGGGTCAGAAGGAAGCACCCAAGGAAAAGACTGGAGGAGGTAATGGGGGACAGTTCAAAAGGTTGACAGAAAAAGAAATGCAGGACAAAAGAGCAAAAGGGTTGTGCTTCAGATGCGATGAGAAATACATGCCGGGGCACAGGTGCAAGGACCGTTCTCTTCAGGTCCTCCTCGTTTGTGAAGATGAGGAAGACGAAGAGAGAGGTGGGAATGACCCCGAAGTGGAGGAGGATGAGAAGTTGCATCTAGATGTAGCAGAAGTCTCCCTGAACTCTGTAGTGGGATTCACTCCGAGTCACACTATGAAGGTGAGAGGAGAGATAGCTGACCGTGAGGTGGTGGTGTTGATTGATAGTGGGGCAACCCATAACTTCATTTCCACCCAGATAGTGGAATCGCTGGGGATGGAGTTAGTGGACACAGGTGGCTATGGGGTGATGATGGGCACGGGAAAGGTGGAAATGGGAAGGGGAGTTTGTAGAGAGGTGGTGCTGATGATTCAGGGAATCCAGGTGAAGGAAGATTTCCTTCCTTTGGAATTGGGGAGTACGGACGTCATCTTAGGGATGAAGTGGCTGCGTACATTGGGGGAGACGAAGATTAATTGGGGGACTTTGAGGATGGAACTTGTGATAGGGGAGAGAAGGAGAACGATTCAAGGAGACGCGGGGTTGACCAAGGCGGGGGTTTCTCTCAAATCCCTAATCCGAACCATTCAGCAGGAGGGAGGAGGCTACCTGGTGGAATTGCATAGTTTGGAGGGGGGAGGAGTGGAGGAGGGAGGAGCTATACCCCTCTCCGTTCAGCCGTTGATTCAACAGTTCCAAGAGGTGTTTCAGTCGCCTCAGGGATTACCACCGCAGAGGGAGCATGAGCATGCTATTGTGTTGAGGGAAGGAGTATCACCCATCAGTGTACGTCCTTACCGTTACCCTCAGTTCCAGA
Organism: Dendrobium huoshanense; assembly: GCA_016618105.1. Classification (NCBI taxonomy): domain Eukaryota; kingdom Viridiplantae; phylum Streptophyta; class Magnoliopsida; order Asparagales; family Orchidaceae; genus Dendrobium; species Dendrobium huoshanense. Next base: position 74,258,348 of record CM028358.1, on the reverse strand, counting down.
AGGATGAAATTGAACGGTTGATTAGAGAGATGCTGGAGGCAGAGATCATCAGACCCAGCATCAGCCCTTTCTCTAGTCCCGTTCTGTTGGTAAAAAAGAAGGATGGCAGCTGGCGTTTTTGTGTAGACTACAGAGCCCTCAATAAGGAGATTGTACCTGATAAGTTTCCTATACCCGTTATCGATGAGCTCTTGGATGAATTAAGTGGGACCGTGATCTTCAGCAAGATAGATTTGAAATCGGGCTACCACCAGATTCGAATGAGGAAGGAAGATGTTCCAAAAACAGCTTTTAGAACTCATGAAGGTCATTATGAGTTCTTGGTGATGCCCTTTGGCCTCACCAATGCACCTGCTACTTTCCAGGCCCTGATGAACAAGGTTTTCAAACCTTATCTCAGACGGTTTGTGTTAGTATTTTTTGACGACATCCTGATATACAGCAGGACAGAGGTCGAACATTGGGAACATTTAAGAACAGTGCTAGAGGTTCTGCAGGAGCATCAGCTGAAGGCAAACTTGAAGAAATGCTGCTTCGCTCAAGCCAGTGTAGAGTACTTGGGCCATGTGGTATCAAAAGAAGGAGTGGCAGCTGATCAATCCAAAATTGAGGCGATGCTAAGGTGGCCACTACCGAAAAGTCTGAAGGCGCTGAGGGGATTTCTGGGATTGACAGGTTATTACAGAAGATTTGTGAAAGGGTATAGCACCATAGCCTGGCCTCTTACAGAGCAGCTGAAGAAGGATGGTTTCCTGTGGGGAGAAGCAGCCACCTCTGCTTTCGAGAGCCTGAAGAAGGCAATGACTACAGTGCCAGTACTGGCTTTGCCAGATTTTAATCAGACATTCATTGTGGAGACAGATGCATCGGGGTACGGGCTGGGTGCAGTACTTATGCAGAATAGGAGGCCCATCGCTTATTTCAGCCAAGTATTGACTGCTCGAGCAAGGATGAAATCAGTATATGAGAGGGAATTAATGGCCATCGTGTTGGCTATCCAGAAATGGCGACCTTACCTACTTGGAAGACACTTCGTGGTCAGGACCGATCAGCGGAGCCTGAAATTTCTTCTGGAACAACGGATGGTGACTGAAGAGCATCAGAGGTGGCTATCCAAGCTACTGGGGTACGACTTTGAGATTCAGTACAGGCCAGGAGTGGAGAACAAGGCGGCAGATGCTTTATCTAGGTGCATGGAGGAATTACAGACAGTCGCTCTGTCCGTGCCCTGGATGCTGGATTGGGAGGCCATCAGAGAAGAGAGCGCCAGAGATGAGAGTTTGGGAAAGATCAGAACTGAGTTGCTGAAGGAACCAGGTAGCCACCCAGGATACTCCTTGGAGGGAGACAAGCTGTTGTATCAGGGGAGATTTGTGATGCCCCGAACGTCGATCCACATCCCAAACCTACTCCATGAGTTTCATGGGAGTGCAATAGGGGGCCATTCAGGCGTACAAAAGACATACAAGAGGCTAGCGGGGGAGTTATACTGGAAGGGGATGCATAAAGATGTAGAGGAGATGGTAGCCAGATGTGAGATCTGTCAAAGGAGTAAGTACCTAGCTATGTCACCAGGAGGATTACTACAGCCTTTAGCCTTGCCGGGTAGAGTATGGGAGGAAATCTCTATGGATTTCATAGATGGGCTGCCCCGTTCAGAGGGGTTCACAGTGATCTTAGTAGTGGTGGACAGGTTGAGCAAGTATGCCCATTTCATTCCCCTCCGACATCCCTACACCGCAATAACAGTAGCATCAGCCTTTATCAGAGAAGTGGTTAGATTACACGGGGTGCCAGAGGCGATCGTATCAGATAGGGACAAGGTGTTCCTCAGTCATTTCTGGAAGGAGCTATTCAGATTGCAGGGAACAGTGCTCAAGAGAAGTACAGCCTACCACCCACAGACGGATGGACAGACGGAAGTAGTCAACAGGAGCTTGGAAACGTACCTCAGATGCTTTGTTTCAGAGACACCAAAGCTATGGGCGAAGTGGTTATCCTGGGCGGAGTACTGGTACAACACGTCATTTCACTCGGCTTCACAAATGACCCCATTCAAAGTGTTGTACGGACGGGATCCCCCACATTTGGTACACTTTGGGAGCAGTAGTACTCCTGTTTCTTCAGTAGAGGAGTATTTGGAGGAGAGGGACAGAGTGTTAGAGGAGTTAAAAAGGCACTTACTGAGGGCGCAGCAAATCATGAAGAAACAAGCAGATGGACATAGAAAAGATATCCATTTTGAGGCAGGGGATAAGGTGTTCTTGAAGCTCCGCCCATACAGGCAGAAGACAGTCGCCAATAGGAGGAATGAAAAACTAGCTCCAAGGTACTTTGGTCCTTATGAAGTGATAGAGAAGATCGGGGCAGTAGCATATCGACTGAAATTACCCCCATCGGCGACTATACACCCAGTTTTTCATGTCTCACAACTGAGAAGGGTCATTGGTGATCACATCGCCATTCCCGAGCTACCGCCGACACTTACGGAGGAGTTAGAGGTGATCCTGGAACCCTGGGAGCTGAAGGGTGTTCGCCAGAAAGAAGATGAAACTAAGAAAGTGTTGATCCAGTGGAAGAACCTTCCTGACTACGAGGCCACGTGGGAGCCATACGAGATGGCGAAACAGCAGTTTCCAGATTTTCACCTTGAGGACAAGGTGATTCTTTGGGAGGGCGGTAATGTTAGACCGGCCCAGGATGGGCCGGTTGGACCGGTCCAGCAGGGACCGGTCCGCGTCTACGCGAGACGCACGCGAGAAAGCCGCCGAACGGCGGAAACGGCTCTGCCGTGAGCCGTGGAGTTTAGGAGGGAAATTTTGAACGTCAAAGGCTGTTTTAGGAAGTTTATGATTGTCCTTTATGATTAATTTTGTATAAGGAGGAGTTTGGGGGGGAATTAGAGAGGATCTTGAATTTGAATTTTCTCTTTGAGATCTAGGTTTTGCTTTTGGCTCTTGGCTTCGCCGGAGACTTTTGGAGAGTACGTTCTTCCTCTCGAATTGAAGAACAAATTGTATCTTTGCTATTTTCATTGTCTTCTAGTGAAATACAAGTCTTTTCTCCTCATCTTCTACAGTTTTTCCCTCTTTTTCCACTGTTTTTGGCTGATTTCCTGCTGTGGACAGCAGTTTGCTTCGTGATTTGTTGCTAAAGCGATTAGGAAATACTTGATTTCAAGTATTTCCTATCAGCAACTTGAGCAGACGTGCTATTAGGTGAAAATTTGAACTCGTAGCTAAATTATGCAAGTCAAATGAACAGTGAGAAGTAAATGAAATAAAAATATTAAAAAAAACTTCCATTTTATTGGGGCCATAGCTTTCAAGATAAATTTGAGGAAAATATGTCATTCATAAATAAAGAGCTTAAATTACATGTTTACATAATTTGGCAGCAACTTGAACAATTGCTATTGTTAAATGAACTGAACACAGAAACATGAAGAGGTTTAGTGATATAGGATAAAATGAATTCCATGTTTACATGAAAATCTTCAACACTACTTTCTATTAAAACAAACGATTCATTACGACAAACTACTAGTTGATGATTCATAAGGAGGTGCAAACTTTATATTTTTGTGCATTTTGTGAAATAGAGGGTGTCAAAACAAGAGATGAAAGAAAACGTAGTGAAGAAAGAATAATGATAATACTAGAGTAGATTATGGTGAATACTTAAACAATCAGAATGCGTAATGATGATATCAAAGATAACCTCCATATGTAGTTATTTGCCATTAACGTTATAGACTCCCTCCCTTGGAAATTCTTCTCCAAAGGAGTATGCTCACACTCTCAAACATTCTTCACCCAAAAAGATGAAGAATCAATACGAATTTCAGCACTTAGCCAAATGTTCATTCCTTCAACCATTATATAAGCCATTACATGGGTATTTATCACAAGAGAGGGAAAGCATAGAAACGGAGGAATGGAGTCATTATGGTGGGGAATATAAGGCGTTGCATGTAGGTTCCAAGTTGGCACTTTAAACTCTCATAATTTCTTGTATTTTTTAAAAATAAAGAACCAACAACTTTAATGAAGACGAGTGGAGAGAGAGTAATTTAAAAGGAAGAGAGAATTGGTTTGCTTTAGGTCTGTGATGCATACAAATTCCACACCAAATATGAAGTCCTTGCCATACAAATATCACTTAAAAAATACACGGTAAAGACAATTGAAATTAAATTCTAATGATCATGAAGACAACGATAATACACATTACATCAACTCCTCTGGTGCCTATTCTAAAAGGTGTTGTGGTTGTGCTTGTTGGGGGCAAGAAAGTACATTAGGATAGGCTACTCTTATCTTTAAGGAGAGGGCTTCTCCTTTATAAAGAGGTAAGATAGTGGAATTCTAAGTGAAAAAGGAGGTGATCAAGCATAATGTAGACCGGTTTAATAGTCCTGAGTTCTCTGGAGCAAATAATATTAATGCATCTGCTAGCATATCTTACATATTTTTATATTTATGATGATTTTATGCTACTTATATGATAAAGTTATTGAGTAGATCTTTAGTTGTACTTATACTTGTATTGATGTGACATCTAGCATAGATCATTGCTTATCACCATAATCTCTTGGTTATATGGACACTTGTGTAACTTAAGTGTTTGGTAATCTAAGTGAATCATAACTTGTGTCCTTTTGTTCTACTCGGCCAAATCGATTCAACGGTCAAGGGCTTCGAGGGACATATCAACACCGGCATTGGTCTTCATCTCCTCTAATTGGTGATTTTGATGTCTCCTGCTCTTCTTTTTTTATTATTAATAATAAAAATTATTATTATTATTATTTATAATAATTATTATTATTATTATTATTTGTATTAATAATAATAATAATAATATAGAACAGATCCCTCACTCACTATTTCAAACATTCTTCACTTCACTATTTCAAGAAAGCTAAGAGCAAGCCCGTCATTTGCAAGAAACAAACGATGGCCGATGATTGGGATCGAGCAAGGGAAGTGAGGTTACACGTGTGGGTTAGGCGTACTTCTGAGGTCGGGAATCGGGTGTGGGTTGTGCTCATGTGAGACGAATGGTGAGGGAGGCCGCTAGCGTCGGGCTTGTGTGGCCGAGAGGTACCGCAGGCAAAGCGGCTTGGTGGGAGGCGAAGTTGTTGGCTCCAGAATCGGACACAGAGGCAGGAGGCAGAGCCGCTAGTTCGATTTGTATGCAGGCAGAGGGTGCGACGGGCTCGTTCAGGAGAGGAATCGGTTGGAGCGTTGGACTATGGGATCGGGATAGCTCAAATGGAACACCTGGAACAAGAGTAAGAAAGCCCAACTTTGAACTGAATTCGTGTGAGTCGTCTTTCTTGTTTCTCCGTTCTATTTACACGACTAAGGCAACGGTTGCTTCAACATGAGAATAAAATGACATGGGGTCGTGGGTTGACTGTTTTGTTTTGTTTATTTTGTTATTATTATTATTATTATTATTATTATTATTATTATTATTATTATTATATATATATATATATATATATATATATATATATATATATATATATATGAACATGCATCAAGGTCAAAAATACTAGACATACAAAAGAATCAACCGCAGCAAAACCAAACAAGAGAATAATGTGAGACACTAAAACAAATGTATGAGTGCTAAAGGTCATAATTCTCCTAAGATAAAATTCACCAATCCATAAGAAGTGTTCGGGATGAAAATGCTAATAGTCGTCAGGGAGGAGTAAGAGGTATGATGCGCAGTGAAGAGGCCATTATAAGGGATGATTAATGATGCAACAATGAGATCAAGGGGAAAAGGTTTTGCTCTCATGGCCACTACTACCATCAATCTTATCATCGCAACTATAACCACCATAATGCACTGTAGCAAGGGCGGCAAATTGGTCAAGCATTGGCTAAGGAAGTCAAAGCTCGATAGAGCACATGAGAGAGCATTGGCAACGTTTATGATGGTAGAGTCAATCATCATCTATAATTGAACAAGTTGGAGGAAGTATGAATCACACAGAAAATTGGCAATAAAAATTCCTCAATTTACTTTTGCCAAAGAGTAAAAATAGTGGTACAGGGTTTGCATTAAAGAAGTTCAACCCACTTCTTCCTAAGGCATTGCAATATTCTTCGAGAGCTAAATTATATCATTAATGAGAAAATATTTTAAAATATATAGTATAGACATGGGAAATATTATTTTTCTAAAAATAGACAAAGTCCCGCATTTTCTGTGTAGTGCCATGAAACATGATAGCAATAGACTATGCACTTAAATGATTCAAGGCCATTGAGTAACCAAGTGAGAATAATGTACTCAAATGATTGTCATTTAAAGAATTTGATGGTGTCATCATGACTCCAAGACACAATAAGATGTCAAAGTTTCTCATAATACCCAAGTCAAATAGCAAGAAACTAAAAAGACCACATTAGATAGTTGGCACTATTAAATTTGAGACATCCGGGAGATAGTGGAGAGGCCATTATCAATGTTTAAAATTGCGCAATTAGGAATTGAGGCGTTTTTTGTTTGTGAGGCGAGGCGTAAGCTTCAAGGCGTTTTGAGGTTTGAGCCTCAAAATAAAAAATTGCGTCAAGTGCAAATAAATGTTAAAAGTAAATTTTTATGTAATACTCAAATAATATGTTAAAAAATGACATTATCTTTCTATTGAACTATGAAATAACACAATGACATACATATGAAACAAAAAATTGCACCAGACGTAAAGTGTCTAGTGATAAATTGCATGAAATATACTTGAAATACAAATATTACATTAGCAAAAAATTATTAAATATAAAAATTGCATAAAAGTATCATATAAGTATATAACATTAAATTTAACTTCAAATTCTTTCTTCTTAGTTTCCTACTCATCTACATTTAATTTCTAAAAAGGCTAAAAATTTGGCAACAACTAGAAAATCATATGTATTGTCATCACTGAGGGGATCTTTATTTGAGTCATCATTATAACAAATTGATCTCTCCCATCTCATATGTGGAGTCCAATGTCTCACAATATGCTTCTTCTTCATTTATTTCAGGCATTTTCCTCTTTTAAAAATATTTTTCATCAACATAAAGATGAGAATAATATTCCAAAAATTTTAGAAGAGTTAGTGATGGTGTGCGGCTTTCAAGTGATCCTTGACGGAGGCTATGAAATTGGTGGTTGGGCAAAGATGACGGGCTGGAGGTTGAGCAATTGAGAGGAAGTTGTTGCGACGTGGGGGTATATGAACTGTAATTTGTTCGATGGTTTACTTCAGGATTTATGTAAGTTTTAATATATATAGGGTGAGACGTAAACCTCACGCCAGTGAGGCGAGAGTGCCTCAAGACGAGCCTCAACCAAGTAGAGGCGCAAGCCTCATAAAAAAAAACTCGAGCCATAAGCCTTGAGGTGTTTTTCACTGGAATTGTGCAAAGGCGGGCCTCATGGCAAGCCTCATATTGCGCAATTTTAAACCATGGCCATGATACCATGATAAGAGATGGTGGAGAGGCCATGATACCATAATAAGAGATGCTCGGATTATCTTAGTAGAAATCATATCATAGAGGTGAGGAAGACACGGAATGACAAATCCGAAGTGGGAAAGAGATAGGCACATGAGACAAAGTGATTATGAGCTATAAAAATGGTGGCATGCACTGACTAGCGCATTAATTAGTGTAGCGATTGTGAGCGAAGGAAAAGTGGGTTGCAATGAAAACAAGCAGGAAACCGAGGGAGAGTACAACTTTTTCAAACTAGTGGGAACGGGAGGAGCGATGTGAGTAATAGAGTGAGCAAGAGTGTGCAAGCCAGGCACAGGTAGCAAAGTAGAGACCAAGCATTAACAAAGCAACAAGCAATATAACAAGACAACAAGTGGTCTAATCACAAGCTTAGTAGTGTGAATTGAGCAAGTGATCAAGCGAATTGAGCCAGCAAAGATGTGCATGAGCTAGTAGGCAAGGGTGTATAAAATTTTTTATGAGAACAATACGACAGGGTGGCAACATGGTTGTATTACCTTGGCTATGATACCATGTTGTAGAGAAGGAACTTTGTTATATTTTAGTATATATATATATATATATATATATATATATATATATATATATATATATATATATATATATAGGGTGATAATAGGCAAAAATATAAAACTAATTAAAGCTTTCTTATAATCATCTTTTCATTCATATACTTAGCAAAATGTAATTAATTTTTATGAAAGGTGGTTTTAGTAAGCCCAAGTTTGAATTGCATGGCAAATATGATTTTAACAATAGAAAATATTCTGGGGAAAAATCTTATGACAAACTCATTCTTACAAGAAGATTTTAACAAATATAGCACTCCTTGCTTTCAAACTATAGCAAATGGCCTAATAAAGTTAAGAAATGAAAAGACGATGAAAATACATGTTCAGATAATCATCAAAGTATGCACCATAAAACGGTAAGAAATGCGGATATAAAATAAAATTGGCAATGGGAATCAAGGTAATGACCAAAAGAAGAACGGGACTTCGTAATCACACAATTAATCCTCCCACTTCGGCCATAGTAAGCATGTGGCAGTGATAGTGGTTCTGCAGTTTGTAAGTATATTGTAGTTTACCAAAAAAAATGAAGATTAAACTGCAAAAGGATACAGCTTGAGAACACCACAAAATATCAAAACCTTCAAAAACAAAAGAAAAAATTTTGATTTTTTACCAATTCAGATAAAATATCTCATTGTAAAAAAACAGAATGAAACTCTAGGGTTTACCTAGGATGCATCGTAGAATCATTTGCAGCACAAGTTGGACGCATGACAAGCCAATCCTAGCTGGTGAGATTCCTCCCAGATTTCAGATTTATACTCAAACTCCCTTTAATTGAAATTTATCCTACTTGTTTATCGTTACTTCCAATTTTCATTTAACTTTGCTCGTGATGAAGACAGAATATTTATTTTGGACATGTCAGCATGTTCTTCAATGCTAATGTTATCCTTCTGAACTTATCTATATAACATATTATTTAAAATATTTTGACTTTGTGGAGTTAGCCTATGCATCGTGGTGATTGAAACTAAAGCCGTTTTGATGATTGTTAAACACTACGCTGTTAGATTTTATGGGAAATAATAGGTAGATATGATTGTCAGTAAATATCTTTAAATGATTGTCACAATCAGGGGAGACAGTGAACATAACTTCTAGAATTAATATTGGATGGTAAAGCATCATGCAAAAATACAACATCATGGAGACTCAAACATAAATCTAATAAAACTGCAATGCAGTCCAGTTATTCCAAATTCGACTTGGTTTTGGGCAACAAATAAGTCTAAACTAAAAATTGTGTGCCACAAATCTGCGAATTTTAGATGGAAATATGGTAAAACCCAAAAAAGCTAGAATGAGAAATGATTTCATGAAAGGACTAATAAAACTAACACCTATCAAACAACTTGCTATATTTGGTGAGTTGGGAGTGTAAACGAGGGACTCAAATTGCACAAACATGAAAAATAGATAGAAGTAGTATCAAAGAATTGGAAAAAAATGTTAGATATGAGTAACATCAGGTAATAAGAGTTGATAAAAACTGACAATCAACATAAATCAATGAAGAATGAGGATTCATACAGCCAATCGAAATATAAGTTATTACTCTTTTTTAAGAATGAGTTCAACTTTTTTATGTCAATACCGAACAATAAACTGTTTAGACCAAGAATATTTTGGAAGTTTACCCTGTGAATCTATGATTTAATGCAACATACCCTTCTATTAGACAATCAAATCATCTTGGTTGCTTTTTTAATACTAACAAACCATTTGAATGTCTTACTCGTTACTACATAAATTATTACAATATTTTTAGTATTGAAGTAAAGCATGCAAGCAAATGCATTTGAACCTGTGCAATCAAAAAAATTCTTATATTATATGCACTTTAAAAATTTATGTATTTTTTAAGAAATATAAGTATGATGAAAATATTGATCAAATAGTTATATGAATAGAGAGAAATCTAATTTTATTAGTTAATAACATTTGAACTTTAAAAATTTTAGAAATAATATTGAGTGAACTATATTAATTTTGAATGCAACTATTTTAATAATAATGATATGTTTAAATCATACGACATATAATTAATAAGGCTTGGCTTCAAACCAAACTCAAAATAAGGCTTGGCTTCAAACCAAAGTCAAAATGATCATGCTTAAGCTTGAGTTCAGTAGGTAAATAAATTAATGAGAATGTGCAGAGCAAATCTTGGCTCCACACAGCACAATTACAACCCTCGATGGAGGGTCATACCTTTTTACAATTTGTTATTTCCTTGTGCTTATAGCATACCAAGAAAAATCCCACACCCATATGCAATCTTGGTGGCTAAAATGGCAACTGCCAACCTCATAACTAAAAACAAAGAAGACATCTTGACTTACGGGATAGTTTATTGCAAGTATTTAGAATTAAGGTCTATTCTAATCGCAACGTCAAACTCAATGTATTTGAAATACATTTTGGTGTTTGGATTGTTGTAAAGTGAATCAATTATAGGTCAGCAGGGGCTGGGCAAATCATGGTTGGAAACTTACCAGCAACGAAGGAAGTGGCGTGGGACAGTGACAGTATGCACGCTAAGTGAGACTAGAATGTTAATGTTTATTTTCAAAGCAGAAGACCGCCAACTCATCCTATGTGGATATTCTCAGCCCATCATATGTAGTTCATCATTGTACCAACTTCATGATGAGTGGAACCTAGCCCTGAGTTATTTCTTGAAGGAAGGAATACCTCGGCGCAGCCTAAGTCTGGGCCGGTAGAGGACCTCATGATAGACCTAGAGTTGACTATGTTTCCGCAACTTCTGAAAGGATTTTATCATCAAAGATTAGCTCTCAAAGCTCTCATCAACATCCATCACTAATCAACAATCACATTCCACTAGAACGAAAATAGTAAAGAAAAGAATTTAATTGCTCCCTGAGAGCGAAGGAACATAGGAAAGAGCGTACAAAAGAATCGATCAGCGCAGAAGAGATCTTAAGAACTTGGTGACTGAGTATAGCGCGGAATAGATCTAAACTTGGTGACTGAGTATATAGAATTTGTCCTAATTCCTACTCAGACAAATTCAGAAAAGACCTATGGGGAGAGTTTTAAATCCCTCAAAAATTTACTTTGCATTTACTTTACTACAGATCAAACACTCAAAAACTTAAAATCCACAGATTTCAAAAGCAAAAGATTCGAAATACTCTAAACCAAACAACCCCCGGAAAAGGATTCCAAAGTTCTTTTGAAATACCAAATCAACATGAGAAACAAAAATGGCGAGAACAAAGATGCTAATTTATGGCATAAGGACTATTATTACATTGGAAGAAATCAACTTTTTGCATTTAATTTAGTCCCTCAAACAAAAAAAATATATAGACCACACAGAATTAGTTTCATAATGAGTTTGAAAAAGTTTAATGGGTTGTTTGGTCAATTACATTTAAAATATGAAATAAAAAATAAAAAATAAAAAATGTAATGTATTTTAAGACTTGGCTACATAAAAAGTTGGCCTTTCGATGACCCAATTAGGAGAGTAGATGTATTAGTTGGCCTATGTTAAGAAAGCTAGAGGTAAACCTAAAAAGACTTGGTTAGAAAGTATTAGAACTGACCTTTTTGTATTAGATTTAAATGAGAATTTAACTTTTAATATGACACCATACAGAAAACGGATTTATGTAGCCGACTTTACGTAGTGACATAAAGGTTTGATGTTGTTGTTGTTGTTATTGTTGTTGTAGTATTTTAAATTTAAGAATTTTGGTTGAATGTAAATATATTTTTATTTGCTTCAATGTAATTCAAAAACATAGAAATCTCTCTCCCTCTTACTCCTTTGGACGGCGGAGAACGAAATAGAGAAGAGAACACCATAATCAAGGTAGATGATGCAGCTAAGGTTAGCAAAGGCAAGAGCAATAGATTGGAGGTTGGCATAGATGAGGGTGACATAGCTAAGGGTAACAAAGGTGAGGACAAGCTAAGGACAGTAGAGGTGAGGTCCATAATGTCGTGGACGACATTGGTAGGTCGATGGAGTCGAGGACAAAGAAAGCTAGGTTGACAAAGTTGATGGCAATGGATTTGAGGGAGGGAGTGAAGCCGAGATCTACGACCTTTTGGATGACAAAGTCGAGGTTGAAGGAGCATGGGACAACTTAGCCAAGAACAAGGATATTTCAAGGGTATGTGGGGTTCGTGAGGTTGGAAAGTTTGTGTATTTTGAATTTGCCCGATTTAGACAAACTCATAATACACCAAAAATAGCCTATTTGGTGTATTCAAAATTCCTCAAGAAAATAAAATTTTGTATTTGCTTTAATTCTAACCAAACACCAAAAATTTTAAAACCCATACATTTCTTTTTTACTTTTTAACTCTTAATACATCAAAACAACCCTCCTTTAAACTATTAAGAGAATTTATGGGCCAATTACATAATACAACATGATCTACAACCACCTCAAAATGCTTTAGTTCATTAAAATGTTTAGATGGATTGTTAGCAAAATAAGCGGTGATATAGTGAGAAATGATTATATTATATGGGAAATTGAAGTAGAAAGATAATACATTAAAACTAGAGTGAAAGACTTGGCGAAGTAGAGCTGTATAATGCAGTCTTTGAGTTACATCAACAAGGTTGATAGATAAAAATTGTCATGGAAGAAGGCACTACAGCTTCCGTTTGGGGAGGGGGGGTTGGGGGTCGTAGAATTACTGGACTCATATTAAAGCTTGAAGATGTTAAAAATACTGAAAAAAAAAAAAAGCAATCCGATTACATAATACAATACCTGATCTGCAACTACCTCAACAAGCTCTAGTTCATAAACATGCCATTTCCTTGCACTATCTGATGGTAGCATCAAGACCATAACAGCAAAACTTTTAGCAGACAGCTCAGGCCAATCATTTATTTGGAAATTTGATAGATGTAATAGTGGCACTCGGACTGCAACAACCTCTGGGGGTACATATCTTCCTGTCTGATGTTGAAACCTTGCAAGCGGACATGTATGTGGAATTCTAACTGCACGACTGCTATTAAAAACTTGATTTACTATAGGAAGGTTCGTAGAAACAACAGATCCAACAGGATTTGGGTTGCTTAGTGTATGAGAAAGCTGAAGGTTGAGCCCAGTCCGTGAAGGCATCCATAAAGCACATTCTGCCAAATCTAGAGTCCTTCCAAGTTCAACAAGAGTGGTATTCAATATACTGTGTCTGTCAAGTGTTCTTCGAATTTCATGAGTGAGCATCCTCACATGCCTCCCTGTTTCTTCTTGTGTGCGTATAATACCCATCTCTCTATCGAGTTCTTCTGCTTTGTTCCTCAGAAAAAGCTCCCTTGTTTTCACACTTAACAGATCAGGAATTATGTGAACAAGCATCAAGGCTGTTGCACATGACACAACCGCAGTCGAAACTTTTGCTACAGTCATTACTATAGCCAGTGTCCTTGAGTGCATTGTGAATGTCCACAAGTTTATCAAGTGGGTTGCTCCACAAAGTACAATGAAGGCACCAAACTGTATAAGCACCCATCTATATGGGAAAAATGAAGACTTCTTCACGAAATAAATGAGCTCAAGTGGAATGGAGAAGTAGGCAAGGGCAATAAAGAAATCAGAGATATATTGATACTTCACTAAAAGCTCATCAGCGGGCCATTGTGGCTCAATGCAGTCACAGCCTTCCATTTTTAAGGAACTGCTGTACCTGCTATCTTATTCCTACATCCCTTTATACAAATAAAAGCAAAAGAAGAAATAAATCACTGAAAGGAGAAGCAAAGAAATAGTGCATTTCATCATCCTCACGAGGAACATAATCTTTAAATAATAATAAATAAACTACGCATTAGAATCAAAGATATAGGCTCAAGCATGGCAAATTACATGAAAGTTGGATAAACAACTAAATTACAATGCAATAACCCTCAAAATGTTGCTAATTAAATTACCTAAACTATGTTAATTTCTGCAAGGAATGGGATGAAAATGTGATAGGGAAAAAGTAATGACTATCAGCACAATTAGCCTTATAGAAATTGTCCGGGTGATGGCTCTCTAGATCTTCCTCCACTATTCATCCATTTTAAGTATCGATTCATTTATTTAATATACTTTGCACAAATAACGTTGTAAAGCTTCTATATATTTGTAACTATTGTCTGCCCCTTTAACCTCAAATCCGCCTCCACTAATTGAATCTACACAACGCATCTTATATGTGCATCTTCTACTCTCAATTGTACATGCTCAAACCACTTAAATATATTTTTAATTATCTTATCTTCAATATTTGCTAATCCTAAATTATCTCGCATATAGCATTTATATATCTAACTTCCCTGGCTTTGTCACACGTCCATTTAAAAATTTTATTATACTAAACTTAGCTATCAGCGACTTTTTAATCACCCCACATTATAATTAATTTAGTATGGTTGGTCTTTGAGCAGTTTTATCAAATTTATGTTTAAATCTCCACAGTAGTACCCTGTAACATAGAACAGTCAAAGCTCTTGATTCTAATCATATGGCATCAGTTCTATATGATATATATTCATATATATCAAATATATCTAAGATACTTAAGACTATAAAAACTTGGATAAACTTGAACTTCTAACAATATTGAGACGAGGACGACAACAACAACAACATCAAGCCTTTATCCCACTATGTGTGGTCAGCTACATGAATTTTTTTTCTCAATTGTGTCCTGCTAAGAGTTAAATTATCATTTAAATCTCATAAAGAAAGGTCATCTCTAATATTTGCTAACCAAGACTTTTTAGGTCTATCTCTACCTTTCTTAACATAAGTAAAATCTAATACATCTAGTTTCCTAACCTGGTCATCGAAAGGCCGCCGTTTTATGTGACCAAACAATCTAAGACAACTTTCTCTAATCTTAACCTTCCCCTGGAGCTACTCCAACCTTTTCATGTATATGCTCATTTCGTATCATGTCTCTAAGAGTAAAGCCACTCATCCACCTGAGCATCCCATCTCTGCAACACTTAACTTAATATTATGCTTCTCTTTTAATGGCCAACATTATGCACCATAAAGCATTGCAAGTCTAACCACCGTCTTATAGAGTTTTCCATTAAGTTTGAGGGGGACTTTTCCATCACACAATAAGCCCAATGCATTCCTCCACTTCAACCATTCAACCTGAATTCTACTATTAATATCCCCATCTATTTCACCATCACTCTGAACAATAGACCCCAAGATATCGAAAATGTGTATTCTTATTAATGACTTGATCACCCAAAGTCGCAATCCCCAACTAGATCTATTATTACTAAAATTACACTTAATATATTCAATTTTAGATATACTCAAATGAAAACCTTTAGACTCTAAGGTTGACCTCCATAATTCAAGTTTACCTGCAACTCCCTCTCTAGTCTTATCAACAAGAAGAATATCATCAGCAAAAAGCATACACCAGGGTACAACCTCTCTTGCAAATGTCTAGTGAGAACATCCATGACTAAAGAAAAAAGATATGGGCTTAAGGTTGATCCTTGATGTAATCCAATTGAAATAAGAAAATACTTGGTCAAACCACCTTGTGCTTGAACATAAGTAATAGCTCCTGCATACATATCTTTGATGACTTGTATATAAGCATTATTAAACCCTTTATTCTGAAGAACTCTCCATAGCACTTCTCTTGGAACTTTATCATACCTAGTGTGTCATAAAATTATCAAAAAGTGTAGCTTTGTCATGCGTGATTGCCTCATTGCAAATCTTTCTAGAATTCACATAATCATTGTAAATCCAAATATTAAGTATTTTTTTACTCTTTAAAAGCACATTGTTTTCTTCAATAACTTATAAGACTTGCTCTATCACCATATCTCTTTATATATAATATTAATTTATATACTCCTTTAACACTTAGGTGATAATCTCCTTAATGAAATTAGCCATTTTATCCCACACAAAATTTGATTCAACTATAGGTTTTCAATATGACCCTCTCACTAATAATCATGGTTTAAAATTGCGCAATTAGAGGCGCGCCTTTGCGCAATTTCACCAAAAAACGCCTCGAGGCTTACGCAATTCTGGACCTGGCTGAGGCGTACGCCTCACCTGGACTGAGGCGCGCCTCAGAGGCGCAATTGCGCAATTCTGGGTGAGGCGTACGCCTCATAGAACCGGCCCCACCCACTTAAAATGAAGGCTTTTCACCCCCTTAATCCCGCACGGCTTCCCTCATCTCCGAAAAAAATTTTCAAAGAAAGAAATCATTCGACCTGCAACCACTAGGTATGTTCATATTTTTTACATTGTAAATCATTCCAACTGTATGTTCATAGTTTTAACATTTGGGCACTGTGAATCTATAGGTTTGCCACCTCCTATTTGACACTGCAGAGCTTGATGGAGGCGAGACAACCTTTGGAAGCCATGTTTACATCAACTGAATGGCGAGACAACCTTTGGGAGGTGCAGTTACACCGACATCTACATGCAGCGGCATACTATCTCAACCCTCAATTTCAATATTCAGAGAAAAAATCTTCAAATCCGGAGGTTAAGCTTGGTCTATATCACTGTATGGAAAGATTAATACCGGAGCAGGCAGATAGGGAGCTTGCAGATTTACAGATTGTTCTGTTCCGGAATAAAGAGGGTTTTTTTGGTTTGAATGCAGCAAAAGCAACCATTTCTAAACGGTCTCCAGGTATAATTAATTTGGTAAATGCAATACACTTTATTCAGTTCTGAATTTTGATTATATTTTTTCTTGAAAACAGTTGAATGGTGGATCCAATTTGGTGATTCCACCCCTGAGCTACAGAGTTTTGCTGTGAGAGTGTTGGGCCTCACTTGTTCTTCTTCTGGGTGTGAGCGAAATTGGAGTACATACAGTCAAGTGCAAACGAAGAGAAGAAATCGACTATCTACACTCAGAATGAACTCCCTCGTATACATAATGCATAACAAGAGGTTAAGAGATAGGAGGTTGAGGAATAAGGGGTTGAAAGATGATGAGGACCCGTTGGTGTGTGATGATGTGTCGTCTGATAATGAGTGGTTCATAGATGATGAGGCAGATTTGTCATTATCAGACTTACAGGTAGAAGATCTAAATGTGGATGTATTGAGGGGCGAAGCAGATCAAACGGGTACATCCACTAGTACCACACCACACACATCTACTAGCTCTGCAAGTAAAGGTATATGTTCTCTGTCAGTCTGCCTGATAATGAGTGGTTCATCCAATTAATATGCTAATGATCTTTTCTTTTATTGAACAGGGAAGAGAAAAGTGAGTCATATTGATGATGATGACATGACATTCATAGATACAATTGGCCAAGAAGATTCACTTGAAGACCCATTTAGTGATGGGATATGATTTCATTTTATATGTTTTTTGTATTTTGGGAGTTTTGTTAAACTAATATTTTGTGATTTTGTACTTTGGGACTTGATTTTATTGCATCTACTTTCTTATTTTCCACTATTGCTATTATTTTCCTGCTAAAACCCTTAATTTTTCATTTACGCAATTCTGTGTTCGTGAGGCTTACGCCTCAGACCGCCTCGAGGCTTACGCCTCGCCTCACGGACGAAAACCGCCTCGAGGCGCAGTTACGCAATTTTAAACCTTGCTAATAATTTCTAACTTTTCAAGTTCCATAATCTATAATCTTAAGGCAATTATTTCTTTGGACTACTTTCTTCATCCAAAACTAAGACACTATATTATGTTTTTAGATTGTCCTTTGGAATCATCTTACAATATTTGGAAAAATATTTACTAGTAACCATACTAATATTTTGAAGAGTTGATCTCATAAAATAAAGCATATAAGATAATTTAGCTCTATCTGAATAAAAACATATTATAGTTTTTAAAAATAGAATATAGAACAATCTATAGACAAAAAATAACCAAATACCATTAGTTACTAATACAGGTTATTAAAGGCTAAAAAATGGAACGCCAAAAAGAAACACAAAAAATAAAACTTGGCCAATAATAAAAAATTAAGAGAAATGCCAACAATGAAAAAAGCTCAGAATTTGGGTAAATGCAAAACTACTAAGGACAAGCTTAGGATGAAGATGTTTAGGAAAACTTATATTTATTGATAAAAATGGATGAAAAATGCAAGGAGTTAAAGCCCATTCAAATCCCTACCCTTTCTAAGATTTTGATATTGGAGGGAGTTGAGAAGTTCAAATTGACACCTTTCGACGGTATAGATATGGCATCAAAAGAGTTTACCTAAAAAGTTTTGGCAGAAAGGAATGATACACAAAACTTCTCAATCCAAAGCATCAATAAAAGAAGTCTTTGCTAGTCCAGAAATAAAGTAAGCAAGCAAAAAAATATTCGCAAGGAAGATATATTCTTGAAACCTTAAAAATTCTCTTAAATATATGATAAACGGTGCTTCATTTAAGGCCTTTATTTCTCGATACTCCTTTTTGGTCTCAACAAATAGCTTTTGTTACAATCCAAGGTCTCATCCATTAAAATATTATTTCCATGGCAAAAAAGGACTTGCAATTTTATCCTTTCGGTATAACTTCCTAGGAATATCACCCATCATATGAATGATCAAACATGAGCACGCTTAATTTTAGAGTTACTGATGAAACTTCAACTATAATGTAAAAAATAGCCTGGATGTTTAAGATTTTTATTTCATTGTACACTTAAGGGGACTTACAAAATCACCCACTTAAGAAACTAGCATCATCAAGAGGTACATGATGTCATGTAACACTTCACAATAAATGAGTTTATGAGATGGCTATCATGGCATAGCACTTTGGCATATATTGCACTTAGTTCCCATCTTCTATATGATATATTGTTTTGACGTCGTTTGTCATAGCCAAAACTCTCATTCAGTAAGATATTGTACATTTCAACTTAACAGATCTATGTTTTTTACCTTCTAATAAAACTTTCCAAACATACCACCAATCCTAGTAATTCTTAGACATGGGCATGCTTAAATGTAAAGTTACTAGAAATTCAAGTGTTGTACGAAAGGAAATGTGCCTCAATGTTTGTGAAGTTTTTTTATTTAAAGCTTATCCATTAGCTTAAGTTAGATTAAGCTCATTGTTAATTTTTTTTCCTGAAAAAAAAAAATTTAAGGTATTTTCTAAGTTCATTGAGGTACTTTCTAAGCTAAGCCAAGCTTTTTTCCTCGTTTAGGAAGAAAATCTCGGTTAAGTTGCACACAATGGAGACCCCAATTAAGCTCATTTCGAATTTCTCCTTTCTCCTCATCTACGATCTCCTCCTACCTGCATCTCTGCGAGTTCGTCGGTGAGAGTTTTGGCAGGTGGTACAATTTTTCCATCTGTTCACTGTTAGTGGCCTCCTCATCTACGATCATCAATGGATAGCATTTTGTACTAGTGAATTCCTCTTTTTTTGCATTGCTACCCTAATGCCTTCCTCTTCCTCTACAATCAGCATTTGTGTGGGTGCTTCTCAATCCCCTGACCTATTTATTGTGAGCACTCTCCCCCTTTGCAATCTTTGTTGGCTACAGTTTGAAGAGAGTTAAGCCTGTGCTTTAAAAGAAGATAAAAAAAAATATCAAATAGCTACACCGGTTGATATTGGCTTATCTTTTTAGCCAACCAAACGACTTAACTCACCTTACAGGTTAAGTTTTAAAAGCATACAGATTATGTTTGCTCAATGTATCCTTGCTTGCATTACATAAATAGAAACCAAATTGGGCCTAAGAGTTTAGCTTCACTATGCTTGAGGGATATTACAGCTACCATATTAAGATTTCAAACTTAGAACTGCACAAGTAGTCTATTGAGGACATTACTAAAGACTCTGAGGTGGTTCCTGGGACTTAGGGATGTGAAAAGAAAAATTAAGGACCCCACTAGCAGCATATTTCAATAAAAAAAACTTCCATAGGAGAAATCGGACCAAACCCCTTCCCTGAAGCATGTGAAACTATGGTACAGAAGTCTGTGACCATAAAGCACAGTACTACAAGTCCGTCCCCAAAGCACATATCGCAGAATGTATCCAAATGAAATCAGAATCTAACATCCATCTTTCGAATAACCAATTCAAAACAGAACTTTTATCAGATGAATCAAATGAATACCACAGAATCAAGAAATTAAGCAGGTAACAGTTGATCCCTATCAAAACCCTTTCAACACATCCAATCCTCTTCCAACAAAAAGCTAAAGCTCACAAAGTAACAAATTAAACATTAGCTACCAAAATGGAAGCTTCATGAACGAGAATCACAGGTTGCTTATGCCAACCCTAAACCCCAATCTCCAAATAAGTGACACAAATAGTTAATATAGGTAAAAAGGTAGCAGTAAGACACTACTCTTAAACAAGCACGAACCAGATCCAAGCTAGATGACCTAATCTCCAAGAAAAAACATGAAGTCCTCGCGAATTTGAGCTGCAGTACATTAGCAGCGAAAAAAGCTAAAAACCCTTATGCTTCGTAAGTTCACCTGAATCACGGAAGAAGAAACCCCAGCAACCCGAGAGGAGGAAGTTGTGGCGATTATACTCAGGCCCTCGTCGTCTTCCGGGGAGAGAGAGATAGAGAGAGAAAGAGAGAGAAGCGTCGGCTCCGGTAGGAAGAAATATAGTAGGCCGAGCGAATGAAAAACTAATTAACCAAATCAGTTGAAACTTGAGATTGCGATCCAAGTCAATGATTCATCAAATCCAATGATATGTTTCTATGCATTTACTTTTTTTTTCCAAAGTAAAATAAATATATATTCTTTAAAAAAAAAAGGCATTTGGATGCAATCAAAAATTCAAAATAATACTTCAATTTTATATTTTTTTAAGTATTTTTCTAGTTCAAAATTTTCTAATTATAAAAACTTTTGTATTAAAATTTTGATTTATAAAACAGCAAAAAGTTGTCCCAAACGATGAAAGTTTTCGTCCAGACTGTGAGTGTATATATATAATATTTGTACACACTATATATAAAATTCTAAAAATTGTACACTGTGTACACTCACAGTCCATACGAGAACTTCTCGTTCAGACTCAACACAGAATAATTTCTCAAAAAGATGACTATGTTTAAAAAAAAATTATACTAAAAATCTACTTTAAAAAGTAATAAAAAAACTATCCCAAACGAAATATTAGTAATCATTACATATATTATTTCGAAATTAGTATATGAGTATTAAATTCTATTCCATCATTAAATATTCTGCATATATATTACATTATCATACCATTAATGTAGTATGATATATAATATAAGCAATGTTATTGAAGATCATCCTAACATGTTGTCTTCTAACCTTTTATTTGTACTTTTTTCTCAACAAACTTTAGGGGTGTCAATTTTTGACACGACCCGAACACGATCCGGAAAAATCTGGGTTCGGGTCAACCCGAACCCGAAACGGGTCGGGTTCGGGTTGAACAAATCAACCCGTTTTAAAAAATTGGGTCGGATTCGAGTTGACCCAGCAACCCGAAATCGACCCAAAAGTGACACGAAAAATCATATTTGACCCGAAAACCTGAGATTGACCCTTTTTGACCCGATTTTTGACCCGAAAATTAGCAATTTTAGGTCAACTTCGGGTCATTCGTGTCGGGTCGAGTTGACCTGGACCCGAATTGGGTCGGGTTCGGGTCCGGAAATCTGACCCGTTTTAAAAAATTGGTCGGGTTCGGGTTGACCCGAACAGTGCCGGGTCAGTTACGGGTTCGACCCGAACCCGACCCGCTGACCCGAATTGACACCCCTACAAAACTTTTTAAACAAAAGAAAATTATTGCTTAGCTTCTTCAATAAAAATCTTAGAAGCTTTCAAGATTTTAAATTGAATTTCGCCTCCATCATATTTGTGCTTTGATAATTAAGATTTAAAAAAAAAAACAAATAAAAATCTATAACTTTAGCTCAACCGATTTGAATGGGTTGCAATGCGTTAATGTTTATGGATGAGAATAGCACTTCTCGTAAAATATGTGTGTTATATAAAATGAAATTAGTAAAGTTTTTTCAAGATTAAATAATATGACTACATGAACATAAATAGATAAAAAAGTTTTTAAACAATCTCCATTAGTAAGATCCATATTAGTGTATGAGATTGAATTAGTGCAGCGTGGAGCTATTTTCTTATTATATCTAAAAGAATGTCCTTCAAAAGGAGAAATTATTATGCGTGGAGGTCAGACGCAGAATGTCGTCCGGAGACAAATCAGAATGTGCCACGTCAGTGCTACCGAGCAGTGCTAAGTAGGGCTGTCAAAAACGGGTCACGGGTCGGGTTCGGGTCCAACCCGAAATTGACCCGACACTGTTCAACCCGACCCGTTTTTGCAAACGGGTTGGTTTTCCGAACCCGAACCCGACCCGCTTCGGGTCCGGGTCAACCCGAACCCGACCAGTTTCGGATATATTTTATTAAAAAAAATTTATTTAATTCCATTTATTTAAATCTAAATCAAATTAAGGTAAGATTTACTTCAATTAATTTAAAACAAATCAAGATTAATTTAATTTGCGCAACAATGTTATCATTTTTAGAAATATCATTTACTTATTTCATAAAAATCCTTTAAAATCCTCCTAAATTAATTATAAACGGGTCAAATCGGGTCGATTTCGGGTTTCCGAGTCAACCCGATCCGGTTTACAAACGGGTCGAAATCCCTAACCCGAACCTGATCCGGTTCGGGTTCTGGTTGACCCGAACCCGAAATTTTCGGGTCGGGTTTTCGGGTCGGATCAAATATTGACAGCTCTAGTGCTGAGCCACAGTACCGAGCGAGAGGGTGATAAGGTGCATTTTGGTTGGTCTTCGAACGGTGTTTGGCATCCGTAAAGAATAATTTTTCTTTCAAAAAAATGGTACTTAGGGTTACATCACATTAGGTAGATAGTGTTTTAGGTATGCATAAAAGAATTTAGTATAGTTGAAAATAAGGGATTTTATTAACCAAACTTTACATCCAACATTGAGAAGAAGGTTTCATAAAGCCGTCTCAAAATAGGTGAATAAGGCTAGTGATCATAATGATGATATTATATATGAACTAATATTATTTCTAATAGCTTAGATATTATATATTTTTACATATAATAAAAATAATCTTGTTTATTGTGAAGTAAAAGAAAACAAAGGTGTATTCAACAAAAATGACCATTAAAAGAGGAACAATTATTAGGTCCTCCGATCGGACGTAGAGGAACGTCCGGTCGGAGCTAAAATCCCGCTAAAAAACTCGGTATTTGCTCGATATTGTTAGGTATTAGTTGGTAATAACGAGGAATACCGCTCTGTAAAGACCAATACCGAGTTATACCGAGCTATACCGAGCTATACCGAGTTATACAAAAAATACCGAGTTTTTTCTAGAAAAAACTAGGTATTTTTTTGTATAACTCGGTATAGCTCGGTATAACTCGGTATTGGGATTTCACATGATGGTATTCCTCGTTATTGTTTGATATTGCTCGGTATTTCTCATTTTTTGACGCGATTTTAGCTCCGACCGGACGTAGCTCTACGTACGGTCGGAGGACCTAATAATTGTTCCATTAAGAGAGAAATAAACTGAGATTTGGCTTTCTTATAAGCACTATAAAGATATTTATCTTAGAGATTTGTGTATAAAATTTACTTTTAATATTTTATGATATATTTTTATCGCTCAAAACTCCATAGGCTTTTCTTCATTTTAGCTGTCTAGCTTTCACTTTAAAGGTTATCTCTATTCTCTATATATGACTTCATTCTTCTATATAATAGATCCAAAATACTTAATCTATCATTCATTGATATCGACTTATTCTCTAATAATTGCCCATTAAAATTACAATAGCAAACTGTTGATTTAATTTTATTGGAGTATGAATTCATAAATAAAGATCCTTAGTTTCTTATTTATTAAATGGAAGGTATTTTAAATAATATGAATAATTTCTTAGTTCTTATAAGGTCAACTAATCAATCATAAACATTAAATCTTTCTATTAAAAATATTAATAAGAACCATAAATATTTTAGTAACAACTAAAAAATAAAAATAAAAAAGAAATATCAATTAAAAAAAGCATACTCATGTCTACTATTCAAAGTGATGGTGAAATAGATGGGGATATTATTAGTAGAATTCAAATTAGATAGTTGAAGTGGAGGAATGCATCAGGCCTATTGTGTGCAGAAAAGTACCCCTCAAACTAAATGGAAATTTCTATAAAATGGTGGTGAGACCTACAATGCTTTATGGCGTATAATGTTCGCCTAAAATTAAGTAAAGTGTTGCAAAGATGAGGATGCTAAGGTGGATGAGTGGCTTCACTCTTAGAGATAGAATGTGAAATGAGTGTATACGTGAAAATGTTGGAGTAGCTCTAGTGCCAGATAAGATTAGAGAGAGTAGGCTTAGATGGTTTGGACACATTAAATGTAAGCCTTCCGATGACCGGTTAGGAGAGTAGTATATTAGATTTGGCTCATGTTAAGAAAGGTAGAGGTAGACCTAAAAAGACTTTGTTCGAAGAAATTACTTTTTTATTATTTCAATGAGGATTTGATTCATAACATGCCACAATGGAGAAAAAGGATTAATGTAGCCAATGACTACGTAGTGGGATAAAGGCTTGATGTTGTTGTTGTTGGCATTTCCTCTACTTTCAGAGAGTGTGAGAAAAACACATTAAATGCACTAAAATATGCAGCAATGCTCTTAAATTATGTCTTATCAATTTTAATTTTAATTTTTTTGGCATTTCCTCTAAAATATGCATGGCTTTAGTGACATGAATGAGTTTTTTTCATGAGATTTTCAGTTATTATACGCATGGTATAGATGTTCTCTAAATTCTATCAAAATGTACATCTACAGAAAACTTTTTATATTTATTTTGAAGCAACTTGAGGAGTCTTTCCAGCTTCTCTCCCTTGTTCTTCCCTGACAGTTAGCCATTGTTGGGATTCTTATGGCGAATTTTTATTAATGATCTTTGTACCCTTCAATAGATGGAGCACTTGGACTGAGTTCTTTTGCTCCGGAAAACTGGAGAGGATTTGCTACAGGTTTCTTATTTTGATCGTAATCCTGCTGATGTTACTACGAGTTTCAGTACAAAATCAAGTAGGAATTTCTTTGCCAAGCAAAATTATGTTGCTGAACAAATGGTTCCTAAGATTACAAATTGTTTGTGTCTTTAATGATTTTGTTCTCCTGATATGTAGCATTTGTGCCTAACTACGTTTCTCTTTGTTTTAAAAGAGCCTTCAATGCTTTTTGTATAAACTGTATTTCATGGTGTAGCAATTGGCTATTAGATACTCCCTCTTTCAACAGCTATCTTCTTCAACTATTCCACTTTTTTGTTCTAATATGAATTATTTGTTTTAATGGTTATATCGAATTTTTCATTGTTTGGCTTACTAAGTTCCTTAAAATAGCCAATCTTAGAACTGATGGTTCCATTATTATTCTACTATTAATCATCGTATATTTAACACCATGAATGAGTTTCAATTCATGCTGATCCGATCAAGGTTGCACAGATCTCAAAGCACATTGAATAGATCTTAACATATAGTTACGAAGGATTTGCAATTGAGAGCTCTCTTTTTTTATGATTTTATCATCACATTTACTTGTTATGTTATTAATGCTAATTAGAGAAGTCATGCCTACTTGCTGCTTAATAGCACCATCAAATTTACAAGCAACCTTGCTGCTAGCCTTTGCCTGCACTTTTTTTTTTTTTTTTGGAATAATGACCGAACCAATGAAAACAATCTAGAATTTTCTTTAGGAAAAATTATTATGTGCGGTATCTGGACTTGTCTGGAGGCCAATCCAGATGCACCAAGTCATTCAATGCACAGTACATTAGATGATGTGGCGCAACTGAATTGATATCCGGATGCTTTCGGACACCGCACAGAATAATCTCTCCCCTATAGGGGATGAAATCACTGAAGGAGCTAATGATTGAAGCTTGACTTTGGTTGGATATGTTATCGATCGACATCCCTTATGTAAGAATTTGTAATGAATGAATAGTAAGCAATTGAATCCCAAAAGTATTTTTAGTCTCCACTCACTTGTGAATGGGTTTTTTTTTTTTAGCGGACGTCCTTTTATTTTGAAGTGTTTGGTCTACTGATTCTAAGCCTATTAAAGATGATCTTAAGGAGATTCTTGGATGGATGAAGCTAGGCAATCTCCCATTATGCTATTGGAGTGAGAATGGTATATCCAAAATTGTGAACAAGATTGGTACCTCTCTTATTGTTGACCCCCTTATTGCTTATTACTTTAGACTTACCTTCGCATAGTTGGCATCCAAATATTCACTCAGGGTTCGTTTGGGATGGCTTTCTTATTGATTCTTAAAATAGTTTACTAGTATAAAAATTAAAATTTTAGAACTAAAAAGTTGCTTTAAGAAGTAGTAAAAAAGCCGACTCAAACGAAATCTCAATCTCCTTCAAGCCACATTTTGTTGAATCTAAATGGTAAAGAATACATGTGGTCTATAATTTATGAATGAAAGCCAACTCTCTATTCTAGTGTGATACTTTTTGCATGAATGGTCAACTTGTCTCAAATCTGCAACCCTCAACTCTCAGCTGCTTTCTCAGTTTCTACAGCCGTAGAAAAGGCAGGTGGTGGGGTTAGGCATATGATCCTCAAAGATTTGAACAAACCGAAAGTAACCATCTTTTAAGGGTCCAAGATACACCATTGATCTCTACCTCCCAAATCAACCTACAAATCCTGCTCCTCATCTCTCTTTTGCTTCGTTTGTGATAACTTTTGACCGCTGCTTTTTACTATTTTTAACAAATTTTTTTACTAAAAAGCTGTTTGGAAAGTAATAAAAAAGATGTCTAATACGAAATCTAAATCAAACAAATTTGCTTCCCGTCACCCCACAACCGCAAAGGATAAGTTGTATATGGGCAACCTCACCAATAAGTGGGATCTCTTAATCCTCAACTCTCTCAAATTGGATTTGACCAATTTGATTCACCAATGATGAAGTTTTGAACAAACGTTTGCTAAAGCCTAACCTCACCTTATGTAACTTTGAAGGCAGGAAAACCAAATGAAAATTATCCTCCTTTTAGAGGACTTAATAGGAATTTTAGAATATTTGATTATAGGAATTTGTTAAAATGTGTATTTGTTGGATTCAAATATGTTCGTGGATGACACTCATCTTTACTAATAGGCCTAGCTGGTGAGCTAGTGAGCTGAACTTGTATGAGGATGGAGAGTGGAGAGTGGAGAGTAGAGGTGAAGAGGAAGAGAGAATATGCAAAATGCTCAAGTAGTATATCTAAAACTAAAATCAATCAAGCAGAGAAGGTCTTAAATTGTTTCTTATCACTTCTTATTTACAGGATTTTAAAGGCTACAAAAAATGTCATATCAAAAAGAGAAAAAGAACAATGCTATACAAAACACTCATGGAACACTATGCAAACCACCCTAAACATGTGTCATCCTCTGATTGGTTGAAATAGGACTGTCAAAAAAGCTCTAACGATTTATCTCCGGGCAAAACCCTAAACATGTGTCATCCTCTGATTGGTTGAAATAGGACTGTCAAAAAAGCTCTAACGATTTGTCTCCGGGCAAGCTCAATAGTGCCTAGTAGGCTTGGACAAGTCTATGCAGCTGATTAGAGCGAGCTCGATGATTGCGTGTCGACTTGAAGCTATGGGCTAGCGGTGTTGAATCTTATGTCACCTTAGGAGTGAAGGCTAGTGAGTTGAAATGATTAAAAGTCTAGCTCAGTGGTCAGTCTTGGTAGGGTGAGTTGTGAGTCCATGAGATGGGTCTTTTTCTGTAGTTGAGTTGGATGAACTTGTTTAGGGATGACGGTTCTAGGAGAGAGCAAGTTGTTGAGATATTGCTCCAGGTACGTGGTGAGTGTTGAGTTGCTAGCTTGATGAGGAATTACTAATCTATCCTATAAAATGGCTGTTGGCCAATAAAATGTATTAGATGACAAACACAAACATACTGATTAAAGTAATAGTTTATTGATGTGACATCACATAAGGTGGTTGGACATGCCCCGAAGTTACTCAAAATAGCTCAAGATGTTGTTTTCTTGCAAAATTGACCTCACCAGCACATTCATAATACTGAAATTATCGGAGAGGTACCTTTCATGTTTGGCTCGCTTGAACGATGAAAATAAGACTGTGAGCGCAGCATTATGCGAATTTGTCTGTATAACCTTCAATCACAAAATGGATTGCGTCGTTGTATTCATAACATCAAAATTATCCAAGGATCCCTTTGTGATCAACTTGAGAGAAAGATGAAGAAGACTACAAATTACGTACACGAAATTACCTGAACGACCTTTTTTCACAAAATTGACAGTTTTAATGTGTTCAACAAAGCTAAAATAACTAAGATTGACACCTATATTGACCGCGGGTTTTTATCAACAAAAATTAAAATTTTGCATGTGGAATAATGGCAAATTCAATTTATGATCAACAAATAAATTAATGTGCATTTAAAACAAAAGCCCTTCATTTTAATTTTAATTTTAATTTTATATGTTATTATATATGTATATGTATATACAGTAAATAATAATAAAGAATCATAATTAAAAAAAAATAATGATAAAAGTAACAACAAATAAATACAACCTATATGATGTGAAACTATCCCATGCGAAAATGATTTTCTTAATGAAAGTTTGCATGCTTAGATTTAGAGGCAATAATAGGCAAGATCTTATGCGGAATTGAACGATAAGATAAATATTAAAAGGCACTTAGCTTAGGTTAAATCACATGAATAAAATTTAAATTCAAAAAGACAGCCAACTTAATCCGACATTGCATACATGGATCGTTCCAACAATAAATTCCAATACTAACAATAAGATTAGTCTATGAAAGGTCCCTCACACAACTCTTCTAATTACTAGGTTTTAGCGTAGAAGAATTAATGTGATCGTCATGAATCTACTACCACAATTGAGAAGCACTTCGAAGATAAAAGAGCCGGGGGAAGAGTTTACCCAAAGACGAGAGCTTACGAAGCTTCTCGTTTGATCACCAAGGTACTGGATGAAGAACAACTAACAATGTCAAAGCTGTGAGACATTCAGGAAGGAGATCCTTGACTTCTTGGACAGCAGGGCAGCAAGAAGATAGCCACTAAATCGACTGGACAACAACTGGGGATGCGTAGGCAGCAGCAATTGTTGGTGGAAAACCCCTTTTGCTCTTCCAAATACTCCCAATAGCAGTTTGACAGCAAATTAACACAATGGGACAACAGTTTGTCCTGTCAAGTAAGGCTTATGCAGCCATCCGTGCTTACTGGAGAAGGCAGAACATTACTCTTAGGCTGCTGTAATTCACGGCCAAATCCAGGAATTATATTGACATAAAATCAGATTTCTGGAATTGAAGGGAGGAGTTGGGTGGAGATCTCAAGCCAATTCCAGGGAAGTGCTCGGGTAGGAGGAAGGACTAGAGAAAAATTTCAATTTTTATGAAACTGAATTTTGGTGAGGAGACGTGAGGGGAAATAATTTGAAAATCAAATTGATTTTCAAAGGAGGTGGGTCAGCAGGTAATGAGGGGTTATTGGAATTAATGGGAGGCCATTAAATGTAATTGGAGAGAGAAACAAAACAAGGGGAGAGGGAGTTTAAAACTGAAATTATTTTCAGTTTTAATGTAATTGGAGGGAAAACTTATTCGGACTTAATTAGGATTTCAAATAAGATGAAGAGTTAATTGCATAATTAATGGGGAGTCCAAATAGGGGTGGCCGGCGGCATGGCTTGAGGGAGAGGGGGCTAGGGAGAGAGGGAGGGGGTTTTCCAAACAAGGATGTTAACTAGGAAAATTTTAAATAAATCCAAATTAATTTAATTTATAATTTGAATTCATTCGAAAAATTTCCATAAATGGAATTTCCAAATTTGGAAAGAATTTGAATTTTGAAATTCAAATTCCGAGGAAGGCTAGGGGAGGGAGGTGTGGGGGGAAAATGGAGGCGAGGGAGAGGCCGGTGGCAAGGTGGCCGACGGGTGGAGCTAGGGTGGCCGGCGGGTGGAGCTAGGATGCAGATGCTAGTCGAGGTTTCGGCTTCTTCCACTCTTGACTTGGCTCGCGGTAGTCAATGGAGGAGAAGAAGAATGTGCATGAAGAGGGGAGAAAGGAGATAACCAAAATATACGAGAAAGAGAGAGATAACTAACGAACTCACACAGAGATCGTAAGAACCGCGAACCTCGGACTCTTCCAAAGATTGACGGGTATTGCGAATCACCCTCCTCGGGCTTCTCCTCTCATGAACTCACTAAGAGATCACGTGAACTCACTAAGAGATCAACAAGAACATAAAACTTTTCATTATCAATAATCATCATCCCCTTCCAAGAGGAAGAGGAGTGCTTAAATAGTCAAATACATGAAGGGAAATAAAAGACACAATTGCCCCTAGGGCAAACATAAAACAAAGCCCTCAAGTGAGGGTATAAATGAAAAAGTACAAATAACAAATAAAATACATGAAAATAAATAGACACGATCGTAGCCGTTGATCATCGATGTCCTCATCACTATACTAACTAACCACTAAGCTAACCTAACCCACTAAAGCACCCACTACCCGCCTACACTCTCATGTACATCTCTCTCTCTCTCTCTCTCTCTCTCTACTATCGTAATCTTCAATTTTCAAAAGCAGATTGCATAGTTTGGAACTCTCTATCATAATCAGATTTTATTAGTTCATATCATGTTACTATAAGAGTTTTCACTATGACTGAAATTTATAAGGAAATCTTTTTAGATAATGATAATATAATGTGTAATTCATTGCTCTTTCACTGTGTTTTAGTTGCGTTTTCAATTTGCTTTTTTGTCGCGCTTTCACTATGCTTTGGTAGCTAATAAGTGGTTTCAACTATCGTTAACTTTAATTTTCAAAATTAGATTACATAGTTTGTAACTCTTCATCGTATTCAAAATTTTTTTAGTTCAGATCATGTTACTATAACTATTTTCACTATGAATTTGATTTGTAAGAATTTTTTTTTAGAAAATGATAATATAATATGTAATTAACTGCGCTTTGGCAGTTAATCAGTAATTTCGACTATCACCAACTTTAATTTTAAAAACTACGTTACATAGTTTGAATATTCCATTTTGTTAAATTGATCTCAAAGGATTGTTTTGTGTCCATATATATGTTTTTATCTGAACAAATATTATTTCACTATCCATATTGAAAAAAGAATTAGCATATTATGCATGATGCTCTAACTTACGATTATTTGAAGAATTTGCTTGTGTTACGGATTAGGTAAGGAATCAAAAAATTTGTAAACTTTCTCCTGCAAACAAAAAAATAAAGAAAAGCGCAGTAAAAGCATAATGAAAGTGCAACTAAAATACAGTAAAAACATAGTGAAAGCGCAACTAAAGCATAGTAAAAGCATAGTCAAAGCTCAATTAAAACGTAATGAAAACACAGCAAAAACTACAAAAAGATTAAAAAACATAATGAATATAACGAAAAGTGCAGTGAAAGGACAGTCAAAGCGCAGCGAAATCACAGATAAAGCGCAACAACAAATGCACAGTGAAAGGGCAGTGAAAAGCACCATTAAAAGAATATAGTCATATATTTTAAAGCTATGTAACCTAGTTTTTAAAACTAAAGAAGTAGTTATACAAATTGATATCATAAAAGTAAATGCACAACGAAAGCACTCTTAAGGCTCAATTAAAATAAGACTAAAATGAACAAAAATAACTCAAAATTTTTAAAGCAAACAAAAACAGCCTAATTTTTAAAATAGAAGAACTCGACATGGTATCAATACATGTGAATATGTAGCAAAACGCATCAAAGACGCAACAAGTTCTTGCACTTGTTTGCACGTGGACACTAACTTTTGCACCGACTGGAATGCCGAAAGAATGTAGTGAAACGCCAGGAATACCGAAAGAGAGAGAAAGTGAACAGCAAAACACCAAGATGATAAGAAAAATGACAACTCCGAGCTTTTGAACTTCTGCGAATTCAAAATTTTCATCTGTGAGCCGGGTCAAGTTGGTCGGATTGACAAGACAACTAAAAAATAAAATCAAATTGAATATCTAAGTATCAAGATTTAATTGAAAAACGTTAAGCTACTTCCGGACTCTGCACAAATAATTCCCAATAAGGCAAACTTGACTAATGAGAAAAAGTTATATTGCCCAAGACTAGCACCTCTGGACTAGCTCCATCTCAGCCCTTAACATTAAAAACTATAATAAATCTCAACCATTGATAAATATTAAATAATACACCTGTAAAATAACTTTATTAAATGCAATAAATGAACAAAACCTCACCCACTTTGTTTTTTTTTTTTTTTTTTCTCTTTATACCTTTTCTTTTAGTGAAATCACTGAAGAAGTCACTGCTAGTGCTCACCGAAGAAGAGTGCACTGAAGAAGGCATCATGACCAATGGCTGGATAAACAAGCCAACTAGCGAGCCGACAAGCCAAGCATTATCAAGCGCAAAATCATGCTCATTTAATACATCAACTTGAATTTGAGTTTGAGCTTATGCACTATCAAGTGGAGTTCGAGCTAACTCAACTTACTTACACCTACAATATCAAGTTTCTCAATTTTACCTTCTTTTCCAATTTATATCTCTACTATTTTTTGGATATCGACAGAACGAGAGATTATCCTGTGCAGACGCCAAACGTAGCTCTACATCGAGATACTAACTAGAATGAGCCACGTCAATGATACCGAGCATTACCGACACTCGGTATAACAAGGGATACCGAGCCACGGGCTTTAGTATCCGGACAGATTCCGCTTCCGCACAGAATAATTTTTACAACGGAACAGGTTATTTATTGACCTCAACCAGGGAAAAAGAATGCTGGTGAGCCAGCGATTTTGATGAAGCTGCCAGTTCTTAAATCGCATTCTTCACCTCAAAATCTTCAATTTTTGTAATATTTTTTTTAACTTTCTTCTTTTTGTAATAATTTTTTTTTTTAATGCTCGTCAAACATACAATAATGTCATTCTTTACCAAGTTAATTTTACCATTTGGAACTTCCATTTTTTACAGGAAATAAAATTACAAAGCGTAGGAAGAAGTGAAAAAGTCGAAGGAAAATCATTTAAATGGGAAATCTAGATCCCTTATTTAAATGCAAAGTCAAAACAACATAAGTCAAAACAATATGTTCTAATCAAATTTTTTGGTTTATTAATCAGCAGGATCAATCTCCTTAGCCTGTGAGAAAATAAAAGATTATCATATAAATTGTGTAGTGACAACATAACTTCATGTAAGCTAAGTGAATGCTGAACACCGCTCTTTCAGATTTGATAACTCTCTCAATATTACTACCTCATAATGAATTCTAACGGTTCAGTAAACCCAAAACAAATTTGTAATACTTCACTTACAGTTTTAGTTCAAGCTCTGGAATCTGGAAGTCTGGAATGATAGAAAATTGCTTCTTTTATTTGCACTTCAATTTGACCTTAGCTTCGAGTGTACAAGCACAGATCCAACAGCTTCGAAATGCTTGTTTTGGGTTCAATCTAGAAGCTTCTCTGATGCCAAATCATCGATGAGATCGCATTCTTCTCATCCTTGGGAGCTGGTTTTAAACCAAAGGGATCTGCTTCGCCTTGACCTGCTCGGATTGGGGGCAATAACTTTTGCTGAAACCGAAGAGTGGGATCTTCACTGATGCCCAGCTTCACAATGAAAATGGTGGTGCAGCCTTTGCCAATACCTTCACTTTCAAGCCAAATGCGTCCTTTCATGAGATTCACAAATCTGTTACAAAGAAAGAAAAAAAAAAGGTGAAACGCCAGTGCATGATTATTTTCCACGAGCTAAGATCCTATTTTGCAGATTTTATTTTCACATATATTTGGAAAGCATGGGTCATATATAAGATATTAATGATGATCTAAAGCTGTTATGTTTCAGTATTAAAGTTTTGTTTGGAGGTCCTCCCTCACATGGACCCCTGTATAGTCCGAACCACTCCCCTACACACTCCTCTGCTCGTCTCCACCTTCCTAATGCCCATCATCACTCCATAACACCTTTTGTCTGCCAATTTCACCCCCTATTGATCTACGACCTGGTTGGAGATGAAATTATGGATAGCCCCATTGTCTATCAACACCACCACCTCCCTATCTGCTATTTTTTACTTCATTTTTATGGTGTGATTTGGAGTGAATCTCACCACTGAGTTCAAGGAGGCTTCCGCCATGTCTATATACAGCTCTTCCTCTACCATTGCCTCACTCCCACCTCCCTCAGCTTCCTTGTCAATACAGACAGTGAGAACCTGAAGAGTTCAGTCCTTACACATGTGCTCCGGTATATACCTCTCGTCATATTTAAAGCACAATCCATTCGCCCTCTTTTCCTGCAGCTCCTTAGTGAGCTTCTTGAAGTTTCCCCTAATCCCCCCTCCCCCTCCTCCTATAGGCTTTTCCTTTGGGGTGTCTTGTAGGCTACCAATGTTGACCCTTTAAGTGTTAAAAAGGTGGTGATTATCCTGTACGAGTCTACTGAACTAATACCTCTGACCCCTCTCCAGATGCATCTGATCCTCTAACATCTTCCAAATCACGAGGCCTTATCATTCTAATTGCTGCCCAAATCTCTAGTTTTAGCCCCTTTCATGAAATTCCGCTCCAATACAGTCTCAGAGAGTTGATCCAGTCGACTAGCCAGGTACTCAAAACTCTCACAATACACCACCACTAATCCTTCTTCGTAAGAGCAAAGAATTACTCAATAGAAGTCCCTTCCCCTGCTGGTTCGAAAATGTTCTAACAAGTAATCGTTGAACTCCCTCCATCTCTGTATGGGCCGTTTCATGTCTCTCCACTGGTACCATGTCAATGCCTTCCCTTCTAAACACAAGCCAACGACCATCAGTCTATCCTCCTCCATCAACCCATTGACGGGGAAATACCTCTCCACCTTGTATATTCACTCATGTGCATCCACTCCCTCAAAAATAGGCATCTTTAACTTCCTTACCCTTGGATCTCCTCTGTTCCCCCTGATTACTCCATAATTTTCCATTCCCCAAGTGGGTGGTCCCTCCTACCGGCACTAGTCTCCAATGTCGTCATTTGATTGTAAAGATCCAACACCTTCTTCAACATCTCTTCTAGGTTGGAGAAATTATCCTCCATGCTGGAAATTTTGTCCTTCACATCTCTCCTCAAAGTTCTTTTTCCATGCATCAACTTTCTTGGCCTCCATAGATACACGGATCTTGGCCATACAACAAAAATAGTAATTCTGGTCTTCAAACAGCAGAAATCTGCACTTTGGAGGGGAAACCTCCATAGAAATCAGTAAGGAAATGCTTTGATTTCAGCCCAGAACAACGCTCTGATATCAATTTGTTAGGACATGCTTGTAAAAAACCTATCTCCCTTGGCTGAAATTAAATTACAGCAATCCCAAACACAATTCTCCAAGAGGAATTAAGAGCAATAACAGGAGAAAACTCTTTTTAAGTGATGATATATAGAAGAAAACAACAAGATACAATGGATCTTCTATTGAAGAGGATGGTCCGGCTCTCCCAAATCCCTAGCCGCCAACTAGAGCCCAAAACTCCTTAAGAACAATATAAATTAAGCAAATAACATCATAACCCTAACCCTAAGAAAATCATCTACTTAAAGCATCCAATAATGATGTAAATCTCAAAACAGCCCTTTTTTTAAATTTTTCCTCCTAATCCCCCTTAATTTCCTCTCCAATCACCTACTAGACCCGCTAATTAGAGGAGGCGGGAGTTCCTCCTGGATGGAACTCTTTGTTCTGACTTTTGTATACACAAGCTGGTTCAAGAGGGACCAGTCTAACATAATGAAGTTTCGAGGCATCTAGTAACATTTCAGTTTTGTAAGACTACAATGGACTTTATTTTGCCTGTTCTAGTTTTTGCATGGATCAAATTTAATACAATATATAGAAAGAAGAAGAATGTTGCTAGCAATTCAGTTAGTTTGCATGGTCTGGAAGATGCAAAATAATTATAAATGGAAATGGATGATATGTTAGTTGCAAATTAAATTGCTCTATAATGTAACGACATGCTAAAAGACTTTTTTGCACAATTCAGAATGATTAACATAGGCTTATTGTTTCTATCATTGTTTGTGGCATCAACCAAAACCGATGGAAGGCATGTATTTCAGGCAAGATAAATTATTTCTAGAGGGGAAAATATTGTGATTTGTTAGGTGAGAGTTTAACCAGGGATCTTCGACCATCCAATTGTTAACTGTAATCCACTACCCTATCACCATCACTAATATTTGACTACTAGTAAATAAATTAGCATGTTATTTTATATAAGTCTTCCTAATCATTCGAGACAATTTGTTATTGTTTTATACATATAGCCATAAAGTTAAACCAAATTAATTACTAGTTTGATAAAACCAGAAAATACATCACATATTTCTTTTTCTTTTAGCTTGTATTATAGGAGAATTTAAATGCATATTGA
This sequence comes from Dendrobium huoshanense, assembly GCA_016618105.1. NCBI lineage: Eukaryota > Viridiplantae > Streptophyta > Magnoliopsida > Asparagales > Orchidaceae > Dendrobium > Dendrobium huoshanense. The sequence goes on along the minus strand of CM028358.1, from coordinate 74,221,670 downwards.
AACATCTTTAATTTTATATTGCATTCAAAATCTGTTCAAAACAAAAACCGAAATTTAACGCAAAACCAACGAACAAAAGTGAAGACTTCAACGTTGTCAAAAACCAAACTCCATAAAAGGCACTGAAACCAAAACCGATGTTGAAAATGAAAACCTTGATTTACAGCGTCTACCCTACCAAACTTATGCATTGTAGCATGTCTCATCTATGCAGCCTTACCTCTTGCAGATGGCAAGCCCAAGCCCAGAGACCGTGTAGCCTTTGTTAGAACCATTCTGGCTATGCGCAAATTTAGTGAAGAGGTGAGGCAACTCCTGTGGACTTATTCCGCAGCCGGTGTCCTTAACCTGTACCATAAAATAAGTATATGTATAGTTAATCTATACAAATTTGAAAAAGAACCTTTAAAACAGGAAATTTCCATATGATGTCAAATTAATTTAAGCTCTCGCTTAAATCTGCAAAGCATAATTGAAGAACTTATCAGATTTCTAAATACAGTTCTGGGTAATCAAGTAACCTGTACTCGTAAATAGAGATGCCCATCGCTTAAGACAGGGTAGAACTCTGGGTCTCGTGAATCTCTCAAGGAATCTGGCATTGCAATAGTCGCAGTAATAGATATACTACCCTCCTTTGTAAACTTAACAGCATTGCCGACAACATTAAGCATAGTTTGTACAAGCCGTTTCTCATCTCCGATGGCACAAGATGGCAAGTCCGGAGAAAGAGACACCACCACTGACAATTTTTTGACAGCCGCTATTGGCTTTATCAAATTTACGACCTATATTATAACATAAGAAAATAATCAGCTAACCAAAACAAGTAGAAAATTAAGGCTTCGTTTGGGACGGCTTTCTTACTGCTTCTTAAAGCAGCTTTCTCATACAAAAATTAAGAAGCAGTAAGAAAGCCATCCCAAACGAAGCCTAAGTATAAACATATCTGCCCTGAAGACAATATGAAAAAGTATAAAGAGATCTACCTCTCTGAAGAGAGTATGAAGATTGAAAACTGTAGCCTCTAACTCGAAGCTGCCATCCTCAAGCTTAGAAAGGTCTAAAACATCATTGATTAGTGTAGCTAGCAAGTTACTACTCTTTAAGATGGTTTCTACCATCAAACGTTGCTCTGGCGTGAGTTCAGTTTCAAGAAGCAGGGAGGAGAGGGCAATGATTGCATGCATGGGAGTCCGCATCTCATGGTTCATGACAGCTAAAAAATCATTGCGTGCACGAATGGCCATCTCTGCCTCCCGTCGTGCTAAATCTAAAGCAACATTCTGTTCCATGAGTAGATTTCGTGCCCGCATGGATTCCTCCAAGATGGCAGCATGTGAAAGAGCAACTGCAACCTGAACCAACATATAAGGTAAAAGGGTATTATTCAGTAAATAAAGCTTTTAATAAATGCCAGGTCTAGGGGAGGCGTTGATGTACATAATCTTATACGACATTACAAAAAGATTATTTTCATGATTTAGGCTTTGTTTGGGACAGCTTTCTTACTCCTTCGTAAAGCAGCTTTCTAGTACTAAAATTTTATTTTTTGTGCTAAAAAATTGCTTTAAGAAGCAACAAGAAAGCCGTCCCAAACAAATTCTTAAACTTGTAAACTATAACCTCCAGTCCGAGCAAAGGCAAACAAACTGTTAACCTTAATGCATGCTTTAAATAAATAACATCAGAATTACCCTTATAACAGCTATTTGGGATTGGCTTTATGTACCCTATCCCTCATTTTCCATTTTGTTTTGTTGGGTTCTGCATGAGCCACTTTGAGTAAATCATTTTGCAGAACTTCAGTCATATTACTTTATCATTTTTTTTCATATAAATTATGCACAACCATAGAAGGAAGAATAAAATGAAGGAAAAAATGAAGAGAAAACAAAAGTATGCAGGAAAGAGTGCATGCTTTACGGACTAATGGCACATGGAATTAAAATGGAACCTCAAAAATGAAACCTAGAACTTATAAAATGATAATCACATCAATGATCAAGATGTATAACACTATAAAAACAGAATATTGTTATTTAGTCATCCTACAAAGGATAAACCAGTTACATGTAGGCCTACAAAATCACTAGTATAATCACCATCAATCATATCCCAACTATTTGAACTTATCATCATCATCATCATCATCCTTAGCCTAATCCCAATCACTTAGGATACAACTTTATGAATCCTCATTTTCTACTTGTTCCTATTTAATGTTACCCAAGGTGTTGAGGCTACACTTCACAAATCATTTTGAACAACATCTATACATCTTATGCCTATCAATTTTTTTCTTTCTAATCATTCAACAATAAATTTATTTGCATATTTGATAACTGCATTTCCAGCCCTTCATTGTACATGTCAAACCAATTTAGTCTATTTTACAACTACCTTCTCTTCAATCAATGTCACTACGAGTATCCCTCCAATAAAATCATTCCTCAACTAATCCTTGCTAAGTTTGCCATACATCAATATTATATTCCTATTTCATTCAGAATCAACATAGCTACGAACAACTTTTTAAATGTGAAAAAATTCAAATCCATATGACAGTCAATATTCTAGTTTTATAAAATTAACTTTGAATTTTCATGGCATTATCTGATCATATGATACTCGCATCTACATCTTAACCACCCAACTTCAACTCAGGAATTTATATTCTCATCTATATCAATTTGTTAGACCGGTACAGAGAGGACCGGTCCAGCCGGCCCAAACCAGCGGGCCGGCTCTCGTTTACCGAAGGCGGAAACGAGCGAAACAGGGGGCGGAAGCGGCAGGGAGGAAAGTAGGTGGGGTCCATTGAAATTCAAATTGTTTCTTGGAGCCAAAAGGAGGGGAAGTGAGGGTAATTAAGTCCTTTTGAATCAATTTTGAATTGTATGCATTAAGTAGAGAGTAAAGGGGAGGATTAGGGTTATGTGATTTTGTTTTGAAGTTTCTTTTGTTCTTCTTGTTGATTTGGGCTCTAGATCGTATTCTAGAGATTGGGAGAGTGCGAGAGGAGTAACGACTAGTAAAATACAAGTCTGAAATCCGTATTTCTGCAGTATTTCCTCTGTTTTCCTACAGTTTTGGGCTGTTTTCCTGCTGTGGACAGCAGTTTGCTGTGAGATTTGTTGCCAAAGTGATTAGGAAATACTTGAAATCAAGTATTTCCTATCAAATTGGTATCAGAGCAAGTCTTGGGGCGAATCGTGGGCTGTTTTTGACAAATTTCAGCGGCTGAAATTGTGCCGGCAAAGGAGAAAAATCGCTGAAATTTTTTTTTTTCAGATCTTGAGATCTTCTCTTAAAGTGCAAGCCGTAGGAGATGGAGGCTAAGAAGGTGGATGCTTTGGAGGAGAGAATTGAAGGAGAGATGAAATAGGAGGGAGGTATGTGAAAAGGCAAGGCTATGGAGGGGGGGAACCAAGAGGGGCTGGTTGGGAGCATCGAGGGGGTTTTCAGGGGCGCCGGGAAGCAGTTTTTGAAGATCGGAGAGGAGATTTTGAAGAGGGATTGGGACAGGGCAAAGCAAGGGAAGATCGGGATACGTGGGGGGGTCCAGGCACATGGGAGAGGGGAAACTATGGAGGATTAAGGGGGAATGGCGGGGATCAGAAGGTGAGAAAATTGAAAATGCCAATTTTTGAAGGGGAGGATGCCTATGGTTGGATCTACAAAGTGGAGAGGTACTTTGCTGTTAACGGATTGACGGAGGAGGAGAAGTTATCGGCAGCAGGTTTGTGTCTGGAAGGGAAGGCACTCTCTTGGTACCAGTGGAGAGATCAGAGGAGACCTATCCGGAGGTGGGGAGAATTCAAGGACAGTTTGTTAGAGCGTTTCCAAACCGATCGGGGAGGAGACTTCTACGAGCAGTTCTTTGCCCTAGTACAGGAGGGGTCTGTGGCAGACTATCGAGAGAGGTTTGAGCATCTGGCCAGCATGGTGGAGCGCTTATCCGAAATGGTGCTGGAGGAAAATTTTATGAAGGGGTTAAAGGCCGAGGTGTGAGCAGCGGTGAAGGTCCTGATGCCCAGGGACCTAGGGAAGGCCATGAAGCTTGCACAGTTGGTCGAAAATCAAAAGAACCTGGAAAAGGGAGCGAGGAGTAGTAGTAGCTCAGGAGGCACTTATAGGTGGACAACTACCCACCTATCCACCAAGGGAGCTTCCCCAAGAGGGATGAAAGAAGTTCCAAAGGAAAAAGCAACATGAGGAGGAAATGGGGGATAGTTTAAGAGGCTCACTGACAAGGAAATGCAAGAGAAGAGAACGAAAGGGCTGTGTTTCCGATGTGATGAAAAATACATGCCAGGGCATAAGTGCAAGGATCGAACTCTTCAAGTTCTCCTCGTTTGTGAAGACGAGGAAGACGAAGAGGGTGGGGGAAGCGATTCAGAGGTGGAGGCGGAAAAGATGCATCTGGATGTGGCAAAAGTCTCTCTCAACTCTGTAGTGGGATTCACTCCGAGTCACACTATGAAGGTGAAGGGAGAGATAGCTGACCGTGGGGTCGTGGTGTTGATTGATAGTGGGGCAACCTACAATTTCATTTCCACCCAAATTGTGGAGCTGTTGGGGATGAAGTTAGTGGATACTGGGGGTTATGGGGTGATGATGGGCACTGGGAAGGTAGAAATGGGAAGAGGAATCTGCAAAGGAGTGGTGCTAAAAATTCAAGGCATATAAGTGAAGGAAGACTTCCTTCCCCTAGAACTGGGGAGTACGGATGTCATCCTAGGGATGAAGTGGTTGCAGACTTTGGGGGAAACCAAAATAAATTGGGGCACACTGCAGATGGAGTTGGTGAAGGGTGGAAGGAAAATGGTGATTCAAGGGGATGCAGGGCTGACCAAGGCAGGGGTTTCTCTGAAATCCCTAATCAAGACAATTCAGGAGGAAGGAGAAGGATACTTGGTGGAATTACACAGCTTGGAGGGAGTGAGTAGGGAGGAAGGGGGAGACATACCTCTCTCTGTGCAGCCTTTGATCCAGGAGTTCGAGGAGGTTTTTCAACCCCCTCTAGGGTTGCCACCACCCAGGGAGCAGGAGCACGCCATCATATTAAGAGAGGAAGTGTCGCCGGTCAGCGTGCGACCCTACCGTTACCCTCAGTTTCAGAAAGATGAAATAGAAAAGTTGATCAGAGAAATGCTGGAAGCAGGGATCATCAAACCCAGCACCAGCCCGTTCTCTAGTCCTGTTCTATTGGTAAAGAAGAAGGATGGCAGTTGGCGGTTTTGTGTAGACTACCGCGCACTCAACAAGGAAACGGTACCGGATAAGTTTCTCATACCAGCGATTGACAAATTGTTGGATGAATTGAGTGGAACGGTGATTTTTAGCAAGATCGACCTGAAATCTGGATACCATCAGATTCGAATGAAGAAAGAAGATGTGCCCAAGACCGCCTTTAGAACTCACGAGGGCCACTATGAGTTCCTGGTGATGCCCTTTGGTCTCACCAATGCTCCAGCCACTTTACAGGCACTCATGAATACGATTTTCAAACAGTATCTGAGGCGATTTGTTTTGGTATTCTTCGATGACATCTTAGTGTATAGCAGAACAGAGGAAGAGCACTGGGGGCACTTGAAGAAGGTGTTAGAGGTTCTCCAGGAGCACCAGCTGAGAGCTAACTTGAAGAAGTGCTGCTTCGCACAAGCCAGTGTGGAGTACCTGGGTCATGTGGTATCCAAGGAAGGGGTAGCAGCAGACCAGTCCAAGATCGAAGCCATGCTTAAGTGGCCATTGCCCAAAAATCTAAAGGAGCTGAAGGGTTTCCTAGGGCTTACAGGGTACTACAGAAGATTTGTGAACTATAGCTTGGCCACTCACTGAGCAGTTGAAGAAAGATGGATTCTTATGGGGGGAGGCAGCAACGACAGCATTTGAGCAGTTGAAGAAAGCTATGACCACAGTTCCGGTCTTAGCTTTACCGGATTTTACTCAGGCCTTTATAGTGGAGACAGATGCATCAGGATACGGGCTAGGAGCAGTGTTGATGCAGAGTCACAAGCCCATTGCATATTTCAGTCAGGTGTTGACTGTCAGAGCCCGTCTGAATTCTGTCTATGAGAGGGAGTTGATGGCAATTGTTTTGGCCATCCAAAAGTGGCGTCCCTACCTAATGGGAAGGCATTTCATCGTGCGTACCGACCAAAGGAGCCTGAAATATTTACTGGAGCAGCGCATGGTGACAGAGGAACATCAGAGGTAGCTATCCAAACTGCTCGGGTATTATTTTGAGATTCAGTACAGGCCAGGGGTGGAAAATAAGGCAGCTGATGCTCTGTCAAGGTGCATGGGTGAACTGCAAATAGTGGCTGTGTCAGTTCCAATGATGCTAGATTGGGAAGCCATAAAAGAGGAGAGTGCTAAAGATGAAGAATTAAGCAAGATCAGAGCTGGCTTAGTGAAGGAAGAGGGAGGCCATCCAGGGTACTCGTTAGAGGGGGAGAGATTGTTGTAACAGGGAAGGTTTGTGTTGCCCAGAAAGTCAGTACACATCCCACAATTGCTACAGGAGTTCCACGAAACTGCAGTGGGAGGTCATTCAGGAGTGTTAAAGACCTATAGGAGACTAGTGGCAGAGTTGTACTGGAAAGGTATGCGCAGAGATGTGGAAGAAATGGTATCCAGGTGCGAGATTTGCCAAAGAAATAAGTATCTAGCTATGTCACCAGGGGGGTTACTGCAGCCATTGGCATTACCAGGACGAGTCTGGGAGGAGAAATCTATGGACTTCATTGATGGGCTACCCCGCTTTGAGGGATTCACTGTGATTTTGGTGGTAGTGGATAGATTGAGCAAATATGCTCACTTTATTCCCTTACGTCATCCATACACCACGGTGACAGTAGTGTCCGCCTTCACCAAGGAGATAGTCAGACTACATGGAGTGCCAGAGGCGATAGTATCAGACAGAGATAAAGTGTTCCTCAGCCATTTCTGGAAAGAATTGTTCAGACTGCAAGGAACGGTGCTAAAGAGAAGTACGGCTTACCACCCACAGACAGATGGCCAAACAGAAGTAGTCAATAGGAGCTTGGAAACTTATCTGAGATGCTTCGCATTAGAAACACCCAAGCTATGGACTAAATGGCTATCATGGGTCGAGTACTGGTACAACACCTCTTTTTATTCAGCCTCTCAGAGGACCCCTTTTAAGGTGTTGTACGGAAGGGATCCGCCCCACTTGGTGCATTTCGGGAGTAGCAGCACACCCGTGTCTTCGGTAGAGTATTTGGAGGAGAGGGATAAGACACTGGAATAATTAAAAAGACATCTGTTGAGGGCTCAACAAATTATGAAGAAACAAGCTAATGGGCATCGGAAGGATATTCAGTTTGAGGTGGGCGAGAAGGTATTTTTGAAACTCCGCCCATATCGACAGAAAACGATCGCCAATCGGAGGAATGAGAAGCTTGCTCCAAGGTACTTCGGTCCTTATGAAGTACTGGAGAAAATTGGAGCCGTGGCATATCGTCTAAAGTTACCACCGACAGCGATGATCCATCCAGTTTTCCATGTATCTCAATTAAGGAGAGCCATTGGAAATTATGCCACCAGTTCTGAGTTACCAGGAACATTAACAGTTGAAATGGAAATGATATTGGAACCTCTGGAGCTCATGGAGGTTCGCCAGAAAACAGATGGAGCCACAGAAGTCCTGATCAAATGGAAGAATCTTCCTGACTACGAGGCCACGTGGGAGCCATACGAGCGGATGAAGTAACAGTTTCCTGACTTCCACCATGAGGACAAGGTGGTTCTTTGGGAGGGCGGTAATGTTAGACCGGTCCAGAGAGGACCGGTCCAGCCAGCCCAAACCAGCGGGCCGGCTCTCGTTTACCGAAGGCGGAAACGAGCGGAACAGGGGGCGGAAGCGGCAAGGAGGAAAGTAGGTGGGGTCCATTGAAATTCAAATTGTTTCTTGGAGCCAAAAGGAGGGGAAGTGAGGGTAATTAAGTCCTTTTGTATCAATTTTGAATTGTATGCATTAAGTAGAGAGTAAAGGGAAGGATTAGGGTTATGTGATTTTGTTTTGAAGTTTCTCTTGTTCTTCTTGTTGATTTGGGCTCTAGATTGTATTCTAGAGATTGGGAGAGTGCGATCCTCCTCTCGAATAGAGGATCCTTGTATCTTTGTAATTTTCCTTGCAACGACTAGTAAAATACAAGTCTTTCATCCGTTTTTCTGCAGTATTTCATCTGTTTTCCTACTGTTTTGAGCTGTTTTCCTGCTGTGGACAGCAGTTTGCTGTGAGATTTGTTGCCAAAGTGATTAGGAAATACTTGAAATCAAGTATTTCCTATCACAATTCTTCTACAAAAAAGATCCATATACTGAAATATATAGCACCTAAGTATCACTTTATTTTCTAATTGTATTAATTGGTAATTAATAGCATTAAACTCACTAAAATTACATATCATATGTAATAATCAGAAAATCAGGTATCTCTTTTACAATAAGTTTAATTTAAAAAAAAAAAATTCTCAATGTGCAATTAAAAATATTAAATAGAATATTTGAAATTTTGAAAAGATGCTGCCTTTGGATTATTAAAGGAAAGACAGCAGTTATAGTCCCTTCATTTTTATTAAAATGAACTTTTAGTTATACATGCCTTCATAATTTTATTTAAATAAATTCTCTGTTATTAATGAATAGGCATTAGACAAGGCTATTGGAATTCCCATGTGGCTGTGAAGTGTGAAGGTTCGGATAAACAATAGGCAGTTATTTTGAGTGGGCATATATTTTTCTTTTCTGCTTGTGTTAACGGGAGAAGCAAAGAAATAAGGCAAACAAAGACAATAGCAGTTTCACGCAAGCCAGAGAAGGGGAGTTCGGTGCAGGTCACGGGACTGTAGCAAATTTCGGCTAATGGTCTTCCCGGAATGCAGAAGAAATCGCTGAATTGTGAGGGAATTTGCAGAATTCAATGTAGCAAGTAGCGACACAGTGGAAAATTTGGGAAATTCGGAACATTTCACTGAAGGGAGGATCAGGTTGGAGCATTGCAGAGATTTCGGTGGTGAAAGAATCAAGAAGTGAACAGTAAACTTTGGAAGGATTTTGAGGAGGAAGAATCAAAAGGGAATGAGAGAAGTAGTAGAAGCTAAGAAGATTTGAAAGAAATGTAAGAATTCTAATATTCTCTTTTATCTTTTATACTATTTCAATTCATTAAAGTTCTTACAGAAATCATAATTTAGGGTGATATAGATTATATAGTCTTATGCAAAGAGGAGGCTTTGAAGTGATTTATAATAGAAGAAGAATAAAAAGTGAAAGCTTGGAAAAAGTAACCCGTCAAGAAGATAAGTAATGCAAATTAAAGTTTAAATGTAATTCTTGTTAATTTTACATTATATATTGATAGTTGAATGAATGTGAGAGAAATATGCATTACAAGTAATTCTCTGGCTAAAGGATGTTTCTAACCTAGTTTTCATATAGACCTCTTATATATTTGAATCATGAGACTTTTAAATAAGAATTGTTATGTTTCATTAAAGATTTTACTAGTTGGAAATATTTTGGAAAGAATATACATTCTTAATATATGGTACACAGTTTCATTACATAGATAAATAGCATATAAAGATCTTTATGAAAGCAACAATATAAGTATGAGTTATGTTATAAAAGTGTATTGAACATTAATTTAACATAAAGTTTGGCTATATATATATGATGTATGATTTATAAGGATAGTTGGGACAAAAAGGTTCCCAAATATATAACTACCTTGTAAGTGGAGAAAAAGGGACCCCAAAAGAAATGATACTTGCATAACATGTGGGGATAAAAGGGACTCATAAAGAGGCAAATGGGATCTCTATGAAATTCAATGGCGATAATATCAGGTTTCACTGAGCTCCATTAAATTTGTTTATGAAAGAATAGTTAAACCTTTTAATGAAAAAAAAATGATATTCAATATGAATCTAAGAGGACAGTTAAAGGTAATGTCAAATGAGATGTTATGTGATTTCTCAAGTAGTTTAAATTTGTATTTATGTTTTAATGTTCTAAAATTTTAACATGCAAGTTTAATACTATTTACAGTTGCATAACTTACTGAGCCTCATAGATCACCAGAATTTTCATTATTGGTTGTTGTTATAGCAAAATAGAAAGAAAAAGTAGTTTCCGACTAAGTTTCAAGTATTTCAATCCAAGATGTTAATTTTATTTATGTTTGTAAAACTAAACTAAAGGTATGTAAAACCCAAAAATTTTCAGTTTAGTGCGTCGCACGCATATCAATGCGCCGCGACGAACTTAAGTGAAATTTCGATGTCGTCAGAAATTGACGAAATAAATTTCATTAGATTCGTCTCGAAATTTCGATCGAAACGGTATAAAGAACTTATACCTAATTTCGCACGATTTGAGAATTAAAATTCGCTGAAGATTGTTTAAGTAAAGTTTGGCTAAACTTCCATTTTTACCCCTAAGATCTCTTAAGGAAATAATAGGGATAAGGGCACATGCGTAAAATGCTAATTTGTTTTTCCTTAAACCTCATTTCACGCCTAAGGGACCGAAACATTCGGTCCCTTGTGCGTTTTTTTGGCCGAACAAGAGGAGAGGCGTCGGGGTAGAGGAGGAGGCGACGGAAGCTCCTTCCAAGCCGGCGGCCGGCAAAATTCCGGTGAGATTCCGGCAAGAATCTTTAGGAAAAGCAAGAGGAAAACTTGGGGTATGTATTCCTTCAAGCATTTGAAGTTTTTTTTTAGTTTTCTTGAAAGAAAACTTTTAGGGTTTGAGTTATTTTAGAAATTTCTTTAGGGAATTAGTAGGGCTTGACTTGACCTACGATTTCCTACCCTTCCTGTTAAAAAATTTTAAGAAAAACACTAAGTCTAAAAATTAGGGTTTCTCATTTTGTTTTAAACTGTTATAGGATTGGATAGAGGAGTGTAAGGGAAGCTTTTTAGTAACAAGACTTTGATTTTTTATTTAGAATTTTTGAGTGGAAAATTTTGGGAAGGTTTAGGGTTTTTTCAAAACAAATGTTTAAGGGTTGCATGTTCCCTAATTTAGCTTCTAAAGGTTTGGGGAAGCCTCTAAATTGGAAATTTGAAAAAAAATAATTTTCTTTATTATTAATTACTATAAATCCGAAAATGATTAAATATTAATTATGGATTAGATGAAGGGGAAGTTTTGGCATGTTTAAGGGAAGAAATTAGCCAAATTGGAAAGTCAAAATTTTGAGAATTTATTAAATCCGAAAATCATAATTAAATTAAATAAAAATTGGAAAGTCAAACTTTTGAGTACCAAGAAGTGGCTCTTTGAGCAAATAAGGCCTTTGAGGCAATACGGAACGAAATGAAAATGAATGGCCATGAACGATGTGTACCTGATCAGTACAATTCGGTACTCCGGGACGGATGTATACATTATGAAATGACACATATGCAAGTATTTCATGTTCTCTTGTATCAAGAACTCTTAATTTATGTTTTAGGCAAGCATATCAAGCATATCATGGTTCACATGCATTAAGACATCTAATAGTTCATGAGTAGTTTTGTAGTTTTAAAATCCACATGTACACCAACTTTAGCCATATTGTCAATTAGTGAGCGTAGCTCACTCCCTAGTTTTGGGAAATTTTCAGGAGACCCGACTCTTAGGTGATGGCTGATCACCCGAGGTTTACCTACAGTCGACGCGCACCGGGTGACAGGTTCCTTTACTGTCTTTAGTAGTAGTTGTTGTTGTAGTTATTTTGTTATTTTGGATGGCATGAAGAGTACGTGTAAAGAAAAAAAATTTTATTGCCATCTTGTACATTGTGATAGACCTGTGACATTGACATGAAAGTTTAGAGACGCTTTTCTTATTCTTGAATATCTTTAGAATTGCATGGAACTGATGATGAGTACTTAATTTACATGTCTGAACTCGTTCCCGCCTCGTATTTACGAGCTAACCGGGCCGGATCGTGACAAGAGTGGTATCAGAGCAGAGTTTAGGATTTGAATCTGTATAAGCGCCATTAGGTTGATTGATAACTTTTCGACATTAGCTGTAGTATTTTAGGATGGTGTAATGATGTGCATCTGTTTGAATTGGCTTTATTTCCTTTGTATAGGGCTATGGATCAGGAACCCGATGCCACTGATGGCAACACAGATGGGCATAATGATCCCATTGCTAGAGAGGTTCCAACCTTACCTTCAGTAGCACAACCTACTGGTGGTAGTAGTACGACTATGGATACGTTTAATTAGATGATGACGGTTGTCACACACTTGATTCAACATTCTCAGGAACAGCCCCAGACTAGTTCCAGGAGGGAGAGTAGGAGAGCCAGTAGATGCTGAAGATTTTCCGAGACATGCAACCACCACTCTTTACAGGAGTAGGAGAGCCAGTAGTAGACAAATATCTGAAGATTTTCCGAGACATGCAACCACCACTCTTTACAGGAGTAGGAGAGCCAGTAGATGCTGAAAACTGGCTTTTGAGGGTTAAAAAGATACTTGAGGGTATGCAATGTCCTGGCGATCGGAGGGTGACTTTAGCCACCTTTGCTCTAGATGGGGAGGCTGAGAGATGGTGGAGAGGACAGTCATTGGAGAAGTTTGGCGGCAGGACAGCTTCCCAGATCTTATGGGTTGAATTTGTGAGTCTTCAGAGATTGGTTTGTGCCTCCTTCTGTGAGGAGTCAGATGCAGGAGAGATTCTTGAGGCTGGTGCAAGGGGAGCAGACAGTTATGCAGTATGAAGCGGAGTTTACTACATTGTCCCGCTATGCCTCTCAGATTATTGCTACTACTGAGGACAAGTGTCAAAAGTTCTTATCATGGCTTCGAGATGCTATACGGCAGCCATTGCTTCCCTTTTGCTTTGATGATTATGTTGTATTGGTGGAAAAAGCAAGGAGAATAGAGATTGATTTTCAAACTGTTCAGAAGAGAATAGATTTCCAACATAAGAAGAAGGGCTTCGAGAGGACAAAGAGTTTCCAGACTCATTCTGGAGGCTCTAGTGGAAAGAGGAGCCAAACTGATAGTAGTGTGAGTTCTTCTAGTGCCAGAACTTGTGATAGTTGTGGCAGGATGCATAGAGGTGAATGTTTATCGTGCTCCAATGTTTGTTATATGTGCCATCAGCCTGGGCACATGGCTAGAAATTGCCCAAGGGGTCAAAGGGAGGGAAGGTCTAGTGCTCCACCTCAGCAGAGTACTAGGAGACATTCTACTGTTGGTAGACCAAGAGTTCAAGAGTCTACTGCTTCTGCTTCTGCTTCAGCACCTATTCAGCCGGTTGTCAAACCTGTGGTGCAACCAAGGGTCTATGCCATTACTCCGCAAGAAGCCAAGGAATCTCCTGATGTGATCACAGGTATTATTCATGTTAAGTGTTTCCCTAGTAGAGTACTTTTTGATACTGGAGCATCGCATTCATTCATTAGCCAGAAGTTCATTAAGAAGCATGCATTGGATGTTTGCACCATGCCTACTGCATTGTCTGTGTTGTTACCGGATGGGTCTAGGATGACTGCTACATTTATGTGTTCCCCTTTTCTCACTATTTGCGAGGAGTTTGATGTTGTGTTGATAGTTTTATCCCTGTTGTGATCTTAGGAATGGATTGGATGTCGAATCAATTCATTTCCATTGACTGCAATAAGAAAGTGGTGAAGATCAAGTTTCCTGGAGGAGAGAAACTTGTTTTCCAGGACGATCGAGGTATATCTTCTATGATCATCTCTTCTATGAAGGCTTGTAGTTTAATTTTGAAGGGATACCCAAGCTTTCTAGCACATGTAAGGGACACTTCCAAGCAAGTGCCAGAACTGAAGGAGATTGTTGTAGTAAGAGACTTTCCTGATGTGTTTCCTGAAGTCTTACCCATGGTTTAAAATTGCGCAATATGAGGCTCGCCTTGAGGCCCGCCTTTGCGCAATTCCAGTAAAGAACGCCTCGATGCTTCCGCCTTGAGTTTTTTTTTTTATAAGGCTTGCGCCCCAACTTGGTTGAGGTCTGCCTTGAGGCCCGCCTCGCCTCACTAGCATGAGGCTTACGCCTCACGCTATATATATTAAAACTTACATAAATCTTGAAGTAAATGCCCAACATTGGACTCTATAGGAGAGAAGGAAGATGAGATAGCAATTCATCATAATAATGATTTAAATGAAGAACCCCTTAGTGATGACAGTGCTGATAACTTATGAGTTCTTATGTGATATGTCATTGCTATTTATTTTTGGAAATTTGAATTATATGTTAATGAAAAGAATAATGGGGTTTGGGAAAGATAGAATTTTGAGTTGAATTATATTTCATGTTGTCTTTATTAATGGGATATTTTGATTTCACTTCATATCTTATGCTTTTTTTATGTTTTATATTATTCACTCATTAGTATATAAAAAATTTATCACTTTATGTTTACGCAATCTTTTCATTTTGAGGCTTACGCCTCAAAACGCCTTGAGGCTTACGCCTCGCCTCACAAATGAAAAACGCCTCAATACCCGAATACGCAATTTTAAACATTGGTCTTACCTAGAATGCCTCCGGTTAGAGAGATTGATTTCTCAATCGATCTTGTACCTGGTGCTGAGCCTGTTTCAAAAGCACCATATCGTATGGCGGTAAAGGAACTTCAGGAGTTGAAGTCCCAATTGCAAGAACTGCTAGAGAAAGGATTTATTCGTCCTAGCACTTCACCTTGGGGAGCACCGGTTCTCTTTGTCAAGAAGAAGGATGGTAGCATGATACTCTGTATCGATTATAGAGAGTTGAACAAGCTTACCATTAAGAACAAGTATCATTTACCGATGATTGATGACTTGTTTGATCAGCTAGTGGGAGCAACGATCTTTTCCAAGATTGACCTAAGATCTGGATATTATCAGTTGAGGATTAAGGAAGAAGACATCCCGAAGACAACATTTAGCTCAAGGTATGGCCATTATGAATTCACAATGCTTCCATTTGGGTTAACAAATGCCCCAGCTGCATTTATGGACCTTATGAATCGATTTTTCAAGCCAATGCTAGATAGTTTTGTCATTGTTTTCATAGATGACATTCTTATCTATTCTTATGATGAAAAGCATCATGTCAATCATCTCCAAGCAGTGTTGCAAACACTAAGGAGTAATGAAATGTTTGCCAAATTTTCTAAGTGCGAGCTTTGGCTAAAGAATGTGACTTTTCTGGGTCATGTCATTAGTGGAGATGGTATTTATGTGGACCAGCACAAGGTACAGGCTATAGCTGATTGGCCAAGACCTATGACAGTGACTGAGATACGGAGTTTCCTTGAGTTAGCTGGCTACTATAGACGGTTTGTAGAAGGGTTTTCCAAGATTGCTGCACCTTTGAGTAGATTGACTTAGAAGGCGGTTAAATTTGAGTGGAGCAATATGTGTGAGGAAGCCTTTCAAGAGTTAAAGACTCGTTTGATTACTGCACCGATTCTTACGATTCCTTCAGGTTCAGAGGGATTTCAGATTTTCAGCGATGCGTCACTGAAGGGTTTGGGTTGTGTCTTGATGCAACATGGGCGAGTAGTTGCCTATGCTTCGAGGCAATTGAAGATTCATGAGAAGAACTACCTAACCCACGATTTAGAGCTTGCTGCTGTAGTCTTTGCCTTGAAAATTTGGAGACACTACTTGTATGGCGTACATTGTGAAGTGTTCACTGATCACCAGAATTTGAAGTATATCTTTTCTCAGAAAGAGCTGAACTTGAGGCAGAGGAGATGGATGGAACTGCTTAATGACTATGATCTACACATTCAGTACCATCCGGGAAGGGCCAATACTGTTGCTGATGCTTTGAGTAGAAAACTGCCTACGAAGTTAAATAATTTGCTAACTCAACAAGAAAAGCTGATTGAGGAAATGGATAGGTTGGAGTTATCAGTAGTACTTCCTACAACTGGCAATGTAGGATGGTTGAGTTAGTTGACTGTTCAAGCTGATTTGAAGAGTAAGATAGCTGAAGCATTATGTAAAGATCTAGAGTTTGTGAAAATCATACAGTTAGTAAAGGCTGGGCATGAAGAGGAGTTTATTTTTTATGAGGACAATCTCCTTTGGTATAAAGGTAAGGTCTGTGTACCTAATGTTGATGATTTGAGGAAAGATGTTCTATTTGAAGCTCATTTCTCTGCTTATACTATCCACCCTGGTAGTAATAAGATGTATCAAGATCTAAAGGGTTTATTTTGGTGGCCCGGACTGAAGAGGAGAGTAGCTAATTTTGTTGCCAAATGCACTGCTTGTCAGTTGGTAAAGGCGGAACATCAAAGGCCGAGTGAATTACTTCAACCCTTACCGATTCCAGAATGGAAGTGGGATGATATTGCTATGGATTTCGTATCGGGTTTACCCAGATCTCGGAAGGGTATGATGCTATTTGGGTAGTCATTGATAGGCTTACAAAGTCTGCTCACTTTTTGCCTATTCGATTGACTGATTCAGTTGAGAAGCTTGCACTGTTGTATGTGGCTGAAATTGTACGATTGCACGGCGTGCCTAAGTCCATAGTATCTGATAGAGATGATAGATTTACTTCTAGACTGTGGAGGAAAGTGCAAGAGGCTATGGGCACTAGATTGACATTCAGCACTGCTTTCCATCCTCATACTGATGGACAAACAAAAAGAACCATTCAAACTCTGGAAGACTTATTGAGATTGTGTATCCTTGATTTTGGTGGAGGTTGGTAATCTCATATTCCTTTGATAGAGTTTGCTTACAATAATAATTTCCAAGTCAGCATAGGGATGGCGCCTTATGAAGCCCTCTATGAAAGGAAGTGCAAAACACCTCTTTGTTGGGCAAAAATACGTGAGAGGAAAGTCATTGGATCCGATCTTGTTGATGATGCCACAAGCAAAATTAAATTGATAAGGGATCGATTACAAGCAGTCCAAGATAGACAGAAGAAGTATTATGATGCTAAGCACCGCTTTGTGGAATTCAGTGTGGGAGATTTTGTTTTCATAAAGATTAGGCCGATGAAGGGTGTACTTCGTTTTGGCAAGGTTGGTAAACTTAGTTCCCGCTACATAGGTCCTTTTGAGATAGTGGAAAGGATTGGAAAGGTGGCATACAGATTAGCATTACCCACTACATATGCTGTCCACAATGTGTTCCATGTTTCGTCACTGAGGAAGTATATATCGGATGATCCTTCTAAGATCATATCGGAAAATGTGGACTTACAGCCAGATCTTACATATGTTGAAGAACCTGATCGTATTCTGGAGTTTAGTGTGAAACAACTTAGAAGAAGAGAGATACCGTTCATGAAGGTTCTGTGGAAGCATGGATTGGAGAATAATGCTACGTGGAAGAAAGAGTCAGAAATGAGGAAGTGTTATCCTCATCTTTTGAGTAAGGTATGATTGTTGTTTCTCCTTTCTTTTAAATTTCGTGGACGAAATTTTATTATGAGGGTAGAATTGTAAAACCCGAAAATTTTCAGTTTAGTGCGTCGCACGCATATCGATGCGCCGCGACGAACTTAAGTGAAATTTCGATGTCGTCGAAAATTGACGAAATAAATTTCATTAGATTCGTCTCGAAATTTCGATCGAAACGGTATAAAGAACTTATACTTAATTTCGCACGATTTGAGAATTAAAATTCGCCGAAGATTGTTTAAGTAAATTTTGGCTAAACTTCCATTTTACCCCTAAGATCTCTTAAGGAAATGATAGGGATAAGGGCACATGCGTAAAATGCTAATTTGTTTTTCCTTAAACCTCATTTCACACCTAAGGGACCGAAACAATCGGTCCCTTGTGTGTTTTTTTGGCCGAACAAGAGGAGAGGCGTCGGGGTAGAGGAGGAGGCGGCGGAAGCTCCTTCCAAGCCGGCAGCCGGCGGCCGGCGAGATTTCGGTGAGATTCCGGCAAGGATCTTTAGGAAAAGCAAGAGGAAAACTTGGGGTATGTATTCCTTCAAGCATTTGAAGTTTTTTTTTAGTTTTCTTGAAAGAAAAATTTTAGGGTTTGAGTTTTTTTAGAAATTTATTTAGGGAATTAGTAGGTCTTGTCTTGACCTACGATTTCCTACCCTTCATGTTAAAAATTTTTAAGAAAAACACTAAGTCTAAAAATTAGGGTTTCTCATTTTGTTTTAAATTGTTATAGGATTGGATAGAGGAGTGTAAGAGAAGCTTTTTAGTAACAATATTTTGATTTTTTATTTAGAAATTTTGAGTGGAAAATTTTGGGAAGGTTTAGGGTTTTTCCAAAACAAATGTTTAAGGGTTGCATGTTCCCTAATTTAGCTTCTAAAGGTTTGGGGAAGCCTCTAAATTGGAAATTTGAAAAAAAAAGAAATTCTTAATTATTAATTATTATAACTATATTTGTTTATTAAAGTTTTTATGTCAAGCCATGAAATAGTTATGTTTCTTATGTCAAATCATGAAAGGGTTAATTAGTATCTTATGAAAGCATCTTATCATGGTTGAAATCATCTTATCATAGTCATGCAATGGTTATTTAGTGTCACATGAAAGCTTCTTATCATATTCATGCTATATTGCTTGTGATTGTTGATGACAGAGTACCAAGAAGTGGCTCTTTGAGCAAATACGGCCTTTGAGGCAATACGGAACGAAATGAAAATGAATGACCATGAACGATGTGTACCTGATCAATACAATTCGGTACTCCGGGATGGATGTATACATTATGAAATGACACATATGCAAGTATTTCATGTTCTCTTGTATCAAGAACTCTTAATTTATGTTTTAGGCAAGCATATCAAGCATATCATGGTTCATATGCATTAAGACATCTAATAGTTCATGAGTAGTTTTGTAGTTTTGAAATCCACATGTACATCAACTTTAGCCATATTGTCAATTACTGAGCGTAGCTCACTCCCTAGTTTTGGGAAATTTCCAGGAGACCCGACTCTTAGGTGATGGCTGATCACCTGAGGTTTACCTACAGTCGACGTGCACCGGGTGACAGGTTCCTTTACTGTCTTTAGTAGTTGTTGTTGTTGTAGTTATTTTGTTATTTTGGATGGCATGAAGAGTATGTGTAAAGAAAAAAATTTTATTGCCATCGTGTACATTGTGATAGACCTGTGACATTGACATGAAAGTTTAGAGGCGTTTTTCTTATTCTTGAATATCTTTAGAATTGCATGGAACTGATGATGAGTACTTAATTTGCATGTCCGATCTCGTTCCCGCCTCGAATCTACGAGCTAACCGGGCCGGATCGTGACAAGGTATGTTAACATTCTCATGAAGTCTTTGTTTGGATTTTCCTTAGTGGCTCTGTAATTATATTTTATGGATGCTTAAACTTTTAGTACTTCCGTTGATGTACCAATTGATGTTGAGGATATGTTTATATGTAAATACAAATAATGAATTGTTTCAAATGGTTATAAGATGAAAAATGTTATGCTTTATTTGTTACACTCTACAGTATTGTTCAGGAGTATTATGGGTTGTTGCATCATATACCTAGTTTTTGTTTAACCAACTATAAGCAATCTATCTTCTAAATATTTTATCTATTATTATAACTTTTTAATTATCTTAAATAAATATTTCACTACTTAGGACTATCTAATATACAAAAAACATAAACTTGATTTAATCCAAATTAAACTTTTATTTAATCTAATTATAATTGAAATTTTTTATATTTCTCAACTTATTCTATTATTAATCAATGCTATGTCATGCATATGACTATTGCCTCGATATCTTTAACGCAAACATTTTTTCCTTAATGCACATCAAATCAGTTATCATGTTATTTAATCATATGCTTTCTCAAGATAAATAAAACTTATATGAAGATCCATTCACTATTCTATATACTTTTTCATTAATTGTCTTAACAAAAAAATCACTTTTATAATACATCTTTCTAATTTTTCTATGTCTATACTCCATCATTCTCTCCCATAACATCATTGTAAATTTAATTCCTCTTTCATAACCACAATCTAAACATCTCTATTCTTAAAAATTGATATCAAAATACTTATTCTTCAATCATTTAGCATCATCTTAATTTTCAAATTTCATTAAAATTTTATTATTCCTGAAGCTTAATAAAATTTTATTATTCAAAAGCTAACTTTTTAGATCTCAATATGCATCTCACATAGTCCCAAATCCTTAAAATCTAAAATAATTTATTTATTAAAACTTTTATTTAATGATTTATCAATTTAATGCTTCTATATTTCATTATTATAATCTTTAAATCAGATTAAATAATCTTCTCTTGCAACACATTTAACTTTATTAAAATATCTACATCTCTTAGTACTTAACTTTTTTCCTGCATTCATTTTTCTATTTTTCATTATCAATGATCAAGTCAATTAAATAAATCATAGGAAACTCTATCTCCTTCTCAGTGCCACTTTATAAGAATTATAGTTTTATTATAATCATTATAAGTCTCAATAGAAGTCAAATTTTATCATTCTTTAAAAGTATATTTCGTTTCCTTAATAACTTTATATACCTCTTCCCTCCAACACCAAATCTCCTATTATTATAATAAGGTTTGTTTCTAAGCCATCCTAAAACTTTAATGACAATCTTCTTGATAGAACTAGTCACATTACTTCATAGTGGAAATGGGCTTAAAACAATAGGAAAATAACAAAAAACATAGCAAATGATTGGTAGAGAACATGGGAAAAATCGAGGAAAGAGCAAAATCAATCAACAAATAGAAAAATTGGCAATGTGACAAAGCAGAAACAGCATAAGGATCATTCCAATCTAACTTGAAAGCCAAATGATGTAGAAGAAAAACAATAATACGACTCAAGAATAGTTTTGATGGTTTTGAGGATGTAGGAAGGTAGGACTTCCATCAATACTCAATAGCTTGCAAGTGCGTAAAACTATCACATTTATCAACTAGTTCTCAAAGAGGACATAAAGCTATTTATAAGAATAGTATAACCCGGACATTTACTTAATTACCATTAAACTTAGCAGATAACAGTTAAAAGAGGAAAAGACAAAATTTCCAATAACAATTTTAGAAAATAGCAAAAATTATTACAAATCTTTTATTCTTAAAACAAGCTCAATATCTAGTGCAATATAAATGATAATTATGAACAACAAAACCTCCATCGTATGAATGATACAATGTTGATTGAAATTAATTTTCAATCACATTAGAATTAAGGATTAGGATTAAGAAAATATTTTTTATTCAGATAATGAAGATGCTTACAAAGGATAAATAAAAGGATAGAAGCCTCATCATGATATGAAATTAAAATGGTCCAACAATTGTAGAAATCATATTAACAGTTGTGCCTATCATATTAAAAGTTGCACAAATGATATTCAGGATATTTTGATTCAACAAAAAAGTAGATCTTTTTGTCACATTACATACACAGCCAAAAGGATTTAGTCTCAACTTTTTCCTTGAAAACCTTTGATGTCAAAATAATTAAATCAAGTCAGGAAATCCCGACAGAGAAAAGAACTTAGAAGAAATTCTTAAAAGAAAAAATATATAATCTTGCCAGGCAACTTGAGCAGACGTGCTATTAGGTGAAAAATTGAACTCATGGCTAAATTATGCAAGTCAAATGAACAGTGAGAAGTAAATGAAATAAAAATATTAAAAAAACTTCCATTTTATTGGGATCATAGCTTTCAAAATAAATTTGAGGAAAATATGTCATTCATAAATAAAGAGCTTAAATTACATGTTTACATAATTTGGCAGCAACTTGAACAATTGCAATTGTTAAATGAACTGAACACAGAGACACGAAGAGGTTTAATGATATAGGATGAAATGAATTCCATGTTTACATGAAAATCTTCAACAATACTTTCTATTAAAACAAACGATTCATTACGACAAACTACTAGTTGATGATTCATAAGGAGGTGCAAACTTTATATTTTTTTGCATTTTGTGAAATAGGCACGTCCATAAGTAGTTATTTGCTATTAACGTTATTGACTCCCTCCCTTGGAAATTCTTCTCCAAAGGAGTATGCTCACACTCTCAAACACTCTTCACCCAAAAAAGATGAAGAATCAATACGAAATTCAGCACTTAGCCAAATGTTTCATTCCTTCAACCATTATATAAGCCATTACATGGGAATTTATCACAAGAGAGGGAAAGCATAGAAACGGAGGAATGGAGTCATTATGGTGGGGAATATAAGGCGTTACATGTAGGTTCCAAGTTGGCACTTTAAGCTCTCATAATTTCTTGTATTTTTGAAAAATAAAGAACCAACAACTTTAATGAAGAGGAGTGGGGAGAGAGTAATTTAAAGAGAGGAAGAGAGAATTGGGTTGCTTTAGGTCTGTAATGCATACAAATTCCACACCAAATATGAAGTCCTCGCCATACAAATATCACTTAGAAAATACATGGTAAAGACAATTGAAATTAAATTCTAATGATCGTGAAGACAACGATAATACACATTACATCAACTCCTCTGTTGCCTATTCTGAAAGGTGTTGTGGTTGTGCTTGTTGGGGGCTAGAAAGTACATTGGGATAGGCTACTCTATCTTTAAGGAGAGGGCTTCTCCTTTATAAGGAGGTAAGATAGTGGAATTCTAAGTGAAAAGGAGGTGATCAAGCATAATGTAGACCGGTTTAATGCTACACGTAAAAATCCTTGTCCGAGTTCTCTAGAGAAAATAATATTAATGCATATCTGCTAGCATATCTTACATATTTGTATATTTATGATGATTTTATGCTACTTATATGATAAAGTTATTGAGTAGATCTTTAGTTGTACTTATACTTGTATTGTTGTGACATCTAGCATAGATCATTACTTATCACCATAATCTCTTGGTTATATGGACACTTGTGTAACTTAAATGTTTTGTAATCTAAGTGAATCATAACTTGTGTCCTTTTGTTCTGCTCGGCCAAATTGAATCAACGGTCAAGGGCTTCGAGGGACACATATCAACCCCGGCATTGGTCTTCCATCTCCTCTAATTAGTGATTTTGACGTCTCCTGCTCCTCTTTTTTATTATTAATAATAAAATTAATAATTATTATCATTAATTATTATTATTATTATTATTTGTACTAATAATAATAATATACAACAGATCCCTCACTCACTATTTCAAACCTTCTTCTTCACTTCACTATTTCAAGAAAGCTAAGAGCAAGCCCGTCATTTGCAAGAAACAGACGATGGATGATGATTGGAATCGAGCAAGGGAGGTGAGGTTTCACGTGTGGGTTAGACGTACTTCTGAGGTCGAGAATCGGGTGTGGGTTGTGCTCATGTGAGACGAATGGTGAGGGCGTCGTTCGATTGGATCTGCTTCGGTCGCAAGTGAGGGAGGCCACCAGCGTCGGGCTTGTGTGGCCAGGAGGTACTGCAGGCGAAGCGGCTTGGTGGGAGGCGAAGTCGCTAGCTCCGGAATCGGATGCAGAGGCAGGAGGCGGAGCCGCTAGTTCGGTCTGTATGTAGGCGGAGGGTGCAACGGGCTCGTTCAAGAGAGTAATCGGTCTGAGCATTGGGCTATGGGATCGGGATCGCTCAAATGGAACACCTGAAACAAGAGTCAGAAAGCCCAACTTTGAACTGAATTCATGTGAGTCATCTTTCTTGTTTCTCCGTTCTATTTACACGACTAAGGCAACTATTGCTTCAACATGGGAATAAAACGACATGGGGTCGTGGGTTGACAGTTTTGTTTTGTTTTTTTATTAAATATATCTGAAACATGCATCAAGATAAAAAATCCTATAATTACAAAAGAATCAACTGCAGCAAAACCAAACAAGAGAATGATGTGAGACACTAAAACAAATGTATGAGTGCTGAAGGAGAAGGTCATAATTCTCCTAAGATAAAATTCACCAATCCATAAGAAGTGTTCGGGGTGAAAATGATAATAGTCGTAAGGGAGGAGTGAGGGGTATGATGCACAATGAAGAGACCATTATAAGAGATAATTAATGATGCAACAATGAGATCAAGGGGAAAAGGTTTTGCCCTCATAGCCACTACTACCATCAATCCAATCATCGCAACTGTAACCACCATAATGCATTGTAGCAAGGGCGGCAAATTGGTCAAGCATTGGCTAAGGAAGTCAAAGCTCGATAGAGCACATGAGAGAGCATTGGCAAAGTTTATGATGGTAGAGTCAATCATCATCTATAATTGAACAAGTTGGACGAAGTATGAATCACAAAAAATTGGCAATAAAAATTCCTCATTTTACTTTTGCCAAAGAGTAAAAATAGTGGTACAGGGTTTGCATTAAAGAAGTTCAACCCATTTCTTCCAAAGGCATTGCAATATTCTTCGAGAGCTAAATTATATCATTAATGAGAAAATATTTTAAAATTTATAGTATAGACATGGGAAATAATATTTTTCTAAAAATAGACAAAGTCCCGCATTTTCTGTTTAGTGCCATGAAACATGATAGCAATAGACTATGCACTAAATGATTCAAGGCCATTGAGTAGCCAAGTGAGACTAATGTACTCAAATGATCGTCATTTAAAGAATTTGATGGTGTCATCATGACTCCAAGACACAATAAGATGTCAAAGTTTCTCATAATAACCAAGTCAACTAACAAGAAACTAAAAAGACCACATTAGATAGTTGGCACTATTAAATTTGAGACAACAGTAGATGGCTTCGACACAAAAGAGATGGTGGAGAGGCCATGATACCATAATAAGAGATCCTCGGAGTATCTATGTAGAAATCAGATCATAGAGGTGAGGAAGACACGGAAGGACAAATCTGAAGTGGAAAGAGATAGGCACATGAGACAAAGCGATTATGATCTATAAAAATGGTGGCATGCACTGAATAGCGCATTAATTAGTGTAGCAATTGTGAGCGAAGGCAAATTGGGTTGCAATGAAAACAAGCAGGAAACAGAGGGAGAGTACAACTTTTTCAAACTAGTGGGAATGGGAGGAGCGATGTGAGTAATAGAGTGAGCAAGAGTGTGCAAACCAGGCACAGGTAGCAAAGTAGAGACCAAGCATTAACAAGGCAACAAGCAATATAACATGACAACGAGTGGTCTAATCACAAGCTGAGAAGTGTGAGTTGAGCAAGTGATCAAGCGAGTTGAGCCAGCAAAGATGTGAATGAGCTAGTGGGCAAGGGTGTATAAATTTTTTTTATGAGAACAAGAGGGGAGGGCTAGGACAGGATGGCAACATGGGTTGTATTACCTTGGCTATGATGCCATGTTTTAGAGAAGGAATGATGTAAAACGTACATGCATGGATGATTAGATTAAGGAAATTTGCACGCTTAACAGTTCAGGAAGAACTCTAAATAAAACTTATGCCGATTTAAGCGCTAAGATAAAATAATAAGGCGATGAAACAAGCTTTTAGGCTAATTCACATGCGTGGAAGTTAAGATTGTAAACTGGTCAATCACCATGACGTTGCAAACATGATTGGTTCCAACAAAAATCCCTTGCTTAACAATGAGGATAGTTGCTATGCAAGGACCCCTCACTCTACTCACTAGATCACTAAGGTTTTAGCGGAGAAGTATCAACACTATCTTCATGACTCTACTAAGACCACAATTAAGGAGTAACTACGAAGATAAAAGAGTCAGCGAAAGAGCTTTACCCAAAGAGAGAAGATACGTGGCTGCGGTCAGGACTCTTGAGCAGAGAAAACCTTCAGCTGGATTGGCTAGAATGGGACTGGAGGCCTCGAAAACAGCAAAACGAGGACTCCGGGAATACAGGACAGCAATTTCATGTTTCTGGACTTTAGGACAGCAGGTGGAGTTCTCTCTAGATGCTGATATCTGTTTTGGACAGCAGTCATGCAAGTCTTGGCCAGCAATCTTGATGCTTTGGGTAGCCTGAACGACAACCTGTAGTGTCCAGGAAAATCCTAGGCTGCTCTTGGAGGGTTGCTAGTTAGTAGACGGGAGTGACGTGGTGGCAAAATTGCTGCTTGGAAGTTTTCTGGACAGTATTTCCTAATTGGAAAATTGCTGGACAGCAATTTAATGCAGGTTTTAGGAGTTAGGTTTTGAATTTTGAATCCCAAGCTTTGATTGCAATTAATCCCTTAATGAGGGGAATTAATGTGAGGAAGCCCAATGAAGGCTGGCGGCAAGGAGAGAGGGAGGGAGAGGGTTTTGTATGGAAAACTGAAATAGATTTCAGTTTTAATTGGGATGGGAGAAAGTTTTAATTGAAATCAATTTCAGATTTCAAAAAAAAAAGAAAAAAAAAAAGAGGGGGTGTATTGATTGCAATCAATGGGGAGCCCAATGAGGGGTCCGGCGGTAAGGAGAGAGAGAAGGGGAATTAGGAAAAGAGGGAGAGGGGTTTCCAAACATGAATGATGACTAGGAAAAGTTTAAATAAATCCAAATCAATTTAATTTTAGATTTGAAGTCATTCAAAATTTTCCATAAATGGAATTTCCAAATTTGGAAAGAATTTGAATTTTGAAATTCAAATTCCAAGGAATGCTAGGGATGGGAGCGTGGGGGAAAGTGGTGGAGAGGGGAGAGGCCGGCGGCAAGGTGGCCGGCCGGTGGAGTTAGGGTGGCCGGCGGGTTGGATCTCCAAGGGTGGCGATGCTAGTGGAGGTTTCGGCTTCTTCCACTTTTGAACTTGGCTTGTGGTAGATTAGGGAGGAGGAGAAGAACTTCACTACCTAGAGAACTCACAAAGAGATCTCAAACAAGAACTCACTAAGAGATCTTCAAAAAGGAACTCACAAAGAAATCCAAAACTTGGCACTCACAAAGAGAACACAAACATAATTTTCATTCAATAATTCATCATCCTTCAATACAAGAAAGCTAGCCTATAAATAGGCCTCATGAAAAGAAAAATAACAAAGACGAAAATGCCCTTCGGGCTACAACACTACATGACCACCCGCAAGGGTATAACGAGAAAAACAATAATATAAAATAAACTAGTACATAAAATATATAAATAAATAAATAACTCAAGATCGTAGCCATTGATCTCCGATGTCCTCATCAAGGAACTTTGTTATATTATATATATATATATATATATATATATATATATATATATATATATATATATATATATAATTAAAGCTTTCTTATAATCATATTTTCAATCATATACTTTGCAAAATGTAATTAATTTTTATGAAAGGTGGTTTTAGTAAGCCCAAGTTTGAATTGCTTGGAAAATATGATTTTAACAATAGAAAATATTCAGGGGAAAAATCTTATGACAAACTAATTCTTACAAGAAGATTTTAACAAATATAGCACTTCTGGCACTTCTTGCTTTCGAACTATAGCAAATGCCCCAATAAAGTTAAGAAATGAAAAGACGCTGAAAATACATGTTCAGATAATCATCTATGCACCATAAAACGGTAAGAAATTCGGATATAAAATAAAATTGGCAATGGGAATCAAGGTAATGACCAAAAGAACAACGGGACTTCATAATCACACAATTAATCCTCCCACTTCGGCCATAGTAAGCATGTGGCAGTGATTGTAGTTTTGCAGTTTGTAAGTATTTGTAGTTTACTAAAAAAAATGAAGATTAAATTGCAAAAGGATACAGCTTGAGAACACCACAAAATATCTAAAAAGCATCAAAAACAAAAGAAAAAAATGTGATTGTTTACCAATTCAGATAAAATTTCTCATTGTAAAAAAACAGAATGAAACTCTCGGGCTTACCTAGGTTGCATCGCAGAATCATTTGCAGCACAAGTTGGACGCATGAAAAGCCAATCCTAGCTGGTGAGATTCCTCCCAGATTTCAGATTTATACTCAACTCCTACTCCCTTTAATTGAAATTTATCCTACTTGTTTATCGTTACTTCAAATTTTCATTTAACTTTGCACGTGATTAAGACAAAATATTTATTTTGTACATGTCAGCATGTTCTTCAATGCAAATGTTATCCTTCTGAACTTATCTATATAACATGTTATCCTTCCAAAATGTTATCCAAATTCGACTTAGTTTTGGGCAACAAATAAGCCTAAACTAAAAATTGTGTGCCACAAATCTGCGAATTTTAGATGGAAATATGGTAAAACCCAAAAAAGCTAGAATGAGAAATGATTTCATTAAAGGACTATAAAACTAGCACCTATCAAACAATTTGCTATATTTGGTGAGTTGGGAGTGTAAACGAGGGACTCAAATTGCACAAACATGAAAAATAGATAGAAGTAATATCAAAGAATTGGAAAAAAATGTTAGATATGAGTAACATCAGGTAATAAGAGTTGTATAAAAACTGACAATCAACATAAATCAATGAAGAATGAGGATTCATACAGCCAATCGAAATATAAGTTGTTACTCTTTTTTAAGAATGAGTTCAACTTTTTATGTCAATATAGAACAATAAACTGTTTAGACCAAGAATATTTTGGAAGTTTACCCTGTGAATCTATGATTTAATGCAACATACCCTTCTATTAGACAATCAAATCATCTTGGTTGTTATTTTAATACTAACAAACCTTTTGAATGTCTTACTCGTTACTACATAAATTAATACAATATTTTTAGCATTGAAGTAAAGCATGCAAGCAAATGCATTTGAACCTGTGCAACGATATATGTACTTGTATATAAAAAATTTTCTTGTATTATATGCACTTTAAAATTTTATGTATTTTTTAAGAAATATAAGTATGATGAAAATATTGATCAAATAGTTATATGAATAGAGAGAAATCTAATTTTATTAGTTAACAACATTTGAACTTTAAAAATTTTAGAAATAATATTGAGTGAACTATATTAATTTTGAATGCAACTATTTTAATAATAATGATATGTTTAAATCATACGACATATAATTAATAAGGCTTGGCTTCAAACCAAACTCAAAATAAGGCTTGGCTTCAAACCAAAGTCAAAATGATCATGCTTAAGCTTGAGTTCAGTAGGTAATTAAATGAATGAGCATGCGCAGAGCAAATCTTGGCTCCACACAGCACAATTACAACCCTAGATGGAGGGTCATACCTTTTTACAATTTGTTATTTCCTTGTGCTTATAGCATACCAAGAAAAATCCCACACCCATATGCAATCTTGGTGGCTAAAATGGCAACTGCCAACCTCATAACTAAAAACAAAGAAGACATTTTGACTTACGGGACAGTTTATTGCAAGTATTTAGAATTAAGGTCTATTCTAATCGCAACGTCAAACTCAATGTATTTGAAATACATTTTGGTGTTTGGATTGTTGTAAAGTGAATCAATTATAGGTCAGCAGGGGCTGGGCAAATCATGGTTGGAAACTTACCAGCAACGAAGGAAGTGGCCTGGGACAGTGACAGAATGCACGCTAAGTGAGACTAGAATGCTAATGTTAATTTTCAAAGCAGAAGACCGCCAACTCATCCTACGTGGATATTCTCAGCCCATCATATGTAGTTTATCACTTCATCATCGTACCAACTTCAAGATGAGTGGTACCTAGCCCTGAGTTATTTCTTGAAGGAAGGAATACCTCGGAGCAGCCTAAGTCTGGGCCAGTGTAGGACCTCATGATAGACTAGAGTTGACTATGTTTCCGCAACTTCTGAAAGGATTTTGTCATTGAAGATTAGCCCTCAAAGCTCTCATCAACATCCATCACTAATCAACAATAACATTCCACTAGAACGAAAATATTAAAGAAAAGAATTTAATTGATCCCCGAGAGCGAAGGAACATAGGAAAGAGCATACAAAAGAGTCGATCAGCGCGGAAAATATCTTAAGAACTTGGTGACTGAGTATAGCACGGAATAGATCTTAAGAACTTGGTGACCGAGTATTTAGAATTTGTCCTAATTCCTACACGGACAAATTCAGAAAAAACCTAGGGGGGGGGGGGGGGGGGGGGGGGGTTGTAAATCCCTAAAAAAATTACTTTGCATTTGCTTTACTACAGATCAAACACTCAAAAACTTAAAATCCACATATTTCCAAAGCAAAAGATTCAAAATACTCTAAACCAAACTGATGGAGAATTTTTTGTATCCTCAAACGGATTGCATATTTTATAATCGAGTACGGCATAAGAATATGATATATTACCCCGGAGGGTAAAAATATCATTTCCTTATGGACTCAATAATAAAATTTACAATTTGAAACAGAGATTCCTCCACTTAATGTTTGGTTGAGTGGAGTTTATTTATTTTTGGGGTACAGACATCCCATAGGGGCTTGCCCCTATGGTTAATTACATCCCAAGTTTGATTTGGGAAAACTTTTGATTAAACTAGTGGTTTTCTTCATTTTGAAGTCATTTAAATGTTAGCTAAAGTTTGATCTTTATTTTAAAATCCATGAAAGCCTTGCTTAAAGGGTTTTCGGCCTTTAGGAATTTCAAAGAGGAATTGATCAACTTAGAATCAGATTTTGGGAATGAAAGCCAAAGAAGGTGAAGTAGGGGCACTTGATTCTGAGATAAAACTCAGAGGTGCCCAAACTATCCTATGTTGGGCTTTACATTTTAACAACCTAATTTTGGTTTAAGTTGATATTTTTATTAGAAGATTGCGGCTTACATCCCAGCAACGCTTGTTGGAGGAATTGCCCGAAGGATGAGGGCTTATAGGGTGATTTGGAATCAACACATGCCTCTGACCCTAAGAATAAGGTGAGGACTACCGACATGTAGTGCCTCGAACCTAGATCTACGAGTACAAAGAAGGACTTACAAGCTACACCTCACAAGAGGCATAACCCGCCCGACCTCTGGATTTATTGTCCCGCCTGGAAGGGACTACCAGCTAAACTCCCCCTAATCGCTTTTAAAACCATGTTATTCGGTCTCAATGCAAATGTAGAGTGGTAGGGTTGTTTTTATTTAGAAGGTAGGGCTTATAGCTTGGCTTTGAGGCCAAGATGCCTATTTATGTGGGTATGCATATGCTGACTCATAAAGAAAAAGACTTTTGTTATCTAATCTTTAAGTGAGGGCTTTCTATATGCAACACATTTAAGCTATGCATGATTATTTTAATTTTTTTTTAGAAAACTTTGCTTCTTGAAGGGAGTCATGCAAGACTTTCTTACTTATTAGAAAATTGTGGAGCCTAATTTCATTTTAGGTTGCTTATATTTTAAGGGGTAGAAAACTTAGTTTTTATCCTAAGAGCCTAACATGGTAGAGTCTAGGCCACACCCACAGAAACAAAAGAAGAAACCTAAGAAAAACATGTTGTTCTATTGCACACCCAGTAAACAAACAAAGCATGCTTTTATTTATATCAAATGCAAGGAAATGTAAATAGAGTCCACATTATTACAACCAGATTTGGCAGCTGAGTTACCTATCATTATACAACCCAGTCAAATTTACAGACTCTACTTGTGGGGTTCTTCAGGCTCTTGACTTTTGAATGGACATTGTACTTCACCTTTGACAGGTACATCTTTCTAGTCCACTTCATTCTTTTGCTCAAAACACCCACAAGTTTTACATCCTAATTCTACCAAATACATGTTTGAAAAGAAAATGACTCAAACCTGCAATGGATTAAAAACAGTTTATATAATAAAGCATCATATTAAGAATTTTGTTTAGCACATAGGATGTCAAACACCTGCTTCTACCCTATTGGTCACATCTTTGGGGGGTTTTAAGTAGCACCTGTCATGCAAGCAGTTTATTATTTATGAGCGTCCCTCTTTTAGATATGGCCACCTGCAAGAAGAACAAGTATATTTCTACACTATCCACTTAAGGGCAAGTGCCCACAACGCAGACAATCCAAAGGCAATCACACCATAACATCAAACACATGCGCAGAAAAGAAAAATCCTAATCCTAGCATGCCTAAGGGGTTTCACTTAGGACTTGGTGAAATTCATCCAATAGGGTATGATGAACTTCAACATATTGGATAATTCCTAAGGACATCTATGAGTTTAGCATTTTAAATGTCATAGGAAAGATCACTTATATTTGAGTTGATTGAAGTAGATTACTTAGATTTTGGGTCTAAGAAGGGTGTCCAACATGTAGCTTTTGGGCTACATGTTGGAGAAATCTCCTTAGCTTTTGAAGCTAAGAGGAGAAAGATAGAGATCCAACATTTAGTTTTGGGCTAAATTTAGGAGAACTCTCTCTAGCTTTTGGAGCTAAAGAGAAGAGAGATCTCCAACAGCTTTGGAGTTGAAAGAGAGAAAACCTATAGCTTTAGGGCTAAGGTATTACATTTTTTAAGAGTTTTGGAACCTATAAAAGTGAATGGAGATTAGTAGCTTTGAGGCTACAAATCAAAAAGATGTCTCCTTGAATTGTTGTATTCAAGGAGTTGGGTTTCATTTGCTTAATTTGGATTAAGCAAATAAAGTTGAATCACTTATTGAGTTTGGTTCAATAAGTGAGAAAGATTTGTAACTTTGGGGTTACAAATCAAGAGGGATTATCATTGAACTTTTACATTTAATGATGGGCATTTAGTTTGTTAAGTTCGGATTAAGCAAACATAAGGGAATGATGTGTAGTTTTGGCCTACACGTCAAGGATTCTTTGGATTCTTGAATGTCCAAAGAGAGGAACTTATTCACCCAGTTTGAGTTAGGAGAATTAAGGAGAGCTAAGATTTTGATTCCTTCGCTTAACATGAGATTATTTGTTGAATTTGGTTCAACAAATAAATGATTTTTTGCATTGAACTATTTGTTGATTTTGATTCAACAAATAGATGATTTGAAATAAAATTGATTCACACAACATGAGTTGAGTGAACAAGACTTTCATACAACTTTTGAGTTGTAGAAAGGAGAAGAGAAGGTGCAACTTTGGGTTGCAAACTTCTAAAACCTCTTCGAACATTTGGTGTTCAAAGAGAGGAATTCATTCTCCCAACTTGGGTTTGAGAGTATGATGATAGGTTTAGATGTTCTCCTACCATCTTAGCTTGTAGGAAAGGGAAAGGGAAATGCAACTTAGAGGTTGCAAATCATAAATGCCCATGAACATTTGGTGTTCAAAGGGGAATTCATCCTCCCAATTAGGATTTGGGAGCATGAAGACGGATTTGGGTACTCTCCTACAATCTTGATTTGTAGGAAAGAGGAAAAATGCAACTTTAGAGGTTGCAAATCAATGAATGTTCTTTGAATATTTGTTGTCCAAAGAGGGGAATTCACTCCTCTAATTTGGATTGTAGGAATGGAGGAGAAGGGATGCAACTTGGAAGCTACAACCCCATGAATATTTTTTTGAACATTTGGTGTTCAAAGAGGGCACGCACATTCTCATAATTTGGAGTCTTTAGAGAATGAGATAGTTTCCTACAAGTTTTGAGTTGTAGGAAAGGAGATATGAAATACAACTTATGAATTGTAAGTTGGAGGTTAGGGAGGACCACTTACTTGATTTAGGCTAAGTAAATGGTGAAGTCTCTTTGAGCATTTGGTACTCAAAGGAAGATTATCATTTGCTCAACTTTGGGCTAAGCAAATGAGGAAGACTAGGATTTGAGTCATAAATTTAGAGGATTACTCATTGGTTTGTGTTCCAATGAATAAATGATTTGATAAATTTTCTACAACTTTGGAGTTGAAGGAAGAAGATGTAACTTGAGAGTTACAAAATTTCAAGGATGTTGTTTGAATATTTGGTATAAAAAGAGGTAGGATCATTCACTTAGTTGAAGTCAAGTGAATGGAGTTAGATACTCATTTGTTGATTTTGTGACTCAACAAATAAAGGTTTGGGCTTAGGATTTGGTCCTAAGACTCTAAAGATTCATGTGATAGAATGATTTAGAGCTTTGAGGGTTCTCCAACATATCACACATGAAGGGGATACTTGTTGGTTTATGTCCCAACAAGAGAGAAGAAAGAACTTGGAAGTTGGTTCTAAGTTGCCAATGACTCATGCAATCTAAAACTTGAAGCTTTGAGAATGCTCCAAGCATTAGGCACAAAAGAGGATTCTCCATCTCCCCATGAATGTTTTGGACTCATGCAAAGAGGAGATGCACATTTGAAAGGAATTTCCCTATGTCCTTTAGAGTGTTTTGGACTCAATTAGGAAAGGGAAGAATGATTTCCTAAGGTTTTGGAGAGATCTCTAAATCAATTTTGACATGGTTTAGAAATCTCTAGATAGGGGAGATCTATCCCTATGACTTTTAGGAAACTCAAGATCAAATTTGATATGATCTAAGAAAGAACCTAGAATGCATGCATGTGTAGATGATTCTTCAAATTAGGGAATTTGATAATTGAAAGCAATCAAGTATTTGTTTTGCACAATGTTGCACATGAACTTAATCAACAATACATTTTGTGGGATCTACAACATAGACTTTAAAAAGTCTATGGGAGATCTCACAATAATTTGATTTTCAATGGTTGATTAAATCCACATTCAAACATTCACAAAAAGCTTTCTAGAGTTCACAAACTTCCACATGTGCACACTTCTTGCAACTCGTTAGTAACTTTTGTCATGACTTGTACTTGAAAGAAGGGTGCATACCATTTGGATGGATTTCAATTTTATGAATGTTTTCACATAATTAGATCGCTTCAACAAACAATCAATTCAAGATTGTCATTCCACACTCTAAGTTTCATGTGATGCAAAACATAAATCTAATTGATCATTAATGTAGTGAGGTTTACTACATAGACCCTTGAAAGTCTATGTCTCACAACGACTAGAAAGCCCAAACCAATTAGATTTAATTCATGCATTAAACAAAACTCTAGAGATTATCAATTCCAAAGCATACAAACTCTCCTAAATTTGGGTGTCAATTTTGTCATGACAATGCATCTAAGCGAGACATACATGCAACTAGTTACAATCCAAACCTATGCATCATCATTGACTTTGAGGTCAAATGATAGCGTCTATCCTAGGGCATGATTGTGGGTGATGGATTGGGCACAATATGAGTGATATTACATGCATTTGGAGAGTGTTGGATACCAATCCAACAACCCTACGCACATCACCATTCCCTTTTGGCTCTCATATGAGAGCAACTTGGCAAAAATCACCGGATTTTCCCAAGTTTACAAAGAGGACAGCGATCATAGGATTTCGGGGAAGCATAAATTTAAGTTTCTAAAGGACCTAGGGCTTGGGGGCATCAACCACACAACAATTGGCCTTGGGGACCCTAGGTTTCACTAAGTTTTAGTGTTTTACCTCACCCGGGTTGTCCTAGTGCTCCAATCCAAGCTCCAAACGCTATCCAAGCTCCTTTGAAAGCTCCAAACTGCTGTCCAAGACTTTCCCAAGCGAGAAGACTGCTGTCCAAGCATTTCCGGATGGAGTCGCTGCTGTCCAAGCCGTTCCCAAGGGTGGATTAGCTGTCCAAACTGCTCCGGACAGCAGTTTTCACTGTTTGGAAGGCTCTCGGAAGTTACGTAGCTGCTGTCCAAGCTTTTTCCAACGTCGCCGCTGCTGTCCAAGCCTTTCCGGATGGTGGATTTGCTGTCCAAACAGCTCCGGACAGCAGTTTGCTGTCCAAGAACGCCCCAAACAGCAGTTTGCACTGTTTTGAGGTTGCCGGAGATGATTTGGAAGGAAGTAGAGGCTTCCTACCTTCTCTTGGCTGCAGCACGGGCTGATTTCAGCATGCCTTTGCCC
Organism: Dendrobium huoshanense; assembly: GCA_016618105.1. Lineage (NCBI taxonomy): Eukaryota > Viridiplantae > Streptophyta > Magnoliopsida > Asparagales > Orchidaceae > Dendrobium > Dendrobium huoshanense. The sequence continues at coordinate 74,186,035 of CM028358.1, read as the reverse complement.
TAGACTATGGAGGAGAAGCTCACCAACAGCAGCAATAGGGGATTTCTTCTTTCCAATTGAAGGGAGAGAGCAATGGCAGCAAGAGGGAACTCATTTTCAGCCAAAAGAAGAAGAAGACAGCAGTTCTTGGCTAGGTCGCACGCAAGAAGCCACTAGTCAGCCTCTTCCTCTCGCCTAGACGGATGCAGGAATCACAAGCAAGCAAGAGCCGCTCCCTTTCCCACTCCTCTCGTTTCGCCTGGGATCGACGCCAAAACAGAGAGCCGAAATGCTCTCTCGCCTTTCCTTCTTCCGTGCCTAGAGATGCACGCAAAGGGGCGGAATGCCCTCTCACTCTCTCCCGTGCTCTGTCTGGGACGAAACCAAAACGAGGGAGCCGAATGCTCCCCCTTTCTCCTTTCGTGCCCTTAGAGGAGCACGTCCAGCCAAAAAATGCCGCCCAAGTGAACCAATCCGGCCTCTCGTGTGTGAACCGAAGGATTTAGGGAAGAAATCAAGATGAAATATGAGCCATTGATCTCAAATTCTGATTTGAGAATCAAATTTAGCCCAAATTGACAAATTAGGGCTGAAATTCAGTCCGAATTGGACTCGACCCGAACCAATTGGGGTCGGTTTGGGTCCGATTGGGTTCAATCAATTTAATTCCATAAAATTGAAATCGAATCGATGTCGAATCACGTCGAATTGGGTTCGACGACGCTCGACGAGGTTTGAATTGATTTGATTTAATTTTAATTTAATTAAATTGATTTAATTTAATTAAATTGGAGTTTAATTTGAGTCGATTTTGTCTCGACGTCGATCGATCGAGTCGATCGAGCATGATCGAGACTAGTCGGGCTCGATCGGGGTCGGGTTGATTCGAAATATTCGTCAACACAAACAACCCCTCTGGAAAAGGATTCCAAAGTTCTTTCGAAATATCAAATCAACATGAGAAACAAAAAAAAGCGAGAACAAAGATGCTAATTTATGGCATAAGGGATATTATTACATTGGAAGAAATCAACTTTTTGCATTTAATTTAGTCCCTCAAACAAACAAAAAAAATATAGACCATACATAATTAGTTTCATAATGAGTTTGAAAAAGTTTAAGGGGTTGTTTGGTCAATTACATTTAAAATATGAAATAAAAAAAGTAATGTATTTTAAGACTTGGCTACATAAAATGTTGGCCTTTCGATGACCTAATTAGGAGAGAAGATGTATTAGTTGACCTATGTTAAGAAAGATAGAGGTAGACCTAAAAAGACTTGGTTAGAAAGTATTAGAAATGATCTTTTTGTATTAGATTTAAATGAGAATTTAACTTTTAATATGACGCCATAGAGAAAATGGATTTATGTAGCCGACTTTACGTAGTGGCATAAAGTTTTGATGTTGTTGTTGTTGTTGTTGTTATTGTTGTTTTAGTATTTTAAATTTAAACTTTTTGATTGAATGTAAATATATTTTTATTTGTTTCAATGTAATTCAAAAACATAGATATCTCTCTCCCTCTTACTCCTTTGGACGGCAGAGAACAAAATAGAGAAGAGAACACCATAATCAAGGTAGACGATACAGCTAAGGTTAGCAAAGGCAAGAGCAATAGATTTGAGGTTGGCATAGATGAGGGTGACAGAGCTAAGGGTAACAAAGGTGAGGCCAAGCTAAGGACGGTAGAGGCGAGGTCCATAATGTCGTGGACGACATTGGTAGGTCGATGGAGTCGAGGACAACGAAAGCTAGGTTGACAAAGTTGAGGGCAATGGATCTGAGGGAGGGAGTGAAGCCGAGATCGACGACCTTTTGGATGACAAATCGAGGTTGAAGGAGCATGGGACAACTTAGCCAAGAACAAGGATATTTCAAGGGTATGTGGGGTTTAGGGGTGAAAACGAGTTGAGTCGAGTCGAGTATTTGCCTTATAAAGCCTGGCTCATTTAATTCTTAATGAGCTCGAGCTCGAGCTCGAATTCGAGCTCGATAAGTGGGCTCGAGATCGACTCGTTTTAAAAATATCAAGCTCGAGCTCGACTCGAAAGCTCGAGCTCGTTTAAAAAGCTCGAGCTCGAGATCGAGCTCGTTTAAAAAGCTCGAACACAACTCTTAATTCTTTTAATTGGCATGAGTCTTTAATTTTAAACCAAAATTCTCTTTTTTCATCTAGAACTTTAACTATTAACTTAATTAATCATAAAACATCTAGAACTTTAACTATTAAATTCCTTAAAAAGAATTGAAGTTGTAGAGGATTCTATATACTATGAGCAATCATCTTTCTTTAAAAAAATTTATTTAAAAATTTGATCAATATCAACTTATCAACTACAATTTTTATATGGTTAAGTACTATAAAAACTTGAATAATATAGAAATAGAACTTTCAATAATATAAAGATTTGATCAAATTGCATTTCATATCATCATTACAAAAAAAGCAATTAGAATCATACAAGTCATTAGAAGTTTCATAATAAAGCATAAATAGAAACTAAATAGAAGATAGAACTATATAGTCCTTGTCTATCTAATATTTGGATGTTCCATATTCTTCAAATTATTCCATCTCTACTACCAACCATCAATTAATATGTTAAAAACCTGTAAAATTAATAAAAGCAAAATAATAATTATTTTAGAAATGGTGTAAAAAGCAAAATTCATAAGCAATTTTACCGCTCAAACTGAAACAACAAACAGAGAATAAGTGGTGAATCTGCTCAAAATACCTGAAACAAAAATTGTGGCATTCACGGTTTCACCAATTGTATTGAATCTGCTCAAAATACCAAAAACAGAGAATAAGTGGCATTCATGATTTCACCAATTGTAAGATTTGTGTGTTTCAAAGTCATAGTCGTGAAAAAAAACAAAGGGTCAAAGTCACTTACCATTTTAATGTATCCACAATTGGAAAACACTTCAGCAACCTGGGAAACATAGTCCAAAAGTCAAGGAATGTAACATAATTTTTAGTGGTCATGGAGTTATGTTTGCAATACATTAGCAAAGAACTGCTTTATTAAGCCATGCATAGACAATGTGGCCTCAGATTTTCTCATGTAATTGGTAGGACAATCTCCACCTCTTCATCTTCTTCTTCCTCCTATAATAGCAAAGATAATTGAATTTTCATATATAAGTTGTTTGGGATAGCAAACAAATGTGTTATACCTCGTGGATAAGAATTTTTACCTTAACTCTTCCCTTCAAGCCATAGTGGCAGCGAACCCAGTTGGAGCCACAAAGGAGAGCTTGCACAGTATCAACCCCTAATTTTGATCGATATGTATCAACTACTCTTTCTCCAGCACTAAAAGTGGACTCTGAAGCAACTGTACTAACAGGAATGGATAAAATATCCACCGCCATTCTTGAAAGTATGCGATTTTTGGCTTGATTGTTTTTCCACTATGCTATCACATCAAACTTCTGCCCTTCACTACAAAGTTCTAACCCATCTTCCAAGTAGTTGTCTAAATATGATTTAATAGGTCTGGTGCTTATTTTGGATGAGACAAATGAGGTGAAATCATGCCAACCACTATATTTTTTAGAATTAGATTGATGGTCTACACTTTGCAATGAATTGGTTGTGCTCGTTGAACTCCCTCCTGCAATACCACCATCACCATCCAATTCGGCTTCAGAACTTCTAACATATTCCTTATACATTTCATAGAGAAGACATCTAACACGCTGCACATTCCTCATGCTTTCATCTCCATGATATATCTTAGGGTAGGCAAACTCAATTACAACAAACTTCATTCTTGGATCCATCACTGCACCAAAAGCCATGAGGAGATTACATTCACCCCAATACTTATCAAATTTAGCTTTCATCTTCTTAGTCATCTCCATAATAAATGTTGTCAACATTCCACCATCTTGACTGCTATGAGAGAATGAGTTTTCTATATCTGATGGTTGGAAGTATAAGATTTTTTGCTTTTTGATGGCACGAATCCTAGCAGCACATCGGTCCAAATATCTTTTAAATTGTGTAGTAGCTCCAGTAACTCTAATAAGTAGTTGTTTTTTACAATGAACACATTCTTCTTTTTTTTGTCCAGTATGAAGAATAACTTCTTTGAACTCATCTCAAACTTTAGATCTTTTTTTTCTTTTATTTCTTCCTATATAATCATCAACTTCTTAAATATCATCCACTTGATTTTCATTAGTCCACTTTTCAACCTCTTCATCAATCTCATTGACATCATTATATGTGTTATTCTCATTCATAGGTTGACTACCAATATAAGAGTGAAGATGATCATCATTTCTTCCAATCTCAATATTTGCAGGATCAATATTATCCCCTTCCATACTAACCGGTGTTGACATTCTGAAAAAAATGATCATAACATGAGAATTGAAAAATATATTTTACATGTAAAAACTAATTCTCATTTTTTAAAATGCAAGTAAAACGACAAACTAATAAAAAACAGAATAATCAAATACATCAAAATCAAAATATTGGCAAAACAAACTAATAACAAATAAGAACATCAGCAAAAAAACAAATCTGAAGAAAACTAATAACAAATCTGAAGAAAACTAAAAACGACAATGACATATTCATAAAACTAATAACAAGTAACACTAAATAAAAAATACAATAAATTTTAGAACATGGATGACAGATCTGTAGTTCTCGTAAACAGAACTGAACAAAAAAAAACATGAGTTAAATTAGGGAAAATCAGTACTGAAGAAAAAACTAATAACAAGTAACATCATCAACTTCTTCAAATATGAATCTTTAAGTCCGTTCTCGTAAACATAACTGAAGAAAAAAAAAACAGAAACTTAATATGGATGACAGATCTGTAGTTCTGTATAAAGAAATGAATAAATAAACAAATTTAGGGAAAATCTGTAGTTCCCGCATACGATCTAAGATTCTAGGGATAAAACATGAGTTAAAAAAATCTAGAATAATGAATAAATATGTGAATCTGAATTAATATCTGAAAAATGAATCTGAACTTACGGTTATTTACAACTAACATCACTAACCTGAGTTAAACAAATATAGAAGAACGCCTCCAAAATGCAACTCACCAAACATCTAAACCTTCTCCTGCTCGAGCATAAGAAGAAAAAACTAATAATAAGTAACATCATCAACTTCTTCAAATATGAATCTTTAAGTTTGTTCTCGTAAACAGAACTGAAGAAAAAAAAACAGAAACTTAATATGGATGACAGATCTGTAGTTCTGTACAAAGAAATGAATAAATAAACAAATTTAGGGAAAATCTGTAGTTCCCGCATACGATCTAGGATTCTAGGGATAAAACATGAGTTAAAAAAATCTAAAAGAATGAATAAATATGTGAATCTGAATTAATATCTGAAAAATGAATCTGAACTTACGGTTATTTACAACTAACATCACTAACCTGAGTTAAACAAATATAGAAGAACGCCTCCAAAATGCAACTCACCAAACGTTCAAACCTTCTCCTGCTCGAGCATAAAAAGAACTTCAGCAAAAAAAAAAATTGAAGAATGAAGAAGATATAAGAATTAATATAACTCCTAATGTGCTTTACGGATCTAATCGGAGCAGCTAATAACTCGAGCACCAGAAGAACGAAGCCAAGAAGTGATGCCCTAGCGCTCACGAAGGGGAAGGACGCCGCACTCGTCTCTGCCTCACGAACGAACCAAGCAGACCGGCTCTTTAACATGTTATTAAGTTTATTTAATTTTATTAGCTCCGGACCTCCGATTTTTTTTTTTCGCCCGGTCTAAAATTTCTGCTCACTCAGGCCGTCACGCGTAGATGGAAATATGGAATTCGCAGTTTCGCAGTCCGCCTTTTAATCGAGCCGGCTCGACGAGCGCTCGAGCTAAACAAGACTTAACTCAAACTCGAGCTCGATAACACACCGAGCTTGAAATTCTGCTCGAGCTCGAGCTCGAAACTCGATAAGCTCGACTCGCGAGCTCGTTAACGAGTCGAGCTCGAGTCAGCTCACGAGTCGGCTTGACTCAGTTACACCCCTATTTCCATCTACGCGTGACGGCCTGATTGAGCAGAAATTTTAGACCGGGTGAAAAAAAAAATGGAGGTCCGGAGCTAGTAAAATTAAATAAACTTAATAACCTGTTAAAGAGCCGGTCTGCTTGGTTCGTTCGTGAGGCAGAGACGAGTGCGGCGTCCTTCCCCTTCGTGAGCGCTAGGGCATCACTTCTTGGCTTCGTTCTTCTGGTGCTCGAGTTATTAGCTGCTCCGATTAGGTCCGTAAAGCACATTAGAAGTTATATTAATTCTCATATATTCTTCATTCTTCAGTTATTTTTTTTTTTTTTTGCTGAAGTTCTTCTTATGCTCGAGCAGGAGAAAGTTTGGACGTTTGGTGAGTTGCATTTTGGAGTCGTTCTTCTATATTTGTTTAACTCAGGTTAGTGATGTTAGTTGTAAATAACCGTAAGTTCAGATTCATTTTTCAGATATTAATTCAGATTCACATATTTATTCATTCTTCTAGATTTTTTTAACTCATGTTTTATCCCTAAAATCCTAAATCGTATGCGGGAACTACAGATTTTCCCTAAATTTGTTTATTTATTCATTTCTTTGTACAGAACTACAGATTTGTCATCCATATTAAGTTTCTGTTTTTTTTTTCTTCAGTTCTGTTTACAAGAACGGACTTAAAAATTCATATTTGAAGAAGTTGATGATGTTACTTGTTATTAGTTTTTTCTTCTTATGCTCGAGCAGGAGAAGGTTTGGACGTTTGGTGAGTTGCATTTTGGAGGCGTTCTTCTATATTTGTTTAACTCAGGTTAGTGATATTAGTTGTAAATAACCGTAAGTTCAGATTCATTTTTCAGATATTAATTCAGATTCACTTATTTATTCATTCTTCAAGATTTTTTTAACTAATGTTTTATCCCTAGAATCCTAGATCGTATGCGGGAACTACAGATTTTCCCTAAATTTGTTTATTTATTCATTTTTTTGTACAGAACTACAGATCTGTCATCCATATTAAGTTTTTGTTTTTTTTTTTTTATCAATTATGTTTACGATAACGGACTTAAAGATTCATATTTGAAGAAGTTGATGATGTTACTTGTTATCAGTTTTTTCTTCAGTACAGATTTTCCCTAATTTAACTCATGTTTTTTTTGTTCAGTTCTGTTTACGAGAACTACAGATCTGTCATCCATGTTCTAAAATTTATTGTATTTTTTATTTAGTGTTACTTGTTATTAGTTTTATGCATATTTCTTTGTCGTTTTTAATTTTCTTCAGATTTGTTTTTTTGCTGATGTTCTTATTTGTTATTAGTTTGTTGTGTCAATATTTTGATTTTGATGTATTTGATTATTCCGTTTTTTATTAGTTTGTCGTTTTACTTGCATTTTAAAAAATGAGAATTAGTTTTTACATGTAAAATATATTTTTCAATTCTCATGTTATGATCATTTTTTTTAGAATGTCAACACCGGTTAGTATGGAAGGGGATAATATTGATCCTGCAAATATTGATATTGGAAGACATGATGATCATCTTCACTCTTATATTGGTAGTCAACCTATGAATGAGAATAACACATATAATAATGTCAATGAGATTGATGAAGATGTTGAAAAGTGGACTAATGAAAATCAAGTGGATGATATTGAAGAAGTTGATGATGTTATAGGAAGAAATAAAAGAAAAAAAAAAGATCTAAAGTTTGGGATGAGTTCAAAGAAGTTATTCTTCATACTGGGCAAAAAAAAGAATAATGTATTCATTGTAAAAAACAACTACTTATTGGAGTTACTGGAGCTACTACACAATTTAAAAGACATTTGGACTGATGTGCTGCTAGGATTCGTGCCATCAAAAAGCAAAAAATCTTACACTTTCAACCATCAGATATAGAAAATTCATTCTCTCATAGCAGTCAAGATGGTGAAATGTTGACAACATTTATTGTGGAGATGACTAAGAAGATGAAAGCTAAATTTGATAAGTATTGGGGTGAATGTAATCTCCTCATGGCTTTTGGTGCAGTGATGGATCCAAGAATGAAGTTTGTTGTAATTGAGTTTGCCTACCCTAACATATATCATGAGATGAAAGCATGAGGAATGTGTAGCATGTTAGATGTCTTCTCTATGAAATGTATGAGGAATATGTTAGAAGTTCTGAAGCCGAATTGGATGGTGATGGTGGTATTGTAGGAGGGAGTTCAACGAGCACAACCAATTCATTGCAAAGTGTAGACCATCAATCAAATTCTAAAAAATATAGTAGTTGGCATGATTTCACCTCATTTGTCTCATCCAAAACAAGCACCAGGCCTATAAAATCAGATTTAGACAACTACTTGAAAGATGGGTTAGAACTTTGTAGTGAAGGGCAGAAGTTTGATGTGATAGCATGGTGGAAAAACAATCAAGCCAAATATCGCATACTTTCAAGAATGGCGGTGGATATTTTATCCATTCCTGTTAGTACAGTTGCTTCAGAGTCCACTTTTAGTGCTGGAGAAAGAGTAGTTGATACATATCGATCAAAATTAGGGGTTGACACTGTGCAAGCTCTCCTTTGTGGCTCCAACTGGGTTCGCTGCCACTATGGCATGTAGGGAAGGGTTAAGGTAATAATTCTTATCCACGAGGTATAACACACATTTGTTTGGTATCCCAAACAACTTATATATGAAAATTCAATTATCTTTGCTATTGTAGGAGGAAGAAGAAGATGAAGAGGTGGAGATTGTCCTACCAATTACATGAGAAAATCTGAGGCCACATTGTCTATGCATGGCTTAATAAAGCAGTTCTTTGCTAATGTATTGCAAACATAACTCCATGACCACTAAAAATTATGTTACATTCCTTGACTTTTGGACTATGTTTCTCAGGTTGCTGAAGTGTTTTCCAATTGTGGATACATTAAAGTGGTAAGTGACTTTGACCCTTTGTTTTTTTTCACGACTATAACTTTGAAACACACAAATCTTACAATTGGTGAAACCATGAATGCCACTTATTCTCTGTTTTTTGTATTTTGAGCAGATTTAATACAATTGGTGAAACCGTGAATGCCACAATTTTTGTTTCAGGTATTTTGAGCAGATTCACCACTTATTCTCTGTTTTTTGTTTCAGTTTGAGCGGTAAAATTGCTTATGAATTTTGCTTTTTACACCATTTCTAAAATAATTATTATTTTGCTTTTATTAATTTTACAGGTTTTTAACATATTAATTGATGGTTGATAGTAGAGATGGAAGAATTTGAAGAATATGGAACATACAAATATCAGATAGACAAGGACTATATAGTTCTATCTTCTATTTAGTTTCTATTTATGCTCTATTATGAAACTTCTAATGACTTGTATGATTCCAATTGTTTTTTTTGTAATGATGATATGAAATGCAATTTGATCAAATCTTTATATTATTGAAAGTTCTATTTCTATATTATTCAAGTTTTTATAGTACTTAACCATATAAAAATTGTAGTTGATATTGATCAAATTTTTAAATAAATTTTTTTAAAGAAAGATGATTGCTCATAGTATATAGAATCCTCTACAACTTCAATTCTTTTTAAGGAATTTAATAGTTAAAGTTCTAGATGTTTTATGATTAATTAAGTTAATAGTTAAAGTTCTAGATGAAAAAAGAGAATTTTGGTTTAAAATTAAAGACTCGTGCCAATTAAAAGAATTAAGAGTTGTGTTCGAGCTTTTTAAACGAGCTCAATCTTGAGCTCGAGCTTTTTAAACGAGCTCGATCTCGAGCTCGAGCTTTTAAACGAGCTTGAGCTTTCGAGTCGAGCTCGAGCTTGATATTTTTAAAACGAGTCGATCTCGAGCCCACTTATTGAGCTCGAGCTCGAGCTCGAGCTCATTAAGAATTAAATGAGCCAGGCTTGATAAGGCAAATACTCTACTCGTTTACACCCCTAGATGGAAATATGGAATTCGCAGTTTCGCAGTCCGCCTTTTAATAGAGCCGGCTCGACGAGCGCTCGAGCTGAACAAGACTTAACTCGAACTCGAGCTCGATAACACACCGAGCTCGAAATTCTGCTCGAGCTCGAGCTCGAAACTCAATAAGCTCGACTCGCGAGCTCGTTAACGAGTCGAGCTCGAGTCAGCTCACGAGTCGTCTTGACTCAGTTACACCCCTAGTGGGGTTCATGAGGTTGGAAAGTTTTTGTATTTTGAATTTGCTCGATTTAGACAAACTCTGATGCGAGCAAAAGATATAAGGAGCCTATACCCTTCGCCCACAAAAGACACGACGGACTTCTAACGACGAAAATGAGAAGAAAGATACAGGTGGAGAAACTAAAAGAAAATAAAAACACAAACTCGACTCGATCGACACCCTAAAGTTGCTGCACTTTGAGAAGAAAGACACAGGTGGAGTGGCACTTGCGGAGAGACGAAAGAGGTTAGAAGCCCAAGAAGAAAGGTTGGAAAGAGCCCGCAGGATTTCCAAGCTACCCGCAGGTTAACAGATTTTTTCCAAAAATCACATATTCTTCACTTCTTAAAATAATACATAACACCCCATATTTATAGGTATGAAAGGGGAATACAAAATGACACATACATAAATTCTAACACTTAATTCAAAGCATTAAACACATAGAAAACTCCCCCCAAGCTCTCGGTTTACACCCAAACCAGGAACCAAGGAGACAGCCACGGGAGACGAAGGAACCGCACGGACCAAAGAGCCACGGCCACGGGAAACGAAGGAACCGCATGGACCAAAGAGCCACGGCCACGGGAAACGAAGCCCAGCCGAGAGATCCCAAGAGGTAAACATAAAAATCTTAAAACCTTGGTGGAAACAAAGGGGTCATACATAGGAATACTAAACACCACACTTGGGATTCCAAAAGTCCCATTGGAAACCCAAAAGACTAAAACATAAAAAACATAAAAAGTACATTTAATAAAAGATAATAAATGAACTAAAATGTTAGCTCATAATGAGCTAACCCATAGTTCAAAAAATGAACTAAAGTCCAGCTCATAAATGAACTAAAAGTTTAGCTCAAATATGATGAACTACTAGACTCAAGGGAAGCCAAAATATGATTTATTTTGGACTAGTGTTGACCCCCCTTTGTCTACATCAAACTCATAATACACCAAAAATAGCCTATTTGGTGTATTCAAAATTCCTCAAGAAAACAAATTAGTATTTGCTTTAATTCTAACCAAACACCAAAAATTTTAAAACCCATACATTTCTTATTTACTTTTTAACTCTTAATACATCAAAACAACCCTCCTTTAAACTAATAAGAAAATTAGGACAATTACATAATACAACATGATCTACAACCACCTCAAAATGCTTTAGTTCATTAAAATGTTTAGATGGATTGATAGCAAAATAAGAGGTGATATAGTGATTATATTATATGGGAAATTAAAGTAGAAAGATAATACATTAAAACTAGAGTGAAAGACTTGGTGAAGTAGAGGTGTATAATGCAGTCTTTGAGTTACATCAACAAGGTTGATAGAAAAAAATTGTCATGGAAGAAGGCACTGCTACTGCTTCCGGTGGGGGGGGGGGGGGGTGGTGTTGGGGGTCTTAGAATTACTGGATTCATATTAAAGCTTGACGATGTTTAAAATACTGAAAAAAAAAAAAAAAAAGCAATCCGATTACATAATACAATACCTGATCTGCAACTACCTCAACAAGCTCTAGTTCATAAACATGCCATTTCCTTGCACTATCTGATGGTAGCATCAAGACCATCACAGCAAAACTTTTAGCACACAGCTCAGGCCAATCATTTATTTGGAAATTTGATAGATGTAATAGTGGCACTCGGACTGCAACAACCTCTGGGGGTACATATCTTCCTGTCTGATGTTGAAACCTTGCAAGCGGACATGTATGTGGAATTCTAACTGCATGACTGCTATTAAAAACTTGATTTACTATAGGAAGGTTCGTAGAAACAACAGATACAACAGGATTTGGGTTGCTTAGTGTATGAGAAAGCTGAAGGTTGAGCCCAGTCCGTGAAGGCATCCATAAAGCACATTCTGCCAAATCTAGAGTCCTCCCAAGTTCAACAAGAGTGGTATTCAATATACTGTGTCTGTCAAGTGTCCTTCGAATTTCACGAGTGAGCATCCTCACATGCCTCCCTGTTTCTTCTTGTGTGCGTATAAGACCCCTCTGTCTATCAAGTTCTTCTGTTTTGTTCCTCAGAAAAAGCTCCCTTGTTTTCACACTTAACAGATCAGGAATAATGTGAACAAGCATCAAGGCTGTTGCACATGACACAACCGCAGTCGAAATTTTTGCTACAGTCATTACTATAGCCAGTGTCCTTGAGTGCATTGTGAATGTCCACAAGTTTATCAAGTGGGTTGCTCCACAAAGGACAATGAAGGCACCAAACTGTATAAGCACCCATCTATATGGGAAAATTGAAGACTTCTTCACGAAATAAATGAGCTCAAGTGGAATGGAGAAGTAGGCAAGGGCAATAAAGAAATCAGAGATATATTGATACTTCACTAAAAGCTCATCAGCGGGCCATTGTGGCTCAATGCAGTCACAGCCTTCCATTTTTAAGGAACTGCTGTACCTGCTATCTTCCTCCTACATCCCTTTATACAAATAAAAGCAAAAGTAGAAATAAATCGCTGCAAGGAGAAACAAAGCAATAGTGCATTTCATCATCCTCACAAGGAACATAATCTTTAAATAATAATCAACAAACTACACATTAGAACCGAAGATGTAGGCCCAAGCCTGGCAAATTACATGAAAGTTGGATCAACAACTAAATTAAAATAAAATAACCCTCAAAATGTTGCTAATTAAATTACCTAAACTATGTTAATTTCTGCAAGGAACGGGATGAAAATGTGATAGACAAAAAAGTAATGACTATCAGCACAATTAGCCTTATAGAAATTGTTCGGGTGATGGCTCTCTAGATCTTCCTCCACTATTTATCCATTTTAAGTATCGATTCATTTATTTAATATACTTTGCACAAATAATGTTGTAAAGCTTCTATATATTTGTAACTATTGTCTGCCCCTTTAACCTCAAATCCACCTCCACTAATTGAATCTACACAACGCATCTTATATGCGCATGTTATACTCTCAATTGTACATGCTCAAACCACTTGAATATATTTTTAATTATCTTATCTTCAATATTTGCTAATCCAAAATCATCTCGCATATAGCATTTATATATCTAACTTTACTGGCTTTGTCGCACGACCATTTAAAAAATTTTATTATACTCAACTTAGATATCAGCGACTTTTTAATCACCCCACATTATAATTCATTTAGCATGGTTGGTCTTTGAGCAGTTTTATCAAATTTATGTTTAAGTCTCCACAGTAGTACCCTGTAACATAGAACAATCAAAGCACTTGATTCTAATCATATGGCATCAATTCTATAAGATATATATTCATATATATGAAATATATCTAAGATACCTAAGATTATCACAACTTGGATAAACTTGAACTTCTAACAATATTGAGACGACGACGACAACAACAACAACATTAAGCCTTTATCCCACTATGTGGGGTCAGCTACATGAATTTTTTTTCTCAATTGTGTCCTGTTAAGAGTTAAATTATCATTTAAATCTCATAAAGAAAGGTCATCTCTAATATTTGTTAACCAAGTCTTTTTAGGTCTACCTCTATCTTTCTTAACATAAGTCAAATCTAATACATCTACTTTCCTAACCTGATCATTGGAAGGCCGCCGTTTTATGTGACCAAACAATCTAAGACAACTCACTCTAATCTTATCTTCCCCTAGAGCTACTCCAACCTTTTCACGTATATCCTCATTTCGTATCATGTCTCTAAGAGTAAAGCCACTCATCCACCTGAGCATCTCATCTCTGCAACACTTAACTTAATATTATGCTTGTCTTTTAATGGCCAACATTCTGCACCATAAAGCATTGCAGGTCTAACCACCTTCTTATAGAGTTTTCCATTACGTTTGAGGGAGACTTTTCCATCACACAATAAGCCCAATGCATTCCTCCACTTCAACCATTCAACTTGAATTCTACTAATAATATCCTCATCTATTTCACCATCACTCTGAACAATAGACCCAAGATATCGAAAATGTGTATTCTTATTAATGACTTGATCACCCAAAGTTGCAATCCCCAACTAGATCTATTATTACAAAAATTACACTTAATATATTCAATTTTAGATATACTCAAATGAAAACCTTTAAACTCTAAGGTTGACCTCCATAATTCAAGTTTACCTGCAACTCCCTCTCTAGTCTTATCAACAAGAAGAATATCATCAGCAAAAAGCATACACCAGGGTACAACCTCTCTTGCAAATGTCTAGTGAGAACATCCATGATTAAAGCAAAAAAGATATGGGCTTAAGGCTGATCCTTGATGTAAAACTCGAAAAGACGACATGAGTCGTCGCACGCTTTTCAAAACGCCGTGACGAGAATTTAGTGGAATTTTCAACGTTAACGGAATGTAACGGAAATAATTTTAGAAAATCCTACGCGAAATTCTGATCATTTTGATATAAATAACCCTTACCTAATTTAGCCTATTTTAGTAGTTAAAATTTAACGAAGTTTCATAATGACGATTTTACCCTTAGTCATTTAAAAGCCTAAATTTTGTTAAGGGCAGTTTGGTCTTTTAGCATTCCCTATTCTCTCTAATATAGCAAACCCCCCCCCTTCTCCATTTCACACGAATCGACCGAGAGAAACGAAAGGGGCGGACGGTAGAGGCGACGGGCGGCTCCGGCAACGTTTTTCCGGCGAGAAACTTAGGTCAAATCGAAGAGGACGACGAGGGAAACACTCCGGTATGGTTATTTTCGAACAAATCCTTCTAAATCTCTAGATATTTGAGATCGAAAAATCTAGGGTTTTTTCAAATTCGATTTTCTTTCGCAATTTCTTTACGAAAACTTTAAGGAATGTTAAGAGGATTGTTTTGACAATAAAAACATAAAGATTTGAAGAGATTTTGGAGATTTAAAAATTAGGGTTTTTCTTAGATTTTTGAAATTTTAGAATTTCCCTTTACTAATGTTGATCCTAAGTTTATTAGAAATGCTTAAATGAAGAAAAATTAGGGTTTTAGTAAATTTTTTATTTTCATGAATTATTTTGATTTTTTAAATCCGAAAATTTTTATATTATTATTATTATATGTTAAGGATCAACTTTAGAATCAATATTTTGATGAAATTGGATATTTATGAATTTCCAAAATTTAAGTATATATTAAATCCGAAAATTTAGGGTTGTTTAATTAATTATCCTTTAAATGTCGTAAGGAATGGTTAAGGGAAAATGCCGGGTTTAGTAATTAGACTTAGGAAATTTGATTTCAAATTGTGACACGTTTACTTTATAAACTTTCTTAGGTAGTGATTGTCAAAGTTTAAGGTGAAGAACTTGTGTCGAAACGACGTGCCGTATTTGATTTGAGGTAGTTATTCATACACCTTTTAATTTTATAAGTGTTAAATTTTATTTATGCTTAGAATGCAATTTCATATATTTTTTTTTTTGTCAAATATTTTATCTACTGTCAATGTTTTGATGTTACTAATTTTAAGAATACCCAGTTTCATGCTTTCATTTCATGCATTAATGTGAAAGGCAATTAAGGTATATGAATAAATGAAATGATTATGAAAGAAGATTGAGTATAATTCAAAGATTTTTAAAGCAATAAAAATTACATGTGCATGTTGATCCGGAAGTGCCTAACAAATGGTAATGGGGCTTGTAAAATCTAAATGGTAAAGGGGCTTACAAAAGCCAAATGATAATGGGGCTTGCAAAAGCCAAATGGTAAAGGAAATGGCCAAAAATTTGACTGCGTACCTGATCAGTACGAAAAAGGGTACTTCCGGGACGGGTGATATATTTAGCATAATCATTTTGCACTTTGCATTGCATATAAAATAGATTAAAGAAAAGAATGAAAGGAAAGCAATGTTTATGAAAAAGAAGAATGACATTATATGTTATGAAAATGCTTAATTATATGAATCAATTTCTAGTTGTAAATATTTTTAATTCATGCATCTTATGAAATTAATTGTGATATGAACTACCTGCTGAGCGTTAGCTCATTCCTCGTTTGGAAATATTTTTCAGGAGAAAAGTAATGGCTGCACGACGACCGTACACTTATCGTCGTAGGGGACCTCATGAGGAAGAAAGGTTCCATTTGTTTTTATGTTTTAAGTCTAAAGTTTGAGTTTGTATCTGGGTATAAACAGTAAGTGAAGTTTATGTAATGATGTATTGAAAGTTTTTAATGGCCTTGAGACAATTGAATTGGATGGAACTATCTGAGTTTATTGTTGTTAGTGACTCTTTCAATTATGGACGATGTTTGAAATTTTGGATGTTCAAGTTTTTAATTAGAAATGTTTATGATAAATGTTGTTTTCAGTACGACCTTTTTGCTCCCGCCCCGTTAACTCGGGCTAGCCGGGTCGGGTCATGACACTTGATGTAATCCAATTTAAATAAGAAAATACTTAGTCAACCCACATTGGGTTTGAACATAAGTAATAGCTCCTGCATACATATCTTTTTGATGACTTGAATATAAGCATTATTAAACCCTTTATTCTGAAGAACTCTCCATAGCACTTCTCTTAGAACTTTACCATACCTAGTGTGCTATAAAATTATCTAAAGTGTAGCTTTGTCATGCGTGATTCCCTCATTTGCATGCGTGATTCCCTCATTGCAAATCTTTCTAGAATTCACATAATCATTCTAAATCCAAATAGTAAGTATTTTCTGACACTCTTTAAAATCACATTGTTTTTTTCAATAACTTATAAGACTCACTCTATCACCATATCTCTTTATATATAAGATTAATTTATATACTCCTTTAACACTTAGGTGATAATCTCCTTAATGAAATCAGCCATTTTATCCCACACAAAATTTGATTCAACTATAGGTTTTCAATATGACCCTCTCACTAACAATTTATAACCTTTCAGGTTCCATAATCTAATCTTAAGGCAATTATTTCTTTGGACTACTTTCTTCATCCAAAACTAAGACACTATGTTATGTTTTTAGATTGTCCTTTGGAATCATCTTATAATATTTGGAAAAATATTTACTAGTAACGATACTAGGGATGTAAGTGAGCCGGCTCGAACTCGACTCGTTAACGAGCTCGCGAGCCGAGCTTATCGAGCTTCGAGCTCGAGCTCGCGCTTGAATGATTAACGAGCTCGAGTTCAAGCTCAGCCTGACTCGACTCGAAAGCTTATAGAGCTACTCGATATAATTATATATATAATTATATATATTATATTTATAATATTAATTATATATATAATAATACCCATCACATGCGTTGGTGCTTCTCAAACGAGCTAGATCTCAAGCTCGAGCTTTTCAAACGAGCTCGAGCTTGATATTTTCTAAATGAGTCGAGCTCGAGCCCACTAATCGTGCTCGATCTCGAGCTCGAGCTCGAGCTCATTAAGGACTAAACGAGCCAGGCTTGATAAGGCAAATACTCGACTCGACTCGACTCGTTTACACCCCTAAACGATACTAATATTTTGAAGAGTTGATCTCATAAAATAAAGCATATAAGATAATTTAGCTCTATCTGAATAAATACATACTATATTTTATAAAAATAGAATATAGAACAATCTATAGACAAAAAAGAACCAAATACCATTAGTTACCAATACAGGTTATTAAAGGCTAAAAAATGGAAAGCCAAAAAGAAACACAAAAAATAAAACTTGGCCGATAGTAAAAAATTTAGAGAAATGCCAACAATTAAAAAAGCTCAAAATTTGGGTAAATGCAAAACTACTAAGGAGAAGCTTAGGATGAAGATGTTTAGGAAACCTTATATTTAATTATTTATTGCTAAAAATGGATGAAAAATGCAAGGAGTTAAAGCCCATTCAAATCCCTACCCTTTCTAAGATTTTGATATTGGAGGGAGTTGAGAAGTTCAAATTGACACCTTTCGATGGTATAGATATGGCATCAAAAGAGTTTACCTAAAAAGTTTTGGCAGCAAGGAATGATGCACAAAACTTCTCAATCCAAAGCATCAATAAAAGAAGTCTTTGCTGGTCCAGAAATAAAGTAAGCAAGCAAAAAAATATTCGCAAGGAAGATATATTCTTGAAACCTTAAAAATTCTCTTAAATATTTGATAAATGGTGCTTCATTTAAGGCCTTTATTTCTCGATACTCCTTTTTGATCTCAACAAACAGCTTTTGTTACAATCCAAGGTCTCATACATTAAAATATTATTTCCATGGCATAAAAGGACTTGCAATTTTATCCTTTCGGTATAAGTTCCGAGGAATATCACCCATCATATGAATTTTCAAACATGAGCAAACTTAATTTTAGAGTTACTGATTAAACTTCAACTATAATGTAAAAAATAGCCTGGATGTTTAAGAGTTTTATTTCATTGTACACTTAAGGGGACTTAGAAAATCACCCACTTAAGAAACTAGCATCATCAAAAGGGACATGATGTCATGTAACACTTCACAATAAATGAGTTTATGAGATGGCTATCATGGCATAGCACTTTGGCATATATTGCACTTAGTTCCCATCTTTTATATGATATATTGTTTTGACGTCGTTTGTCATAGCCAAAACTCTCATTCAGTCAGATATTGTACATTTCAACTTAACAGATCTATGTTTTTTACCTTCTAATAAAACTTCCCAAACATACCACCAATCCTAGTAATACTTAGACATGGGCATGCTTAAATGTAAAGTTACTAGAAATTCAAGTGTTGTACGAAAGGAAATGTGCCTCAATGTTTGTGGGGTTTTTTATTTAAAGCTTATCCATTAGCTTAAGTTAGATTAAGCTCGTTGGTTTTTTTTTTTCCTGAAAAAAAAATTAAGGTATTTTCTAAGCTCATTGAGGTACTTTCTAAGCTAAGCCAAGCTTTTCCTAGTTTAGGAAGAAAATCTAGGTTAAGTTCCGCACAATGGATACCCGAATTAAGCTCATTTCGAATTTCTCCTTTCTCCTCATCTACGATCTCCTCCTACATGCATTTGTGCGAGTTCGTCGGTGAGAGTTTTGGCAAGTGGTACAAGTTTTCCATCTATTCACTGTTAGTGGCCTCCTCATCTACGATCATCAATGGATAGCATTTTGTACGGGTGAATTCCTCGTATTTTGCGTTGCTACCCTAATGCCTTCCTCTTCCTCTACAATCAGCATTTGTGTGGGTGCTTCTCAATCCCCTGACCTATTTATTGTGAGCACTCTCCCCCTTTGCAATCTTTTTTTGCTACAGTTTGAAGAGAGTTAAGCCTGTGCTTTAAAAGAAGATAAAAAAATATCAAATAGCTACACCGGTTGATATTGGCTTATCTTTTTAGCCAACCAAACGACTTAACTCACCTTACAGGTTAAGTTTTAAAAGCATACAGATTATGTTTGCTCAATGTATCCTTGCTTGCATTACATAAATAGAAACCAAATAGGGCCTAAGAGTTTAGCTTCACTATGCTTGAGGGATATTACAGCTACCATATTAGGATTTCAAACTTAGAACTGCACAAGTAGTCTATTGAGGACATTACTAAAGACTCTGAGGTGGTTCCTGGGACTTAGGGATGTGAAAGGAAAGATTAAGGACCCCACTAGAAGCATATTTTAATCAAAGAAACTTCCATAGGAGAAATTGGACCCAACCCCTTCCCTGAAGCATGTGAAACTATGGTACACAAGTCTGTGACCCCACAGTACTACAAGTCCGTCCCCAAAGCACATATCGTAGAATGTATCCAAATGAAATCAGAATCTAACATCCAGCTTTCGAATAACCAATTCAAAACAGAACTTTTATCAGATGAATCAAATGAATACCACAGAATCAAGAAATTAAGCAGATAACAGTTGATCCATATCAAAACCCTTTCAACACATCCAATCCTCTTCCAATAAAAAACTCACAAAGTAACAAACTAAACATTAGCTACCAAAATGGAAGCTTCATGAACGAGAATCACAGGTTGCTTATGCCAACCCTAAACCCCAATCTCCAAATAAGTGACACAAATAGTTAATATAGGTAAAAAGGTAGCAGTAAGACACTACTCTTAAACAAGCACGAACCAGATCCAAGCTAGATGACCTAATCTCCAAGAAAAAACATGAAGTCCTCTCGAATTTGAGCTGCAGTACATTAGCAGCGAAAAAAGCTAAAAACCCTTATGCTTCGTAAGTTCACCTGAATCACGGAAGAAGAAACCCCAACAACCCGGGAGGAGGAAGTTGTGGCGATTATACGCAGGACCTCGTCGTCTTCAGGGGAGAGAGAGATAGAGAGAGAGCAGCGTCGGCTCCGGTAGGAAGAAATATAGTAGGCCGAGCGAATGAAAAACTAATTAACCAAATCAGTTGAAACTTGAGATTGCGATCCAAAAGTCATTGAGAAAATTTTGAACTAGAAAATTACTTCACATTTTAAAAGAATTTATATTTATTTTGCTTTGAAAAAAAATAAATGCATAGAAACATATCATTGGATTTGATGAATCATTGACTTTTGGATCGCAATCTCAAGTTTCAACTGATTTGGTTAATAAATATATATTCTTTTAAAATGTGAAGTAATTTTCTAGTTCAAAATTTTCTAATTCTTAAAATTTTTGTATTAAAATTTGGATTTATAAAGCAGCAAAAAAGTTGTCCCAAACGATATAGAAATTATTATGTGCAGAGTTTGGATGAAAAGTTCTCGTTTGAATTATGAGTGTACACAATATTTGTACACACTGTGTATAAAATTTTTAAAATTGTACACAGTGTACATACTGTGTACACTCATAGTCCATACGAGAACTTTCCGTTCGGACTCAATACAATATAAATTCTCCAAAAGATGATTATGCTTCATTTGGAACAGCTTTTAATCATTGTTTTTTCACTGTTTTCAAAAAAAATTTATGTTGAAAATCTACTTTAGAAAATAAATAAAAAACTGTTCCAAACGAAATATTAGTCATCATTACATATATACAATATAAGCAATGTTATTGAAGATCATCCTAACATGTTGTCTTCTCACCTTTTATTTGTACTTTTTTCTCAACAAAACTTTTTAAACAAAAGAAAAATATTGCTTAGCTTTTTCAGTAAAAGTCTTAGAAGCTTACAAGATTTTAAATTGAATTTCGCTCCATCATATTTGTGCTTTGAGAATTAACATCAAAAAAGAAATAAAAATCTATAACTTAAGCTCAACCAATATGAATGGGTTGCAATGCATTTAATGTTTATGGATGAGAATAGCACTTCTCGTAAAATATGTATGTTATATAAAATGAAATTAGTAAAGTTTTTTCAAGATTAAATAATATGACTACATGAACATAAATAGATAAAAAAGTTTTTAAGCAATTTCCATTAGTAAGGTCTATATTAGTGTATGAGATTGGATTAGTGCAACATGGAGCTATTTTCTTAGTATATCTTAAAGAATGTCCTTCATAAGGAGAAATTATTATGCGCGGAGGCCAGATGCAGAATGTCGTCCGAAGACAAATCAGAATGTGTCACGTCAGTGCTACCGAGCAGTGCCGAGCCACAGTACCGAGCGAGAGAGTGATGTGGTGAATTTTGGTTGGTCTCCGAACGGTGTTCGGCATCCGTAAAGAATATTTTTTCATTCAAAAAAATAATACATAGCGTTACATCACATTAGTAGTCATAATAATTTGTTGAAAAAAAAAAATAGATAGGTTCTAATCACCGTAAAATTTCACTCTAAAAAGAAAATCATATAACAATAAACTGGGATCCACTTTGTTTAAATGGTTGAATCATATGTTGATCAAGAAAACATGTAGTATATTCTCTCTTATTTGTATTGAGTCATTTAAGAAAACAATCCCCCTCCATCCTTTCCTATGCAAGTAGTAGTAATTTTATCCAAATTGGTTAATTCTTATAAGGGAGAGTTTTCTTATCAAACTACTATTTTTTTATTTTATTTATTTTTTAATAGGTGTTGGTAAATAAGGCTATTTGCAAATAGGGATGTCAATAAGGCTTCGTTGGGGGTTGCTTTCTTACTGCTTCGTAAAGCATCATTCTAAAAGAAACATTTTAATTTTTTTTATTAGAAAACTGCTTTAAGAAACAGTAAGAAAGCCATCTCAAACAAAGCCTAAGTAGTTATTGCTTTAATAAGTCATGCATGGACTCATTACAACTAAGAAGTCAATGCGTGAATCTACTATTTCTTAAGAACTTGAAATAATTAAAAAAAACATGATACTTGAATCCAATCAAATAGTTAAAAATAGATATTATTTCTTCTTTACAATAGATTACAAATGTATATTTAACATTTGGTACCCAACAACTCTAATTCTAAATCATGCATGGAAATACAAGTAAGAAGGAATTAAGGAAATAAAGGAATTCACATACTCTCATGCTACTCGCATCCTTATATGCAAATATCCAAACATGGAGGGAAACAAAAGTTATTGTATTGTCATAGCGACTTCACTTCTAATTTGGACATGGGATGTATAAACCAAGGAGGAATTCATATGATGGCATTATTTTTATGACACTTCACTTACCTTTTATGAAGAATTTAGACAAATCAAGCCAAAATAATATATTTTCATGAGATCCCACTTTGCTAAACATGGCACGATCAAAATTAAAGTGTATATGGAATAAATCATATGCTACAATATCTCTGAATTGAAGCTGGTAGCACTGCTATCGTCAATGTTTTTTTTCAACTAGTAGCCTCCATTGCAAGTCGTACATCTTGGGTCACAAGCTAACTCGACCAGAAGTTAGCATGTGAGTTGTGACAAGCAAATCTCAAAATCTAGTTATGAAATATTTCAAGCTGTATTCTAATATTTCTTTTACATGAATAACAGTCTACAGAGCTACTAAAACATCCCACTACTGAAAAAAGAAATCATTCATAATTTTTTTTTTCATTTCATTAAAATGTATAAACTACAGTGTATGTCTATAAACATAGATACATAACTGAATAATAAATTAGCAGTGACAAAAAAAAAACAAAGAAATACATATAAACTCAAATCTGATCATGAACTATTAATAAACAAACTCGTTCCATTTCTCAGATGCTGAAAACTAGAAACAAAACTACAATGAGCTAAATAGCTCAACAAACCACACAAATCGATCTAAAATTTTAAATTATTTTATTAAATGTATTGCTATATATTATTTAAAAGTAGTTAAATATTGTCTAATAAATTAATGTACTGATCGAGAAAGGTAATAAGTACATAACATTTATCTGATTATTTAAATAATAATATTGAGTAGATAAATAAACATAAATTTATTATTGAGCAGTTCATTTCACAAAGCAATTAAAATCACATATTCCAATCTAGACAGAAACTCAAAGAATTTTGACCCCTTATCTCACATTTATTTTCAAGAATTAAGACACTCCCAAAGGCATGCAAATGGGGTTCAAAACTCATCAATTCAAATACTTACTTTTTTCCAATCGGGTCAGAACCATTTGAACCAAATGTTGAACATGAGGTGTCACATGGTGCATCTCCCTTGAGTTTGTGTCATTACGTCCTCCCTTCTTTTGGCTCTAGCATTTTCGCCACTTCTCCCCTTTAATTTTGAGATTTTGGTTTGAGCTTACGAGTCGAGCTCAAGCCCATTGTAACCCTGGTAAACCAAAGTATAGCACATCATATGAGCTCGAACTAAAGTTTGAGTCTGGATCTGAGTGGACGAGTTGAGCACAAAGTTGTCAAAACTCGAGCTCAGCGCAACTTGTTTACACCCCTTGAGAGCAATATAATAGATACTACTATGTGGTTCTCTCCTATTAGGAGCTTCTAGGTATTCTTATAAATCATTTAGATAATATTTTAGAGTATTCTTAGTAGGGGTGTCAATTCGGGTCAACGGGTCGGGTTCGGGTCGAACCTGGAACTGACCAGGCACTGTTCGGGTCAACCCAAACCCGACACATTTTTAAAAACGGGTCAGGTTTCTGGACCCGAACCTGACCCGATTCGGGTCCGGGTCAACCCGACCCGACACAAATGACCCGAAGTTGACATAAAATTGCTAATTTTAGGGTCAAAATGGGGTCAATATTCGATTTTCGGGTCAATCTCGGGTTTTCGTGTCAAATATGAGTTTTCGTGTCACTTTCGAGTCAATTTCGGGTTGCTGGGTCAACCCGAACCCGACCCGATTTTTAAAACGGGTTGATTTGTTCAACCCGAACCTGACCCGTTTCAGGTTCGGGTTGACCCGAACCCGGATTTTTCCGAGTCGGGTTCGGGTCGTGTCAAAAATTAACACCTCTAATTCTTAGGAATGATATGTTCACTTTCATACTTCATGTGCCATATTTTTTGCATGAGTTTAAACTTTCTAACTAAACTTAGACTGTTATAAACATTTAGGTGTTGTAATTGGTTATAACTGACATAACACTAGCTTTATAATGATTACAAATTTTGTTGCGGTTAAAGATCTTTCAAAGGAAAAAAAAAAAAAAAGCAACCTAAAAGAAGTTCAAATCTAAAATTCATCTCTATATTTTGATGAAGATGGCCAATCAATAATCAGTGAATTAAAATAAATTAGTTTATGAATTGAAGAAAATACATCTCTCACATTCATAAGTGTTTGAACAAAAAGCTCAATAACTTGTATAACTTAGTAATAAAAAATAAGATCCAAGACAATCATTTACTAGAACTTAGAATTATTTCTTAGAAACTTTGATGCCACAATCTCAAGAAAAATTATGTAAGTAAACGTTCAATGTAGCTTATGGGAAGTAACTTGGATTTGTAGCCATGGGATTGAAAATGGTTCCTAAAAAATAAAATTTTATTATATATGAAACCACCTTTGAGATAATTTCATGATAGATTAACATATCGTAGATAATTCATAGTAAATCTTTCTAGAAGGTGTCAGCCATTTGTCATTTTGGCAAAGAAGAACACTGGATTTACTTTAAAAGTATTAGACTTCGTTTGGGACGTCTTCATTACCGACCACTTCTTAAAGCAAATTTTTAGTTAAAAAATTTAATTTTTATACTAAAAAGCTGCTTTAAGAAGCAGTAAGAAATCCATCCCAAACGAAGCCTTAGATAAACAATTGATTCTTTATATAGTTGCATTATATGAGTTATTTGGTACCCACTTAGCACAAGCTGATGAGGAAAGAAAATAGAATACACTATATTACATCATCCAATGTCTCATTATGGTTGAGGTTAGATATATTACATTATACATATTATTTCCTTAATCTTTGTCATATATATGCTGGAACCTTATATGCTCTCACACAAGATGAGCTTATAATCTTAAGAATAAAACTTATATAATATCTTTGGACAAGTCTACTATATATTATTAACGATTAATGATACATTTGCAAATTAATATAATGTACACACTCTAAATAACTATGAAGGGGTAAGCCCATGTTGATTTTCTAGCATCTTATCATATTTGTGTAGACTCTTCACTTAATGATAGCTTGTTAGATGACCAAATAATGAATGTAGAAAACTAGGAAAGCCCTACATAAGAATTATAGTTAAGTGGTGTGGCTTTAGGGATGCAAATGAGTCGAGTTGAGCTTGAATCAGGTCTAACTTGAGCTCGACTCATGAGCCAAATCCCGAGCTCGACTCTTGCTAGTGACCCGAGCTTGACTAGCGACTCGTGAGCTCATTCACGCGGTCCGTCTTCCGTGGTCGCACTCCACCAATCCGTCTTCCGATATAGCACACACCCATGGTTCGCATGCTTCCCTAGTTGGACGCGCTTATGCTCTTCGCCCCGCTTTCGCGGTGTTGCAAATCTATTTTTTATGGCTTATGTTTTGATGATTGACAAACGCTGTTTATCTTGGACTGCTTGTTGCTTCTAACTTTTCAGGAATCGAAGATCGGACGATCAAGAAGGAGCCAAGTTCAAAATTGCGTAGGTTTAGGGTTGAGTCAGTCTGTTCGTTTGATTTTCACCTCTTGAGTCTACTTGTAATGGTCAAAGAAACTGATGCTATGTAACCCTTCACACACACACTTGAGAGACTTAGAATTTCTGTTTTTACTCATATCGGCCAGGACGATTTTTGGATCGGCCTGGACGATCAGCTTAAAACAGAAAGTCTAATTAAGGATTCTTAATTAAGACAGCCGACATTAACAGATCGTCCTGGACGATACGTGTATCGGCCAGGACGATAAGCTTAAAACAGAAAGAAGTAGCCGCCATAGTCAATTATGGTATATTGTATTTTTAAATTATCGGCCAGGACGATCCTTGGATCGGCCTGGACGATATTCACAAATATATACCATAATTGTTCAGGAAATCAAGGGAGTAATTAAATATGATTGATACGATCATATCGTCCGGGACGATCGCAGGATCGGTCCGGTCGATCCAGTCAAAAACCTTAAGTTACTTCAGGACGATCAAAATCGGCCAGCTCGTATCCAGGGCTATTGTCAGGACGATTTTCCTCTGATTTGAACTGATCGGCCAGGACGATCGTGAGATCGGTCTGGATGATCAAGCCAATTTTCAATCGTCCTACTTTGCATCCAGGGCTATGCTCTGGCCGATCTTCATTTATTTGTACTGATCGGCCAGGCCGATGTCAAGATCGGCCTGGACGATATAGTCGGCAACTTGCAATTAATGAGCTCCTTTGAAGCTCTTCTATTTAAGAGCTCTTGCTCAACATTTTTGAAGACCTTTGGCTGCTGCCTTGATCTGAGAAGACCTTGAGGAGAGAAAGAGAGATAGGAGAGAGAGAGGATCTTGTGAAGGGGGAGCTTGTGAGGGGATTCACAAGGGTTGCTTCAAGGATCGCTCTGCTTCGTCTTCGTCTAGAGTTTCTCGTCCGTGGAAGGGTCGGTAGAGGTAAGGAGTTTGCTTTTGGTTTTGGTTCTCTGCTAGCTTCAGGAGGAAGCAAAAGGAGGAAGGTTCTCTGCCTTGCCGGTGTGGCAAAAAGGAGGTTCTTGTGAGGGCTTCTCCGCCTAACTGTGGGGGCTAAAGGAGAGTCATGTTTTGTAGTGCAATACTTGGAGGGTGCCTCCAAGGAGTGGATGTAGGTCGAGTCGACCGAACCACTATAAATTTATGTGTTCTTTTTCTTGCTTCCGCGCTTTTAAATTCCACATTTATTTATGTGGTGTGATTTGGTTTATACAATTTTCTTTCTTTGTGAAAATAGTTTTTAAAATATCAATTCACCCCCCTCTTGGTTAGCTTGGGACTAAGCTCATAGGGCTTAACATCCTTAACTAACTTTCAAGTGGTATCAGAGCGAGATTCGAAAATTAAAGTTTGAAAACTTTTTAAATTTGATCCATGGCTAACTTTGGGAATCGCAACACTACAGAAGGGTATTTCATTACCCGACCTCCCCTGTTCGATAACCTACCTTTTGATTTTTGGAAAACTCGCATGTCAACGTTTTTACAATCTACTGATTATCGCATGTGGATGCTTATTCAAGAAGGTTATTCTCCACCTTCTCGTGAATTTAATGGTGTTAAAACTGAAGTTGCTTTTACTGAATGGACTTTTGATGAACGAGATTTAGCTCAATTAAATGCGAAATGTTTGAACTGTTTTTTCTGTGCTTTGAAATCTGAAGATTACATGCGTGTTTCAACTTGCAAAACTGGTAAAGAAATTTGGGATAAATTATGCATCACTTATGAAGGTACTAATGAAGTTAAACAATCCCGTTTAAATATTCTCTTGCATGACTACAAACTTTTTCGTATGAAACCTCATTAATCGATTTCTAACATGTACACTAGGTTTACTCAGATTGCTACTTCATTGCATGCACTAGGAAAAGAACTTTCGAATTATGAAAAAGTTAACAAGATCTTGAGATGCTTGCCTTCGTCTTATGATGCAAAAATTACTGCCATCACTGAATCTAAAGATTTGAACACCTATTCTATTGATAACTTACTTGGCTCACTCATTGCTTACGAGCAAGGGGTGAATCAAAGAATTGTAGATGCATGTGAGAAGAAAAAGGAAAAAACAATTGCATTGAAGGCTCACAAATCGGATTCTGAATCTTCCGGGTCTGAAAGCGATGAAATTGCCTTCATCACAAGGCAATTCAAAAGCTTTCTAAGGAAAAAATAAAAGCATCATTAAAGTTGAAGAAAATGTAAGGATCACAAACATGTTAAAGGATCTTCTGATGTTGTTTGTTTTGAATGTAGGAAGCCTGGACATGTGAGAGCCGATTGTCCTACACTTCAAGATCATTCAAACAAAGAAAAGAAAAAAGGTGAGGAGAAAGCTAAGTCTATGAAGGAGAAGAAGAAAATCCAAAGAGGTTTTTAGGCAGAATCTGGTACTGATTCCTCTGAAACTGAACCAGAGGAAGAGACTATAAACTTGTGTTTTATGGGAGAAAATTAAAGTGATGAGGAAGAAGTATGTAAACCAACCTATGATGAATTGTTTGAAATTTGTGAAAAAATCCATGCATCATACAAAAAACTTAAGAAAACTCATGCTAACCTAAAATTAGAACATTCAAATCTATAAAAAAAGCATGAAGTTTTTCTCAAAGATCATGCAACGATTGATTCAAATCACATGGCTCTTCTTGATGAATTTGATGAGTTAAACAAGAAATATTTGGAGTTAATTGATGATCATAATGCATTGAAAGCTTCACACACCTCACTTAAGGATGATCTTAAAAAATCTAAAGAGATTGAGAAAAATTTGAGGATTGACAATGATGCCTTAAAAAGAACCAACTTGAGGATTCAAAATGATTTGGAAACATATAAGAAAGCTAGAATGACACCAACTACTAATCAAAAGCCAGAACCTAGAAAGAGGCATTTTTACCCAAACCATTTAAGAAAATCTTTTCCTGGAGTTCAATATTTTTCTTGTGGCATGCTAGGACACATCTCACACACTTGCACAGTTCACTGAAGTACACATTGGGTGTGGAGACCTAAGATGCATGATTCAAAGCATACCACTTCTGCATTGCACTCTACGTTTCCTAAGAAGGAGCCCAAACATGTTTGGGTTCCTAAATCTGACTGTTGTTGAGTTTTGCAGGTGTGCTCTCATCAAAGACCTCGTGGGAGCATAGGATAACTAGACATAAGGAGGCTCGCAGCTCGAAATTGCTTAAACTCGCTGCTTTATCACTTGTTTGAAATCTTTTTTTTTTGTGTCTTTTATTTTATTTTTGTGCTAGTTTTTTGTGCTTACTTTGTGTTGTTTTTAGTTTGCTTTATTATTTTATTTTATGTGATTTGTTTTTCACATTGTTCTTTGAATTTGGCATTTCATATGATGAAACTTTTCAAGCTTTTAAATATAGGAGTTTTGGAGATAGGGTTTAGCTTTCTAAATTGGTTAAAGGAAGTAATTGGTTGATATTTTCCCTTCTTCTGACTTTGTTTAGTGGCATGATTTTCTTCTCTAAAACAAAAGTCTAAACTCAGTTTAACTAATGGCTTTTCATCTAAGATCTTTTTCTTATCTTGCTACATTAAATTATCTTATGCATAATAACCAAAATTCTTAGATATCATTCAAGCTTTTGAAATCTTGTCATTGTATTTATCACGTGATTTTGATTTTGTGTTGTGGATTGTTCTTCCCTATGTTAGAGAGAGCTCCTATTCTCTAATATTTGGAGGATATACTCACAACTAAGTCTTTTTCTTTAAGGGTATATTAAAGAGTTTTTAGCTTGCAAGAGTTAAAAAAGAAAGAGGCCAATGAAGCTAAATTGAAAAGAAAGCTATGTACATAAAAGTGTATCAAAAATCAAAAGATGCTCAAAGAGTCAATCAAAGTGACAAGAGGCATAAAATGAGCCCACTAAATGCAAGCTATCCTCTCTTTGATAAAACTCTTAAAACTTAGAAAACTCATTGATTATGTGATACTTTCAAATACTTGATTTCAATTTCCAAGATTGAGAAAAATTATTTTGGTTTATTATTTATGAGATATTTTAGTTGTAAACAAGTCTTGAATGGATCTTCTTATCCTATTTTGTTATTCTGAGTTAGGCCTCTATTTTCCAAAAGAATTTTGTACCCTGAAGGATGTCCGATCTAGGGTTAACGAAATCAGATTTTCTACCTTCTTCTGATTGGGATTTGTTAAACTTCTTGATCTCTTGGAACTTTAAAAGTTTAATTTTTTGAAAATAATTCTCATATGATGCAACCATAAAACAAAAAAAATTAGAAAAATTAAAATCTAAAAATATTCGGTGTTTGATTTTCATTGTGTTGTTTTTATTTTTCTATGTCTTTGACTGTTTTTTTCTTTTGTTTTATTTTTTGAGGGTCTTGATCATCACCAATATTCTCTTGATTTCAATTTCTAGTCACATCGGCCTGGCCGATCCTTTTATCATCCTGGACGATGTGACAAATTTTCTTCAAAAATCCATCTGCTGAACTTTTCTTCGCTTAATATTACTAATCGTCTTGGACGATCCTATATCATCCTGGACGATCCTATATCGCCCTGGACGATTTGATCGAACTCATGGTGATAGTCCTGGCCGATAGTATAATATCTCGTCCCCTTACTGTTCCTCTCTAAATTGGATTTTCCTCCCAGAATTGGCCAGGACGAAGTTGAGATCGTCCAGGCCGATCAGTGCATTGAAAACAGCTGATTTCTGGAGTGTTCTGGAATGATTTCTGGACAGGATCGTCCGGGACGATATTGAGATCGTCCAGGCCGATCTGTACTGTTCAAAAGATCGTCCTGAGCATAGCCCTGGGAACGGTCCAGGACGATCAGAAATTGGTCTGATCGTCCCGGGACGATCGGGCGATCGGCCAGGCCGATCTGTGTATGATATAAGGAAATAAACTCGTTTTGAGGAGAGAGAAATTCATTTTTTAAAATCAGATATTTTGAGGAGAGAGAAAGAGAAAGGGAAAAAGAAGAAAAGTTGGTTTTCGGAGACCGCGGAGCGCTTTTCGTTCGACGCTGCTATTGGAGAAAGTATAGATCTCGTGGTAAGGACTCCGAAACCTATTTCTGTTTTCAGAGATATTGTGTTTTGATCGAGTTGTGCACTGTTTTGTGTTTTCGTAGTCTACTTTTGGACATGATTTTGATTTGACACAACTTTCACCGCACAACTTCTGGTATGTTATAGATATGACCATTGTACATGATTTGACTGTATTCTACAAAGATTTTATCGGTCGGAATTGATTCTACGTGATTTTAATTGAATAGAGAAATATTAGGACTTGAGTTGATTTGGATTCTTTAGATTGATAGGCTTATATTGACGTTGTGATCGTTCTACTGTAATTTGGAAGAATTTGGAATTTGTATCTTTTTGCAGGATTTTTGTGTACATTCGATAGACTGCCGTTACTCTGCCCGATTTTCGTACAATTTTTGTTTTGTCTGAAATTGATAGATTGAATTGATATGTGTATGACTATTGATATGATTGTTCTAGATTTCTCTATTATTGCTTATTGCATCGATTATTACATTGATTGATTGATTCTGAAAGACAAGTGGAAACCTGGTTGAACATTGGTTATAGAAACCAACGTACGGATATCTACAATAGCAATATTGATAACTACAACAACAATATTGATAATAGCCAGTTTAACCTGGTTGAACGATTGATAACTACAACAGCACTATTGATAATAGCCAGTTTAACCTGGTTGAACGATTGATAACTACAACAGCACTATTGATAATAGCTAGTGTTTGTGCTTGTCGAGTAAGACCATTGTATGGATTTCCTGATATGCATTGATTTATTGATTTCTGATTGATTTATTGATATTGATTGGATTTATCAAATTGATTTCTTATCGTACGGATTCATTGATTTCATTAATTGATCATTGAGCATTGATACTATTGATTATTGATTATTGACATTAATATGGACATGGACGGCATAGATTCATAGACTCATTGATACTATTGATTCAGCATTGATTTGACTTGCTACTGTTGATTTATCGTATTGCTATTCCGATTTGATTTATCGTATTTCTTTTCCGATTGATGTTATCGACTTGATTGATTCATAGATACCGGCACCGATTGATATGGATTCTACGTATTGATTCATAGATATTGACACTGATATTGATATAGATTGTACCGATTAATAGATACCGACATCGACATTGATATGGATATAATATTGACATTTGGATACTATTGATACGACAGATCCTGATAGGTTATTGATATACTGATACATTGATTCGTCGTGCTGATTATTGATTAATTGATTGAATGGATTGTTGCTGTATGGATTTGATTTATCGTAGGAGAGATTTCGTTATGGAGCTGATTGTATTGATTTCTATTGACCTGATGATTTCATTGTATAGATTTGTTTTCAATTGCTAGGTTGATTTATTGAGTTGATTCGATTGTTCGATGAATTTCCGTGCTGATAGATATAATTGACTGGAAAGTGCTTTATGGATTGGATAGATGATATAGATTCGACGAATTAATTAGACGATACGATTGATTTAACTGATAGTATTGATTGATAGACATTGCTACGATGATTGGATATTGACTAGGAGCACTCACTGATTTGATTGTTGAGGCGTATTGATTTATCAATGATTTATCGATGTTTTATCGCTGTATTGATTATTGACTATTTATTTCCGTACTGCATTGACTACTGATTTGATTTCCGCTGTGTAGACTTGATTTCATTGACGATGGATTTCTGAATTGCATAGACTCATTGACCATTGATTGACTTGATTTTTATTGACCCGCATATTGATAGCATCGCCGTGCTTTGATTTCAGTTGTAGGCTTTGGTGACCTGCTGGGCTTTGTAAGCTCATTATATGTGGTTGAAATTTTCATGTCCGAGCAAGGCAACTGGAATGAAGTTCGATCATAATGTCAGACGAATCCTTTCACTATTGATATCTGGGGTATTACAATTGGTATCAGAGCAAGTGTAGTGAAAGGATTTGATTGGTAGTTTGATAGAATGAATTCATTCTACATACATAGTTATTGACGTGTGATTGATTGCATTGTGTGTTTGTTTGGATTTCGACGAGTTTTGATTTGGATTTGGATTTGGATCGATTTGTTTTGCATTGTTTGTTTTGCTTCGTACCTGTAGGGAAATGTCGGGACGACATTTTTCTAAGGTGGGGAGATTGTAATATCTCGTTCCCTTACTGTTCCTCTCTGAATTGGATTTTCCTTCTAGAATCGGCCAGGACGAAGTTGAGATCGTCCAGGCCGATCAGTGCATTGAAAACAGCTGATTTCTGGAGTGTTCTGGAATGATTTCTGGACAGGATCGTCCGGGACGATATTGAGATCGTCCAGGCCGATCTGTACTGTTCAAAAGATCGTCCTGAGCATAGCCCTGGGAACGGTCCAGGACGATCAGAAATTGGTCTGATCGTCTCGGGACGATCGGGCGATCGGCCAGGCCGATCTGTGTATGATATAAGGAAATGAGCTCGTTTTGAGGAGAGAGAAATTCATTTTTTTAAATCAGATATTTTGATGAGAGAGAAAGAGAAAGGGAAAAAGAAGAAAAGCTGGTTTTCGGAGACCGCGGAGCGCTTTTCGTCCGACGCTGCTGTTGGAGAAAGTGTAGATCTCATGGTAAGGACTCCGAAACCTATTTCTGTTTTCAGAGATATTGTGTTTTGATCGAGTTGTGCACTGTTTTGTATTTTCGTAGTCTACTTTTAGACATGATTTTGATTTGACACAACTTTCACCGCACAACTTCTGGTATGTTATAGATATGACCATTGTACACGATTTGACTGTATTCTACTTAGATTTTATCGGTCGGAATTGATTCTACGTGATTTTAATTGAATAGAGAAATATCAGGACTTGAGTTGATTTGGATTCTTTAGATTGATAGGCTTATATTGACGTTGTGATCGTTCTACTGTAATTTGGAAGAATTTGGAATTTGTATCTTTTTGCAGGATTTTTGTGTACATTCGATAGACTGCCGTTACTCTGCCCGATTTTCGTACGATTTCTGTTTTGTCTGAAATTTTATAGATTGAATTGATATGTTTATGACTATTGATATGATTGTTATAGATTTCTCTATTATTGCTTATTGTATCGATTATTGCATTGATTGATTGATTCTAAAAGACAAGTGGAAACCTGGTTGAACGTTGATTATAGAAACCAACGTACGGATATCTACAACAGCAATATTGATAACTACAACAGCAATATTGATAATAGCCAGTTTAACCTGGTTGAACGATTGATAACTACAACAACACTATTGATAATAGCCAGTTTAACCTGGTTGAACGATTCATAACTACAACAACACTATTGATAATAGCTAGTGTTTGTGCTTGTCGAGTAAGACCATTGTATGGATTTCCTGATATGCATTGATTTATTGATTTCTGATTGATTTATTGATATTGATTGGATTTATCGAATTGATTTCTTATCGTACGGATTCATTGATTTCATTGATTGATCATTGAGCATTGATACTATTGATTATTGATTATTGACATTGATATGGACATGGACGGCGTAGATTCATAGACTCATTGATACTATTGATTCAGCATTGATTTGACTTGCTACTGTTGATTTATCGTATTGCTATTCTGATTTGATTTATCGTATTGCTTTTCCGATTGATGTTATCGACTTGATTGATTCATAGATACCGGCACCGATTGATATGAATTCTACGTATTGATTCATAGATATTGACACTAATATTGATATAGATTATACCGATTAATAAATACCGACATCGACATTGATATGGATATAATATTGACATTTGGATACTATTGATACGACAGATCCTGATAGGTTATTGATATACTGATACATTGATTCGTCGTGTTGATTATTGATTAATTGATTGAATGGATTGTTGCTGTATGGATTTGATTTATCGTAGGAGAGATTTCGTTATGGAGCTGATTGTATTGATTTCCATTGACCTGATGATTTCATTGTATAGATTTGTTTTCAATTGCTAGGTTGATTTATTGAGTTGATTCGATTGTTCGATGGATTTCCCTGCTGATATATATAATTGACTGGAAAGTGCTTTATGGATTGGATAGATGATATAGATTCGACGAATTGATTAGACGATACGATTGATTGAACTGATAGTATTGATTGATAGACATTGCTACGATGATTGGATATTGACTAGGAGCACTCACTGATTTGATTGCTGAGGCGTATTGATTTATCGATGTTTTATCGCTGTATTGATTATTGACTATTTATTTATGTACTGCGTTGACTACTGATTTGATTTCCGCTGTGTAGACTTGATTTCATTGACGATGGATTTCTGAATTGCATAGACTCATTGACCATTGATTGACTTGATTTTTATTGACCCGCATATTGATAGCATCGCCGTGCTTTGATTTCAGTTGTAGGCTTTGGTGACCTGCTGGGCTTTGTAAGCTCATTATATGTGGTTGAAATTTTCAAGTCCGAGCAAGGCAACTGGAATGGAGTTCGATCATAATGTCAGACGAATCCTTTCACTATTGATATCTGGGGTATTACAGATAGTATATTTGTCTGGCCGATGCATTTTATGTGTATCGTCCTGGCCGATACACTGGATCGTCCTGGACGATCCACGTGTCAGCACTTTTGATCTTTAAATTCGGCCCCGGATGATCCATTATTGGACAATCGGCCGGGCCGATCCACTGTTCGTCCTGGACGATACACGTGGCAAGCATTTTAAACGTTTTAACTTCGGCCGGTACGATCAATTATTGTGCATCATCCTGGACGATACACCTAATCGGCCCGGACGATCTACTTTTTCAACGGTCGTCCGGATTGACTCCTCGGGCCGATAGCCTGTGTCTAATCGGCCTGGCCGATCTCTGATCAGCCCGGACGATTGGACCGCCTTTTTGACCAATCGGCCTGTACGTAATTATTGAACCATATCGGCTTGGACGATTCTGCGATCGTCCAGGACGATATGGCCGTTTCTTTAAATTCAGGCCGCTCCAGCCATAGTTTTTCACTTCCAACCCTTTCTCCTCTTGTGTTCTTTGCTTAGTGCTCTCAATGGCTGGTGGGAAAAACGCCCGACAAACTTCTGGGAGTTCCTCGAGGGCAAGGATTGACCCTCATTTCCGGGAAGCAGAAGATGAAGCCGCCTATCATCGTTACAAAGAGTGTGGAATTACTGTCTCCAGAATCATCAATCATGTCCACATCTCTTACCCGGTAATGGATCTTTTTGCTCACACCTCCCTTTGCTTCATTTTGTCTCTTGCCTTCCCTTTCAATTTAGAATTTCTTCGAGAATTTTTCGCAAACCTTCGCATCAACTCTACCTTCACAGCCCTGACCTCCTATGTGAATCGACGCCCTGTCGAAATCACATATCAGGATTGTGTTGATCTTTTACAGCTATCCACCACCGGGGATAAGCTGCATATAATCGCCTCTGACCCTGATCTTGACTGGTCCACGACGAATCACTTTCTTCGCCAGACCAATGTACCTTACCATGTTGGAGAGACTAGCTCTTTAGTTAGAGATGCTAGGACAATCCAACATGTCCTTCGCACCTCCATCATTCCAAAAGCCGGCGACCGAGTTCACATCACCCCTCTACTCTCCCTCACTACCTTCTACATCATGGCTCATAGGGAATTCAACACTGCGGACCTAATTTTTCGATACATTGATCACCTAACCACAATTTGCGATCCATGCCATAAAAGGAAACCAAATCTAGCCTTAGGACACATCATAGCCTATGTCATTGAAACCAAATACCAACTTTAGTATCCTATTCCACCAAACCTCCAACTCCCTTCTACTCAAACAATTCCTTCAGCACCCTTCATAGTACTCATCTCCACCCTGAGGAACCTCGGGGGGCTAGAGAGGAGGAGGCTCCCGCTCCAGCTCCCTTTCCTGACCCTGTTCATCTCCACCAGCACTCACCGGTTAATCAGTTGATTGAGAGATTTGATAGATGGGAGACCCGGTTTGATGCCTATGTTGCTGCACAGGAGCAGCAACACTCTGAGGACATTGCCCGTTATGAGCATCACCGCGCTGAGGATTTAGCCTGATTTGACAGTTTCCATACTCACCAGCAGCAGCAGCATGACCAGGACATCGCCTGGTTTAATGCTCAGTTTATCACACTTGTCGGTTACTTTCAGCAGCCACCTCCACAACCTCCATCTGATGATCATGATCCCTCGTTCTTTTAGTCTGTGCTTTGTGTTGTTTGTTTCTTGTCTTTTTTGTAGTTTGCTTGTTAGTCTTTTGTGATATTTTTCTGTTGTTTCTGGACCCTCTTTTTGTGATGACAAAAGGGGGAGTAGGTAGGGTGTTGTAGGAAAAAGCTGTTGTAACTTTGATTTTCTAATGAACCTGTTTTTTGTTTAATTTTTTTTCTACTTGTGTTTGCCATCATCAAAAAGGGGGAGATTGTTGCAAATCTATTTTTTATGGCTTATGTTTTGATGATTGACAAACACTGTTTCTCTTGGACTGCTTGTTGCTTCTAACTTTTCAGGAATCGAAGATCGGACGATCAAGAAGGAGCCAAGTTCAGGATTGCGTAGGTTTAGGGTTGAGTTAGTCTGTTTGTTTGATTTTCACCTCTTGAGTCTACTTGTAATGGTCAAAGAAACTGATGCTATGTAACCCTTCACACACACACTTGAGAGACTTAAAATTTCTGTATTTACTCATATCGGCCAGGATGATTTTTGGATCGGCCTGGACGATCAGCTTAAAACAGAAAGTCTAATTAAGGATTCTTAATTAAGGCAGCTGACATTAACAGATCGTCCTGGACGATACATGTATCGGCCAGGACGATAAGCTCAAAACAGAAAGAAGTAACCGTCATAGTCAATTATGGTATACTGTATTTTTAAATTATCGGCCAGGACGATCCTTGGATCGGCCTGGACGAGATTCACAAATTATATCATAATTGTTCAGGAAATCAAGGGAGTAATTAAGGATGATTGATACGATCATATCGTCCGGGACAATCGCAGGATCGGCCCGACCGATCCAGTCAAAAACCTTAAGTTACTTCAGAACGATCAAAATCGGCCAGCTCGTATCCAGGGCTATTGTCAGGACGATTTTCCTCTGATTTGAACTGATCGGCCAGGACGATCGTGAGATCGGCCTGGACGATCAAGCCAATTTTCAATCGTCCTGCTTGGCATCCAGGGCTATGCTCTGGCCGATCTTCATTGATTTGTACTGATCAGCCAGGCCGATGTCAAGATCGGCCTGGACGATATAGTCGGCAACTTGCAATTAATGAGTTCCTTTGAAGCTCTTCTATTTAAGAGCTCTTGTTCAACGTTTTTGAAGACCTTTGGCTGCTGCCTTGACCTGAGAAGACCTTGAGGAGAGAAAGAGAGAGAGGAGAGAGAGAGGATCTTGTGAGGGGGAGCTTGTG
Organism: Dendrobium huoshanense; assembly: GCA_016618105.1. NCBI lineage: Eukaryota > Viridiplantae > Streptophyta > Magnoliopsida > Asparagales > Orchidaceae > Dendrobium > Dendrobium huoshanense. The sequence continues at coordinate 74,147,420 of CM028358.1, read as the reverse complement.
AGGGGATTCACAAGGGTTGCTTCAAGGATCGCTCTGCTTCGTCTTCGTCTAGAGTTTCTCGTCCGTGGAAGGGTCGGTAGAGGTAAGGAGTTTGCTTTTGGTTTTGGTTCTCTGCCAGCTTCAGGAGGAAGCAAAAGGAGGAATGTTCTCTGCCTTGCCGGGGTGGCAAAAAGGAGGTTCTTGTGAGGGCTTCTCCGCCTAGCTGTGGGGGCTAAAGGAGAGTCACGTTTTGTAGTGCAATACTTTGGAGGGTGCCTCCAAGGAGTGGATGTAGGTCGAGTCGACCGAACCACTATAAATTTATGTGTTCTTTTTCTTGCTTCAGCGCTTTTAAATTTCGTATTTATTTCTGTGGTGTGATTTGGTTTATGCAATTTTCTTTCTTAGTGAAAATAGTTTTTAAAATACCAATTCACCCCCCTCTTGGTTAGCTTGGGACTAAGTTCATAGGGCTTAACATCCCTAAGGAACTTTCACGCGGTTCACCCGCACTAATCGAGCTGCTCGACGAGTAGTTAAGCTAAGCATACTTAGGATCAAACTCGAGCTCAATTAGCCAACGAGCTCGAAGCTCAATAAGTTTGACTTGCAAGCTCGTTAACGAGTTGAGTCCGAACCAACTTGGCTCAGTTGCACCCCTACGTGACTTCCACGAAGAACCACAAACCACAATTGTTAGCCTTATTTTTATGACTCCCATAGGAGTTTTGCTTTACTCATCAAATGCTTAAAAAGTAATATACTAATAATGGAGCTAGTATGAAGCTCTAATTAGTTATTCATAATTAGGAATTCGAATCATCAAAGTTATAGCCGACTCTCAATTGATTGTTAATCAGGTGCAAGCACATACGGAGATTCAAAAACCAAATCTACTTATTTACTGTCATGAGTTATAGAGCTATTTCACTTCATTTTGAATTAGTAAAATTAAAGGAGTTTCAATTGAAGAAAAGTCAACAATCTCAAAAAGAACAATTTTATTTTATATGCCTCGTGATACTTGTAAATGGAGTTACATGGACAATGTTTATTTTGGACAAAATTACTCATATCTTATTTTCTTATTCTGACGCAAACAAAATCAGTTTGAATTTAAACCAAGTTATAACATTTGTTCGAATTAGGGTTTTCCTATCTCACAACTTATTATTTGTGCTATCTTTACGCACTAGTCACATGATATTTACTATAACGAGCTTTGTCCGACACATGATGCAACGGCGAATTATTACGTCCGGTCACCGGACGTCCGGACATCCAATCCAGATGCGCCATGTCATCCAAATACACCGAGGCCAGGTGTATTTTGGTGACGTGGCGCGTCTGGATTGGTATCCGGACGAATCCGGACACCGAACGTAATAATTTGCCCAACGCAAGATACCCTCTTCAATGAACTCCACTTGACACACACCACAATCCTACTTTGCATTCTTTAGCAAAATATGTCCTATACATGTTGCTATGTCATCTATGGTGAATTTCGTTTGATATGTCAACGGGAGATTTTGATGACTTCTCCATCCTTCTTCTTCATACAAGTAATCTCAAAATCATTCTTGATCGTGATGACTTCTCCTTCAACCAACAAGAGATTGCGAACAACTCCTTACCCAAGTTCACATTTTGAGTTAGGTTTGAACTTAATTTTAGTAGAAATTAGAACTTAGTTCCCATTAAGATTTGATTGATTAGAAATAGGTTCAAATTGAGTTAAAAAAAATTTATTTAAATCAATTTCAATTAATTTTTTATTATATTTTTTTTCTAGAATAAAGATATATACTCGCTGTCACTCTAAAGGGAGTTAACAAATCCCACGATAAAACCTAACAAGATAATCCATCGGCATCTACCACATGGAAAATTATTAAGTACGGACACCGGACTTAGAGATAGGTCCGGAAGTCAATAAAATGCCAACACGTGGATATTCAATATGTTTAATGTGTCCGCAGAACTTTAAGTCAAGTGCATCAAAAGCGCAACTAAAGCTCATGTAAAACACAGTCAAAGCGTAATAAAAAAGAGTACTTAAAGTGCAACTAAAGCGCAGATAAAATGCAGTAAAAAAATACACTTAAAGTATAACTAAAGCGCAACTAAAGCGCATGTAAAATACAAGTAAAGCGCATAAAAAAATACAACTAAAATGCACTACACATGTCAAATTTTTAATGAATGTCCGAATCTATCTCTAGATACGGTGTAATTTTCCCTTGCCCACACATTCTTTACAGGCCAGCCCATAGTAGGGTTTTTTTTATACATATAAGATATTATCTGTCGCTAAGATAACTTTTCAGATATATTTCTCCATTAAAAAAGATAGATGCAAGGTCTGTTTCTCTAATTATGTAGAGGCAAATAGAGTCACATTTCGTATCTCAAATCTCCGCGATTAAACATAGAGAACGAGAGAGCGAGAGGAGCTGAAGGCAGGTGTTGGGAGTGGGAGATCGCTGCGGCGACGCTGAGAGCATAGCTGCGTGGCGAAGATCCGAGAGAATCGCGGACAAGAAGTTTGTTGAGCCTGTGGATCCGTCCCTTTTTATCTACTATATTTCACGCTCTTCATCTTCGGTGTATTGGGTCGAAGTTCCGAGCAGAAGATCCGGGCAACGGCTTTGGCGAGCAAAAATGGTGCGTGTATTTCGTTTGCTTGCATAAATCTCTGGGATTCAACATATGTTCTAATTTGTCGCAATTCGAAATTCATAACTCCTCCATGGATCTGCAAACTATTCTTAGATTTCACCTGGAAAACTTTCGTTGCGTTTTTATCATTTTATCATTCGCATTGGGCTCCGATTTTGGCATTTTCCTTATGCCTGCATCGCAAATGACCTAGTTTGGAAGTCGTCTTAGGTTGTCCATGAGGGTTTCGTTCTAGTTGTATTTTAGTTGGACATGTCTAGATTTTCCATTAGATCCGTGTGTCGATGACATCGGATTTATCGTTAAACGTTTTCTATGTGTGATTGCTAGTTTTTTCCTTTTTCTTTTGGAGTCCATGAAGTTACCCTTCGACTTTGTGTTTATACTATGATTTCAACTCTGATTATCTTCTTTACTGGGAAGGAATGAAGGGTTTCATATGGATTTCTCAAAATATATTTCTTTTTGTTTAGTAAGTGGCCTGAACTACTATGGATTAAATATTGTCCATGGTAATTGAATTATACAAATAAGGACTAAATATAAAACAAGAAAAGAAATACATACATATTGATTATTACACTAAAAATGCCATGACATGAATGCATAATCTATGATTGTACATCATCAATCTTCCTGAGTTGTTAATAACTACTCAGTAGAGTTTGAATGATATTGGAATAATAACAAAAAAATGTATTTTTCTACATCCCTAATTTAATAATATCCATCCCAAAGAAGAAGACAATGACGACAACAACAACAAAAACATTAAGCCTTTATCCCACTATGTGGGGTGGGCTATATGAACTATACGAATCCTTTTTCTCCATTGTGTCATATTAAGAGTCAAATTCTTATTTAAATCTAATAAAAAAGTTCATTTCTAATCTTTTATAACCAAGTTTTTTTAGGTCTACATCTACCTTTCTTAACATAGGTCAAATCTAATGCATCTATTCTCCTAACCGGGTTATCGTAAGACTGACATTTTATGTGACCAAATCATTTCAGGCGACTCTCTCAAATCTTATTTACCACCGGAGCTATTCCAACTTTTTCACATATATACTTGTTTCACATTCTGTCTCTAAAGTGAAGCCACTCATCAACTTGGGCATCCTAACTTAATTTTATGCATCTCTTTTAATGACAAACATCTTGTGCCATAAAGCATTGCAGGTTTCATCACCATCTTATAGAATTTTCACTTAAGTTTGAGGGGTACTTTTCTATCACATAACATGCCCGATGCATTCCTCCACTTCAAACATATTACTTGAATTCTACTAATAATATCCTCATCTATTTCACCATCACTTTGAACAATAGACCCGATATATCTAAAACATGTACTCTTATTAATGAGTTGGCCGTCCAAAGTTGCAATCCCCCTATTAGATCTATTACTACTAACACTCTAACATCATACTCCATGTATTCAGTTTTAAAAGATGGAGGAAAATTCATCCCTAATAATTTGAGCGAAAGAGTCATTATCTCGTAGAGATAATAAGGGGAAAATAACATATATAACACATCCATTGAGGAGCCTTGACATAGAATCACTTGAAACAGTCAAAACGTTTTGAAAGAGATCTCTATTCCATAAAAGTTGAAGCAATCTACATGAATTGCAGGAAATCTTATTATTAAATGGAAGTAAATTCATTAGAGATATAATAAGGAGAAAATAACATATATAACACATCCATAGAGGAGCCTTGACATAGAATCACTTGAAACAGTCAAAACGTTTTGAAAGAGATCTCTATTCCATAAAAGTTGAAGCAATCTACATGAATTGCAGGCAATCTTATTATTAAATGGAAGTAAATTCATTAGAGATATAATAAGGGGAAAATAACATATATAACACATCCATAGAGGAGCCTTGACATAGAATCACTTGAAACAGTCAAAACGTTTTGAAAGAGATCTCTATTCCATAAAAGTTGAAGCAATCTACATGAATTGCAGGCAATCTTATTATTAAATGGAAGTAAATTCATTAGGCAGATAGAGAAGATCCATTTACCTTTTTTTTTTTTTTTTGTATTGTTTCCTTGTGGCTTATTGCTAAAATTTGGTGGGTTGGGTTAGATAATTGGTTGTATGGGTAGAACATACAGAGGAAGGTTGTGTTTCTTATTTTTTGTGATATGGAAGAGGGGATATTTTCAATCCATAAATGGAAGATTGAATTTTGGAGGGAAGGGAGAGGGGGGAGGGGGGAGGGGGAAGGGTCTAGTTAGATTAGTTTAGAAGGTGATTTGAATTTATGTTGTTAGATTTTATAATTTTTTAGGATTGGGAAAAAAATGATTTAGTAATCTCTTGAATTTAAATTCCAAGAGTAGTCAGGAATATCCCTTGGGTTCAGGATGATTTTATGGTTGTTGGATATAATTTGAATAAGACATTTGACTTGAATTAAGAGAGACATTTTTAGGAAAAACTAGAGGAAAGTTAGTTGACATATGGAGTGTATGAGAAGATGGGTAGGTGGGCTACACATGAAAGCAAAATAACAAAATGAAGGAGTTATTATGTATTTTATTGAATTTATTTTAAGATTTTGAAGTTGGTTTTAGGTCTGGATTGGGCTAAGGCTAGGATTCATTATGAAACATGGAGGGGTTTGAGAAGTGGATGCAATTGACTACTTAAGAATGGGAAAGCTAGAAGCACATATCATCAATTACTCCATGGAGACTCTGAAGGATTTCTTGATTGAGATTTAGGCTATCATATCCCTAGTTGTGGTAGCTTTTGCTCTGATACTATTTGATATATTGTGGGTGCAGCAAAAGACTCGTGAAAGCCTTATGAAGTGAGGGAGGAGGAGAAAGGTAGAAGAACAACAAGAATATGACACAGGTTTGGAGGAGGGCGAAACAAGTCAAAGCATCATATTTTAATTAAAATTCTTACTAACTATTATGATGCCCAAGATCTATATTAATAATAGATGACCGGACATAATAAAACAAAATAATCAAACTTATTTTAAAATGAGATATGACCATATTGTCCATAACAATTGAAATAAAAACTACTATGGTATAAATTAAGAAAAGAAAATTCAATGATAATGACATTAAAAATGTTATGACATGAACACATAATTCATAATTTTCTGTAATCAGTTAGTACTTGTATTTTTCTATGTTTAACAATTTAATTCTTCGTTGATTCAGTTTTTCTTAGTGCCTCCATGTTTGTGTAAGACATTGATAAAGGTTCTTTAGGTTAAGGCATTGCTTAGCTAATAGTAAAATTCTATTTTACCCATCATTATGCCATTTATGAGAAAAATTTCTTCCTCATTTGTCTCCTCAGCACCCCTCTACCATGTGAAGTTAGATGCAATCAGAGTCAAACATGCTAGGGGCTCTATAGCTGACGTGTGGAAGGTGTTACAAGTGCCATCTTTGAAAAGCCCAAAGGCTTCAGAAAAACTTGCATGCATATGACTTAGGATTTTGAGCTATATGTTTCTAATCTACTTTGTCGGACTTTTTAAATATTGAAAATTATATTTTACTTTGGTTAAATTTGCACCATTGAAGGAAAGAAACAACGAACACCGTCAAGTGAATGAAGAAATATAGGAATGTAAAGATCTACTTTTCTTACCTGGATCTTCCTCGTAACCTATTGGCCATCCCATCAACTTTGTTGACCTTGCACCTATTCGCTCAAGCCCTCCATGCTGGCCTCAAGTGCAAGAGGGAAGGAAAGAACTATAAAAGTGGTTTAAAAATAAGGGTTTTTTTTTGTATAGAAAATCAAGAACCTGGCTGTTGGGAACCATTTGGAAGATTTAAATGTTATTGACAGAAAAACGAGTCATTTACTGTTAAAGGACCTATTTTGAGGTCTTGACAAACATATTAGGAGAAAAGTGGAAAATTTGGACAAAAGGACCATTACTAAATAAGCGAAAATAGAAACAACTCAGCTCATTTTATAAAAAAATGATCATAGTCATTCGTTACAAGACTAGTTTTACAAAGTGAGAATTATTCCTCTATAATTTTAGTTCTTTTCCTATTCTATCAATGATGCCTATGTGCTGTAGCGATAGTTCTTCATACGAGACATTGCCAAAAACTGAGAGCATTAACACAACAATGTATAGTTTGAAATGGATAGAACCAATAATGTGGCCCTAATGCTTTCTTGGGTGAAGATGGAATATATAAATATAATTCATGTTATATAGAATGTACAATGTACAATGAACTATTTGAGGATATGGTATTCTAAATTTGTTCCTTTGGAAGGACTAGGAAGGGATAAGTCATTGGACATAATTTTTAGAAATTGTTGCAATTGGTTTTAGAGGGCTTGGATTGACATCAAATGCAACATTCTTTTGCATTGCTGAAGGAGGCAATTTATTAGTGTGGAGATTAGTTATGGTGAAGTACATTTAGACATTTGCATCTTGATGTCGGTATCTACATATGCATACAAGCAAATATTCTTAGATTATGAAGTATTGACCATCATCATTTGGAGCCCATCATAGGTATCTGGAAGTAAACATGTAACTTTTTTCAATCTTTTAGGGGTTTTTTGTTGGTAAAATTTTAATTATTTTCTCAATATCACACTGTACAGCTAAATATCTAAAAAATGCAGTTCAAGTCGAGTGAACTTAGTTCAAACTAAATCAAGTCGGTTCAAGTCAAGCTAACTAGGTCTACTCGGTTTCAGCTTCTAAGAGACTTGCTAGTATATAAGACAACTCACCTCAAGCAGACTACAATGATATAAGAACTCGTCCTAGTCCATGAGTATGGCTTATCAATTAGCCCTAGTTATATCAATAAAATCGACCTTAATGATTAAAGGAGGGAGGACTCCTCAAGGCAAATTATTTATCAGCTACTCGGCCTTTTGACTGTTAGGATACGACAAACTGTTGACTTTTTAAAAGCTTGGCAACTGACTTCATCAAGTTGAACTTTTTGATTAAACAACAAAATTATTATATTTACTTTATTTTGTATAGTCATATATGTAGCCAATTTTATAATGTTCAAGCCCGAACTCTAATCTATAAATAAGGGATTGGGGGAGTGAGCTTTACGAAATTTTACAACAAATTTCTATGATACATATTTAATATAAATCTGAGATCTGCTTACTCTAGAAGTCATCTTTTTCTCTCTACTTTTTAATTATTAAAATATTAGAGTTGCTTACTGTAGGAGTGGTAGAAAAGCCGTATGTGAGGGAAATTTCAACAATTTCTCAAGAACCAAAGTCGCTTCAAGAGGTAGGTGTTGAAAGAAGATATTATCATGATCATATGAGATCTACCCAATATTAGAAAATTCATCAATTTGATGTGCAAGTAAGAAATTAGGAACGACGTGATCGTCATGGAGAGAGTTTGATGCCACCCTCAATTTTCCCATTGCATCTATCAATTCCACATCGAGTCTCGATGCAAGAGTTAGTAGAATCCATTCAAAATAAAGAAATTTTCAAATGGTTGGCGCCCCTGAGAGCTAATGGTCACCTGCGTGACCAGTCAAAGTACCGTGCCTACCATCGCGACCATGATCATGATATTGAAGAGTGTCGACATCTGCAGAGTTTGGTGGAGGACCTCATCAAGACATGTAAAAAAGAGTTTATTATTGCTAGTGCAGGAAGGAGGTCGCAAAAGGCACAAATGGTGGAGGTATGTAATGAACTGATCCCAACAGAGCCAATCCATATTGTTGGAGTGGTTTTCGCCATAAATGGAGGAGCTGGTGAATAGGCTTCTCATCGAGCTAGCTTTAAGCGACTTCGATCGGAAGTGATGAACTCAATGAGTACCTCAAGGGCACATACTGCTGAGGTGCTCCCATGTTGCATATAAACCCACGACTCCACCTTGTGGGTTCCTGCAATCTGATGATTTCCACATAACTCCCCATGTTCGCTCGTCGCGACACAAAACTCCCTCATACGATAACAAGCGAACCACTCTCCTCGAATGCACGAATAGAAGTCGAAGCATGCTCTCTGCTCTCGATATCCTCCTGCTCCCGTGTCTTGACCGAACGACACCTCTCGCCTCCTTATGCAAATGGAACCCAACTCCCATATCCATCGCTCATACGTAAGTAAAGGACCGGTGCCTCCAGAGATCCCGACGTTAGCTTTGACCTCATCGACCCGTTTCCTCCCGCACGAACCCAGCTGCCGATCCCCTAACGTGTTCAATCGGCCCAAACGCAACCCTCAACCGCACGTGCTTAGATGCTCTTATCGCAACCCTTGCTCCACCTCCCACGCGACATCGTCCCGATCCATAGACACGAACCCGATCTCCCTTGTCTCTATCCACACACTCGAACATATCATCGACCATGACTCCCTATCTCATGTGTTGCTCGATCAGATCATGTCCTATTATTTGAAACAATGAGCGAAGGGAGAGGAAGGAGAGAGTATTTTTAAATTAATAATAATAATAATAATAGAGTAGGAGACATCCCAAGCCTCAATTGGAGAATTGAAGATGTATTCAGGGGTTAATATATCCCCCAAAGCTCTCGATCGTCGATCTGATCCGATCCAGCGGACCTAAAGGTGAGTGTCCTCCCCAACCACCCCTCGTTAGGAAGGGGCACCGAAAGGCTGTCAAAATGTTGGGAAAGCACTGAATTACAAATAGGTGCTCAGAAGGCCTATTACGTGGTCGATTCGCTCCCCCAAAGCCCTTGACCGTTGATTTGATCCGGTCGATCGGACCTAAAAGACAAATGTCCTCCCCAACTTCTCCTCGCAGAGAGGGGGTGCCGAAAGACTGCCGAAATCTTAGAAAAAATGCTAAATTTTAAAACATGGACCGCTATCGTCAGATTGGAGTTGACTAAATTAGGGGTCGATTCGCTCCCCCAAAGCCCTTGGTCGTCAATTTAATTCGGTTGGGCGGATCGAAAGGGTAGGTACCTTCCCTAATCTCCCCTCGTGGGGAGGGGACGTTGGGAATGTTGAAATAATGCTGGGAGATTATCGAATATCTTTTGGAGAGTGATTGGTTAAATTTAATAATTAAAACACTCAATTCAATTAATTTAGTAAACTAATAGGTAACGATTGGCTAAATTAAGGTAAATCCCAATTAAACCTCTCGAGAGGAGCAATAAATCCTCCCCAGGGGAGTAATCAAGCCCACTCCGAATGACTTAGGGAAGCTTCTAATTCAAATGTACGATTTTTTAGCTTATAGGGCTAAGTTGTAAGACCCATAATCAGGCCACTTCTAAATATAGAAGTCGTAAGACCTACAAAAATAGTCGAACATCTTTCAAGGGAATTTGTAAGACCTACTATTTGGAAAACCTCTACAAGAAATGATGAACCTTCAACCAAACCCTTAGGCTACTTCTAAATACAGACGCTATAAGACCTGCTCAAACAATCAGAAATCTTCCAAAGGAAACGATAAGGCCTATTATTAGAGAGACTTATAAGCGAAATACTAAACACTAAATGAAACCTGTTAGACCGGTCCAAGGAGGACCGGTCCAGCCGGCCCAGCCTCTTGGGCCGGCTCATCTCATTTACTCCAGGAGGAGCCGGCGGAAACAAGCAGAGAAGGAGTGGGGTCCACTTGAAATTTGAATTGATTCTTGGAGCCAAAAGGAGGGGAAGCAAGGGTAATTAGGTCCTTTTGTATTAGATTTGAATTGTATGCATTAAGTAGGGAGAAAAGAGGGGAATTAGGGTTATGTCATGCTTGGTGAGAGTTTCTTTTGTTTTCTTGGATAGTGAGGGCTTTAGATCGAAATCTAGAGATTGGGAGAGTGCGATCCTCCTCTCGAATAGAGGATACTTGTATCTTTGCTATTTGTTGCATCTACTAGTAAAATACAAGTCTTTTCTACATAACTTCTACAGTTTTTTCCCTATTTTTTCTACTGTGTTTGGCTGTTTTTCTGCTGTGGACAGCAGTTTTCCCTTGGATCTACTTGGTTTTGGTGAGAAACACTTGGAAATCCAAGTGTTTCCTATCAAATTGGTATCAGAGCGAGATCCGGGCGGTGGAGGGCTGTTTTTTCCACTGTTTCGCTGCAATTTTTCGCAGATTTTTGGTGGATCCGGAGGCTTCTTGTTGGTTCTCATGGCATCTAAGCGGGTAGAAGTCTTGGAGACCGAGATGGGTCAACTTAAGGTGGATCTGGAGGAGAATATGGCCACATTTAGCGAGAATGTGGAAGGAAAATTCATGGCCTTGGAGGAGATGATGAAGAAGTTGTTGGAAGGGCAAGCACGGGCGATGCCAGCGGAGGAAAGAGGAGAAGGTAGTGGGAGCAGGGGTAAGGAGAAGGTGAATCCAGAAGAGGAAGAGGAGGTGGAACTGCTTGACAGCAACGGGAGGATGCCACCTCGGGAGTCCATCAGGCGAGAAGAACATGACAGAAGGAGAGACTTCCAGGAAGGAAGAGAAGATGATTGGCGACGTCGGAGGCCCGACCCATTGGACCGGCCGTGGGGGATCTATAACCACCATGGCGGGGCACGAGGGGAAGATGGCTACCGGCGGCCAAGGAGGGAGGATGAGCCCCGATATGGAGAAAGAGGAACTTGGGAAGACCCCATAGCTTGGGACAGAGGAGGCCATGGGGGGAATAGGGCATACGGGGTGGACACGAGGGCTAGGAAGCTGAAAATGCCAGTATTCGAGGAGGGAAATGTGGATGAGTGGATCCACAAGGTGGAGAGGTATTTTGCAGTGAATGGCCTGATGGAGAAGGAGAGATTGATGGCTGCTAGTATGTGCTTGGAAGGGGCGGCATTTGCCTAGTTCAAGTACATGGATAAGTGGGAACCGGTGAGGTCCTGGAGGGACTTCAAGGAGGCTATCAGGGAGAGATTCAGGGGGAGCAACCCATGGGAGATATCAGAACAGTTCTACGCCCTCACTCAAGAGGGAACAATGGAGGAATACAGGAAGAAATTTGAGAGTTTAGTGGGAGACATAGAGGGTCTCTCAAACAGTACTTTGGGGGGAAATTTTATGAAGGGCCTCAAACCAGAAATTAGAGATGCATTGAAGGTCATGAGACCAAGAGACATGAGGGAGGCAATAGAGTTAGCTTAGCTGGTGGAGAACCAGAAGACCAAACCCCGAACTTGGAGGAACACGCACTCAAGAGGGCCCACCAGAACAACCACCACTTACTTGGCTCCAAAAGGGCCAAGCCTTAGCTTCCCTAGGGAGAGTGGAAAGGAGAAGAGCGGGGTGACCAGATATGCTGGAAGCTTCAAGAAATTGACTGAGGAAGAGATGCAGGAGAAGAGGGCCAAGGGCCTTTGTTTCAGATGTGAGAAGAAGTTTGTTCCAGGGCACAGGTGCAAGGATCGCGCCCTTCAGGCTCTCACCGTCTATATAGACGAGGCGCCTGAAGAGTGTGATGATTCTGATGAGGAGCAGATTGATCCCTAGTTGGAGGTAGCCGAGGTCTCCCTCAATTATGTGTTGGGATTTACTCCTAGCCATACGATGAAGGTGAAGGGGAAGATCCTTGGGAGGGAGGTAGTGGTCCTGATTGATAGTGGGGCAACCCACAATTTCATATCCACCCAGGTGGCGGAGGAGCTAGGGATGGAGTCTACTGAGACAGGCAGTTATGGGGTGATGATGGGGACAAGAAAGATTGAGTCCAGCACCGGGATCTGCAAAGGGGTGGAGATGAGGCTACAGGAGATCAGGGTGGTAGAGGACTTCCTACCCCTGAAGTTGGGTAGCACAGATGTCATTCTGGGCATGAAGTGACTACAGACCTTGGGTGAAACCAAGGTGAACTGGGGGACCATGGTGATGGAGCTGATTGTAGAGGGGAAGAGAGTGAAGCTAAAAGGGGAATAAGGATTTTCCAGAGCTGGAGTGTCACTCAGATCAATGGCAAAAATCATCCATGAGGAAGGAGGATTCCTTGTGGAGCTGCAGAGCCTGGAGGAGCAGGAGGAGGGGGAGGAAAAGCTCATTCCCACGTTGGTTCAGCCTCTTATGCAGGAATTTGAGGATGTGTTCCAACCTCCGGTAAGACTACCACCTGACAGAGAGCAGGAGCACCAGATTATCCTGAAAGAGGGAGTATCTCCTATCAGTGTGAGGCCTTACAGATACCCTCAGGTGCAGAAAGATGAGATTGAGAAGCTGGTGGGAGAAATGCTAGGAGGGATCATTCAGCCCAGTGTGAGCCCTTTCTCTAGTCCAATTCTGCTTGCGAAAAAGAAGGATGGGAGTTGGAGGTTCTGTGTAGACTATATAGCTCTCAACAAGGAGACTGTGCCTGATAAGTTTCCTATCCCTGTGATTGATGAGTTGATGGATGAGCTACATGGAGCAGCCTTGTTCACCAAGGTCGATCTGAAGTCAGGCTATCACCATATCAGGATGAGGAAGGAAGATGTGCAGAAGACGGCCTTCAGGACTCATGAGGGCCACTACGAGTTTCTGGTGATGCCTTTTGGCCTCACCAACGCACCTGCCACATTCCAGGCCTTGATGAACCGTATCTTCAAGCCACACCTCCGTAGGTTTGTGTTGGTATTTTTTGATGACATTCTAATCTATAGCAGGACTGAGGAGGAACACCTAGAGCACCTGAGAGTGGTGTTGGGTGTGCTGAGGGAGCATCAGCTGAAGGCCAACTTCAAGAAGTGTGACTTCGCTCAGGCACGGGTGGAGTACCTGGGGCATGTGATATCCCAGGAGGGAGTTGCTGTAGATCAGTCCAAGATAGAGGCAATACTGGCATGGCCTCAACCCAAGACCATGAAGGGGCTCAGAGGATTCTTGGGATTGACAGGCTACTGCAGGAGGTTCGTGAGAGGATACAGCACCATAGCGTGGCCGCTGACAGAGCAGTTGAAGAAGGACAACTTTTTATGGGGAGAAGCAGCTTCAGAGGCTTTTGAGAAGCTGAAGAAGTCCATGACGACAGTGCCAGTGCTTGCTCTGCCGGACTTCAACCAGGTGTTTGTGGTGGAGACAGATGCTTCAGGCTATGGATTGGGAGCAGTGTTGATGCAGAACCACAGGCTCATAGCTTACTTCAGTCAGGTACTGTCGTCCCGAGCTAGGCTGAAGTCTGTCTATGAGAGAGAGCTGATGACTATTGTACTGGCCATCCAGAAGGAGAGACCTTACTTATTGGGCAGACACTTTATTGTCAGGACTGATCAGAGGAGCCTGAAGTACTTGTTAGAGTAGAGGATGGTCACAGAGGAGCACCAGAGGTGGTTGTCCAAGCGGCTGAGATATGATTTTGAGATCCACTACCGACCGGGACTAGAAAATAAGGCAGCGGATGCCTTATCACGCTGTATGGGGGAGCTCCAAGGGATTGCTGTATCAGTACCAGTACTGATAGATTGGGGAGCCATCAAAGAGGAGAGCATTCAGAATGAGGAGCTAAGGAAAATCAAAGAAGATGTGTTATCAGATGGGAACAGCCACCCAGGCTACTCAGTTGTGGGAGAGAGAGTGTACTATCAGGGAAGGAGTGTGATTCCAAGGTCTTCCATCCACATTCCCCAGCTGCTTGTAGTGGTGGCGAAGTGTGATATCTGCCAGCGGAGCAAGTACCTGGCGATGGCACCAGGGGGATTACTACAGCCTCTGGCCCTACCAGAGAAGGTTTGGGAGGAGATTACTATGGATTTCATTGATGGGCTCCCAAAATCAGAAGGCTACACAGTTATACTTGTAGTGGTCGACAGGTTGAGCAAATATGTTCATTTCATTCCCTTGAGACACCCGTACACAACAGTGTCTGTAGCAGCAGCTTTTGTGAGGGAGATAGTCCGCCTGCATGGGGTACCAGAATCCATTATTTCTGATAGGGACAAGGTGTTCCTGAGCCATTTCTGGAGGGAGCTATTTAGGATGCAGGGAACAATATTGAAGAGGAGCACAACCTACCATCCACAGACTGATGGGCAGACGGAGGTGGTGAATAGGAGCTTGGAGATATACTTGAGGTGTTTTGTGTCTGAAACACCAAAGCAGTGGGCCAAATGGCTAGCTTGGGCAGAATACTGGTACAATACCTCCTTTCACTCAGCTACCAAGATGACACCTTTTAAGGTGTTATATGGGAGGGACCCCCCACATTTGGTACACTATAGCCATGGTAGTACTCCTGTATCTGCAGTGAATCAACATTTGAAGGAAAGAGATCAGGTGTTGGAAGAGCTCAAGAAGCATTTACTTAGAGCCCAACAACTTATGAAGAAGCAGGCGGATGACAAAAGGAGAGATATACAGTTTGCAGTTGGGGACAGGGTCTACTTGAAGCTCCGACCATACCGGCAAAGGACTATGGCCCAAAAGAGAAATGAGAAGCTTGCAGCAAGGTATTTTGGCCCTTTTGAAGTGGAGGAGAGAATTGGAGAGGTGGCCTATAGATTGAGGCTCCCTCCAACAGCCAGAATACACCCCGTTTTTCATGTATCACAGTTGAGGCGAGTGGTGGGGGAGCATGCAGTGAGCCCAGAGCTGCCCAGCACATTGAGGGAGGACATGGAAGTGACATTGGAGCCTCTAGTGGTAGGAGTGTGCATCAACGAGAAGGGGGAAAGGGAGGTGAAGATTAGGTGGAGCGGCCTCCCAGACTACGAGGCCACGTGGGAGCCATACGAGATGGCAAAACAATAGTTTCCTGATTTTCACCTTGAGGACAAGGTGATTCTTTGGGAGGGAGGTAATGTTAGACCGGTCCAGCCTCTTTGGCCGGCTCATCTCGTTTACTCCAGGAGGAGCCGGCGGAAACAAGCAGAGGAGAAGGGGTGGGGTCCACTTGAAATTTGAATTGATTCTTGGAGCCAAAAGGAGGGGAAGCAAGGGTAATTAGGTCTTTTTGTATTAGATTTGAATTGTATGCATTAAGTAGGGAGAAAAGAGGGGAATTAGGGTTATGTCATGCTTGGTGAGAGTTTCTTTTGTTTTCTTGGATAGTGAGGGCTCTAGATCGAAATCTAGAGATTGGGAGAGTGCGATCCTCCTCTCGAATAGAGGATCCTTGTATCTTTGCTATTTGTTGCATCTACTAGTAAAATACAAGTCTTTTCTCCATAACTTCTACAGTTTTTTCCCTATTTTTTCTACTGTTTTTGGCTGTTTTTCTGCTGTGGACAGCAGTTTTCCCTTGGATCTACTTGGTTTTGGTGAGAAACACTTGGAAATCCAAGTGTTTCCTATCAAAACCTTGGGCTACTTTTAATAGAAGCAGTAAGACTCACTCAAATGCAAAATTATATGTTTGCTACCAAAACCCTACTAAACTAGAACCCCGCTAACCTAAGGTTCAACCGGCAACTTCTAATATAAGTCGTAAGTTTGGCTTTAGGGAAGATATCTAAGTAAAAATAACCTAACCCTAAATCCCTTATAACCTTGGGCCACCTCTAATAGTGGCTGTAAGTTCCACTTTAATTAGGGTGTTAGGAAAAACTTTATTAGAACAAATAGCGTATCCCTGAAAACTTTGGCCACCACTAATAGAGGCTGTAATACCCACTATTCGGGCTACTTTAAATAAAAGCAGTAATACCCAACTTCTCAAACTCACGTGCTACTTCTAAACGAAGCCGTAAGACCTGCTATACAGGCTACTTCCAAGGGAAGCCATAAGACCTGCTATACATGCTACTTCCAAGGGAAGCTGTGAGACCCGCTATAAAGGACCAGTTAGGGTGGCCGGTTCAACCAAATCGGCCATCCCTCCTAATAAAAGTGGCGACACCAGGAAGGGGGCCGGTTTTGCGAATGAAACAGAGTGGCAGACGCTGGGTGGAATTGAACCCTTGCATAAGAGGTTTCTGGAGACTTCGATTCACCTTTTTTTAGCAATCCAACGTGTTTGAGGATAAGAATTAACGATTCATTGTCCTTCCAACCGTTAAAATAGTGATAAATTTGGAAGAAATTTCAATGAATGAGAGGAACGACCGAGGGAAAGAGGGAAGAATGTTTGTTGGTTTTTCTTTTTTATTTTTTTTATAAATTGTGTCATTTTACTTCACCTAAAGTAAAGGATAATTTCTTAAAGTGGGAGAACGCGATTTGGAAGCAAGAGGAAGAGATTTTGAGAGGGGAAGAGGATGGTTTTGGGATTTGAAAAATCTCCTTGTTGTAAGTAAAATTTCTTTCATATAAATTTTCTTAGATTTCTTATTAAAACATAATTGTTTTATGAAAATTATTGTTTAAATTTTAGGAATTTTAGAAGGAAAGAAACTAAGTTGTAGGATTCAACAAGAATGGAAGTTGAGGCTGAGGTTGTGATACCCGTTACACGGGTTACTTCCAACGGAAGCCGTAAGACTCGCTACACAGGCTACTTTTATTGAAAGCCGTAATCCCCAACCCAAATCCAAACATGCAGGCAACTCCTAAGCAGAGCCATAAGTCCCAAAACTCCCAATCTAAACCAAATTAAAATCCACACCTATTCACTTCAATCAACTCGGGTTGCCTGAGAAGTGGCAACTCATGGATGCTATTCATATTTCCTTGATACTACAATTAATGATTGTTAGTGTTGGTAAAGTGAAACCTATGATATACCCAGAACGACGGAACCATTGGATCTTGATCGGGTTTACCTCCATCCCTCACAACCAAAACTAAAATTGTTGCACGTCTAAACATCGATTCATTTTTAATTGACGCGTTAGGAAGGGTAATTAACTGCGAGGTCTTGCGCTCATAGGAAGCGGAACCTTAGAACTAAATAAACCCTGATGTTGATCATCAGGGGAAATCTAGTTAATTTAAAATCCAAATTACCTCAGGGAAAAATTAGACATTAAGCTTGCAAACGCGGGGTTCGTGTCGTAGCACAATCTTTTCCTGAGCGAACATCCCAATCATCTTCATTGAAGATCATCGGTCTATAAATGACAACCCTCACAACGATGCAACAGACATCACAACACCTTTCGCCAATTATCAAATCGATAGCTTCCTCATAGACATAGAAAACTCGGTGAACATTATATTTAAGAGTGCTTATGAGAAGATGAACCTTGGCTCTTCTTGCCTAGCTCCAACTATCGGCCCTCTCTTTAGTTTGTCTGGGGAGCACAAGGAGATCGAAGGGGTGATTGCCTTACGAATCACATTGGGAGAAGGAGAAAGCCAATTCAATGCTATGGCCGACTTCATCATCTTTGACATGTCGACTACCTATAACATAATGTTCGATCGACCACTATTGAGCACTTTCCAAGCAGTTGGCTCTACATACTATGTCCTTGTGAAGTTCCTGGCTAAAGGTCATGTAATGGCAGTAAGTCATGACTTGCTTCAAGAGCTTGCTATTTAAAGCAGTTGGGAATGCACAATAAGAAATTCTCGTACTTGACAGTATAAAGGGGACCTGGGTTGCACACTACATAAGTCATTGGTGCCATGTTCTGAAGAAAATGCAAATCTTAGCTTTCAGATCAATATCTTTTGAAGAAGTGCTAAGGGTTCTCAACTCTCAGTGCGAATGTGGAGGTATTTGCTTGGTTAGTCGACAAGATGCCGGGTGTAGATATAAATGTCATCGACCATCCATAGGGTTGCATATTGACAAGAATTCGGGGCTAATAAATCAAAATATTCGGCCCGTGGTGAATATACTACTTAAATCCATTCGTAATTAAGTTCAAATGCTATAGTTTCAAAAAGGAGCCCGTGGTGAGGCCATGTCGCATCATTTTAAATGTTTTTTTCAAATCCTAAAATTTAATTTTTATTAATACACTATCATTTCCTTAATATTTTTTAATTCAAAATATTGCAGATAGTCACGTTAAGACATTAATGAATTATATCAAAGAACATATAATAAATTTTTTATTTCAATAAAAAAAAGATTACATTCTCCACTCGGCTTTTACAAAGGGAGATTCATAGTCAACCCCTCAAAAGAAAGAAAAGAATTGAGGGAAAGCTAAAGTGAAAGATCAACAACGACTTCTTTGGAGATTTCCACTATTAATAAGTTGTTTCAAGACGAACTCGCTTCCAATCATAAATTGATTTGACTTTGTAAATTCCTTGTATCTTTGGTTGGCGACAGCATCACTCATCATAGCATTGACTTCACAATTAAAAGCTTTATTAAAGTCAAAGAATGATGTCTTTAATTTGTCGATTTGTTTGTTGAAGGGGGGTTCCTTTAGCTTGTGCTTGTCCGTCATAGCGATTATGGACTACTTCAATTGGCTGACTTAAGCAGACAATGAACTCATTTCAAGCACTCCACTTTGAGAAGTTATCCGGGAGTAGTGGAAGTTGATCTATAAACTTCCCGGAACACTTTCTCATAGTTGAAGTGATGTAATCCTTTTATTAGTATTTAGCACAACAAATTTCTGCAATGTTTTTTGCAACAGGCTGACTAAGTTTAAGGACATCTTGAGATCTTTCAATGCAGCTAACTCAGTCAAATGGGTGGCAAGAAGAGGAAGGATTTCATTTAAATTTTTTGAAAACGACTTCTCAACAAGTTCTATATGAAATTTTACCTAAAATGGGGTTGAAGAAGTTGCACTTTCAATTGCTGTTTGGTTGACTTGACTTCAGTACTTGACCTTCAATGATTTGTTGCTTAGCAGGCCACTTGGTGACTTCAATAGCCACAGTTTTAATAGGCAACTGGGTGCCTTCAGCCTTAGTTATTGCAGTTGGCAGCTAAATGACTTCATCAATCTTCATGGGCAGCTGAGCAATAGTAGTTTCTGACAAAGCTCCACTTGCCTATTTCTACTCTCTCATTAGGAGGTTTTTGGCAAGTAGGATGTTCAATAGTGGGTCTCTCACCGAAAAGCTCGCTTATAGAGAAAAGAACTGTTTTAAAAGTTGCTCGTTATAACTTATTATGTTAATTTTTTGTTAAAAAAATAAAATTTAACATTCCCTCTTAGTTTCAGCCTTAGCTTGAGGAGTAATTGTTGGCTGAGCATCATCTATGTCCACATTAGCAGGGGAGAAAGAATGCTGATCGGCGGAGACTTTGATGAAGTAGCGAGTTGTTGGATCTCTTTTTTTTTACCTTTTTTTTCTGCAAACTTCATTTTCTTATTATTCTTTTTCTTTTCAGAAGAAGTTCCTTCTTATACTTACCAAATAGGCTAGTGATAATATCCTCATTTGATATATTAATCTTGTCGTTTGGAACCTCCATTATTTGCAGGGACAATGAAGTTGCAAAATTCAAAACAATAAGAGAGGAAATAAATTGAAGCAAACATTTGAGTAAGGAGTTCCAATATTTTGTTTATAGGCTAAGTATTGATTGACGTAGACAAAAAATAATATTAGAAGTCTACTTTAAATTGATTGATTAATATCTAATATTAAAATAAATATTGATGAAGGATTTATGATTAAATGACGAGGAATAGTTTTTATATTATATTATATTATATTAGTTTTACAATAAACCTCTTAGGATATAAGAGAATCGAGGAAGTAAATATATAGCTGAATATCCTAAAAAACTTGATTCAAACTAAGTCATCTTGGTCAAGCTAAATCTAGTCAATTTAAGCCAAGCTAACTCGGTTTACTCTGTCTCAGCTTCAAAGAGACTCACCAGTGTATAGGAGAACTTGCCTCAAGCGAGCGACCATGATCTAAGAACTCATTTGAGTCAATAACTATTTCTTAGAAGTTGGTCATAGTGACTTAAGAATGGTTGATTTCTTAAGACATTATTTATTGGTTACTCGGCTATTCGACTATCAATATATGCAAAGATGTCAACTTTTGAAGATCTCGAAAAACGACTTCATCAATTCAAGCCTTCTGAATAAGTTACACAATTATTTTATTTTTTTCTTATTTTCTATATAGTCATGTATGTAGCCAAATTCTATAATATTCAAGCCTTATCCTCAATCTATATATAAGGGGTCGAGGGGTGAGCTTGATTTACAAAAACTTATATAATTTTTTAGCAATCAAGCATAATTTTTCAAAGTTTTCTACTTTAGAATTATTCTTATTCTCTCTACTTTTTTGTTTTCTTTTTTAGTTAGTATTCTCAGTATAGTTGGGTTTGATTCACGCATAATTTTGGATTCAACACAAATTATCTTTGTTATAAGGAAGTGATGAGGTCATCGACAGACATTTTAGGCAGGTTTATCGGCGAAAGAATCGTAGATCGACGGCTATGATCGGGAGCTTATATTTTTGATGTTATCATGTTATTTTATTTCATGTATCTTTTATTTTCATGTACTAGTGACGATTTCGCCCTCATGTAGGCGTAGTGTCTATTGTAGCCCAAGGGGCATATGTGTCTTTTTTCTTTTCATGCTTAGAGACCTTTATAAAGGGGTCTCTTCTTGTTGTATGAGGTTAATGTTTGATCAATAAAATTTCTGAAGTTTTTCTTTTGTCTTCTTGCTCGAGAGCTTGAGAGAAAGAGAGGAGACCTAGGAGAGGCTCCACCCGAAGTACCCAACAGCCGCTCCGGCGAGCTCTTGGTTTTATTTGTTTTTACTGATTTCTTCCTCCCCCACCACCATCCCATCAAACCCGACCCCTTCCATTTACCTTCAGCCGGCCTCCTCTTCCCCTACAGCAAAACCAGCCGCCTCCCCTCTCAGGCCGCCGAGTCACCCTGCCCAGGCCCTGCCGCCGGCTGGGCTAGCCGCCAGCTCAAGCCAGCCCACCGTCCAGGAACCAGCCCCTTCTCCCTGTGAGAAATCCCGCCGGCCTCCTGTTGGGATTTTGAATTTCAAAACTGAAATTCCTCAATTAGTTCTTTCCTAATTTACTTCACCACAAATAGGAAAGGGATTTAATTTAGGACCAATCTATTTTGAATTCAAAATTCAATTTCCTTTCTTTCACCCCTCATTTGGAAACATTGCCTAATTAAATTAAATCTGAAATTTAAATCAGATTTGATTTAAACGCCTTGGCCCCACCAATTAATTACAATTCCTTTTCTTTTTCTCCTTGAATGGCCGGCCACCCCTCTTAGTATTTCTCTCTCTACTTGCCACATAAGCACCCATTAATTTCCCCTTATTTCTCCATGATACCCGCCCCCCTCCTAATTCAAATTTTAGGAGTTTCATTACCATTAATCTCTCCCTCCATACTTAGCTAAATCTGAAATAAAATTTCAGAATTCTCTCTCGTTCTTCCCTAGTTCTTGGCCGACCCTCCCTAGCTTCCTCTCCGCCTCGCCTCAATGTTGAATGGCGGATCCGGAGCTTGAGTGGGGGTTAGTTTTCCACGCCGACGGGAGCATCGATATCCTACGCTCGCCTTGCTTCGACGTCAGATTTGAAGACGAAACCACAGTCGAAGAATACTTAGAGCGAGTCGTTCCAATCCTCGCAAGTATCTTTGACTGACGATTTCGTGGTTACACTTGGACAATCATTGGACGTCATCCACCACCATCTTCTCCGGTGACTACTTTTCCGGCAACAAAGTCTTCCATCGCCTTCATCATAGTGGTGCTCTTCATCCTTGCATGGTTCTTATTCTCCGCTTAAGCCCAAGAGTGAACAAGAGAGAGAGAGAGGTTCTCAAGGTGAATTTCTTTATTATTAATTGCGGGATTGTCGTTATGAGCATTTATTTGTTTCTTTTATCTTTGAATGATTAGATTGATTTGGTAAACTCAAAAGCAAATCTTCGCCTAAGCAAGTTAATTACTTTGAACGATTTAATCCTTGACTTTTGTTGGTAATTAAATTTGTGATGATAATGTTTTGAATAATCTTCATTTTAATTTCTAATTGCAATTCCTACTTTGATTCACATCATCTTGGTATCAGAGCATGGCTAGCATGCTTGACTTGTGCTAGATGCATCCTAGGGTCTAGTTTGTATGGTAGACTAAAAATTGGCATGCATATCATTGCTTAGTTAGCAAATTTCCACTGTTTTAGCCACTGTTTTTGCATTTCCTGCACTGTTCATGAGCATTTAATTCGTCATAGTGTGTGTCTAGCTGCTGCCTTTGAGTCCGTAGTGTTTCTAACTACTTGGGACTTTTGGATTTGTGTTTAGAACTGCTGTCCCATCATTTCCAGCAACTGTGAACATCATTTAGGAGAGTCCATAGGTGCTGTTTTTGTGCTGTCCACACCCAGGAATCTGGCCGAAACCCTTAGGCAGTTCTCCCCTCTTGTGGGCTTGCTGCTGTTGGCTTTCCAGCTGCTGGAACCACTTTTCCAGCAAGTTTTTCTGTGACTTTAGCTGCTGTCCTTGGCTTAGGAAGTCCTCCTAGTGACCCCTAACACCCAACCATGGATCCTACCCATTTGCAAACCACTTTAGACATGATTATGGGTCAATTAGGAACACTTACACAACAAATGAAGGATACCCAAACGAGTGTAGCTGAGCTTAGACGTCATTCGGGAGAAAGACTAGACAATATTGAAAGAATGGGACACCCGGCTATCTACACACCTTCTAGACCTCACTCACCATATGGCGAAGATACCCGAACAGAATATGGACCTCCTAGAGATTACTACCGACCCAACCACCGACCCCAACAAGAACCGGTAGGACGTGACGCGCCTTGGAGAGACAATGACACCCAGCTCCTCAAGAGCATTAAAATAGATGCCCCGACTTTTGACGGAACTTTAGAACCCCAGGTTTTCCTCGATTGGATTAAAGGGATGGACAGTTACTTTAAATGGTATAACATTTCGGAGGAAAAGAAAGTTAGGTTCGCTGAGATGAAACTGACGGGTAGAGCCAACCAATACTGGACTAACGTTGAACACATGAGAGAGACTCGAGGAGAATACCCCATAGCTGACTGGGGAGCGATGAAGCAAGAACTGAAAAGGAAATACCTTCCTCCCTCGTACTACCCAAGACTCCTAGATCGTTGGAATAGGCTAACCCAAGGGAGTAAACCCGTTAAGGAATACATCTCCACATTTGATGATTTCCTAATTCGTTGTAACGGGGAGGAGACCACCACTCCCACACAACTTCTGTCCATGTTCAGAGCTGGATTGAGAGAAGACCTTAGAAATGAGCTCTTTGCTAGAGGAATAACTACGTACGAAGCTGCCTGTAGTCTTGTACTAGACTTGGAAGAGTCTAGAAGCCACACCACCAGGACTCAAGATTCTAGACCTAACCCTTTTAAATCTTCCTCTAACCAACCGTACAACAAACCCACTGGACCCTCTGGTAGTCGATCTGCCCCTAGCCAAACCCACCCTCGATCAGACTATAAAGGGAAAACCCCAGAACGAGAGACACCCAAAACCACTGCCGGCACTAAGTGTTTTAGATGCCATGGGTATGGACACATTGCTTCTCAGTGCTCCAGCCCGTTTAAGGTCACCATAATTGAGGAAGTGACGGAGGAAGAAGGTGAACCTGAAACTGACTTAGTCCACCATATGGACGACGATGAAGAATTTTTCGACGAAGAAGATACTGCCGTTGTTCACTGCCTCCAAAAGATGAACCGATTGGATCTGCAAGTTGTTAGGTGTGCCTTTTCCCAACCTAAACCTAGCGACGACTGGCGAAGAACCTCAATCTTCTACACTTTCACTAAGATTGGAGACAAGAATTGCAAAGTCATAATAGACAGTGGAAGTTGCATTAATGCCGTATCTTCTGCCATGATTTCGAAACTGCAATTGAGAACCACTCCGCACCCAAACCCCTATAAAGTTGCGTGGATAAACTCGACCACCTTGGAGGTAAAAGATAGGAGTCTTGTTCCTGTAGAATTCGTTGGATACAAAGAGAAAATCTGGTGCGATGTTTTGACAATGGATGTGGGACAAATCATCCTTGGCCGCCCTTGGTTGTTCGACAACGATGTACACATTTATGGACGATCAAACACCTGTGTGTTTGAACACGAGGGCAAGAAGATTAAGCTGTTACCTACTCAACCTAAGTCTACTAAGGAAGGAGTTAAACCCAACTCTCTGAAACCCAACACGGACTTAAACTTGATAACTGCTAAGGACTTAGGTATGGAACTGGAGTCAGGAGCCCCTCTTTACGCACTAGTAGCCCGGGAGATAAGTGTAGATCAAGACGAACCAATCCCTGAAAAGGTAAGACCACTGTTGGAGACTTTTTCTGATGTCTTTCCTGAGGATTTGCCCAACCAACTGCCACCTTTAAGGGACATTCAACATGCCATAGACCTAGTGCCCGGAGCTTCTTTACCAAACCTACCCCATTACCGAATGAACCCTACCGAACACGAGGAGCTCAAGAGACAAGTGGATGAGTTGTTACAGCGAGGGTTCATTAAGGAGAGCCTTAGTCCGTGTGCGGTTCCTGCCCTTCTTACTCCCAAGAAGGATGGGACGTGGAGAATGTGCGTTGATAGCCGTGCTATCAACAAAATCACCGTCAAGTACCGTTTTCCCATCCCTCGATTAGATGATATGTTGGACATGATGACCGGAGCCACACTCTTTTCTAAGATCGACCTTAAGAGTGGCTACCACCAAATTAGGATCCGTCCCGGGGATGAATGGAAAACTGCGTTCAAAACTAAAGATGGATTGTATGAGTGGACTGTGATGCCTTTTGGCTTAAGCAATGCTCCAAGCACATTCATGAGAGTGATGACCCAAATCCTCAAGCCTTTCCTAGGGAAATTTGTTGTCGTGTACTTTGACGACATTTTAATCTACAGTACCTCGGAAAGTCAACATCTGAATCATTTAAGATAAGTCTGTGAAACCTTAAGGAGGGAACAAATGTTTGCCAACCCCAAGAAGTGCACGTTTTTAACCGATCATGTAATTTTTCTGGGCTTCATTATATCCTCCCAAGGAATATCCGCGGACTCTGAAAAGGTGCGAGCAATCAATGAGTGGCCCGAACCCAAAAATATTCGAGACGTTAGAAGTTTTCACGGACTGGCCACATTTTACCGGAGGTTTATTAGGAACTTTAGCACCATAGTAGCTCCAATAACTGACTGCCTCAAGAAAGGAGAGTTCCTTTGGACCCCAGCTGCAACCAGGGCTTTTGAGGAGATTAAGAAGCGAATGATGGAAGCCCCTGTGATGAGATTACCTGATTTTACCAAAGTTTTTGAGGTGACTTGTGATGCATCTGGAATTGGTATAGGCGGAGTCCTTTCCCAAGAGGGACATCCAGTAGCGTACTTTAGCGAGAAGTTGAATGACACTAGACAACGGTACTCCACCTATGACAAGGAATTTTACGCCATCATTCAATCCCTTAGGTATTGGCGACACTACCTTCTACCTCAAGAATTTGTTATCTTCTCGGACCATGAAGCATTACGATACATTAACTCTCAAAAGAAACTCAATGCTTGACATGGCCGTTGGGTGGAATTCCTGCAAGAGTACACGTACACCATTAGACACAAAGCAGGGTCTGAAAATAAGGCCGCTGATGCCTTAAGCCGTCGAGTAATGATTACTAGAGAAATGAGTACTGAAGTGATAGGTTTCGATCGACTCAAAGAAGACTACCCTGAATGCCCCGATTTTAGAGAAGCCTATTCTGCACTTACCACTGGGAAGGAGCGAACCTTTGGAGATTTCATGTTGGAAGATGGGTATTTATTTAAATCACAAAAACTTTGCATTCCCAACACGTCACTGCGAGAATTCCTTGTTTGGGAACTACATGCAGGAGGGCTAGCAGGTCACTTCGAACAAGCCAAGACCATAGCTGCTCTAGAAAACCGATTCTTTTGGCCTAGCTTAAAGCGTGATGTTAGTCGACTTCTTAGGAGATGCCACACCTGCCAGCTCGCTAAGCAACGTAAACAGAACACAGGACTGTACACACCCTTACCCGTACCCAATTGTCCATGGCAGGACGTGAGCATGGACTTTGTTCTGGGATTACCAAAGACTGTAAGAAAACATGACTCGATTTGTGTCGTTGTCGACCGTTTTTCTAAGATGGCCCATTTCCTTCCTTGCACTAAGACTTTCGATGCCTCTCGCATCGCTAAACTCTATTTTGACGAGATTGTTAGACTCCATGGTTTACCCAAGACAATCGTTTCCGATAGGGATGTCAAGTTTACTAGCTATTTTTGGAAAATCTTGTGGCACAAAATGGGCACAAAACTCCAGTTCTCCACAGCCTTCCACCCCCAAACCGATGGACAAACAGAAGTGGTTAATAGAAGTTTAGGAAATCTTCTAAGGACTTTAGTAGGGGAAAATATACGAGATTGGGATTCCAAGCTTCCTATTGCTGAATTTTCTTACAACAACTCCGTCAATAGAACCACTGGTCTGAGCCCTGCTGAAATCGTGTATGGATACCTACCTCGACAACCCGTAGACTTGCTTCCCATGAGTCCTAGAGTTAGAGTGTCTGAGTCAGCATCTGCATTTGCATCCCACATACAGGAATTGCATAAAGAAATCAGAATGAAAATTGAACAAAGCAATGCCAAATACAAATTAATTGCTGATCAAAAGAAAAGGTTTAAAGAATTTGAGGTAGGAGACTTTGTGATGGTGCGAATCCGTTCGGAGCGTTTTCCTCCCGGATCCGCGAAGAAATTGCACGCGAGAAGCGCCGGACCGTTCAAAATCATTTCTAAGATAAATAGCAACGCTTACGTGCTGGACCTCCCCGAAGGTTTTAACATCAATCCTACTTTTAATATAGAAGATTTAGTAGCCTTCGAGGGACCAGAGTTTAACCCCCACAATCCACTTACAAATGAACCCTGTGTGAACCCACATAGTGAGATCCCCAGCCCAGCTCCACTTCCCAAATTGCCCCCTTTACCTACTGCGGAGAAAATAGAAACCATACTGGATGATGAGATCATTTCCACGAAAGAAGGAGGACGACGGAGGTACCTAGTACACTGGAAAGGGACACCACCGACGGAGGACACTTGGATGGATCGAGAGGAGTTACAGATTTTAGATCCAGACCTTTTGGAGCTATACGAGAGTTCCAGAGCTACTCACTCGACGGGGTCGAGTTTTCTCCCACCCGGGGAGAATGATGAGGTCATCGACAGACATTTTAGGCAGGTTTATCGGCGAAAGAATTGTAGATCGACGGCTATGATCGGGAACTTATATTTTTGATGTTATCATGTTATTTTATTTCATGTATCTTTTATTTTCATGTACTAGTGACGATTTCGCCCTCATGTAGGCGTAGTGTCTATTGTAGCCCAAGGGGCATATGAGTCTTTTTTCTTTTCATGCTTAGAGACCTTTATAAAGGGGTCTCTTCTTGTTGTATGAGGTTAATGTTTGATCAATAAAATTTCTGAAGTTTTTCTTTTGTCTTCTTGCTCGAGAGCTTGAGAGAAAGAGAGGAGACCTAGGAGAGGCTCCACCCGAAGTACCCAACAGCCGCTCCGGCGAGCTCTTGGTTTTATTTGTTTTTACTGATTTCTTCCTCCCCCACCACCATCCCATCAAACCCGACCCCTTCCATTTACCTTCAGCCGGCCTCCTCTTCCCCTACAGCAAAACCAGCCGCCTCCCCTCTCAGGCCGCCGAGTCACCCTGCCCAGGCCCTGCCGCCGGCTGGGCTAGCCGCCAGCTCAAGCCAGCCCACCGTCCAGGAACCAGCCCCTTCTCCCTGTGAGAAATCCCGCCGGCCTCCTGTTGGGATTTTGAATTTCAAAACTGAAATTCCTCAATTAGTTCTTTCCTAATTTACTTCACCACAAATAGGAAAGGGATTTAATTTAGGACCAATCTATTTTGAATTCAAAATTCAATTTCCTTTCTTTCACCCCTCATTTGGAAACATTGCCTAATTAAATTAAATCTGAAATTTAAATCAGATTTGATTTAAACGCCTTGGCCCCACCAATTAATTACAATTCCTTTTCTTTTTCTCCTTGAATGGCCGGCCACCCCTCTTAGTATTTCTCTCTCTACTTGCCACATAAGCACCCATTAATTTCCCCTTATTTCTCCATGATACCCGCCCCCTCCTAATTCAAATTTTAGGAGTTTCATTGCCATTAATCTCTCCCTCCATACTTAGCTAAATCTGAAATAAAATTTCAGAATTCTCTCTCGTTCTTCCCTAGTTCTTGGCCGACCCTCCCTAGCTTCCTCTCCGCCTCGCCTCAATGTTGAATGGCGGATCCGGAGCTTGAGTGGGGGTTAGTTTTCCACGCCGACAGGAGCATCGATATCCTACGCTCGCCTTGCTTCGACGTCGGATTTGAAGACGAAACCACAGTCGAAGAATACTTAGAGCGAGTCGTTCCAATCCTCGCAAGTATCTTTGACTGACGATTTCGTGGTTACACTTGGACAATCATTGGACGTCATCCACCACCATCTTCTCCGGTGACTACTTTTCCGGCAACAAAGTCTTCCATCGCCTTCATCATAGTGGTGCTCTTCATCCTTGCATGGTTCTTATTCTCCGCTTAAGCCCAAGAGTGAACAAGAGAGAGAGAGAGAGGTTCTCAAGGTGAATTTCTTTATTATTAATTGCGGGATTGTCGTTATGAGCATTTATTTGTTTCTTTTATCTTTGAATGATTAGATTGATTTGGTAAACTCAAAAGCAAATCTTCGCCTAAGCAAGTTAATTACTTTGAACGATTTAATCCTTGACTTTTGTTGGTAATTAAATTTGTGATGATAATGTTTTGAATA
This sequence comes from Dendrobium huoshanense, assembly GCA_016618105.1. Taxonomy (NCBI): domain Eukaryota; kingdom Viridiplantae; phylum Streptophyta; class Magnoliopsida; order Asparagales; family Orchidaceae; genus Dendrobium; species Dendrobium huoshanense. The sequence goes on along the minus strand of CM028358.1, from coordinate 74,118,113 downwards.
ATCTTCATTTTAATTTCTAATTGCAATTCCTACTTTGATTCACATCAGGAAGTCTTTCATTGGTAGGTATTTTATGTGCTCAATTCAAGCCTATTCTACTGTTTCCAAGTAGAAACTGTTTTACATGATCTTTATGAAAATTCGTTGAACGTTGTTACTCTCTTTGTTAAAATTCATACTAGAATCAAGGGAGGCTTTTTCATCGGAAACTTGCAGTCTAGAAACAGCGATACAGGTTATTCAGCAGAGGGCTTTTACTGAACTTGAAGGATAACCAAAAGAAGGTCGTGTGACTAGATGAGCTTTTGTACTTTAAGCCGGTGCCTTTGTTCTGCTTTGGCAAACAAACTCATTGATGGATCTCCATGCATGATTGCTGATACAAAGTTGGAATAAGGCTGATGATGATGGAGTTCCATACTTCCATGCATGATTGCCGCTTTATTTGTCTTGGTTTCTAATATTTTTGCAAAATGTCTTGTAGAGTTTATTGTTTATGTTTAAAGTCTTATATAGCGAAAATTTTACTGCCGCAGATCTGTTTACATTCAATATGTTCGTATTTGAAGCTTTTAAATGAAGACTTGAAGCTAATAAATTGTTCAAGAAGCCATAAAGTCTGAATTTCCTGAAAGATCATTTATCTATTTGAGTATTTATTAATCTAGGCACCATTTTTACATATTCAGATCCATTTTGTGCTTCTTTTAAGCCGTCAAGGAAAGGTTAGACTCACGAAGTGGTACTCTCCATATGCACAGAAGGAAAGATCTAAGGTGCACACTTATCTTAGTTTCATGTTTTTCATTTTTCTTTTCCATGTAATATTCTCTATTTATTCGCTGTTGATGTTTCACCACTTTTACTTGGAATATCTTGTATATATACTTCATCCTAGTGATTGTTTTTAGCATGAGTATACATATGCTTCTACTGCAAGAATTTTCTGCATTTTCATGCTAGAGGTAAATAAAACATGGTCTTTATAAAGTAGTGATGTTTTCGTTATTGTGGATATTGTTTTTTAGCTGCATCATTATTTTGTGTTTAGTATGATTTGATATATCAGTTATTGAGGATATGCCTTCACTAGTGAAGTCACAGATGCTATTTATGTACGTGAGCGGATTGAAAAAATTATAGTATGATTGACTTTTTGGACTTAAATCCATTTAGTTGAGTAGGTATGTAACTTATGTTAATGTTGTGTGTGTGTGTGTGTGTTTTTTTTGTTTTGTTTTGGCAGTCCGTGTGTTGAATTTTTTTTGTTTTGGCAGTCCGTGTGTTGAAGTTGGTTTGATGAGAGTAATTACTAATGGGCAGCTCTGCTTTTGACTCATCTAGAATCTCTTCACATAATCTGTACCAAGTAGTTTCATTTTTTTTCTTAACATTTGAGAATATTTGGAAAAATACACTAACAAGTTGTATTATTTTCTCCGACTTCTTTACATACTATTTTTATTACAGTAACTCGAGTCCAAGTTAATAGTATTTAGATCCATATTTTGATGTTTTCATTTATTTCATTACCTTTAAATGGAAGCACATATTACCATTATCTTATAACATACAATAACTTAATCAATAAAATGCTCCCTGCTAGCAAAGCCTTTAGCTTTGACTTAATTGATTGGCAAATACAAAGGACAATTCTTCTATCTGGATTCAAATGCAAAGCTCAAGTTCCGCAATGACAGATATTAGTTTTGGTTGCTTCTGTCATTTCTCCAATTATAAAGTGCGCGTTATTAGACAATAACTTCCTGATGTTCCTGTATGGGAATGATGAGATCATGAGGGCCTCACCCATAATTTCATTAGTAAAGTAAGAAAGTATTACATCTGTTGGAGAAAAATATGACTTTATAATATGAAAAAAATAAAGAAAATTTATCTATGAATAAATACAATTCAAAACCTATAAGCAACACTAAAAACTGAGTGAAAAATTTGACTTTATACATGGTAAAACCTCTAAAAATTATATTGTTTCTTTCAGTTCAAAAGAGAAAATCTTCTCGTGATTTTGTTTGTGATAGTAGTATAGGATATTCAATAAATTGAGTGAAAGAATTACCATGGAGGAGGCAAGAACCCCTTGGAATACAGGAGCAAGTAAGAGTCATAGAAACTGTACATTCAAAAATAAATAACTATGAGTTTGAAATTGCAATTGTGTATATCACAATTTCTGTTAGCATTTAACACATCTCCGCAAGCCTTTGATTTTGAGGCCCAATATTTTCACTTTCCAAGCAAAACATACAAATTTAAGAACAGAACCTCTAAACCAAATAAGCTTAGTCGAATATGTTTTGAGGATGTAATCATACAGAAAGTTATATTCAGTCTTAGTTAAGAATTAATGCCAAACCAAGTATACTTTTACCAGATCTTCAATATTGCTCCTCCTATTATCATTGAGGCACTTTGCCCTAGTCAAAGAAGTGGGGTGACGGAACACACAATCATCATTATCTATGATTTCAATAGCATCAAGTTTCTCACTCTTGCTAAACAAATTTATGGTAGGTAAATCAAGAATATCTTTAATGGAGTTGCCCATTTGCCAATGGTCATAGTAAAATGATAAACAGCCAACGTTGTTGCCCGATGTTAGAGATTAATATTTTATAAACTTCATTTGCTCACACAAATCAAGTTTTACCTGCATGTTTCTGAAATATAATCATTAAATTTTCTAAAACATTGATCTTATTTTGAGAGAGGCAGTAAGGGTTGCAGTCTAACACTAAAATATATTCTTTTAATAAGTTCAATTTTTTTCTTGAATCATTACGGAATAGAACATAATTTCAAAAGCACACATGCAAAAAGAGAACTGCTGCTTGAAATCCTTACAAATTTAAATTTGCACTTCCTATCAAGACTTGAAAGCAAATATAATTTATCCGACTGGTTGCAATCTTTATTGCTGAAATTCATTTATGATGCGTTTTTTTAAAATTGCATTCAATTGATAAGCAAACAATGGGCTCTTAAAATTGCAATGAAAGCCTTTATGTTAAATATGGAATATATTGTAATTGATCAAAGAAATTATATTATTCTCTGTTCTGGCAAACCACAAAGATTTCCAGTCTAAAACTCAATTGAAGAGGCGTTTACCTTTGAAGAAAACCCTGACGAGAAATGGATCCAAAATATTTGGAATAGAAGTCGAAGATAGGGCTGAAAGTATAACTTTAAATTAAGGGAAATGATAAACAAAAAATCAAGAAAGTTAGCAGTAGGAATCTATTATGACATAGGGAACATTGGTTAAATCAAGACCATGAAACTTGAGAATGGCCCACCAAGGCTCTTCCTTTTGACTCCCAATTTGATGGGGAGCCATAAGGTGACTTGTACACTTTCACTACACCATATCATTCATCCCCACCCATCTAAGAAGTTGTCAACCCACTCTAGATGGTATTAATTCGAGGGACATCCTCAAGCCCATAGAGCATCGGAACGTTCTTACGTGTGCCGAGGTCTTCAATGGGGATAAGAACTTATATTTGTAGATGAGAAGAGATTAATTTGATGGCTCAAGCTTTGCATGGCCATATCTCTCCTTCACAGAGAGAATGTCGGTGTAGGCAAAGAGGAAAATGATGTGGAATATCAATATTTATGTATGAGACGGGATGCATAAGGGTGCCACTAAGTATTGTGGAGGCGAATGGATGATAATGGATTAATAAAAAATGATTAAAAATGTGGCTTGAAGAGTTCAATAAAGATCTTGCAGTTTGAAAGATTATTATATTCTAAACTTTCTAGCAAGGCTAGAAATTATTGGAAAACAACTTTGTCATTCCACAAGTATGAAAGAAAACCATTGAAGAAAGGTGTAATTCAACTTGTAGAGGAAGCTAATTGAAGATTGTCCTTTATAATGTATAGTTTACATTAATAAAGACATGTCTTTGAATTTTTTGGCTTGATCAGGGTGATTTGGTTTCTGATTGGTAAATTAGATTGAAACGATTTTCTTCATTTGCAAAGCTAGAAAAGAATAAATTTTTATAGCTTCAAGCTTTAAAGTTTTGCATAACTTAGCATGAGAGATCGTACTCTTTCCTGTTTCTTTTATTCATGCTTTGTACAAACACTTTTGTTGAGGGGTCCAAGGGACTATCTTCTCAATATGGGTTCCATTCAATCAACAACATCAATCTGTGGTCCTTTGTGCTTGCTTCATTTTTAGCATAGACCCTCTTTGACTTTTTTTTTTTTTTTTTTTTATAGTTATTTTCATTTAACACTGATATGAAGGTGCTTGGAAACAAGGTTTAAAATTGCGTAAATAAACCTCGAGGCCTTTTTCGTCCGTGAGGCGAGACATAAGCCTTGAGGCAGTGTGAGGCGTAAGCCTCACGGACGAAGAATTGCGTAAATGAGAATTTAAGGATTTTAGCAGGTAAATAATAGTAAGAGTCTATCATACAATAAAAAATATCTAAATGGCAAGTGAAATTAGTGGAAAACAATAAAATAGATGCAATATATGCATCGCATAGTATAATTCAAAATACATAACCATAAAATATAAGTCTATCAAAACTCCCAAAGTACAAATAAGAAAGAACGTATTAAATTAAATCATGTTTCATCACTAAATGGGTCTTCAAGGGAATCTTCTTCTCCAATTGTATCTATAAATGTCATATCTTCATCATCTTTACTGTTACTCACTTTTCTCTTTCATGTTTAATAAGAATGATTATTGTCATATTAATTACCCACTTTATATATATTACATAAGAAGTTATGAAATACCTTTATTTGCTTGTTGTGTTGCAAAACTAGTAGATGTGTATGGTGTAGTACTAGTGGATGTGCCCACTTGATCTGCTTCGCCCCTAAAGACATATACACTTAGATCCTCTAATTGTAGGTCTGATAATGACAAATCTATCTCATCATCTATGAACCACTCATTATTAGACGCCACATTATCACACACCAATGGGTCCTCATCATCCTTCAACCCCTTGTTCCTCAACCTACTATCTCTCAACCTTTTGTTGTGCATAATATACACAAGTGAGTTCATTATGAGTGTTGAAAGTAGATTTCTTCTCTTCATTTGCACTTGACTATATGTACTCTAGTTTCGTTCACACCCAGAGGAAGAACAAGTGAGGCCCAAAACTCTAACAGCAAAATTCTGTAACTCAGAGGTGGAATCACCAAATTGGATCCACCATTCAACTATTTTCAAGAAAAAATGATAATCAGAACATATTAAAGTGTTATGCATGTACAGATAATTTGCAAAAATATGTATACCTAGAGACTGTTTAGTAGTAGTAGATTTTGCTGCTTGCAGACCAACAAATCCCTATCTATTCCGAAATAGAACAAATTCTAAATCTGCTAGCTCCCTGATGGTCTGGTTTGGTATTAGTCTCTCCATGCAATGATACAAGCCAAGCTTCACCTACGAATTTGAGGATTTCCTTTCTGAATATTGAAATTGAGGATTGAGATAATACGTCGCTGCATGTAGATGACGGTGTAACTAGACATCCCACCGAGCATCAATGATATCCCAAATCTCTTTATAACTTGCCTCATCTCCTCCCAAGTTATGTGCAATTAGCTCCTTTGCCTAATTCGTAACATTATATATAAAACCCATTACTGGTTTCTTCTCGGCATCCACAAAACATAGAACTTGTACTAAGAGTCTCGTGCTCAATATGGCATAGGTCACACTAGCCCAAAATTTATCATTTAGAATTAGCCTTCGTATTTCCTTCCCCTCAGATTTCTTCCCCCACGCAGAATTAAGCCATTGTGTCGATGTAAACATTGATTCAAGAGGTTGTGTCACATTCAGCAGGCTCTGCAGTGTCAAATAAGATGTGGCAAACCTGTAGAATAAACTTGCATTAGGAATTGAAAATGATTTACAGTGCACAAATGTAATAACGAACCTAGTGGCAGCAGGGTGAATGATTTCCTTTTTTAAAAATTTTCTCATTAAGGCTAAGACCCATGAGTGGTTGTAGATGAACTTTGTGATCTTCTTCGCCCTTTCTAGGGCGCTCTTGTGTTGAGGTAAATCACCAAGTTCATCCAATATGAGATCGATAGAGTGTGCTGCGCAGGGGGTCCAATAGAGGTGTTTCCTCTTCTCCATTAACATCTGACCAGCTGCTTTGTTTGCACTGGCATTGTCGATCACCACCTGAATAACCAATTGCTCCCCAATCTCCTCAACAACCCCATCTAGTAAATTGAAAATGAATTCAACATTTTTAACCTCATCTGAAGCTTCAACTGATCGTAAAAATACCGTGCCGTATGGATTGTTTACAAGGATATTAATCAAGCTCTTGCTCTTTATGTCAGATCATCCATCTGACATAATGATAACACCAATCTCACTCCATGTCTGTTTAATCTCATCAATACTCTGCTCTGTGTTCTGCAGCTCCTCCATCAAAATCCATGTTCGTAACTTGTACATGGAAGGTGCCTTCAACCCTCTCCCATACAACCCTATAGACCGCAACATATTGAAGTAGGCCAGCAATGTCACAACGTTAAATGGTATGATATTCTCAAAAAAAAATCTGTCAATATCCATGCAAACCTGACGTCGACCCTCTTTGGTACCAGCCACAGGCATCATCTGTGCTTGTCATCTATCCTCTCCTCGATTATTCATATATTGATCCATAGGACCCCGCGCACCTCTATTATTTATAGTGGAGGAAGAGCCCTTTCCACTCTTGCTCACGAAGTAAGCACTATATTCGACCCTTTCATCAAATTGCTCATGTTGTAAATGTTTGGCTGTGGTACTCTTTTTCATATAAGCTGTAATTTTCTTATTCACCTTATCCGGAACATTCGCACATTGTGCTATATTCTTATGTGAGTCGGATAAGTGTTCCTTCATGCGAGTAACTTCTCCCTTCACCACCTTATCACAAAAATTGTATTTTAAATACACATGTCTTCTCGCTGTCTCCTACATCAACTTGCACACTGTATTTCCAACAAGGGTCATGTCGTAATGACGTATTTGTCTTTTTCTTGCCTCTAACCATGTTTCATAATGCACAAATGCGAAAACAAATAAAAATCTCAAAAAATAAAAAAATCATAGATTTTCTTTCACTTGAAAAATCTTTCCATGAACTAAAAAAAAAATACCTTAAATCGGTAGTGGAGTTCTCCTAGAGGGCGGTTGGACACTACAAGATCACCGGAGTGAGGCGGCGGGAAGGGAGGCCGAGCGGAGCGAGTCGTGCGGCTTTGTCCGTTCGGTTTCGGGTAGGTGGAAATAAGAGGGGGAGGAAGATAACTTATTTCAATTAGAACTTAAGTGTGCGGGTCCCGGTTACAAGAGGCGTGCGCCTCACTCTGAATTGTGCAATTCAACCTCAGTGGCGCACCTCACATGCACAGAGGCGTACGCCTCACGAAGAACCAAAAAAGCTTAAGCAATGAGGCTATTTGTGACAGAATTGTGCAGAGGCGCGCATCTAATTGCACAATTTTAAACTATGCTTGGAAACACTCACATCTAATCTTACAACTTCAAAGCAAAAGCTTGAAGCTTTATTGAGTGATCCATAATTGAGAAGAAGGTTGTGACGAGGCTTCTTTCAATTAGAGTGGTAGTGGTCTAAAACTAAAAGGGTGGATAGACTAATACTACTATAAATCATGATTGAAAGTTGTTTTTGTTTTGGTTTTTTCTTTGAATTTTGGTGAACCTATGGATTTGGAAGTATTCACCATTTGGGTCCATTTTATGGCATTTGAACTCATTGATAAAAAACTTTTGTTTGGATTATTTGTTTTTTATTATCAAGAAAATTGATCATTGACTTGAATAATTTGGTTAGTAAAATCTAAAATTTTGTTGCATATAATTTTCATGATAAAAAAACTTGTAGTAAATTATGCTTGAAAGTCATATTAAATATGACTAATAATGGAAACTAGCTACATATGGAGATTGAGAGACGATTGATATATGACGGATAAAAGTAAAAGCTGCAATTAGGTTATGCGAATGAAGGATGAAGCTGCGATCAGTAAATATATAAGAGATTTTTTTTTTTTTTAATTTCAATAGAGCGACGTGGGCTTGCGTCTGCGAAGCATTAGGCAAAATAGGGAACAGGGTTGTGGTTATGCAGTTAGTTTTACCCTGGTTGGAGGTAGACATAAGCAGATTACTCATTGATTAAAAATTTAGTCGGTTCATGAAAGGCATACTTCTTAAGATGAGGGGTAAGAAAATCAATTTAATAAATTTAATTAATGTTTTAGTCATAAATAAATTGTTTATAAGTGTTTATAATATTTTAGTAAATTAATATAGATTAGATTATTCTAATTAATAACTAATTATGATTTAATAGGAAGTTGGACTTTGATAACTAGGCGAATTATAATCTAATTAACCAATACTAATTAAAATGTATTTATATATTAATTAATTTAATTTCTTTATTGATATATTTTGTTTCAAGTCATGAAGTCACATTCTAATGAAACAATACTAAGAGCATATAATTTTCATCAACAGTATACCTTAAATAGTTAAATAAAAATAAAATTGACCATAGTTTATGTATATATATATATATATATTTGTTGTAAAAAGTCTATTGTATTTAAATTGAACAAAATTAAGCTTATTGTTATGATATGTAGAGAGATATACGATCATAATACTTATGTGCTAAGGATATATGTTAAATTCATATAAAATACATTTATGTGCTAATATTCAAACTACATATTTTGTTGCAACATTTGATATTCGCTTTAGCAATGAAACATGTCATCGCGAATATTTTGATGCCAACAGAAAAGTTCCCACCAAAAGAGGCACGAGAGGTGGTAATGTATTTGACAGTTCTAATTCTGCTTGGTGTACTTGAATGGAAAGATGTGGTTCAGGATCTTCCTTCTTGCTGTGAGATGCTTTATGATTATCCTGACTCTGCAGCTTATATAACTTCCATTATGTTGCAAAGGTAATCCGTGAGCTCAGTGGAGTAATTCTCGCAAGAGGTCCAAAGCTCTGCAATTTTGTAGAATGGAGAGGATTTAAAGTTGTATACAGAAGGTAACTTGAATTGTAAATCTCTTTCTTGATGCAAGTAAGATTCCTTAAGAGCGTTCTAATCTGTCTATGAAAATTGATGACAGATATGCTAGCCTCTATTTCTGTATGTGCATCGATGCTGAGGACAATGAGTTAGAGGTTCTTGAAATCATTCATCACTTCGTTGAGATACTTGACCGTTACTTTGGCAGTGTAAGTCAAGTTTTCAACTATAGCATGTTTTCAATTTGATATCGCCATCTAATATTTTTATATTATCCAGGTTTGTGAGCTGGACTTGATTTTCAATTTTCACAAGGTCATTGATAATTTGATATTATTTTCATATATTCTCTTTCATTCATAATTTAGTCTCGAATATCATAATAAACTTAGGAACGTACAGGCGTATTATATATTGGATGAGATTCTGATTGCCGGCGAACTCCAAGAGTCTAGCAAAAAAGCTGTAGCCCGGATTATAGCTGCTCAGGTACCCAATCCTTATGAGCGTTACTGATTTCATCGTGGTGTTAGTGATATCTTTTGATGTTTTCATCTCTCTACTCATATAGTTATGTAGATTACTGAAAAAAAAATTATATATGTATATAATATTTATTTAAATAGAATTTGAAAATTGATAGGGATAGCATCATATTCTCCATGGTTTTAATTTTTTCTAGGCGCTCGCCTCAAAATGCACCTCGAGGCTTATGGCAAACTCGCACCAGTGAGGCTTATGCCTTTTTTAAATAAGACGGACGCTTGGAGGCTTAATGCCTCGAGATGTTTTGAGGCAGCCCCTCGTTACTTTTTATAATATACTTATCAACTAATATACTTATAAGCTAATAAACTATAATAAGACTAGGATTTCTAGGGTTTCAAGCGAATCAGGAGTGAGATCGCTAGTTAGCAGTTTGGGATTAGTGAGCAAGAGGTCATGTGTCTTTCCATGCAATAAAAGAAGGCAATAAGTAGCACATTGAGGAATTTGGTTTATGCTATGGTAAAAGCTTTTTCTAGAGTTAATTGATGTTGCACCTCACCTTGCTAAGAGCAAAATGTCTTGATTCACGATTTCGTCTTTTATAACTTGATATTCTTCTAACATTTTAACTAATAGATAATAAATAACAGTTTCTTTTTTTAGATAGATTAAAAAGAAATTCAACTTAGAAATCATGTATTTCAAAAAATGGAATAAATATGCCACTACATAATAACATAGTTAATAAATAGGATTCAAATTCCACTACCCCAAAATGATAAAAAACAATAGTTTTTTCAGGGCCATCTTGTCATGTTTAACAAGCATTTCAATAAATATTTTTTATTTCTTGTATTGTTGATAATTTATATAGTAGTTTTGATATTATGGAAGGAGAAAATGAGATATTATAATAGTTGAGGTAAGATTTATCTAGAATAACTAAGATAAGAGATCTAAATCAAATTCGATAGGGTAAAAGTGAAGGTGACAGGGCCTTAATTAAAAGACGGAAATATTAAAGAAAGATGAAAAATGTTATTTTGAGAATTACTAAATGAGAGTTTTAATTAAGAAATTATTCTTGAGAGCATAACCAATGATATAATGAATTATATTATAGATTAGCCCAAAAAGGGAAGTTCAGTTAACTTTTTAAAAAATACATAATGGTAATGCTTTAAGTTCAGTATGACTTGAAGTGATGAGAGAAATTGTTGTGATTGGTTAACAATTTTTTTTTAATAAAATTTTGAATACTAAGAGGATGCCAAATGATTGGAGAATAGGAATATTCAAGAACAAAAATGATGTTCATATTATGTTATTTATAGATAAATCAACTTAAGAAAATAATGATTCGTAGGCTTTGAAAAATTACATCAATTTCATAGAACCAATTAATTTCATTTTAGGAAGATTTAATATTGAAGTAATTTGTGTTAAGGCAATCAGTGAAAAAGTATAGAGAAGAAAGAAATGATATTCATTTAAAATGGCAATTAATCTGGTGTAATTTAAAGCATACAAATGTTTGAAAAAATGTTGATATTATTATAGATATGTATAATTGAGTGCTAATAAATAGTTGCCGAGTAAAAACGAATTTTTAATTATTATAGATTTTCATCAAGGATCAATTGAGCACATATCTTTTTGATTTGATTACGAAAATTCTTAGAAGGATATTCAAAGAGACATGCCTTGGTGTATAATTTTTTCTTATGACATAATAGTAATTGGTGAGTCATCTATTGAAATAAGTGAAAAATTAGTGAATGAAGAAAATAGTTAAAAATTGAAGACTTTGAATTAGTGGAATAAAGAATGTTTATATGATATGTAATTTTAGTGGGTTTGATAAGGTTTAAATAGTTTTGATCTTTTATATAGAAGAATGAAGATATAGATGAGGATATTACTTATGAAATTAAGATTGAATTGTTAAAACAGAGAAGTGTCACAGAAACTCTATCAGCAATTCACTGGCGATGGGTGAACTCTTTACGGTTGACCTCTATTATTCCTTAACTTGTTTCGAAATTTAATCTACCTGTTGTTGTGACACTATAGATCTTCAGCAATAATTCCTTAAAATTGTCCTAAATTCAAATAATAGAAAATGAAGTATAAGCCATTTCATTAAAATTGAATTATGAATAAACATTAGAGATAAAAACAGGAGCATGATTAGTAATTTCATGATTTTATAGCTACATGCATGATCTGACAAAGCTACAGGTTCTGCTGAATGAATTACTTACGAAATGAACAGTTGTCAATTTCAAAATTATCTTAGCAGTTCAATATCTAAGAATTTAATTGCTATTTTAGAATTTTTAAGGCTTCATTTGAGACAGTTTTTTTTTCTACTTTCTAAAATAGTTTTTTAATAAACAGCTTTAAAAATTAATAAGAAAATTGTTCCGAACGAGCGCTGCTTTCTTGATTACTCAGTTTTTATCTGCAGGATTCCTTGGTTGATACTGCAAAGGAGCAGGCTAGTTCCTTGAGCAATATGATTGCACAGGCTACCAAGTAGAGATCAATTCATGATTACTTTGATGTTTGATATAGGTTTCGTTTGGGACGACTTTCTTGTTGTTTTCTAAAGCAGCTGTCTAGTACTAAAAAAACAGCGTTAAAAGCAGTAAAAAAGCTGTCCCGAATGAAGCCATGATCTGTTGTTCAAGTATTAGTTCAAACTTGTACGCCCTAGTTTGTACCTTCAGTTTGTTATTGTTATCATTAACGAAGGCTCTATGATTTTCACCATAATTTGTAAAGTTTTAGCAATATGAGATTCATTATGACCACATTCATCTATTGTTAAATATCCTTTAGATATTAAAAGAAGAATGATTTCATATTCATTCTATGAAAATGAAATCATGACTTTTAAAAAAAGCTTTGAGAAGGTTTTCAGAACTTTATTCTCCTTCATAGGGCACAAGAATTTCCCTCTACAGCCAACCCAATGCATCTAGGAAATCCTCTGTTCTAAAAGCCTCTATTGTAACCCCATCTTCTCTACTAAAATATTCATCTTCTCACAATGCTCAACATTAGGGCTTCGTGTGCCCTAATGATTCTCCAACAAATACAACAAGTCTTTATGTACCTATGTGGTGTCAAAAATATAAGCATTTTGTTGGAGGTCACTCATTTTCGTAATACACTTGTTTGAGCAAGTTTAACTGTAGAGTTCTGATGGATGGGATCCCAGTGCATTGTGTTGATATGATTCTCCGGTGTGTCTTAATTAGCCAATTTGACAAATTCTCTTCAATGTTCTCCTCTTAAACCCCAAACTATGAGCCTTGATTTTTGGTCCTAAACTTGCCTTTTCCTTGGAAATGAGGATTTTTAGGCCCAAGCATCTTTTGTATGCTAGAGAGTTCAATAGGAAAACTTGTTTGATGCTCATCAACCTTCCTCTACTTGCTTTCCATTGAACTCTATGGAGAATCTTAGCGAAGAAGTTTTGATGATCGTTGATGAGATGTCATTATGATTATGAATAATCTCTTATGGGTTTTATGATTAGGAAAATGCTTTTTTATTATTCTTTGGCCACATTTCCCCGACCTATAATTTCTCTCTTAATGAAGCCTTTTTGTTTAAATCTATAATACACAAATATGCAATAACTTGTCTTCAACTAAATTCTATTTTCTAACACCAACAAGAGAATATTTCTAGTATATTCTTTCTCATGCTTTATTATATATATATATATATATATATATATATATATATATATATATATATATATATATATATATATATATATATAAATTAATAATCAATTTTTCTAATTAAAAAAAAAGTATATAGCGGGTGAACAATGCGATGCCAATATATTGGTGTTGCACTGTTCACCCGCAAGCAAATGACAGAAGATTTGACGTTCGGCTGGAGTGAGGGCGATTGAACGTTGTCATACGCATGCTTGACGTTCGACTAGAAAAGGCTTTAGGAGTGGCAATATATTGGTACTCTTATGGAAAAGCAGAAGAGGAGGACCTTTTAGAAAGTTCTCAAACTTATCTTTTATCACCATTATCAAATAATTCTTCATATGTTGTAGTTGTTCTATGGTGATATAATCATTACATCACTCATTGTTCAAGGATCTCTCATAATCTTCATAAGGATATCTCACTGAAGAGTTCAAAGACACGGATTCATTATTCTATGTGGAGTCCGGAGATCAATAAAAATATGTCACGTCACCTCAAAAATGTACCCGCGCTAGGTACTGCTCGGTACCCAGCGCTTAACAGGATGGGAGAACCATTCGATATCCGCATAGAATATTAGCTCGAAGACAAGATATTAGGCGTCAAATTGAGAGAGTATATTTACAAAGAATCCAACATAGCCCCTTTGAACAATAAAATTACAAAGAAATTATTCAAAAATAATGTGATTTCATAGAGAATTCTAGAGAGATATTATGGATATAAAATTTTCTTATATTCCATATCCAATTTTTTGGGTGCCCATACTTGATCGATTACCCTCTTTTATTTATTTATTTTTCGATTACCCTCTTTTTATATGTGAGATTTAAATTTGATTTTTCATAATTAGCTACATAATCAATTTGTTGCCCGAAATTACCAATAAAAGATAATTCTAAAATATAAGTTATAAACCTATAATAAAAATTTCAATAAAGCATAGATTAAAAGAACAGATCATAATGACCTATAATAAAAATTAACATAAATTTTTTAGGTTATTGAATTGGCTGAAGCTTGTTAAACTATAGCAAGATCTTGAGATCAAGTCACCTCTAGCAAGTAGGATTTTGCTTGAATTGAGATTAGATACAATAGGGGTGTAAACGAGTCTAGTCTAGCTGAGGCAGAGCTCGAGTCACTCCTTGGCTTGAGCTTGATTAATTAATTTAGTTTAAGCCAGAGCTCGAGTTTTATCCTTCGAGTTTGAGTTGGCTCACGAGTCAGCTCATTTATTATGGAAGAAAGAAAATAATCATGCTCTAAGTAATTATTATAATAAAATTATAAGAAATTAGAACAAAAAAATCACTTGATATAAAAATTTAAATTTAAATATTTATAAAACTTCGGACTTAAAATCCTAAATGTTCATATATTTAAAACTTATTTTATATTAATATCTTTTAAACAAGCTGTCTTGTGGGTTAATATTAGTCGAGTCAGGATTGCCTCATCAAGTTCTACTCATAAGTCATTTATTAAGTCAAGCTCAAGCCAGCTCATGAGTCAGTTTGACTCACTTCCACCGTTAAGATAAATGCTTCGTTTGGGACAGTTTTCTTACTGCTTCTTAAAGCGATTTTTTAGTACAAACATTTTAATTTTTTACTAGAAAGTCACTTTAAGAAGCAAGAAGAAAGCCGTCCCAAACGAAGCCAAAGTCACCTATAACAAAGTTAGGTTTGAATAGAAAGCAAATATCCAACCTTTAGTTGATCTTGAGATGCAACTAGTTAGCTTTGCTCAAGATCAAAAAGTTCACAATCCTTATGTAAGTTCTGAACTATTGATTGCTACTATTCTAACCGTGTGTCAAGAAACTTGAAGTGGAAGCATCATTACTACGGAGAAATGAAGTGTCATAAAACTATCATAAAATATTAAGTTAGCGTTTATTGCAATAACATTATTACTTTTTCATCTCTTCTTAGACTCTGTTTGAGACGGTTTAATTTCTTATTGCTTCTTAAAACAATTTAAAAATACAAAAATACTATTTTAAGAAGCAGTAAAAAAACGGCCCCAATTGAAATCTTAGACTTCGTTTGGGACGGTTTTTTTATTGCTTTCTAAAACGGAGTTTTAGTACAAAAATAAAAAAGTTTGTACTAAAACTCCGTTTTAGAAAACAGTAAAAAAAGCCGTCCAAAACGAAGCCTACTTTCATTCTCATCCCACTTTCAGTCTCAATCATTATCATCCTCTCTTTCACTCAATTCCTTTTTTTTTTTTTCTATTGTTGCTTGGTAGACTATTTGCTATTACATTGTTGCTTCAATGATTGAGTTATAATATCTAAGCTCTGTGTATATATAAAATTCAATTAGCAGTAACTAAATAATTAATTAACAAAAAACTAATTAACTAACTAACTAGTTTGCATCACCATGAACTAACCAATTAATTAACATATACATTAACAAACTAATTAACTATTTTACATCTCACCTCATTATTAAAATACTTAAAAATATTGAAAATTTCACAAAATTATTTTTCTAAATAATCATTCTAAAGCATTCAAAATGCATATAATCAAAATAATTTACTTGAAAAGAATTTAAGATATTGTAAATTAAAAAAAAAATGTACTTTACTTGAAAGGTAAAATTAAAATACTATTTAAAAATTATCATTTTTAATTATTTAATATTAAATCAAAATAATATTATGCCTTAATAGCATATAGGTAAGTTGGATGCGCACCCCAACTTAAATGGAAGGAAATTATGACTCATTTGAGATGAAAATTGAAGCCCTTGTCAAGCACATAAAATAGTGTACTTTTAATTAGATTCATGATTTAACTTTAAAGTCAAGTGTGTTTTAGGTGTTGAGCTAAATTAGTTGAAAATTTTGAAGTTTTTGTCCATGTTTTTAAATTAAATTTGTACTATTTTTTTCGGGCAAATTAGGGGATTCAAGCACGAGATTGCTGGGAGAAGTTACTTCTATCTACAACAAGTCGCAACACGATCTCAAATTTGTACTTTGACAATCACTTATAAGAACAACAACATCAAGCCTTTTATCACATTATATGGGATCGACTACATGAATCCTTTTTCTCTATTGTGTCACGTTAAAAGTTAAATTCTCATTTAAATCTAATAAAGAAAGGTCATTTCTAATACTTTATAACCAAGTCTTTTTAGCTCTATCTCTATCTTTCTTAACATAAGTCAACTCTAATACATCTGTTTTCCTAACCATGTCATCGGAAGGCCGCCATTTTATGTGACCAAATCATCTAAGATGACTCTCCCTAATCTTATCTTCCATTGGAGCTACTCCAACTATTTTATGTGTACTTTAACAATCACTTCTTCAATAAAAAAAGTCAAACTACTATTGAAGTTTGGAATTTTTGCATTTGATCATAAATTTAGCATATGTCATATTATTGTTAGTTTGCACACAAAAGGTTTGGGATATGAATTTATTATTAGAGGGATTTACATACATATCACTTTATATTATATTTACATATATAATACTTAAAATTTTAATATTTTATATATACCAACTTATATTATTTTAATATCAAATATGTCACCCATATATTTCATCCCTATCACCCATATATTTCATTCATATCACACATATTTGATATGAAAATGAACTATAGATGGTATGTATGTAATATTAAAATTTTAAGTGTTAAATATGTAAATAAAATAGTATATAGTGACATATATGTAAATCCCCCTTATTATTATTACGATTCTGCTATGATTTTAATAAATTGATAAATTAAAAAAAAAGTTTTTTGCAAATAATTTGTTATGAGAAAATTAGGTCCTACGAACTATATCGTAAAATCTCTTATAAGTGAAGAAATAAAGGGAGAAAAAATCCCTTAAAATATTTGATATAATAAAATTAGTTCCATCTTAATACATAATATAAAAAAATATATCTACACATGATATTTATTTATTGTTTATTTAGTTGAATGAAGAGGAAAAAAGCATGCCTAGTCAAATAAAGCTCAAAAAATAATAAATTAATAAAATCCCCCATCTTCTAGAAAAGGACATAAATTATTTTTAATTACAAAATTGGACAATGCATGCTATAAATAGCAACCTTATTAGCCCAAATCACAATACAACCAATCAAAAACCTTTCATCTTCCATCCTCTAATGGCTTCCATCTCCTTCAACCTTCCAATATTTCTAACAATCTTCTTCTTCTTGACCTTAAAAACCATCCCAACTATAGAGACAGATGCAAATGAGACTCGGCTGCTTTTCTACTATCATGAAAGGACCAAATCCCCCAATGCGACCGCCATCAAAGTGGTGTCGAGCCCAATCGATCCGACCGTCCCGGTTTTCGCCGTCGGCAACATCTTTGTCTTTGATGACCCTCTCACTGAGGGCCTTGACCCTGCCTCTCATGTTCTCGGTCGGGTGCAAGGCGAGCTTGCAATCGTTTCGCTCGATGGCTATGACGGATTATACAACTTCAACATAGTCTTCACTGATCTCCACCCATGGACTGGTAATAGCCCAAGACAAATTTTTTATTTCATAGCTAAAAATAATCAATATCATGAGCTATATAGTTTTAATATCGATTTTGAAATTATTGTAATATTAATGATCGGTATTTGATGCTTTCATCTTAAAATAGATCTAATATCGATCTATTTTGAATAAAAATTTGATAATATAATTACATGTTTTTTTTCATAATGAATATATATTATCTAATATCTTATTTGATAGGTATTAATCAAATGTTGAATATTTATAAAACTAATATTATTTTTATATCTAATTTTAATTTTTATTCAACAGATTAAAGTTTATAATAAAATTTTAACTCATATTTCTATTTTTTATAATTATAATAATTTTGTTATTATTGACAGGCAGCACGTTGACAGTAATAGGGAGAAATCCAACGCAGCAGACTGTAAAAGAGTTACCGGTGGTGGGAGGGACGGGACGCTTCCGACGTACTCGAGGATATATTATATTGACACGCTTAACCTCACTCGCTAGACCCGACGGTATTATCACCTTTGAGGTGAATTTGACGCTATGGAACAATTAGCTCACTGTTAAAATAAACAGGTCTGATATAGGTTTCGTTTGAAACGACTTTTTATCACTTTTTTAAAGTAGTTTTTTAGTATACAAATTTTTTAAATTAAAATTTTTATACTAAAAAATAGCTTTAGAAAATGATAATAAACTTATTCCAAACAAAACCTTAATATCTACTCATAGCTTTAGACAGAATGTAAGGGAAAAACAAAAGTTATGGCTATAAAAATGTGAAGAAAACAATTGCTTATTTTCTATGGTCAATATTGTTTTGTAGGCTACAAAGTTGAATTATTATTAGATCTTATCACACTTTTATTATGATATATTTTACAGTTCTAAGTTGAGTCAGAAGATATTTCTCATCATTTTTCCAAGTCCTAATTAGTGTTCATTTTGGATACGACTCATCTAAGTGGACAAAATGTTTATCGGTCACAATTTTGACCTTGTTAGTCGGAATCTTCTCTTCTTCCATGACAAAAATATCATGATAGATGATACGTCATCAAAAATCATCTTGATCAGACATGAAAACTTTCAATATTAAATTTATGATCATCCAAACTCCAATCTTAGCAAATTTATAGTCAAAATAAACATCTCAACAAGACGAACCTAACGACACCAAAATCGATCCAATCTGAGCCCAAATGTACTCAAATCAAAGGCTTAAAGACTACTTAAAATCATAAAAACGTTGTATCAAACGAAGCCTAAGATGCGAACATGCTGATAATTCATCATATATGAGCTTGATTTCTAATATCACCACATGAAAAATACAAAAATCTTTCAAAAGTAGGAAATATTGGCCATCTTACCTTTGACCACAAAGGGCTTGCTTGGAAGAATGAACACACAAGACAAAGGAAAAATAAGCACCTTCAAAGCTTCTAGAGAGACTCAAATGCATTAGAATTGGGAACTCCTAATTCATTTTCTATTAGGAGGGTTTGAAAGTCATAATATATGAGATTAGTCAAGTATTTGTTAGAAAAAAAAATGCAATTATATTCATATTTTTTATTTTCATACCAACATTATGGTCTCCATATTTATATAAATATCTATAATTTTATTATTTTAACTATAAATTATTTAAAATATTTTAAATTTTTGTCACAAATATTTTCAAGATTAAATATTTAATATTCAAAATAACTATTATATATTTTAATTAAACAAAATGAGCATAATTGAATTCTAATTTAAGCCTCTTCAAGAAAAAGAATTAGTTTTGTGCTTCGTTTGCGACGGCTTTTTTATTGTTTTCTAAAGCAACTTTTTTAGTTCCTAACTTTTTGTACTGAAAAACTGTTTTAGAAAGCAATCAGAAAGCTGCCCCAAACGAAGCCTTTGACTTGATTTGGGATGGCGTTCATACTGCTTTCAGAAGCAGCTTTCTAGTGTAATAAAAAATAGTTTATAAATACATTCTTTTTATCAATTATTATCATGAAAACAATCTAAAAATTATTCCAAACAAAACTTCTCACATTTGCTTTACCAGGAAAGCAATTTTTTTTTTTTTTTTGGAAAATTAAATGCAGAGCTCAAAGTTTCCGTTCTATAATGCATAATTATATAGGGACATAAACAAAATACAACTCTCCCAATACAAAACACAAAAAAAATTGCACCAGGAGCTGCAAACCAAAAAAATTGGCTATCCAGTTACAAAAGCACCAAGATTAATCAGCCATATAAGGATTTGGGGATCAAAATGGTCCAATAATAAGACTATTTTGATTTTTTTTCATGACTTCAGGAATCAAAATAATCATTTGATATAGTTGAAGGCTAATTTGATCATTTACAGAGAGTTAATGAATCATTTTGTTCATCTTCTTTAGATAAAAAATAAGCACTTTTATCCATATCAGCATCCCCCAGAAGATCCTCAATAGCCTAAAAAAACCTGAATGATGTTTGGGCGCGAAAGAGAAGAGGAAAGAAAGAGAAGAATCCCACAAATAATATTAAAAGGAGGTTCGCATTGGAATAATAAGAGGGAAATGCCTTCATCCTCGACAAAACAGAGAGGGCATACATTGGATCCACCAATGTTTGTCCATGAATAAGCGCGTTAGCTGTCTTTAGGTTTTGTTTGGGACAGCTTTCTTGCTGGTTCTTAAAACAGTTTTTTTAGTTCAAAAAAGCTGTTTTAAGAAGCAACAAGAAAGCCGTCTCAAACGAAGCCTTAAGCCCCCAATCATAGCCAACCAAGAAAACATAGAAAAAACAAAGGGAGAATTTTTTATGCCAGATAAACGAGAACCAAAGGACAGTGTTCATGTCTTTTTTTTTTTTTTTGGGGGGGGGGGCGATTTGGCCAATTAAGACAGACTCACACACATAACCCATACACAAGATTCAAACCGAAGACCTCTTATTGGTAGCCTAAGCTTCCAACCAACATACCAAGGAGAGTTGTGTATCTCCATGTCTCTGTATAAATAAAGCTTGCAAAAAGTTTTTTTGAAATAGATTTAGGCTTTGTTTGGGATGGCTTTCTTATTGCTTCTTAAAGCAACTTTTTAGTACAAAAATTTTAAGAAGTAATAAGAAAGTCATCTCAAACAAAGCCTTATTGAGTCAGCTTTTTTATTGTTTTCTAAAAGTAGTTTTTTTTATAATTTTTTTTTTGAACTAGAATTTTTTGCTAAAAAATTGTTTTAAAAAAATAATGTTTTCCCAAATGAAACCTTTGAAGAGTTCATCCAAAGCAGAGAATTGTATGTATTAGAATACATATTCAAATTATAAATCCTTTCCTTCAAAACATCAGGCCAAGCAGATGGAATGCACCAAGTAGCAAAAACAAAAACAGGAGTTTTGGAAAGATTAGCTGGTATGTGAAAGATATTGGGAAAATCATTGGCAATAGAGCTTCCCCTTAACCAAGTGTCCCAAGAAAATGACTAAACTGCTGTCTTTTGAAAGGCTAAAAGATAAGAACCCTTTGATTTTATGTGCAAGCTTGGCTAAAAATTTCCAGAGGGAAGTATACTTGTGTTTCCACCAGTTAGATAATAAAGAATTGGTCACCAGAAACCTCAAGATTAAAGAGCAATAAAAGCGTAGGCAAGAGCAGAAAGTTCAGGTATCCCAATGCCCCATTCTTCCATGAGACCAGGAAAAGTTGGTGCCCATTGGCTTCACCATGAAAAAGGAATCTGATACATATCTTATTTAAAAACTTAAGGCATGATTTAGGTATAATGGCACCGTAGATCCAATATGCGATGATATTCCATATAGTAAATCTAATGTATTGTAGTTGCTCAGTAGATGACAGCATTTTAGCTTTCCAACCATCTAAAAGTTTAACAATTTTATTGAGTTTTCGTGAAAATGCATTTCCTTCATCCGTTTTCTTTGTGACCCAACTTTTTGGTTGCGTACGAGGGGATCTTGGGTTGCCGGTGGCTTAATTGGCTTTTTGGTAGGGAAGCACAATGTGGGGGGGAGAGAGACTACTTAAGGCCACTCAATGGAATTCAATTGGATTGCATCAATCGAATTTTGCTCTCCCTCTTGTGAGATAGCATTGAAGTTATGATTGCTTAATAATTTCTTAAGCAAGGTTAGATTTTGTTTTTATTTTTAATTAGCACAATCATAATTGTGTTGTTATTTTAGGAAGCTATAATTATTTTCTTCATAATTAGTAGATTATTGAATGAAATTTGCATCATTTTCAATTTTAATTTCTATTTAATGTTTTAGTTCGTAACTGTTGGATTCAAATTTGTTCATGGACGATACCAAACTCTACTAACTGGTTTAGTAAGTTTGAACAAAAGAACGAATGAGAGAATCAATAAGTATGTAGGGTACAGGAGAAGATAAAAGTCCTTTGTGAATAAAAAAAAAATGAAGTCCAAAAAATACCTCAAAACCTCTTATTTATAAGGTTAAGAAACTACATAAAATATTATATCAAGGGAAAACTAATAGAAATAGTGCATGATCTAATAGGTAAAAACTGACATAGGCATGTCAACTAAGGTGGAGGTCACACACATGGACTTCGGCCATTGAAATGGCTCTATGCTGCTAACTTGGCTTGAGGAAGTCTTTGGTGAGTACCTTGGGTGAGTCCTAGATGCGAGCACTTCAAGCAAATCCTTAGAAACAAGTGTCTAAGATGAGACTCATGGGTGAACATGACTATAAGTTGGGGACAAACATAGGCTTCTTGTAGCTCAGACTACGAGATATACGATAGGTGAATGACCTTAGATGAGAACAATTGCTGAGAGGAGTGAATCCTTCTAGCTGTGTTCCCCTTAAGGAGAATCCCTTTCATGGTATAATCTTCACAAAATTTTCAAAAAAAAAAAAAAAGTAAATGAAAATTACAGCCATACTTTTTATTATTGCCTCAAAAGGAGTGTCTTCATCCAATATTCTCATAATAAAATTGACTTGACCATTGTATTACCTTTGGCTATAAATAGCAGCAAAGGATGTTGATAAATCCGTGCTTCTCCCTTTATTTTTCCTTAACTAAGTTCTTTTAACTTGCTTGAATTTGAGGAAGGCCCTTCTTTGCAAGTGTAAGGTAGTGGAGGCTGAAAGGAAGAAGTCCAATCAAGCTGCTGAGAAGAAGAAGATGATGACAGTGATTGAGTCGAGAAAAACAACAAATGACGAGACAATTAAGGCGGTGGAGATTAATTTGAGTGAGGCACAAAAAAGTAAGTTAAGATGATGATGATTGAGTTGAGCTTGATGAACATCGTTCTTTTTCAAGCTCTAAAGATCAATAATGTAGCACCACGTCATCAAATCTTCAACATTCATATAAGCAGACGGAAGACGTTCATAGGCTATCCAAGGAAGTTCGTGCATCTTTCAAATAATCACTACTTGCCAATGAAAATTTAGTATTGCACAACAGCCTACCTATAATAAGCAATGGGCAACCCTTAATGTAGCGCCACACAACTGATTAGTGTCAAACACTTTAAAATGCCCTCCTACATGCATTGCAATATGTAGAATGTTTTATTCAGGCATGACATCCAGTATTGCAAGATGTATTATATTGTAGTAGCACATCATATTAACATGCAAATACAATGCACACACATGTATTACAACATGCAAAACATATTGTGCAAGCATATCATCCAACATACGAAGCGCATTACGTCATAGTGGCACATCGCATTGACTTGCAAATATATTATACATTACACAAATGCATTAAGCCACCACAAAATGGTTTATGCAAACATGCATATAACACATGAATGCATCCTACAAGTATATCATGATAGTCTTACTGACGCATAATATCAATCATGCAAACACAACATATCAATCATACAAATGCTTTATGATATGTATGATATATATCATGCACATCATATCAAATACACCGATCATTTTGCAAACATGAATAATTGTATGGGTCCTGATGGACGTGATGTACGTACACACGTGACATCTAAAGTATGCGGGTCATAAAATGAGCTTAAGATTGAACCTGATCCTTTTGGTTGAAGATGTAAAAATTTTGTGTTTAATCTCACATTGGAAAAAAATTAGAATAAAAACATCTAGTGATTAACATTCACATAATCGATTTAAAATTTTGATTTCATATTTACATCAAATTTTTTATCCATATTAGCTCGGCAATTGACACCCCCTTACAATTCATTTTAAGCTTCGTTTGAGATAACTTTTTTATTGCTTTTTAAAGCAGTTTTCTAGCAAAAAAAATTCTTGAACTAGAAATTTTTGTATTAAAAACCTTTTTAAGAAAACATAAAAAAAATGTCCCAAATGAATATATATGATTTTGATATGATGAAGTGATTCTTATAATTTGAGGTTCTCGTAGACTTCCATCTTTCAACTATGGTCGAGTAAGATTAAAGAACATGTGACTTATATGATAAAGAATCCACATGATTGAGTGGATTACAATTGCCAGGCGTTTGATTATGCTTTATTTAAAGCTGGAGAGATATGTATTGTTAGAATAAGTGAGATTTCTAGCTAGTTTGATCTCAAATCAAGTAGATGAAATGTATAGTGATATTCGTATTTATCTATAAAGTGATACAAAACTTCTAGAGATTTACCTCATGTGAGTGGAGAGATTATTCTGTGAGGACAACGGATGGGAGAACCGTCCGATACTGTTTGGTATTGAGCGTCGGTACTGTGCTCAGTATACTTTTTTTAGTGATGTGACACATTTTTATTTGTCTCTGGACGACGTCCAGATTCCGCACAGAATAAAAATTCCTGTGAGTGACAAACACTAGATACTCAATGCACAAGTGGTGCGAGCGACGAGAGGCTTAACTCACCATATGCTGGTAGAGCTGGGTTGCGAGACATGCAGATACATAACTCCGAAGCAAAACCTAAAATTGGGCTATTGGGGTCACAGCCCGCAGCCCCGCAGTACTGTCCTCACTAAGAATGTTGTTCCAAGCCAGTGTGTTGACAAACCACCAAACAATCTGATCTCTAAGGGCCATTCCAAAGATAAATGAGAAGCTGCTACAAAAGAAAGTTCAAATCATAAGAAGCAACATATAGCAAATTAAGACCCATTTGCTAACTTTTTAGTACAAAAATTTGCTTTAAGAAACAGTAAGAAAGCCGTCCTAACTTAAAGCCTAAAATAAACATTATAGAAGTAAGAAGGTTTTAACTTTTAACCCATCTCGAGAAATTATTCTGTGTGGAGTTCGAACGGGAAGAACTATCTAGATTGCTGCATATTTGTTGAGTATTTACTGTAAGTATTTATAAATACTCAGCAAATGCTCAGTAAATACGCAGCAAATCAATAAATTCTCAGTAAATACTCAGCAAATACTCACAACTGAGTATTTACAAATATGTAGCAAATCTGGACGATTCTCTCCGTCCGAACTCCGCACGTAATATTTTTTAATATGAGAGAGAGAGAGAGAGAGAGAGAGAGAGAGAGAGAGAGAGAGAGAGAGAGAGAGAGAGAGAGAGAGAGAGAGAGAGAAGGCATGCACTTGCTGATAAAAGTCCAGAAATTTTTGAAAAAAATACTACCCTTCCGATTCAAGCAATAGATCTTCAGTTAATCACTTTCACACTACATGCAGATTATCAAATTCAAAATAGATGAACAAAAACTGCAAGAAGAATGCTTGGATATATACTCCGTTGTATCAATTTTTTCTTGAAGCAAAATAAAAATGCTACGTATCATCCATTTATGGTGCAATAATTTGATCATCACATATCATCCATGTGTTTTTCTTCCACTTTTGGTTTTCTTTTTACTATACAAGTATTGACATAGCAACCTACAATAGTTATTTTAACTCTAACTGTAGAGTTCCTTCAAGTGTGATGGAGATGCCAAATAAGAAAGTCGTCCTAGAAATATGATGTTTTATGGTAAGAACATAATTTATCAGTACAACAAGATTTTTTATTTATTTTGCGAATGAAGCCATCATCATGCAAGGAATTGATCATCATGATACATATATAAATAACATTACGCACATCATCCATTTATGAAAAGAATCTATTCATTCTCAATTTACAAAAAAAATGCATATGTTGTAATTTATTATGATGTTATTATCTATATAGAAAAGTTATTATCATCAATTTTACATCACTATTAACCAAATATGAAAAGTAACAATAATATGCACCATCTTAATGTTCTTTGTGCTATTAGTGCAATAGAGTTAACAAATCAAAATTCTAACAATCATATCATCTAAATTAACTTTGAACTATAGATTGTCTTTTTTCCACCATTAAATGAAGATTAGACATAATCTTTCTAAATATTTTGTTTATGGCTACAAATGCAAACCATTGTAGTTCAACACTCAATAGCTTGTGAAAGCTATAATAAATTGGATAAGATGCATAGATCAAATTTAGGCCAGTGAAAATGGTGAGTGGTGACATTACTTCACAATTTAATGGCAAAATGGTCCGCTTTATGCGAGCAATTTAGGATGCATTATTCTATGCGGACGTCGAACGCCATCCATAACCTAATAAAAATATGTCAAGTCACCCACTACTCGGTACCACAGCTCGGTACTGCTTGGCACCGAGCTTGGTACTACTCGGTACTGGAATACGTGGCTACACCTAATTCGCCTTTGGACGTACGATAAGCTGTGTTTTGTGTTCGCACAGAAAAATCTCTCGCAATTTAGTGCTATAAGTAGATCATAATTTGACCACTCATAAAGATTGCAAGGACTTCGAGTTGTTTAGAGTTTAGACCTCAATTTTATCCATGACGAACTACGTATAAACAGAATGACTTCATCCTGATTCATTGGTTCAATAAATTTGCTCATAACAAGGTAAAATTATTCTGTGTGGATACGGTTGCCGTCCAGAGGCAAATCAGAACGTATTATGTCACTTTTGTGGCTGTGCACTGCGGTTATGTAGCA
Organism: Dendrobium huoshanense; assembly: GCA_016618105.1. NCBI lineage: Eukaryota > Viridiplantae > Streptophyta > Magnoliopsida > Asparagales > Orchidaceae > Dendrobium > Dendrobium huoshanense. The sequence goes on along the minus strand of CM028358.1, from coordinate 74,091,272 downwards.
CTGTGTATCGGGTGATGTGATGCATTCTGATTCGTCTCCGAACGGTCTAGTGTCCGCACAGAATAAATTTTCCATAACCAAGGCTTACCCTAGATGGCATCAACTAGCCCATTAAAATGTGCAGCAATGGAGATGATGTTGCACCCTGCACATCGTGGGAGGCCATATATATGGAATGTTTAGAGCGAGGAGAAATAAAAGAGATAAAATGATGGAGTCCATTTTTTCTGTTAATTTTATTTCCAAAAAAATTAAGATTAGCGTGATCTCAAACTTTTTTGAATTATCTCATTGAGAAACTATTTTCAACCAAATGCATATAAAATTGAAAATTCTCTCAATTCCTCAAATAATTTTTTAGAAGTATACAATCATACTTTAGATCTAATTTTTTTAGTCATTTGGATGATTTTAGCATTATTATATTTGATACATCGTCAAAAAATTATCTTGATCGGGCATGAATCTCAATGCAAAATGGAGTCCGAAACTTCAAAAATTAAATCTTGGAGCTCCCGAACTCCGATTTCAGCGAACTTATAGTCAAACTGAGCATCTTGGAAATACGAACCCAACGACACCAAATTCAACTCGATCCGAGCCCAAATGAGTCTAAATCAAAGACTTGAAGTGTTGTTTGAAGGTTTGAATCACAATTTGAGTTACTAAACGGTCTCCGATTTTAACGAGCTTATACTCAAATTGAACGGCTCGACGAGACGAATCCAACGAGCCACGAAATCACTAAGGCCTCCAAAAGCCTAACGAACGGTCCATGATCAAGGGGTTCAATATCGGCCGTCCATCCAACCACTCCCCATTTACCCTTGATCTCTCACCTATTTATGGGGCATGTCACTCCAGAAAATCTATAAATAGACCCTTCATTTCTCTTGTAAGGGAACCCAAGCAGGAAGAGAAGAAGAGAAGAGAAGGAAGAAGCTCCTCCTCGACCACCGCTGGAGCCTCGCCGGACCACCGCCAGAGGCCCTCACATTCGCCAGAGGCCCTCACCTTCGTTAGAGGCCCTCTCCTTCGCCGAAGACCCTCACCTTCGTCAGAGGCCCTCACCTTCGCCAGAGGCCCTTACCTTCGTTAGAGGCCCTCACTTTCACCGGAGGCCCTCACCTTCGCCAAAGGCTCTCACCAACACCTGAGGCCTTCACCTTCGTCTGAGGCCCTCACCTTCGTTAGAGGCCCTCACCTTCGCCAGAGGCCCTCACCTTCGTCAGAGGCCCTCACCTTCACCAGAGGCCCTCACCTTCTCCAAAGGCCCTCACCAACACCTGAGGCCTTCACCTTCACCTAAGGCCCTCACCTTCGCCTAAGGCCCTCACCTTTGTCAGAGGCCCTCACCTTTGCCAAAAGCCCTCACCAACACCTGAGGCCTTCACCTTCACTTGAGGCCCTCACCTTCGCCAGAGGCCCTCACCTTCGTCAGAGGTCCTCACCTTCACCAGAGGCCCTCACCTTCACTAGAGGCTTTCACCTTGGCCAGAAGCCCTCACCTTCATTGGACCACCGCCGAAGGCTCTAACCTCTGCCGCACCACCACTTGAGGCCTTCACCTCCGCCGGACCACCGCCTGACGTCGTTGCTCCGCCGAATAGCCACTTGAGACCCTGTGCTCAACCAAGAAACCACCTGAGGCCTGGACTTCTGCTGGGCCACTACCTGACGCCAGAGTTCTCCCAGAATACTGCCGACTACGGTCCTTTCGACCTCCGTCGCCTACTATGGCCCTCCGGACCTCCATCAACAGACAACGGTCTTTCAGATCCCGGTCTCCTGCCAACTACGGTCCTCCCGACCTCCATCGCCTACTATGGTCACTCCGACCTCCATCACCAGACAACTGTCTTTTAGACCCGGTCTCCTGCCGACTACGGTCCTCCCGACCTCCGTCTCCTACTATCGTCACTCCGACCTCCATCACCAGACAACTGTCTTTCATACTCCGGTCTCCTGCCGACTACGGTCCTCCCGACCTCCGTCGCCTACTATGGTCACTCCGACATCCATCACCACACGGCGGTCACTTAGACCCGGTCTCCTACCGACAACGGTCCTCCCGTCCTCCGTCGCCTACTATGACCACTCTGACCTCCATCACCAGACAACAGTCATTCAGACTCCGATCTCCTGCCGACTACAGTCCTCCCGACCTTCGTCGCCTACTATAGTCACTCCGACCTCCATCACCAGACAACAGTCATTCAGACCCCAATCTCCTGCCGACTACGGTCCTCCTGACCTCCGTCGCCTACTATGGTCACTCCGACCTCCATCACTAGACAACGTTCTTTCAGACTCCGATCTCCTGCCGACTACGGTCCTTCCGACCTCCGTCTCCTACTATGGTCACTTCGACCTCCATCACCAGACAACTGTCTTTCAGACCCCCGGTCTCCTGCCGACTACGGTCCTCCCGACCTCCGTCGCCTACTATGGTCACTCCGACATCCATCACCAGACAACGGTCACTTAGACCCCGGTCTCCTACCAACTACGGTCCTTCCGACCTCCGTCGCCTACTATGTCCACTCTGACCTCCATCACTAGACAACGGTCACTCAGACCCCGGTCTCCTGCCGACTACGGTCCTCCCGACCTCCGTCGCCTACTATGGTCCTTACGACCTCCATCACCAGACAACGGTCTTTCCGACCTCCATCCTATCGACTATGGTCGTGCTGACAAAATAAATACATCTATTGTAACTCCCACCATGTAATACACTATATATGATGTACATTAGTGACATCAAGCCAAGGCCTTCTCTCTAAGAAGGCCTCATTTGTAATCGACTACAAATACTAGTGGATTCATTCAAACTGGGCCAGGCCCCGTGATTTTTCTCCCTTTTCAGGGGTTTTCTACGAAAAAACTCTGGTGTCTCTTATGAACGCTATACTCTCTCACTTATCTAATTGTATGCTGGATCTTCGTACAATGCTAAAACGTTAAACTATATATTTCTCTACCGCCGCGAATATTCCAGGACGCAATAAGATTCATCTTATAAGAATCTGAATTATTTTTTAAATAATTTCTAAAATTTTTGAATCTAAGTTGAGTGATTTTTTATTAAAAACTAAGAAAAAATCATATTAGTAAAATTTATTTTATGAGTAATATCAAATCATTGATAATACATTTTAAAAAATAAAATTTAAGCATTTTTTAAATAATAATTTATGATAATGATCATTTTTTTAAGAAAATTTAATTTTTTTATTAAATTTATAATTGCTATTTTGACCCAAATTTAATTAGATTTTATAATAAAATGTTGTTCTCTTCAATTTTAAATTTGACTGTATAATTCAGTTTCATTGCCGTGATCCGCAGCAGTTCCTCTGTTCTATTGCTTGCCGAATCCAATCAGCAAACCCTAAACACGCTGCCGCCATGCCTTCCAAGACGTTCTAAACCAAAATCCATTGCGCTTCTCCCCCAATCAAAGATGAAATTGGCCGGTTTGAAGACAGCAGAAAACGCTCACGACGAGTCCATATGGGCGTCGGCATGGGTTCCTGCGACGGATAACCGACCGGCGCTACTTCTCACTGGTTCCCTCGACGAGACTGTGCGTCTATGGCGCACTGACGAGCTATCTCCGGCGGCGCCTCCGTTAGGCGGCCATGCCCTCGGTGTCGTCTCAGTCGCCGCCCATCCCAGCGGCGTGGTCGCCGCCTCCGCATCCCTTGATAGTTTCATCCGAGTGTTCGATGTTGAGAGCAACAGTTCTATCGCAACGCTAGAGGCACCGCCCTCTGAGGTCTGGAACATGCAGTTCGAACCAAAGGTGAGGCCTTTGTTCTGTTGCATTATTAGGGCTTCATGGTTCCTTGATTGTTGCTTGATTTTTCTTTCTTCTATGCGTTGTGCTGGTTTCATGTTAACAGTTCTTAAAATGTTTATTGTGTACGCCTTGATTTCAACTCACTAGATATCCTATTACACTCCAAAGTTAAGGCCACCTAAAACAATTCTATATCACCTAGGCAAAAAACTTCTACATAATAACAAAAACAACTCAGTAATGATAACTGGTTTCAAATATTATTTTTATCAGTACAATCAGAAAAAAAATTTAAGTTATAACCAAGAAACTAAACAAATGCCAAACATAGTTGTCTGAAATACAAAAACAATTGAAGGCGCCATTAGTTCCCGATCCTGCAGAGAACATTTATCTTCAAACTTTTCGTTGAATTATCCTATATTTATCTTATGTGAAACCAATTCCATGATTAAGTAGCTACTTTGGGATAAATGTGGTAAGACTCAAAAGATGATAGAATTAGAAGATGATATGTTCAATATTGTAATATAAATATCTAGCAGTTGTCTGAATTTTCCACTTTAAAATTCAAATAAATAGATATTATTCTTTTGGGATCATTGCGCGTTGAGAGTCAACTATATCATAATAGTAAATTTTCACTTATTGATATTCATCTAGGGAGGTCTGCTACGATCCATAGAAATAAAAGATCACCGTAATAGTAATATTGTCAAGGGAAGGCATCTCACTAATGCTCTATGAGGGACCCATTAATTTTGTTCTACATCCAATTATTTGCATATTATGAGATGTAGCAATTAATAGTCTCTAACTAGTTTCTTCGTAGGATTGACTCCATCTTATAAATACATAATATAGGTGATCTAAAAACCTCAGTAATGTTGTGTTTTTTGCACTTAGGCATATGGATATCAATGGATAATCAAGTGCTCTCATAAGTTGGTTTTGAAACACTTGGCTCATGGTGTTATGTAGTGGAGCTATAATGATGGATAATTTTGCTTTTATGTTTCATAATCTAAGAATTTTGGAAAGTCTGGGAAGGTGTGGTTGAGAGTTTTAGTAAAGAGGCTATGGGAAAAAGGATTTAGGCAAACTCTATGATGGTCTAAGAAATGGTTTATGTTTGGGTTTAGAATTTTTTATGGGCGGAGCTTGTATTAGTAGCCAATATTACTTAAAACAAATTTGGTGACGTATGAGAATAGGGTTGCATATGACAAATGAGCGATGGAGATGATATATTGAGATATGGGTTAGATTTAGGTTTCTCCAAGTTTTAATGGTTTAACTAGATCTATCGAGTCCAATTGATGTGAATCAAGGTAGGAATTGCAATTAGAATTTAAAATGAAGATTATTCAAAACATTGTCATCACAAATTTAACTACCAACGAAAGTAAAGGATTAAATTGTTCAAAGTAGTTAACTTGCTTAGGCGAAGATATGCTTTTGAGTTTACCAAACCAATCTTATCATTCAAAGATAAAAGAAACAGTTAAATGCTCATAACGACAATCCCGCAATTAATAATAAAGAAATTCACCTTGAGTAACCTCTCTCTCTCTTTCTCGTTCACTCTTGGGCTTTAGCGGAGAATAAGGAACCAAGCAAGGATGAAGAGCACCACTAGGATGAAGGCGATGGAAGACTTTGTCGCCGGAAAAGTATTCACCGGAGAAGGTGGTGGTGGATGACGTCCAATGATCGTCCAAGTGTAGCCACGAAATCGTCGGTCAAAGATACTTGCGAGGATGGGAACGACTCACTCCAAGTATTCTTCGACTGTGGTTTCGTCTTCAAATCCGACGTCGAAGCAAGGCGAGCGTAGGATATCGATGCTCCCGTCGGCGTGGAAAACTAACCCCCACTCAAGCTCCGGATCCGCCATTCAACATTGAGGTGAGGCGGGAAGGAAACAAGGGAGGGGTCGGCCAAGAGCTAGGGAAGAGCAAGAGAAAAATTCTGAAATTTTTTTTATTTCAGATTTCTCTTAGTATGGAGGGAGGGATTAATTGCAATACAAACCTCCCAAAATTTGAGTTAGGAGGGGCGGGTATTAGGGAGAATTAAGGAGGGGAATTAATGGGTGCTTATGTGGCAAGTAGAGAGAGAAACACTAAGAGGGGTGGCCGGTCATTCAAGGAGAAAAGAAAAGGAATTGTAATTAATTGGTGGGGCCAAGGAGTTTAAATAAAATCTGATTTAAATTTCAGATTTAATTTAATTAGGGAATGTTTCCAAATGAGGGGTGAAAAGAAAGGAAATTGAATTTTGAATTCAAAATAGATTGGGCCTCAATTAAATCCCTTTCCTATTTGTGGTGAAGTAAATTAGGAAAGAATTAATGAGGGATTTCAGTTTTGAAATTCAAAAATCCAACAGGAGGGCCGGCGGGATTTCTCACAGGGAGAAGGGGCTGGGTTCCTGGACGGTGGGCTGGCTTGAGCTGGCGGCTAGCCCAGCCGGCGGCAGGGGCTGGGCAGGGTGAATCGGCGGGCCTGAGAGGGGAGGCGGCTGGTTTTGCTGTAGGGGAAAGGGAGGCCGGCTGAAGGTAAGTGGAAGGGGCCGGGTTTGATGGGATGGTGGTGGGGGAGGAAGAAATCAGTAAACACAAATAAAACCAAGAGCTCGCCGGAGCGGTTGTTGGGTGCTTCGGGTGGAGCCTCTCCTAGGTCTCCTCTCTTTCTCTCAAGCTCTCAAGCAAGAAGACAAAAGAAAACTTCAGAAATTTTATTGATCAAACATTAACCTCATACAACAAGAAGAGACCCCTTTATAAAGGTCTCAAAGCATAAAAAGAAAAAGACTCATATGCCCCTTGGGCTACAATAGACACTACGCCTACATAAGGGCGAAATCGTCACTAGTACATGAAAATAAAAGATACATGACATAAAATAACATGATAACATCAAAAATATAAACTCCCGATCATAGCCGTCGATCTACGATTCCTTCGCCGATAAACCTGCCTAAAATGTCTGTCGATGACCTCATCATTCTCCCCGGGTGGGAGAAAACTCGACCCCGTCGAGTGAGCAGCTCTGGAACTCTCGTACAGCTCCAAAAGGTCTGGGTCTAAGATCTGCAACTCCTCTCGATCCATCCAAGTGTCCTCCGTCGGTGGTGTCCCTTTCCAGTGTACTAGGTACCTCCGTCGTCCTCCTTCTTTCGTGGAAATGATCTCATCATCCAGTATGGTTTCTATTTTCTCCGCAGTAGGTAAAGGGGGCAATTTGGGAAGTGGAGCTGGGCTGGGGATCTCACTAGGTGGGTTCACACAGGGCTCATTTGTAAGTGGATTGTGGGGGTTAAACTCTGGTCCCTCGAAGGCTACTAAATCTTCTATATTAAAAGTAGGATTGATGTTAAAACCTTCGGGGAGGTCCAGCACGTAAGCGTTGCTATTTATCTTAGAAATGATTTTGAACGGTCCGGCGCTTCTCGCGTGCAATTTCTTCGCGGATCCGGGAGGAAAACGCTCCGAACGGATTCGCACCATCACAAAGTCTCCTACCTCAAATTCTTTAAACCTTTTCTTTTGATCAGCAATTAATTTGTATTTGGCGTTGCTTTGTTCAATTTTCATTTTGATTTCTTTATGCAATTCCTGTATGTGGGATGCAAATGCAGATGCTGACTCAGACACTCTAACTCTAGGATTCATGGGAAGCAGGTCTACAGGTTGTCGAGGTAGGTATCCATACATGATTTCAGCAGGGCTCAGACCAGTGGTTCTATTGACGGAATTGTTGTACGAAAATTCAGCAATAGGAAGCTTGGAATCCCAATCTCGTATATTTTCCCCTACTAGAGTCCTTAGAAGATTTCCTAAACTTCTATTAACCACTTCTGTTTGTCCATCAGTTTGGGGGTGGAAGGCTGTGGAGAACTGGAGTTTTGTGCCCATTTTGTGCCACAAGGTTTTCCAAAAATAACTAGTAAACTTGACATCCCTATCGGAAACGATGGTCTTGGGTAAACCATGGAGTCTAACAATCTCGTCAAAATAGAGTTTAGCAATGCGGGAGGCATCGAAAGTCTTAGTGAAAGGGAGGAAATGGGCCATCTTAGAAAAACGGTCGACAACTACCCAAATCGAGTCATGCTTTCTTACAATCTTTGGTAAACCCAGAACAAAATCCATGCTCACGTCCTGCCATGGACAATTGGGTACGGGTAAGGGTGTGTAGAGTCCTGTGTTCTGTTTACGTTGCTTAGCGAGTTGGCAGGTGTGGCATCTCCTAAGAAGTCGACTAACATCACGCTTTAAGCTAGGCCAAAAGAATCGGTTTTCTAGAGCAGCTATGGTCTTGGCTTGTCCGAAGTGACCGGCTAGCCCTCCTGCATGTAGTTCCCAAACAAGGAATTCTCGCAGTGACGTGTTGGGAATGCAGAGTTTTTGTGATTTAAATAAATACCCATCTTCCAACATGAAATCTCCAACGGCTCGCTCCTCCCCAGTGGTAAGTGCATAATAGGTTTCTCTAAAATCGTGGCATTCAGGGTAGTCTTCTTTGAGTCGATCGAAACCTATCACTTCAGTACTCATTTCTCTAGTAATCATTACGCGACGGCTTAAGGCATCAGCAGCCTTATTTTCAGATCCTGCTTTGTGTCTAATGGTGTACGTGTACTCTTGCAGGAATTCCACCCAACGGCCATGTCGAGCATTGAGTTTCTTTTGAGAGTTAATGTATCATAATGCTTCATGGTCCGAGAAGATAACGAATTCTTGAGGTATAAGGTAGTGTCGCCAATACCTAAGGGATTGAATGATGGCGTAAAATTCCTTGTCATAGGTGGAGTACCGTTGTCTAGTGTCATTCAACTTCTCGCTAAAGTACGCTACAAGATGTCCCTCTTGGGAAAGGATTCCGCCTATACCAATTCCAGACGCATCACAAGTCACCTCAAAAACTTTGGTAAAATCAGGTAATCTCATCACAGGGGCTTCCATCATTCGCTTCTTAATCTCCTCAAAAGCCCTGGTTGCAGCTGGGGTCCAAAGGAACTCTCCTTTCTTGAGGCAGTCAGTTATTGGAGCTACTATGGTGCTAAAGTTTCTAATAAACCTCCGGTAAAATGTGGCCAGTCCGTGAAAACTTCTAACGTCTCGAATATTTTTGGGTTCGGGCCACTCATTGATTGCTCGCACCTTTTCAGAGTCCGCGGATATTCCTTGGGAGGATATAATGAAGCCCAGAAAAATTACATGATCGGTTAAAAACGTGCACTTCTTGGGGTTGGCAAACATTTGTTCCCTCCTTAAGGTTTCACAGACTTGTCTTAAATGATTCAGATGTTGACTTTCCGAGGTACTGTAGATTAAAATGTCGTCAAAGTACACAACTACAAATTTCCCTAGGAAAGGCTTGAGGATTTGGGTCATCACTCTCATGAATGTGCTTGGAGCATTGCTTAAGCCAAAAGGCATCACAGTCCACTCGTACAATCCATCTTTAGTTTTGAACGCAATTTTCCATTCATCCCCGGGACGGATCCTAATTTGGTGGTAGCCACTCTTAAGGTCGATCTTAGAAAAGAGTGTGGCTCCGGTCATCATGTCCAACATATCATCTAATCGAGGGATTGGAAAACGGTACTTGACGGTGATTTTGTTGATAGCACGGCTATCAACGCACATTCTCCACGCCCCATCCTTCTTGGGGGTAAGAAGGGCAGGAACCGCACACGGACTAAGGCTCTCCTTAATGAACCCTCGCTGTAACAATTCATCCATTTGTCTCTTGAGCTCCTCGTGTTCGGTAGGGTTCATTCGGTAATGGGGTAGGTTTGGTAAAGAAGCTCCAGGCACTAGGTCTATGGCATGCTGAATGTCCCTTAAAGGTGGCAGTTGGTTGGGCAAATCTTCAGGAAAGACATCAGAAAAAGTCTCCAACAGTGGTCTTACCTTTTCAGGGATTGGTTCGTCTTGATCTACACTTATCTCCCGGGCTACTAGTGCGTAAAGAGGGGCTCCTGACTCCAGTTCCATACCTAAGTCCTTAGCAGTTATCAAGTTTAAGTCCGTGTTGGGTTTCAGAGAGTTGGGTTTAACTCCTTCCTTAGTAGACTTAGGTTGAGTGGGTAACAGCTTAATCTTCTTGCCCTCGTGTTCAAACACACAGGTGTTTGATCGTCCATAAATGTGTACATCGTTGTCGAACAACCAAGGGCGGCCAAGGATGATTTGTCACACATCCATTGTCAAAACATCGCACCAGATTTTCTCTTTGTATCCAACGAATTCTATAGGAACAAGACTCCTATCTTTTACCTCCAAGGTGGTCGAGTTTATCCACGCAACTTTATAGGGGTTTGGGTGCGGAGTGGTTCTCAATTGCAGTTTCGAAATCATGGCAGAAGATACGACATTAATGCAACTTCCACTGTCTATTATGACTTTGCAATTCTTGTCTCCAATCTTAGTGAAAGTGTAGAAGATTGAGGTTCTTCGCCAGTCGTCGCTAGGTTTAGGTTGGGAAAAGGCACACCTAACAACTTGCAGATCCAATCGGTTCATCTTTTGGAGGCAGTGAACAACGGCAGTATCTTCTTCGTTGAAAAATTCTTCATCGTCGTCCATGTGGTGGACTAAGTCAGTTTCAGGTTCACCTTCTTCCTCCGTCACTTCCTCAATTATGGTGACCTTAAACGGGCTGGAGCACTGAGAAGCAATGTGTCCGTACCCGTGGCATCTAAAGCACTTAGTGCCGGCAGTGGCCTTGGGAGTCTCTCGGTCGGGTGTTTTTCCCTTGGAGTCGGATCGAGGTTGGGCTTGACTAGGAGTAGGCCGACTACCTGAGGGTCCAGGGGTTTTGTTGTAAGGTTGGCTAGAGGAGGACTTGAAAGGATTAGGTATAGAGTCTTGGGTCCTAGAGACGTGGCTCCTTGATTCTTCCAGATCTAGCACAAGACTACAGGCAGCTTCGTACGTGTTTATCCCTCTAGCAAAGAGTTCATTTCTTAGGTCTTCCCTTAATCCGGCTCGGAACATGGACAGAAGTTGTGTGGGAGTGGTGGTCTCCTCCCCGTTACAACGGATTAAGAAATCATCAAACGTGGAGATGTATTCCTTAACGGGTTTACTCCCTTGGGTTAGCCTATTCCAACGATCTAGCAGTCTTGGGTAGTACAAGGGAGGAAGGTATTTCCTTTTCAGTTCTTGCTTCATCGCTCCCCAGTCAGCTATGGGGTATTCTCCTCGAGTCTCTCTCATGTGTTCAACGTTAGTCCAGTATTGGTTGGCTCTACCCGTCAGTTTCATCTCAGCGAATCTAACCTTCTTTTCCTCCGAAATGTTATACCATTTAAAGTAACTGTCCATCCCTTTAATCCAATCGAGGAAAACCTGGGGTTCCAAAGTTCCGTCAAAAGTTGGGGCATCTATTTTGATGCTCTTAAGGAGCTGGGTATCATTGTCCCTCCAAGGCGCGTCACGTCCTACCGGTTCTTGTTGGGGTCGGTGGTTGGGTCGGTAGTAATCCCTAGGAGGTCCGTAGTCAGTTCGGGTATCTTCGCCATATGGTGAATGAGGTCTAGAAGGTGTGTAGATAGCCGGGTGTCCCATTCTTTCAATATTATCTAGTCTTTCTCCCGTATGACGTCTAAGTTCAGCTACACTCGTTTGGGTATCCTTCATTTGTTGTGTAAGTGTTCCTAATTGACCCATAATCATGTCTAAAGTGGTTTGCAAATGGGTAGGATCCATGGTTGGGTGTTAGGGGTCACTAGGAGGACTTCCTAAGCCAAGGACAGCAGCTAAAGTCACAGAAAACTTGCTGGAAAAGTGGTTCCAGCAGCTGGAAAGCCAACAACAGCAAGCCCACAAGAGGGGAGAACTGCCTAAGGGTTTCGGCCAGATTCCTGGGTGTGGACAGCACAAAAACAGCACCTATGGACTCTCCTAAACGATGTTCACAGTTGCTGGAAATGATGGGACAACAGTTCTAAACACAAATTTAAAAGTCCCAAGTAGGTAGAAACACTACGGACTCAAAGGCAGCAGCTAGACGCACACCATGACGACTTAAATGCTCATGAACAGTGCAGGAAATGCAAAAACAGTGGCTAAAACAGTGGAAAATTGCTAACTAAGCAATGATATGCATGCCAATTTTTTAAACTACAATAAAAACTAGACCCTAGGATGCACCTAGCACAAGTCAAGCATGCTAGCCATGCTCTGATACCAAATATGATGTGAATCAAGGTAGGAATTGCAATTAGAATTTAAAATGAAGATTATTCAAAACATTGTCATCACAAATTTAACTACCAACGAAAGTAAAGGATTAAATTGTTCAAAGTAGTTAACTTGCTTAGGCGAAGATATGCTTTTGAGTTTACCAAACCAATCTTATCATTCAAAGATAAAAGAAACAGTTAAATGCTCATAACGACAATCCCGCAATTAATAATAAAGAAATTCACCTTGAGTAACCTCTCTCTCTCTCTCGTTCACTCTTGGGCTTTAGCGGAGAATAAGGAACCAAGCAAGGATGAAGAGCACCACTAGGATGAAGGCGATGGAAGACTTTGTCGCCGGAAAAGTATTCACCGGAGAAGGTGGTGGTGGATGACGTCCAATGATCGTCCAAGTGTAGCCACGAAATCGTCGGTCAAAGATACTTGCGAGGATGGGAACGACTCGCTCCAAGTATTCTTCGACTGTGGTTTCGTCTTCAAATCCGACGTCGAAGCAAGGCGAGCGTAGGATATCGATGCTCCCGTCGGCGTGGAAAACTAACCCCCACTCAAGCTCCGGATCCGCCATTCAACATTGAGGTGAGGCAGGAAGGAAACAAGGGAGGGGTCGGCCAAGAGCTAGGGAAGAGCAAGAGAAAAATTCTGAAATTTTTTTTATTTCAGATTTCTCTTAGTATGGAGGGAGGGATTAATTGCAATACAAACCTCCCAAAATTTGAGTTAGGAGGGGCGGGTATTAGGGAGAATTAAGGAGGGGAATTAATGGGTGCTTATGTGGCAAGTAGAGAGAGAAACACTAAGAGGGGTGGCCGGCCATTCAAGGAGAAAAGAAAAGGAATTGTAATTAATTGGTGGGGCCAAGGAGTTTAAATCAAATCTGATTTAAATTTCAGATTTAATTTAATTAGGGAATGTTTCCAAATGAGGGGTGAAAAGAAAGGAAATTGAATTTTGAATTCAAAATAGATTGGGCCTCAATTAAATCCCTTTCCTATTTGTGGTGAAGTAAATTAGGAAAGAATTAATGAGGGATTTCAGTTTTGAAATTCAAAAATCCAACAGGAGGGCCGGCGGGATTTCTCACAGGGAGAAGGGGCTGGGTTCCTGGACGGTGGGCTGGCTTGAGCTGGCGGCTAGCCCAGCCGGCGGCAGGGGCTGGGCAGGGTGAATCGGCGGGCCTGAGAGGGGAGGCGGCTGGTTTTGCTGTAGGGGAAAGGGAGGCCGGCTGAAGGTAAGTGGAAGGGGCCGGGTTTGATGGGATGGTGGTGGGGGAGGAAGAAATCAGTAAACAAAAATAAAACCAAGAGCTCGCCGGAGCGGTTGTTGGGTGCTTCGGGTGGAGCCTCTCCTAGGTCTCCTCTCTTTCTCTCAAGCTCTCAAGCAAGAAGACAAAAGAAAACTTCAGAAATTTTATTGATCAAACATTAACCTCATACAACAAGAAGAGACCCCTTTATAAAGGTCTCAAAGCATGAAAAGAAAAAGACTCATATGCCCCTTGGGCTACAATAGACACTACGCCTACATAAGGGCGAAATCGTCACTAGTACATGAAAATAAAAGATACATGAAATAAAATAACATGATAACATCAAAAATATAAACTCCCGATCATAGCCGTCGATCTACGATTCCTTCGCCGATAAACCTGACTAAAATGTCTGTTGATGACCTCATCACCAATGCTTGATTTTATAATACCAATCAAGGTCTTATAGTTTTGAAGTGTTGTAATAATATAAAGTGAATTTGGCATTCTGTAATCTTTGTGATTGTACTTATGGCAAGTGGGAGGGTCATCATCGCAACAACTTCGAGCTTAACACAATGATTCATTTGATAAATTTTGTGAGACTATTTTTTGGGTTGTACTTTCTAATAGAGAAGCTATTAAAACATCTAAAGATATTTCATGATTGCGAGACACAATTCACCAATATTTAGTTTTTTTTTTCCTGTCTTTGGGCAACATGAAAATTAGAAGATTAATTGATTCTTATAATGTAATTTATAATAAATGATACCAGGATATTCTTATTTTATCATGAGCAACAATACTACTTATAAAGAGGTTGTGTATCAAGCCTTTTCATGTAGAAAGAGGGAGATTAATTCTTGCAAACAAATGATTCTTAAACGTTATGGATTAGGTGAGCGGTTTTAATTCTCAAAAGAAGCAAAGTTAGGAGTCGAACTATATCTATAATACTCTAACTTCCTGGCAAACTAAACAGAAAATCACAACTATTAGTAGAGCTAGGACCTTTAGGGATAGGTTTGCTTTCCTAGAAGTAAACCTATGATTACTACTAGCTTCAACAATAGCAATTCTCCTTCTCTTAAGTGGCATTCTGTCCCATTAAATGGGACTGGAAAAAAAAAAAACATAAGTCTATAAATATTTAAGAAAACATAGTAGAATTTATAACAATACTATAAGTTAGGAAAATGAGTGATGAAGAGACTTGACCTTAAATCACCAGACATACTTTTGAGTTTAAGGCTACGTGAGACAAATTTTATATCACCAAGGCAAGAAATTTATTAAGATAGCTTAACAATCATAATAGATCTGGAATGTATTCTCTCATTAATGGAATAATACTATTAACAATTTGCATCATGGAAACCAATACAAGTCATTAATTGAAAAGAAATGCAACAAGCTACAATTGCGAAACTAAAGATGTTCCTAACACAACTGGCTCAAATTTATATATATATATATATATATAAAACTATTGAATGAAAAATAGTACTCTGCCCCAAAGAAAACATATTGCTGTTGAAATTGCTCTTACGATGATGATATGAGCTTACAAGGAAACTAACATGCAACTTGTACTTATGAAGACATAAATGACAATGCATGGAGTATGTATGATTAATGAAGTAGCTTGATTATCAGGACTATATATAATAAATGCTTTAACTACTGCATTGATCTTATGCAATAAAATTACTTGAAATAATAATTATTAAGCAATGATAATTATGCAATAGAGTTCATAATAAGCAACATTCTATTTATGCTAGTCAATGAAAATAAATGTAAAGGTAACAACAAGCATTCTCTTCATAATTACATGTAAATAAATGTTTCAAGAGACTAAAATCAATAATATTTGTATAATGCATGTTGGCTCCAGTAGTACTCTAAATTGAATGAAAGGTTGTTACCAACTTGACTTGGTATGTTAACCACCCTTTAGAGGATTTTGACTATCCATATCAGGTTTGTAGATTAAAATAGCCAACAAAATATCAATCTAAAAGTTATTGTTGATGATCTTTTTCATCAAACACACCAGCATAATCCATTTCCATGTTAGATCATGAGCAAGTTGACTAACTGAGATATTATATGAATAGTTTAAGCATGATTTGACTTTGCAATATTAAATTAATATTCAAATTAGGACCGAGTGTACAATCACATGGTCCATTACAATACTGAATTTATGCAGCAATAATCAAAGTAAACATATTAAACTTCACAATTTCTAACATATACAATTATTGATATGCACAAGATAGTAAGTACATGCAAATAAAGCATGATCAATGATTTAGTAACAATCTTTAAACATATAAAAATTGTCAAGGGAAACATAGAGAACAAAGATATATTTATACCCTATAAATAAAAATTATTTGCATTGAGTTATAGTACTCAAATCAAGCGCCTTCATGAAATCCATAAAAATACCACCAATAATTTTTTTTACAAAATACCACCAATAAGAATCCCAAATTAGAAGATTTTAGGTTTTAAAATTAATTAAACATATGATAATTAATAATATATCTAGCTCCTTATCTAACCTAATGATGTGAAACAATCCGGTTCAAGAGTTACTTTAAGGAAATTAAAGAGAGCAGATTTAACAAAATAATCCAAAATAAAATTATCACTTATAGTAAAACTTTAGGAAGGAGCTCATTCCTTTAGGAAGGATCATTGGAGTTTTCAGATTTTAACTTGCTTAGGCAAAGAAGAGCGAAGTCGGTTAACCAAACAATTTAAGAAAACGCAAAGATCAATTGTAAAACTACGACGATAAACAAGAATCCGCGACTTAATAATGAGAAATTTCACCTTTGGAGCCCATACGCTCAACTAGCCTAGGCTTTAGCGGAAGAAGAGTATCCACATTAGAACCGAAGTCACTCCAAGGAAGAAGGAGCCTAAGATCGTCGTTCTTGGATAGGGGGCCGAAGTGGCGGAGGATGACGGTCGTCCAAGGATGATCCAACATCCCTTTGATCTTTGCTCGTCGATCACATCCACTAAGGTGTAATGGATGATCGATGTAATCTTCAATGGTGTCGTCGAAATCGAAGCCCACGTCAAAGAACGGTGATTGGAGGATGTCAACCTGATCTCGATCGTCATGCACGAATCCAAAATCCCATTCGGGTTCCGCCATGCATTCTTGTCGGGCGGGAAGATGCACAAAAGAATTGGGAAAATTTCCTTCAGGTTTCTTATTCAAAACCTGAGAGGAATGGCTTAGGAGCAAGGGAAATTGGAAGGAGCCTTCACGCCTTGAGTCCAGCAAGGTATACCTCCAATTTCCTCTTGAGAGGGGAGGGGAAGCAAGCTCTTCAGATTTTGCCTGAGAAGAAAAAGGAGGGAGACGGGTGGGAGATAGAGGGGGGAATCTGAAACATTTCAGATTTTTATTCAGCTATTTTTGTTTCCCAAAAGCTGATTAGAAAAATCGAAATGTTTGCCTTACGAATTTATGACTTGGGGAAGAATTTAAGGCTCCAAATCAATTTATGTAATTGAATAGGAAAGAAGATATGAGAGGGAGAGCAAGGCCAGCAACATGGAGGATAGGATAGGAAAAATGAGAGGAAGGGGAGAGGCGGGTGACAGGGAAAAGAATTCTCACGGGATTGAGAGGCTGAGGTGGAGGCTTAGTTCCCAATTCCTAATTGGTTTAGGGAATTTGAAATGAGGGATTTGTGGAGGGAATTTTTATTTCCCAAATCAAATTCCTAGATTAGGAAATTAATCTAAGAAATAAGAGAAAGGGAATTAAGGGGTGAGGATATGGGGGCCGGCCATGTAAGAGGTGAGGTGGCGTTGAGGTTTTAAGTAGGTGGGGACCACTAGTCTTAGTTTTAGGATTTTAATAAAATCTGAAATTAAAACTTCAGTTTTATATGGGAAGAGATTCCTAAATTAAAGACATTCAATTAGATTGATTTCGAATTTCAAATTCGAAATTTAAAATCCAATTAAATTGAGGGCATGATTTAGGGAAGCAATTTAGGAAACAATTAATGGCTCATAACCATTTGAATTTCAATTTTGAAATTCAAAGGAGGGGAAGGGAGTTAGCGGGCTGGTGGGCTGGCCGGCGGCTGCTAGCCGGCGGGTTGGGCTGGCCGGTGGCTGCTGGCTGGCGGATTGGGACTGCAGGCCAGCAAATGCTTCAACCAGATCTCCACGACGACGAATCGATCATGAGAAATAAAGGAGGAAAAAATAGTAGAACAAGAAGACCTAGAACTCACAAAGAGATCTAGTTTCTCCTACGAACTCAATAAGAGATCGTGGATGTTTGCACTCACAAAGAGAACCAAGAGTAATATTTTTCATTCATCAAAACTGAAATTACAATGCATGAGTCCTCATATAAATAGGCCAAAATGAAATAACAAGAAATAACACAAATGTCCTTCCGGGCTACATAAGCAACTCAATGCCCATAAGGGCAAAAGCGGGAAAACATCAAAATAAAATAAACTATTACTACATAAAATGACAAAATACAACTCATGCTCGTGGCCGTCAATCTCCGACGTCGAAAATGCTGACGATGTCCTCATCACCTAACTATAAATAATTAAGTGATTAATTGATCTATTTATTATGCATTGGTACACAGATGAGGAAAATTCACTACAGGAAAACAGCTCATTTCTGACAGAATTTCCGGCGGAAATAAATTCGTCAGAAATTCCGACGGATTTTCCGACAAAATATTTCCGGCGTACTTCCGACGGAATTTTTGAAGTTATTTCTGGCGCATTTTCTGTTGGCTTTTCCGACGGACTTTCCGGCGGATTTCCGACGAAATTAAAAATTTTCTGGAAAATGACAATTAGTAATATTTAAAATAATTTATTTTGGTAAATAAAATATTGCTAAAATAAAATAAATTAAAAAGTTTAATAATTTAGTGCTAAATTAAATATAATTATTATTTTGATCTTAAAAAAAAACTTAGCTTTTAAATATAGTAATTATTTTAAATATAAATTAAATTAAATCATTATAAATTAATTTAATTATTCTAAATTTTATTATGTTGATATTTTAAATAAAATATAAACTCATATTATAAATATTTTAAATAAATTATATTAAATATATTAATTATTTTAATGTTTTAATATATTAACACTTTTAAATAATACTTTCTGCCTGAAGTAATATAAATAAATTATAACTCACAATTATTCATTTTGCAGGTTGGCCTGGTGATTTGGGAGAGCACTCTGAGCGGCGGGGGTTCGAACCCTGCTTGGCGCAGGCAGGGTGGGTCTCGCGGGTGGGGTTCAGGCGGGTCACGGGCCAGCGGATGAGCCTAGCTGGCTCGGTGGAATCGGGTCCCGGGCGGATGAGCCCGGGTCAGGCGGGTCCAGCGGGCTTCAGCGGGGAGGGGGTGGGGGAGGGCTTCAGCGGGTTTAGGAAATTTTTTTTTTCAAATTTTTTAAATTTCCGGCGTTATATTCGCCGGAAAATATGTCTGGTGCATTTTCGCCGGAATTGCGCCGGAAATTTTTTCGGCGGAAAGTTTTACGTCGGTAGCACTTTTTCGACGCGCGTTAAACCGGCGTAAATATTTTCGTCGGAAATCCGTCGGAAATCCTAATTTCCGGCGGATTTTTGTCATTTTCCGACGAAAAATGGACGCCGGAAATTGCAGTTTTTCCTGTAGTGATTCTATAAGATGGTGGTGAGACCTGCAATGCTTTATGGTGCTGAATGTTGGCCGTTAAAGAGAAGCATAATACTAAGTTAAGTGTTGCAGAGATGAGAATGCTTAGGTGGATGAGTGGCTTTACCCTTAGAGATAAGATACGAAATGAGCATATACGTAAAAACGTTGGATTAGCTCCAGTGGAAGGTATGATTAGAGAGATTCGCCTTATTAGATGGTTTGGTCACATAAAACGGCGGCCTTCCGATGACCCGGTTAGGAAAGTAGAGATATTATATTTGACTTATGTTAAGAAAGGTATAGGTAGACCTAAAAAGACTAGAAAATATTAGAAATGATCTTTCTTTATTAGATTTAAATGAGAATTTGACTTTTAATAGGACACAATGGAGAAAAAGGATTCATATAGCCGACCCCACGTAGTGGGACAAAGGCTTGATGTTGTTGTTGTTGTGGTACAAGAGATGGGGAAGAGGAATTTCTGGCAATTAGTGGCCATCTAATTTTCCATAAGCATATGGACCAATTTTATGTGACACCTACAACAAATGAAAAGATTGGAGGATGAACATAGTGATGAATAAGGCTAGAACACTTCGATGGCGTCGATGGTGAAGATTGTATGATGAAGGGCAATGTTGTTTCAAAAGAGAATGAAAATTTTTAGGAAGGAGCTCATTCCTTCAAGTCTTAAAGAGGAGGAGCTTCACCACATACAATTTTAAGGAGCCAATCACCAGTGGAGTTGGTGATTTTCTTCGGGTAAAATTGTCAAATATAATGACAGTTGGTGCTACATGGGTAGTCACTGAATCAACTTCCCTTGTTTGGGCAATCCCACGTGCCAATCACTCTTCTCCGGTGTCAATAATCTCTCAATCCAACCACATGGACCCTAGGATTAATTGCTCCATGAAGGGTCATTTACTTAATAAGGAAAAAATTTGAAAGTCAAAATTTGAGTGTTATATTAGAAAATGGTGATTAGTCATAAATTTATTAATACTTTAACTATGATAAGTGACGGTCCTTTTTTGTCAACAAAACCTTCCTATCTAGAACAATTCTTTACAATATGAAGGAAAAAAAATTCATTGGAAATGTGATTGCCATGAGTATTGCCTTAATTTCAGGTTATCTACATGCATCTGAATCTTGGTTCGACAGGGTTGAAAACTAAAAAATCTTGTAAGTTTTTAGTATTTGATCAAGTAGGACATGGAATTAGCAGTCAAAATTTGATAATTAGCAAATTTAGCTCGCCTTAATCTTAATATATATATATATATATATATATATATATATATATATATATATATATATATATATATATATATATATATATATATATATATATATATATATATATATATTAAATTTTGGCGTAGCAGCCCAAAAATTGACTGGCGCTACAATCAAAATATTCGATTGCAAGTTGAGAACTTTTACTTAAACCCCTAATTCAGTTTCACATGGGACTCAAGCAATCTCATCTAAAATATGATAGTTTCATTGTAATCATATAACTTAATTCTAAAAAAGTAAAAAATATTAAGAAATGGTAGGCCATAGAAAGAAACCATGGCTTTGCCAAAAATCTTGCTGTTTATTGAGCTCCCTAGTCTTGGTTGGCTCATTCAATCTTGACTTAATATCAACTCTAATCTCATGGAATTGTTTTGGATGGGAAAATTTTAGATAGAAAATGGGACTATAACATTTTGTAGGTGAAGCATTCATAAATATATGGACTAGTCACTTTTTTGCACTTTAATACTCAAACATCGACTTATTATTTTTCATTAGATATAAATAGAGAAATTGAAATGGTAACATAATTAATACTTCTCTCCCCTCCGAACTTTAACTTGTAATATGTCACAACAAATTGCTTACACTCATAAGCAAATCGAACCATCCCCGCATATGCAAATTGCTTTCACTAATTAAGTGACTTGCCCCTTGCTAAGCCCCCTAAGGTCCATATGGCTAAACTATAAGAGAAAAACTCCTTGAAGAGGGTATTAGCATTGGAGTTGCACCATTTGACCGATTATCATAACAATCGGCCATGTGGAACCGATTGCCTTGATTTCCTCGTGTGGAAATCATCAGGTTCAATGGTGATTTCCTCAACTTTTTATGGTGAGGAACTCTTCTCTAACATAAGGATGAAGGAGCTCCTTCCTAAAGGAGGAGACAAAAACACCAAGGGTATTGAGCTTTACTTCCAATGACTGTGAAAGAAGGGTATAATGATAATTAAAACATGAACAATTACAAATAAGAGAAAGATAACGAGGGAGGGAGAGGAGGGGGTGGGGGTGGTCATATGCTGTCTGAAAAAACCCCTAAACTTTTTCAAGTCCTCACAATAACATGAAGGTGGAGGCATAAATCATAGAAAGAGCCGTGCAATTTCTTCTCATGATTAGTTGGGCTGGGCTGCCCGGGTAAAATGATTTTTTTTTTAATTAACTGTTGTTAAGATAAGCATCTTCTGATGGAACTTTGATGATGGAGATTCCGCATGCTCAAGTAGAGAACCTATAATTATAATACTATAATTGACATCCTAAATGTTGAAGCTTATGGCATTCAATTATGTTAAATGTTTGTCTTCTAATGTTGAATTTGGCGATGCTTGGTCGGAAGTATCTTGATAGCTTGTTTTACTATTAGATACATGTTTAGCATTTTGTTTATCAACCTTTTGTTTTTTAATATTTTTTCTTCTCTTTACTTTATTCTGTATTACCTTACATATTCAGTAATGTTTCGTCACCATCACTTAACTTCTGTAATAAATGTTTATTGTTTTGATAAAGCTGAACTCTGGATTGTTATCCTGAGCATTGGTAGAAACTTAAGATGATCCTCCTGCTAGTTTCTCTTCTTTTATGGGATCCTTCTATGCTGTTTATTGCTTTATGTCTCTCTCTATTGCTTTCTCTCATCAAATCATAATTCAGATTATATCGTTAGGTGGCATTTTTATGTTTCGTGCACCATGTTATTCATTGGTCAATTCATTTCCCTTTCCTATAGGATTCTTGAAATTGTTACTTTATTTTTGCAAGTAAACTAAATGAGAGAGGAGCTAGTTTTACTTTGTTTGAAAATGCCTGATAAGCAAAGTTTAAATAATCTATTATTAACTGCTAATAGCCAATAATACTTTATTTTTTATTGCCTGTTGTCTGAGGTGGGAGTTTAACATAGAAACCTTACTAGGCTTCTTATTCATGGCTAGTGCTCTACTGTTTCCATGGCTTCAAGCATCTCTTTCTATTCAAACTTGTCTTCCTTGTCATCATGCCTAAATCATTTTCACTGTGATCACAATTTTGTCCTGCTTTAGTTCACTGTCTAACCTATTGTTGCTATATATATTAGGGGTGATAATAATGATCCGAAATTGAAAACATCTCAAAAATCACTTGAACTTTTATTTGGATCGATCGGTTCAATTCAGTTCTAGAAAAGCTTCTAGCTTTACGCCATACTCAGTTTTTTTTTCTAAAGTTGATTTCAAGTTGGTCTCGGCTAATTCGAAATTATTGTAAGTGAACTCTAATTTGTCTTTTCCCTTTCATATTTCACTTTTCCTAACTTTGTCCTGACTCTTCAGGGAACTCTTAATCCATTGCACCTATGAATCTTAATCCATTGCACCTATGAACGTTAATCCATCGCACCTATAAAATCCTTTTGTTATCTCGTTCATTTTATCTTCATTATCTCATCTACTCTTAGTTCCTTTTCCTTGTCTCGTACTTTTTTGATTCTGAGTTTCTAAACCCTTATTTAGCAGGGGACATCAGATACAGACCCTTCTTTCCTTTTCTTTGTATCTGACTTCTTTGATTCTCTGAGTTTGCATACCCCTCTTTATTAGGGTAGATCAGATACAGATCCTTCTTTAGCTTCATGCTTTTCTGATGCTTTGTTCGACATCGTCTAAACATCGACGACCAACGTCCTCTCAAACTATAGATGCCCTCTTGACATTAGCGCCCAATACTTACTGCATATGCATCGATGCCTGACTTTCAACAGCATTGTCGTCTCCTCTCTTCATGCTTGATACACAACACCGACACCGAACTCTCGAAATCCTAATATTAATTATTTTAAACACAAATTCTAATTAAATGACTTATTATTTTTTATATTATACTTCTTCAATTTTTATAAACTATTTTTAAAATATTAAAATTATAATATTGTTTCCAACCCGTGTTTGTGTCATATATTTTCAATCATTGTTGTGTCGTATCCGTGTCGCCGTGTGTCTGTGCATGATAGATGATATTGCAAGGAAAATATATCATTTGAAGATCGTAAGAAACCACATTTGAGCATTTGCTTCTTTGATAGGAACATTTTCCGTAAACGTGCATTTATCCATCTCATTTGCACGTTTTCAAATATCGCCCTTTGTAAACATTTTTCCAAGTTCGTACACTATATATAAACATGATGTCCAAGTTCGTATACTATATAAGGTATGGTTGGTTCTCTTTAAACTCCATTCAGAAGAACTGGTCCTTCTCTTAACTCGCTAGAAAATACTGACTTTAAATATGGTACTAATCCAATTGAGGTTATTAGTTTTTCTCACACCAATACTTTCAAGTTGAAGTTGTATGTGTTCTCTCATTTAAGTAGCCATTAGTACATACAAAATACGCCAGTTTACACTATTTGCCTCAACTTTCTGCTTTGATAAGTGAAAATACATCTTATTACACAGTTTTAGTTATATCCATATGAGGAAAATAAGAAATAACAAGGTTTTCCTCAGGGCGCCATTTTAGCAGTGGCAGGAGGTAGCAGTGCATCAGTCAAGCTATGGGACACATCCTCATGGCAGCTCGTTGATTCTCTAGCTATTCCCCGGCAAGAGAGTTCCCGCCCTACGGACCGTACCGGCGGAGGCAAGTTTGTTCTCTCAGTTGCCTGGAGCCCAGATGGGAAACGGCTAGCTTGCGGATCCATGGATGGCACAATTTCTGTCTTCGATGTTCATCGTGCGAAGTTCCTCCACCATCTCGACGGCCATTTCATGCCCGTTCGATCGCTCGTGTACTCCCCTTTGGATTCTCGTGTACTCTTCTCGGCCTGCGACGACACCCATGTTCATATGTATGATGCGGAGGGCAAGAATTTGGTTGCCAGCTTGTCTGGGCATGCAAGCTGGGTGCTCAGCGTGGATGCCAGCCCAGATGGTGCAGCCATTGCTACTGGTTCCAGCGATCGAACTGTCCGGCTCTGGGATCTAACCATGAGGGCTTCTGTCCAAACAATGACTAGCCACTCAGATCAAGTATGGAGCGTGGCTTTTCGTCCACCTGGCGGAACCGGCGTTCGAGCAGGTCGGCTCGCCAGCGTTTCAGATGATAAGAGCATTTCACTGTATGATTACTCTTGATAACAATCATTTGTTTTTTTGCAGCCATTAGGCATTCTAACATTTTACTTTTTGTTGTATGTGTTGATTATTTTTCTTTCTTTTTTCTTGGGGGAAACTGGCACTGAGGCAGGACTAATTCCATGCTATTTGATGTAAAATGTTTTCATGGATGGATTACTGGTTTGCCTGTTAGCCAATGTAGTTCATTGTTGTGCATTATATACTTTTAAGCTATTTACAGAGTGTATTTTCATTGTTTATTACATAGTTACTAAAAGGCTCCATCTGTCAGGTGATCTTTTGATTGGATTTTGCTGTTAAATATAAGGAGTGTATATATATATAAAACTTAGACATTTAATGCAAGAAATCATCAAATTCGACATCAAAACATAATGAGTACATAATCATTGAGTCATTTGGCTCTTGAGTGCTATTTCCAATTCCTTTTATTGAGTTCCCACTCAATAGAGATGCTCTCAACTCAAGCTTCTCTTAACAACATTTTTTATTCTCTTGAGAGTATCTTGACCAACCTCCTAGTCTTCTTATCTTATCCAACATCATTGAGGCTTCGTTTGGGACAGCTTTTGTATAGTTTTTTACTTGTACTAGAAAGTTATTTTAAAAAGCTGTAAAAAAGTCATCCCAAACGAAGTTGAGTCTATTGATCTTCTAATCATATCCCCTTCTTTAAGAGGTACTTCACTCATGTGACAAATCCTTGGAATTAAAAGTTCATTGAAGAGTTTTTAGTATATGCATAATATTTGAATTTGAGATTAAACCCTAATGGGGCTGAAGAACAATTTACCTAAAGTAGAATTTCAATTCTATGGATTTAAATTTAATAAATTTTTTGGTGGTTTAATTTTAAAAAATTATTAGATATCATAGATGATTATTTAATCTATATTAATTTTATTTAAATTAATTAAATTGCAATTCATTTAATTACATCTTAAATAATTAATAATGAGCTATTTGCTAAAATAATTAAACAATACTTTTTATTTAGATTGATTAAATAAAATACCCCATTCATTTATTAATTTAGATTAATATGCTTTTTGTTAATTTATTTAGATTAACAATTAATATGAATAATTTAAAAAATTATTAAATTAATTAATGATTTTCTCCTCCAATGTGTAAATGCATGAGCAAGAATATTCAAATGAGTCTAATCTCAAAAGAACTAGAGCGTTAAATAATAAATTCGAATTTTGCTTGAAGTTTTCTTCCAATATATTGATCAAAACTTGATCAATCTTATTAGACAGTTTGACAAATGTTTCAGCAATTATCAAATACTTTTCAAATCATGACTATTGAATTCGAAATATGATCAAATTTCTTTGACTATTATTTAATTATGGCTCTGAAATACGAATAAATAATAATAGTAATAATATTATTAAATTAAATAATAATAATAAATAAAAGAAGAAAAAAAAATGAATAAGAATCACTAGAGGAGAAGAAGGCACTGAGAATAGGAGGGGTCAATTAATTATGTTCTTGTGTGAAAGATCATCTATATAAACTAGAATGTTTATTTGAATTTTAGGGGTGATCAGGAGGAGGTGAATGAACGTAATAATTCATTTCATGACTTGTATGACTTGAATGTGAGTGATGTTGTCCGTGATGCTTTATCTAGTTTTTGTAAACGTCGAAAGCGAAAATCTAAAAATAGCGAGGGTTGCTTTGCTCTTTTCTTCTATGTTGGTTGTTTTGGTTGTGTATTTTCTGGGTTGGTGTTATGGCTGGGGTGAGACTTCTTGTGGCTATTGTTTTTATGAGTTGTTGAGTGGTGGCTTCTTGGTGTCGGCAATTTGGTTGTTGGGTTCTTGGCTTTTTTTGCTTGTGCTTATCTCTGTTTTATTGTCATTTGCAAGTTGCTCCAGTGGTTACTGTAGATCTAATGAGCTGTGGCTGCTGCTTTTTCGATGTTATGGATGGGGTTCTTTGATGTTTTTTAACTTTTTCTTTTTATCCTTATTTCTATTGATTAGATAGAACCATTAGTTCGTATGTTTTATTTCAATAATTGTAAGAACCTCTAAATTTTCTTTTTATGGAACGCACAAGCCCCCTTTGTAGGTTAAAAAAAATATATTATTTTGGACATAACTTTATGAAGATGACTTATTGCATGTTGGAGTGGAAAATTTGTTTTTTTTATATGAGGGTCTTTTTGGCAATAAGTAGGATTTACTAAATCGTGTAAATTAGAATCGAGTAAATTCTACCATGTTAAATCCTGAAAATTGATTGGCAACATAAATATTAAATCCTATTAAATCATGTGACACTATTTGTCAATGTAATCTAGGATTTAAATCCAGTAGTTTATTTAAAAATTAATTTTAATGTGTTTTAAATTTAATTTATGTGTTAAGTATAAATTACTCATTAATTTCAATTTTAATTATCATCAATAGTATAATGATATATTCGATAATTTAATTATCTAATTAGTTAGTTAATTATTTTTTGAAATAACTAATTATTTAACTAATAATCACATTATTAATTAAATTAATTATCTAAGTGTTATTTAGTTAGTTTTAATTATAAATTATACTATTATTTATCTCATTAATCTGATTAAATTACTCTATTGCTCATTAATTATTTAATTACTATTTACCATTAATTATATAATTAATAATATACATTTCAAATTATACTAATTAAGCTAAATTAGATAATTGATTAAGCATTAATTATAGTACTAATATTTTAATTAATTTACTTAATTATTAATATTTTAAATTATATTATTTAAGTTAAATTAGATTAATTTTAATTAATTTGCTTTTTCATCTTTTATATTTCATTTTGTCCTACGCCATTTCTTCGCACGCTGGTAGAGTTCGCTTCTTCGGCTCCTTCGTTGCTGTTCAAATTCACTCCGTAGAAAGCGTTCCCTTCCTGTCGGATTGAAAGTCACGGTATTTTGATCGGAAGCAAATACAGGAGCTCGTTTGTTGTGAAGGTAAGCTGTCTTTCTCCCTTTCGCACGCTTCTTTGACCAAATCACCTAAAATTGCGAAATTTTTAAGGGTTTTTTTGAATTCGGGATTTACGGTCCAAAGGGCGAGACAGAGTATTTATTTCCCAAAAAAAAAAACAGAGTATTTATTCTGCCGTGAGATTTAGTGGGCATTCAAATCCCGTTTGGCAGGATTTGGCATAAAATCCTGCTCAAGCATAAATCCTGTTTGGCAACAAGTAGGATTTAACTTTATAGGGTTTAGTATATCCTGTAAATCCGGGTTTTGTAAATCTTGGAGCTGTATAAAAAGCCTGTTACAGGTTGAATTGATATTCATTAACGATGATATTTTGCTACAGGTTTACACATGGGTGACGGCAATTTAAATAACCAAGATAAACTTATTTTGCGAGGGTTGCAGTTTTATGGATTTCATGGAGTGCATCCCGTGGAAAAGGAGCAAGGTCAAAAGTTCTTGGTAGATATTGATGCCTGGTTAGATTTAAGAATTGCTGGTGAAACTGATGATATATCAGATACTGTAAGCTACACTGACATTTACAGGTAATGTTAACATAACATTTTTTCCATGATATTGCCAGTTTAATGCTGAACGTGAACTTAAATGTTTTTTTGTAAATGCTGAAATAAGAATAAGATGTTGATTTGTGCGGTTTTTTACAGTTTAATTATAAATATTCTTAAGCTATTTTGTTGCCTGAGATTCCTGCTATTCTGTCTTCTAATAAGATTTTGATTGTTTCTGATCTTGAATTGACAAATGAAATCTTTTCTTATCATTAATGTTATCCTCTTTGATTTAGGAATCTTCATTTTCCATCCATTTATGGTGAGTGTTGCATAATAAGCTAGACTTGTTATCCACAGTTTCTTTTAACTTAATTTACGTTCTTTTAAGTCTACTCATTTTCCTTCCTAGTACTTCAACACTAATTTTACTTACCTGCCATGGGTATTTTTGAGATTTTGTTAAATCTTCAAACTATACCAGTCTATTTTCAAATAAGCCTTCAATAGATGCTTTTCCAATCATCCCCCTCTCATATAATCATTTCTTAATTTTTCTTATGTTGTGGCGCCTAATTTATATCCTATAAAGAAAAGCCTTATGCAATCTCAATTACAAATTGACCTAGTTTTTACAAGTTGTTTCATTAAAGGTATTTTGTGAAGGGATCTTCTCCATTGTAGTGTAATATGCTATAGTGACAAGTTGTAGACATCAATTGGAAAAATTGTATAAATTTCTTGGTGTGTTTTTGATAGGAAACACTCGTAGATCTCGAGTAATTTATATCAATCTTTGGAAAACAATAAGAATTCTTCCACAAAAATCTACACAAAACCAGGAAAACAGTAGATAATTTGTATTATTTGAGGAAACAGAAATGGAAAATACCAAGATACAATGGATCATCTATTTGAGAGGAGGGTCTATCTCTCTCAAATCTCTAGACGCCGTTAGAGCCCACAAAACTAAGAGATATCAAATTTCAGCCAAATTCAAGATGCCCTAACCCTAGGAAAACAAACTCTGTAATGCATACAATCTAAAATGAAATATCTAAACAGTCCCTACATTCAAATTTATCTCCTAACTCCCTTCAAAATCCTTCCTAAACAACTCTGTCAGATATGGCAGTCGGATCATGTATACATGAGGCGGAGAGTTCCTCCTGTTTCGAACGGGCCGGTACCGTAGGACCGGATGGACCAGTCTAACAGTTTTATGTGTTTATATTCCTTTTATTTTATTCACTATCGGTGGTTTGAATTAGATCTTGCCCAGTTCCCAACAAATTTATCATTTTTAGTTTTGACAATGCCAAGCATTCATCTTATGTTATCATTTTCGCTTAAAATATTGATTTGTTTCTCTTTTATTGCAAGCACTCAGAATCATATTCAATTAGTGAAAGATTGACAAGATAAATTCATGCTCCGTGAGATGTTTATCATGCTTCCTCATATGAATGGAGGAGGCACTATTTAAAATTTGATGCCATTATTCCACGTTTTCAAAACATGACTTGCTTCTATACTTCTAGTTATTCCGATAAAATAGATTGTTTGCTGCTAGCCAATTTAGTATGTATTATCATTGACTTTTATCCCGTGTTATATTATTGTCATAAAAACCTATGGTAATGCACTGGCGGGCTTAGCACTATAGAAATATCCGATTAATTAAAGAATTACTTTATTTTATGGATTTGATCATCATTATCATCAATAGCTTTAAGCCTACTACTTGGGAGTTCTCATTCTCTATTCATTCTGATAAGCAATTTTTTTTCAAATCTTGTATCCATGCTAATTTTTTATGTCTACCACTTTTTATCGTCGAATCCTTATATGTTAAATTTATTTATCCATTTCATTGGTGTTGTAAGCTTTATTTTGTACTAATTTATTTTTAATAGGTGCTACCCTTGATATAATTTTTTTATCTATCATCTCTATTTTAGCTCGCATCTATCTTAACATTCTCAGTTTTGTCACACTAAAGTTTTCCTTTTGTTATTTCTTTGTAAATCAGCTTTCTGATCCATTCGACATAGCATAGCCTGTTGCAGTTTTGTATAGTTTTCTCTTAATATCCATGACAATATCTTTTGGCATAATTATTGAGGAACTTCTCTTTTTTGATCACCTAATTTTAATTTTATAAGTTGTATCTTCATTTTATTCTTGTAATGTTTCCAAAATATTTGAACTGATCACACTTGATTCTCCATCAATATTAAACTATAGTTAGCATTTCGCATTCACTAATATTGTATATCATATAATATATTTTAATTAATCCCTAGTCACTTATTTTGTCAAAAATCTCACTTGTTATAATTATTA
This sequence comes from Dendrobium huoshanense, assembly GCA_016618105.1. Lineage (NCBI taxonomy): Eukaryota > Viridiplantae > Streptophyta > Magnoliopsida > Asparagales > Orchidaceae > Dendrobium > Dendrobium huoshanense. The sequence continues at coordinate 74,060,991 of CM028358.1, read as the reverse complement.
TGTCATATGCAAGCAACATACACCAATGCTCCTCACTTTTTGAATATCCTTTTCCTTATTAGTTGTGTTCTTTACTAATAAAAAAACATGAATTTAATATTGATTCTTGATGAGTTTTTGCGATGAATGAGAATCTTTTTGGTCAATTTGCAGCTACTGCTACTAGAACTTTCTGATTAGCCATTAAAAATTTTCACTTTTTTAACAAATGTGTTACTTATTAAAATAACTATATGCAAATAGCATACATCATGTCTCATTTTTAATATTCTTTTTAAGAATGTCTTTAATCAATACAAAAAGTTTTTGACTTATCATTGATTATCGATATAATTGTATTATGTTTGGAAATCATTTCGTCAATCCACCACTACTAATATTATTGTTGTTATACTTATCTGTAATAGTTTCAGCGCATTGTTCACAAAGTCTATTTTCTTATTAAGCATCAATTTTTCTTATAACAATAAATCATATATTTTCTCAATATCAACAAAAATAATATAAATATCTTTTCTTTATTTATTTATTTTTTATTAATTGCGTAGTACAAAAATAACCTCATGGTGGATTTTCCCGGCATGAAAAAATTCAAATGGTCTTGTCCGATATTGACATGGTTATTCTAATCTATCTTTCCGTAATTCTTTTCCAAAACATCATTGCAGGACACATAAAATTGACTCCCTACTATAAACACAATCCTATTCATCCAATATGAATTAGAACATAGAAGTTTCAACATTTTAGCAAGAGTATCATCTAAGCTTGACTATAAAAAAACTAAATATTTGTTTCATTCTTATCAATCAGTTACATTTGCTTACAAATGTTGATGAAACTTAACTTTTTATTGACATTGTTGAAGCAATTCAGTGACCTTGAAGAGGCGCTTCCTTTCAGTAAAAACAATGTAACTGAAGCATATTACTTGGTATTTGGCGGCAAATATTCATACAGCTAACATTTATATGAGTTTTAGTCTAAGTTCATCATATCTTCTGAACCTTTTTCTTAAATTAATTTTTGCAGAACTTTGAACATTTGCTTATCTAATCTGCAGAACAACTAAAGAGATTATGGAGGGTCCGAGTCAGAATCTATTGGAGTCAGTAGCTCACCTGATAGCAAACACAACACTGCTTAAATATCCTCAGATACATGCTGTAAGAGTGAAGGTTGGTAAACCTGATATTTTAGTTGATGGTCCTATGGATTATTTGGGTATTGAAATACTTAGAAGCAGAGTTAACAATGAAAATAAGTAAGAACAGCTTTTCACATGTAATGGTTTTCTTTTGTTCTGAACAAATTGTTCATCTGTGCAATACAATCTTCTATTTGAGTTTGACCTAATGTTTTGAAATTTTTAGAAGCAAAATTACGTGGATTTTTTCTTTAATCTTTTGGTGGATTTTTTCTTTAATCTTCTATTTGAGTTTGACAAACGAAGATAATTTGGCAAATAGTGATAGGGAATCATAATAGACAAGTGGTAGACTAAGATCACTCTGTATAAAACTTGTTCAAAGTAATTGTGAATAATAAATTTAAACATCTCAAGTAACTCTCAATAGGAAAGAATAAAAAATGAGTTAGTAGTAAAGCCAAGCCCAAAAAACTGGGATAAGGCTGATAATGATCATGATGATAAGCTTCTCCAAACGTATCTAATTTTACATCTTTACCAAACCTTAGCTCAATCCAATCAAACCCCATAATTCTAGTTGTGTTTAGCCCAACTTAGATGACCTAGCATGACTCTACTGGACCTCACTTAACAATATTATTCCAACCAAGATAAAGTAATCCAAATGAGGGGAATAGATTTTCTTTAGTTGATTCTACTAAATAAGATAATTGAATCAATCTATTATTATGCATGAATGCCTAATGCTATTAGAGCTATCTTGTAAGAGGCGATGATAGTTCTATTCAGTATGATGATTAGGGTCTTCAATAATTTTTTATTGTTTATGGTTATAATCATTTCCTCATCTCTTCTTCATTAAGATGAATATTCCATTCTTATGTGCCCCTCTTTGTAGAGAAAGACTTCCAACTGGAAAGGATTTCATTAGCACAACAATATGGTCAAGAATATCTAATTCTTCCTGCAACATTATTTCAACTCTTTCAAGTAGAGTTCTTCGCAACCCAGGTGTTTTCATATGTTGCGAATGCTTATTTCCGATCATCATTCTATGTTTGTTATCCACTCATATTTAGGTTTCGTTTGGGACGTTTTTTTTACTGCATCATAAAATAAATTTTTAGTAGAAAATTTTTATACTAAAAAATTGCTTTAAGAAGCAATAAGGCGTACCAAACGAAGCCTTTGTGTGGTATTTCATGGAATTTTTCTCGATTAGTATCCTTATTTACTAGCACTCTAAAACGAACAAAAAAAAAACATAAAACATGTGTATGATTATATCAAGCATTATTAGCATTAGGGGTGTCTATTATTGATACAAACCGATAACCCGACCCGAGCCCGATCAAAAAAATCTAGGTTTGGGTCGACCCGTTTAACAAAAGGAACGGGTTCAGGTTGCAGTTTTTGATTCATTTGAAAAATCGAGTCGGGTTCGGGTCAAGCCGCTAATCCGGATTTGACCCAAAATCTGAGAAGGCTTTGGCACGTTAGCGACTGTGCATCCAGGCTCTGCCTCAACCCTCGAATTCCAGACGGAGTAGAGATTGGCATAGGGGCGTCGGGCTTCAGTTAGACAGAGACTTGGATGTGAAGGGTGGCTCGTTCGGTCTGCCAAACGGGCGGAAGTGGGACTCCACATTGGTGTGAGGATCGGAGTTCAGAGGAGTGTTTCGAACGTAGGACTTCGCCACTTCAGTCAAATAGGGTTGTTGGCCTGCAATCTCAGCAAAGGCGAAGGCAGCTTGGTCTTGTTCGGTCACGAAACTATTAGGAATCACACTCACAGGAGGGCTGGAGGTGTTCGAGATTTGAGATGGTTGATTGGTTGGCTTAAAACAGGATTGCAAGCGGGTTCACATGTCAGGTCAAGCTGTCAACCTGAGCAGGTCGAGTTCGGGTTGTAAATCTTGACCCATTTAGCTAAACGGGTTGGATTTGGGTCAAGCCCATTTATGCCCATGTAAAGTCGGGTTGGATCCGAACCCGACCCGTTGATCCGAATTGACACCCATAATTAGCATTTTGTTTGGTTGTAAATCACCACAACTTCCTGTACTTTATTCATATGACTTTTCCTATGTAGCTTAAAACTGCTTCCTGCTACTCTGAAAACAAGACATTTAAGATCAACAGTAAGACCCAGAAATAGGATTATGAGTTGGTACTGAAGGAAGGTGACCAATAACTGTAGATAATTCATAGTATTTCTGTGCCTTGTCCAATCATGATGGTAAGCTATACCTGCATCAGGTTCCAACTCTTCTTTGATCTTTTTATCATAATCTTCCGTTCTGCTTGTGAAATTTATTTTCTGTTACCAGTTCTTGTTTAGAATCTTCTAGGCTTTCAGGAAAGGAAAAATAATGGACTTGCAAGAAAGCCACTGCTAAATTTCTTTTTTTTTTTTATATATATATTTTCTTATAAAAGTTAACAGAGGGCAAATTACAAGTTTTTTTTTTTTTTTTTTAAGAGAAAGTACTATTTTTTAGGTCAGTGAAAATTTCGATTGATCTAACATGTAATTCACATCAATTTATACGGACTAACACTTAAGGCTTTCACTGCTTGCCAAGAGATTCGAATCAAGGACATGGACTTTGCCCATCCGATTTTTCACCACCCGAACAAGCAACGGTGGTTCCGATTCCAATTCTTGTTTGATCATTTTATAATAATATGTGAGAAATAGTAAAAAAATTATAAAAAAATATCTTGAAAGTATAAAAAAATAGTTGTATACAACTGTCCCAAATGAAGTCGAAGTCTTAAGCTTAAACTTCATTTGTGACGATTTTTTTACTATTTCTTAAAGCAAATTTCTAGTACAAATTTTAAAATTTTTATATTAAAAAGTTGTTTTAAAAAGCAATAAAAAAGCCGTCCCAAACGAAGCCTTAGTTTGGGATAATTTTTTTATTGTTTTTTAAAACAATTTTATATTAAAGAAAAAAATTGTATTAAAAATTTAATTTAAAAAACAGGAGTTAAGCTGTCCCAATTCCCAAATGAAGTCTTATTTTCTGCTAATTAGAAAACCACTTCTAAAATTTTCTTAGCTAGGAAACAGCTATGGTAGGAGAGGAGGTCGTCGGAGTGGACGTGGCGGTGGGAGAATTATTACGTCCAGACATCCAATTCAGACGCACCACGTCAAATACATCGGGGCCCGGTGTATTTTGGTGACATGGCGCGTTTGGATTGGTATCCGAATTCGTCCGGACAACATATGTGATAATTTGCCGGGCGGTGATGGTAAGCGGCTCTAAGTTATTTTTAAAATATTCAAAACATCTCAAAATTATTTTAAAAAATAACTCAATTCATTTTCCAAATTAAAAATAAAATATTTAGAATAATATTTATGAAATAATATTTTTTAAAAAATAAAAAAATAATCTCAAACATACCCTATATGTGGTTTAAGATCCACATCAACATCATCCTTATTAGCTTTAACTAATAACATTTTGGCTATTCACTGTGAACATTTAAAGGCAACTCCACCAACCAATGGACATAAATAAATATAACATAATTACTTAGGACATTGTTAAATTACAGACATATTTTTTTCTATTTTTGTATTTTTGTTATTTTCAATAACAGGTTCTTAAATAGATAAAAATGTTTGGCAGCTTATTTTCTATTGTAGGGGTGTTAATTTTTGACCCGACCCGAAATACAACCGAACCCGACCCAAAAAAATTCAGGTTCGGGTCAACTCGAACCCTAAACGGGTCGGGTTCGGGTTCAACAAATCAATCCGTTTTAAAAATCGGCTCGGGTTCAGGTTGACCCAGCAACCCAAAATTGACCCGAAAGTGACACAAAAACTAACATTTGACCCAAAAGTCTAAGATTGACCCATTTTGATCCGAAAATCGAAAATTGACCCGATTTTTTACCCGAAAACTAGCAACTTTGGGTCAACTCCGGGTCATTCGTGTCGGGTCGGGTTGACCCGAACCCGAATCGGGTCGGGTTTGAGTTCGAAAAACGGATCCGTTTTTTAAAACGGGTCGGGTTCGGGTTGACCAGAATAGTGTCGGGTCAGTTCCGGGTTCGACCCGAGCCCGAACCGTTGACCCGAATTGACACCCCTATTCTATTGTAATGAAACACCTAAAGGTGTCTTCACATGTTTTGAAAACATGACTGATTGTTTCAATTGATTTGACAAATTATATTAATAATATATTAGTTATGGTAATTAAGGTTAATTATTTTTTTTTACTTAGGCCATTTGTATCTTATTGATGTTTAATTCTGGTAATAGAATTTTAAATAAATTTCATAATATATGTGGGATGGTTATTACATTTTAAAAAGTTTTTTTATGAAGTTATTGTAAGGAAAGTAAAGTAATTTCTTGGTTTCAAAAAGTCTATTTAAATCATAGAAATTTTTAAAAAGCGCTCAAAAGGTAGAAAAAACAGTAGTCAAACAAACTTATGATTATCAGAAAAAGTAAAGCAACGATAAAGCTGTCCCAAACAAACTTTTATAGTTATTTATAAAAGTGATTATAAAACTGTTGTGGTGAAGTAACTTTTTTAAAAGCTACTATGAAGAGCACTTTTCTAAAACATAGTTTTTTTCAAAGCTACGAATAAATAATAGCCAAACAGAAATTGTGTTTGGGAGTCTGACAAGCAAAGCAGTAAAAACGTTATCCCAAACAAATGCTAAAGTTGTTGCAATTTCTAAGGCTTCATTTGGGACGGTTTTTTTAATGCTTTCAAAAACAAGTTTTTTGTACAAAAATTTTTAATTCAAGAAATTTACATATTAGAAAGCTGCTTTAAAAAACTATAAAAAGATTGTCCCAAACAAAATCTTGAAACACTTTTTTACTGCTTTCTAAAATAATTTTTAATATTAAAAATTAGTTAAAAAAGTAATAAATTTTTTGATTGCTAAAGCCCCTAACTTAAGAAAATTATACGGGCCGTGTCAGGACAAGTTTGGAGGTCAATCCTGACACGTCAGATCATCCAATATATTATATCACATCATCTAATGTATTATACATTAGATGACGTGTATCTAAATTAACTTCCTATCTCATTCAAACACCGCACATAATAATCTCTTCAATCTAGCGGATCAAAATGAGCCGCGTTTTAAAAAAATTAAAAGTTTTTTTTTGTGACCAGGAAGCATTGTCCTTAGGCCAGTGAAAATCCGATAGACCTAGCATGCAATCCACACCAATTTATACGGGCCAACACTTAAGGCTTTCACTACTTGCCAAGGGATTTGAACCAGGGACCTAAATTTTGCCCAGCCGGTTCTTCACCACCCGAACAAGAAGCGGTAGTTAAGGTTTTTTTTTTTTTTGGTAAAAAAAAAAATTAAAGGTAGTACACTACAAAGGTACTATTCGGATGATGCATTAAAAATGGCCATTATCCTGAACCGAGGTGGGCCCCATTGACCGTATGCTATTAAAAGCCGAACCACCAAACCAGTTCGAACCGCGGTTCACAGTTCATCATCGATTCTTCTTCCGAATACTGTACCTCTCGGCCTTTCTGACCATTTCTATTTTCGTCCTGTACTCAAGCTCAGTGAGCATTCATGGATCTCGCGAGTCTCGTCGGAGACCCGTTTTGGCCACCGCCACCGGTATGTTCTGAACCCGGCTGCGGTCCCCAGTCTGACGATTTCGGGTTATGAGAACAATCTTCGGCACCGATCTCACCGCTCTGTTCGGTTCTGCTACTCGCTGAGTTGCGGTGGCTGGCGGAGGTGGAAGGAGTCATGGGGGAGGAGACTTCAGTAAACGGCGCGTCGGTGAAGGCGTCGGAATGCGATGTTAAGCAGGACGATGGGGAGATCCAGGAGGCGGAGTCGTCGCTGCGAGAGGGGCTTTCGCTGAACTACGAGGTTTTCTGCTTTTTTATTTTTTTGTTTTTGTTTATCGGAATTCTGTTTAGGTTTTGTGTTTTTGGGGTGACTTGGTGTTCAATTCGGGCTGGAAGATGGTGGTGGAGTTGGAGATTGTTTCTTTCTCAGATTGCTTGCTGCTTTTGGTTGTAAGTGACGGCGTCTGACTGCTTGATGTTTCTCTATCCTTTGATTTGGTTTCTAGGTATTGAAAGAATGAAATAATGTATTTTCCTTCTTGGTGATTTCTTAAGGAGGTTTAAATTGAGGATGCTGATGAGAAACGTGATTGGTTTCGATTGTACTTTTACTATTGATTGAGTTAGGATGAAAGAGTGTTTTAATAGAATCTAAGTAAGTGCTTGGTTGCTCAACCCTTCTCTGCATTGTGGGGATTTTGTTCCAGGAGGTTTGCTTAGGAAGTCCATAGCTCGAGTTTTTCAGGTTTAGTGCCGAAATATATTGTCTGGAGCAATATGTGGTCTCAATTTTTCCTCCATATCTACAACATATTTCGAGTGGTATTTGACTTGAGGGACATGTTGAGGGCTTTGTTTATCTTTGATACTTCATCCTCTACCGTTAGGTGTGAAAATGTTGGTTTTAAATAGGGTTGATAACGAACCGAGCATTAAATAAGCTACTCTTGGCTCGCCTCAATTAAAGTTCGTTCGTAATCATTTAATTAATTAAGCAACCAAGCCTGAACATTTTTTTAGTACTCAATACTTAAATAAAAAAAGCTTGAACAACTATGTGTTCGACTCATTTATGTTTATGTACTACATCATTTAAAGCTTGTGAAGAAGCTCGATTTTGGTTCGATGCAGAGTTCATGAATAAGCTGGTTAAAAACTCAATTAATGTTTGATTATAAAATTGATGAACGTACCTAATATAAATATTTATATTTATTATAATTTAATTATATAATAATTATTAATTAATAAATTTTAAAATTAAATATTATACTATAAATTAATTAAAATAAGTTATAAATATCTATTAAATTGATATTATGTATAATTTAATTACAATTATTTTTATTGTATCATATTATTTAGTTATATGTGATAAAATAAAAGAGAGGCATGACGAAAGTGGAGAATTTTGTTTTTTGCTAGGAGACGAGCTAGGAGGTTGTTTATTTTCTTTTTTGTTTTGGTGGAGAAGTTATTATAGGTTTTTTTCTTTTCGTTCTACTAAATTCGAAAAAAATGATCTTGTAGCCGACCCCACGTAGTTGGATAAAAGCTTGGTTTTATTGTTGCTCTTGTTATTGTTGTTATCCGTTCTACTAGTTTTGAATTCTTTTTTCATTGCCATTTTTATTTATATGTTTGTTCGTGAACTAGCGCGGTTGGTAGCTTAAAAAAACTTGCTAGATTTTTTCATGAATAGGCTTGTTTGATTTTGATAGTTTGAAAACCCTTGCTCGTTATGTTCACAAACAAGCTCGTTTGGTAGCTTGAAAAAACTTGCTTGATATGTTTATGAAGGAGCTCATTTGGTGGTTCGAAAATACTCGCTAGATATGTTTACAAATAGACTCGATGTAATTATTTGTTAGTAGGCTTAGCAAGGCTCATATTTCAAGCTAATGAACATCTAGAAGTATAGATCTTTTATAGATTGATAAGATTTGTTTATTTAAAGCTCGATATGCATCAAACAAATTGAATATGAACCAAATATGAGCATCCATTAATTTAAAAGAACTAAGATTGAACAAGAACATAAAAGATCGAATTGAGCTTGAACCAAACTTGAACAAGCTGATATTAAATGAGCTTAAATATGAACATACATATGCTCAGCGCAACTCTGTTCATTTGCAACCCTAGTTTTAAAAGGTCAATCATAAATAAAATTGAAAAAAATATAGGTTGGCGGAAAGTCAACTGTTAAATTTGTCAACCTTCTGATTACTGGCTCCTTGTTCCTTGAAGATTTAACTAACAAAAAAAAAAAAAAAGAACCACCTGAAGATTTCCATGGGCGGAAGTGACTTAAAACATATGGCACTAACACCCATGTAAAAGGGAAGTTTTTATCTCTTTTCCTTCCTTATAGATTTAATGCTTTCCTTATGTTAAACTCATTTTTATGCTTTCCTTATGTTTAAATGATGATAAATCAATTGATGATCTTCAGCAATTTGATATTTAGTTTTCAAAAGAGTTAAAAGTCTTAAATCTAGCGGATAAATGTCCCTCCCTCGTGGACAAATTTTGCAAAAAAGTTTATTAACAATCAATAGGAAATTATCTTTACCCTTGCTAAAGCTGTGAAGTTGTTTTCTTTGGTCATAAATCTAATTGGTTATGAGCTTTTTAGAACTCATGTAAAAGGTCATTTCCCGCTAATGAATCAAGCTCCTTGCACTAACCGTGAAGTAGGAAACTTAGCCACTGCACATGAAATCTTAGACACTTTTGAAAAAATAATGTCCTTAAGTTGGTCCTTCCATAGGAGCTCTTGTTGCGGTTGAAACTGGTTATTGATACATTTAACAATAACCATGTCAATTGCAAAGAGTGTTAAAATATAATTATAGGATATCAAATATTTCTAGCACAAAACATCTAAACCATGTTTTGTTTCCTAGGAAATCTTTACATCTTTAGCATTGTTTGCTATGGAATATATGTCATAGAAAGAGTTGTAAAGAATATTAAGGAGATTATATCTATATCGGTTGTCTAAATCATTAAAAAATTTGTAGAGAGAAAGTGATGTTAGGTTTGTTTATATGTCAAGGGTTTTACTAGAGCAGAGGTGGGGATATTCTATTGGAATATGGTTCTTTTTTTACTGATCGTAAATCAAAAGTGATTGAATAGAACCTAATCTAGCATTGCCACCTTTTAAAGAATACTCCAAAAATTACTTGATGGCAATAGTATAATGAACCATGAAACTTACATCAGTGGTAAGAAAATAATTTATTATGCACAATCACGTTAAAAGAAATAAACGTATAAGTCAATTATTTTGAGCTGTAGTGAAGGAAGTAGGAAATTGAATTTTTTTTATTTTGAGCTATGTTTAACCATGAAAGAGGGGATTCTAGGTTTCAATGCACCATGATTATTAGGAAAAATAAACTAAATCAAAATTAAAATAAACTTTTTAAATTGTGGAATGACTAAGATCTGCTCAAGAACCGAAGCTGTTTCAAATCTATTTAATTCTCCTCAGCACTAAGATTGTTAGAATTAATTGGTATTCCATATACATGGTAAAAACAATATGTTGATAGTTTTTGTAACTTGTTGGCAATAGCATAATTACCATACTTAAATCGTTGTTAAGAAAATAATTTATTATGAGCAATTATACTAAAAGCAATAGACAAGTAAATTAATTATTTTGAACTTTATTTTTCTTCTTTGTCCTTTGTGATTGATTTTTTTTTTTTTAATTTGGAATAATGTACGTACGATATGAATTTCTGAACTGTTAATGGCCTATGAACTTGTCTATTAAGTATGAACAATGCTTATGAAACTTGCATTGCATCATATATGCACTATATTTGAAATCAGGCATATTCTAATTACTAATTCTTTATTTGCAAGTCACCACTTAATTGCATCATGAGCAGAACTTGGTCCTATTTATGCTCCTTGAATTTTTCAGTTCCATTTAGCTTATTTTGTAATGTTCATTTTCCAAGTAAACATGAAGTATAAAGTTGTAGACTTTGTTGGGTGAGAAAAGTGTGCGTAGCTTTTCAGGGCTCAAACGGAACCTCTGAAGATTGACTTGACTTTATGAGAGTAGCTTAGCTCACCTAGCCGTTCAAGCTTTTTGCTGTATTGATTACAATGTGTGATTCTAGCCTATTGAATAATTTATTCCATGGTGTTCATAAATCACCATGATACTCTTTTTTTCTTCAACCAAAGTTGTTTTGGACATTTTTTGTTTACTTCATCCACAATGTTTGTTCTTCACATGCTGCAGGAAGCAAGAGCCCTCCTTGGTAGGCTTGAATATCACAGAGGCAATATTGAAGCTGCTTTGAGGGTTTTTGATGGTATTGACCTCCAAGCTGCCATCCATCGCCTACAATCTTCGCTTTCTGATAAACTTTCTCCAAGGAAAAGCCGTCATCGTGGTGAATTACAGCATTCAGCATCACAACATGCCGCTAGGCTTGTTCTTGAAGCCATATATTTGAAGGCAAGATCTCTTCAGAAGCTTGGCAGGGCTTCTGGTAAGGACTGCTTGTTGTCCTCGTGTGATTTAGGTTGCATTCATCCTATTAATATCATGATATTTGGAGCACTTATTAATGCTGATTATGACTCTCGCCAAATCATGGTTCCCTTCTTTTGTTTTAATTGAAAGGAAAGCATCGTTTCTTCATTTTGTGCCATTGCAGAGGCTGCTATAGAATGCAAAAGTGTCCTTGATGCTGCGGAGAAGATGTTCCGTCATGGCATACCAGATGTGTTGGTTGAGAATAAATTACAAGAAACAGTTCGTAAGGCTGTGGAGTTACTTCCAGAACTCTGGAAGCAAGCTGGACAGTATCAGGAAGCTTTGGCTTCATATAGACGTGCTCTTCTTGGTCACTGGAATCTTGAAGATGAATGCCGTGTGGGGATACAGAAAAGATTTGCAGTCCTCCTGCTATATGGTGGTGTAGAGGCTGGTCCCCCATGTTTGGCTGCTCAAACGGATGGTTCATTTGTTCCAAAAAACAACTTGGAGGAGGCCATCTTGCTATTAATGATTTTGTTGAAGAAATGGTATCTTGGTCAGATTCAGTGGGATCCATCTTTGATGGATCATTTTACATTTGCCTTATCTCAATGCAGTCAGACTAATATTTTGTCAAGGCACATTGAAGAGGTCTTACCTGGAATGTATCCCAGACGTGATAGGTGGTATACCTTATCTCTTTGCCTCTGCGGAGGAGGACATGATGAAGAGGCTTTAAATTTACTAAGAAAAGTTCTGCATAAGCATGAAAATCCGGGTGATTTGAGGGCATTGCTATTAGCAGCTAAGATCTGTAGCAAGGATTGTCTCCTAGCTTCTGAAGGAATCTATTATTCCCAAAATGTCATCGCCAATGGCCAAAGGGCAGAGAAGCATCTTAGTGGTTTGGGCCTTCAATTTTTGGGCATTTGCATGGGAATGAAAGCTAAGTCTGCGCTGTCTGCCCAAGAAAGGTGTCGCCTGCAAGCTGAAGCAATAAGTTCTCTGGAGGCCGCGGTGATTCTAGATCAGCATAATTCGGAGTTGATATTTGACTTGGGCCTTCAATATGCTGAACAATGCAATACAAATGCTGCAATTCGATGTGCAAAAACTTTTATTGATGCAACTGGTGGAGCAATGCTGAAGGGTTGGAGGTTACTCTCTTTGCTCCTTTCTGCCCAGCAAAGATACCTGGAGGCCGAAGTTGTTACGGATGCTGCTTTGGATGAGACATCGAAGTGGGAACAAGGGCCGTTACTTAGAATTAAAGCAAAAATAAAGGTCGCTGAATCTTTACCTATGGATGCAGTTGACACATACTGTTTCCTGCTTGCTCTTGTTCAGGCCCAAAGGAAGTCTTTTAGTTCTTTCAAGAGCAGTACACAGGTTTCCTTCCTTTCCTCTGTATGAGGTTTTTGAAATGAATTATGTATTTTCCATGTCACTTTGTAGCAATAAGCAGACGATCATTTTCTCAGGCAACAAACCTCCTTGCCAGGACTTAACCTTCACCCAAACATAAACCATAATACTGATTCTGTTGGGTTTGTCCAATTGGGTTGATTTTAAGTAATTATCTCTGTTTATCAGGATACTTAAGAAGTGTTAGTTCTTAGATGCTAATCAAGCTCCCTGGACGATACACCTTTAAGACTTCTCAGTGGTAGATTAAGTCTACCATATCGATTTGAGGCGATGGAAACATGGAATTTTGATCCATTTGATCACCATTCCTCATATTCAATATGAATGCTGACAACTTTTTCAGAATATAGTTGACATCATTGATTGAGAGTGCTCTCCACTTATAAGTTGGGATATAATTAATTAAGGGGCCTTACGATCATGGGGAATCATGATACCTATAATCAAAATAAACCTTGGTCGGTTTTGTTGATTGGCGAAGGGAATTCTGTTAGACATCTCTCAATTTGCTTTTGAAATCCTATGTTGCTCCTCCTAATACTCTAGAAGATTGGAGAAAACTACAATAAGAGCAAAAAAAAGCTACAATAAGAGCGTAGAAAACTACAATAAGAGCATGTAAGCTTTATGATGAGGACATCAGAGATCAACGGCTACGATTTTTTTTAGTTATTTATTTATATGTTTTTGTACTAGTTTATTTTATATTGTTGTTTTTCCCTTTTTATCCTTATGGGTGGTCATGTAGTGTTGTAGCCCGAAGGGCATTTTAGTCTTTGTTATTTTTCTTTTCATGAGGCCTATTTATAGGCTAGTTTTCTTGTATTGAGGATGATGATTATTGAATAAAAATTTGGCTATTGTGTTCTCTTTGTGAGTTCCTTCTTGAAGATCTCTTAGTGAGTTCTTTTCTCCTAGATCTCTGTGTGAGTTCTATGGAAAGCCCAAGGTGAGGGCAAAAGCAATACCCGTCAATCTTGGTGGATTCCAAGGTTCGCGGTTTTCTTATCTTTCTTTTTCTTTTATTTTTCTTTTTGCATCGAATTCCCTCCACTTTCATTCCGCCACCAAAATACCCCTTGATCCCCACCAAATTCCCCCTCCACAATTCAATCCGCCGGCCAGCCGCCTCCAGCCAGCCCAACCCGCCGGCCAGCAGCCGCCGGCCAGCCCACCAACCCGCCGGCTCTCTTCCCCCTTCCTGCCGCCGCCTCTTGCCCCTCCTTTGAATTTCAAAAATTGAGATTCAAATGGTTATGAGCCATTAATTGTTTCCCTAAATCATGCCTTCAATTTAATTGGATTTTAAATTTTGAATTTGAAATTCGAATTCAATCTAATTGAATATTTGAATGTCTTTAATTTAGGAATCTCTTCCCAAATAAAACTGAAATTTAATTTCAAATTTTATTAAAATCCTAAAATTAAGACTAGTGGTCCCCACCTACTTAAAACCTCCAAGCCTTCTCTCTCCCCATGTGGCCGGCCACCTCACCCTCATTGTTTCTCTCTCTAATTGCCACCTCACCACCACTTAAATACCTCTTAAATGCCTCCTAAATACCTTTCCTCTCAAACGAAACCTCAGCTTTTATTCCCGATTTCAAACTCTGAGAATTAGAATTAGGAAATACTTACCAATTTTCTCCCAGCTTCCCGCGTCCTCTATTGAATTTCCTCCACATTTGTCCACGGGACAGTGCACATCTTGGGAAAGGATTGGAATGCCAACCTGCTGTTGGCTGAAACATTCAAAGCCTCTTGGGTTACTTCTCTCCCCACGCTGCCTTCCTCTTTTCCTAAAATTCCTGCTAGTTGTTCCCTCAGTCCAGCAAGAGCATCTTGCTGTCCTGCATCCCTGAGGATCACAGATTGCCGTCCAAAGTTTTCCAGCATCATAAAGAAGCTGCCCAAGGCTTTTCTGAGCAATATAGGTTGCTGTCCAGAACAGATTTCTGCATTCCGGACAGATTCTACATGCTGTCTTGAAGTTTTCTACATGACAAACTGCTGTTTCTTCTGTCAAAGCTGCTGTCCAGAGATTCCCGCAGCAGTTTGCTGCTATCCCAGCCACTCCGGGAGCAACCATTAAAGACCCGACGGCTGAAAATCGTTCTCCCATGTAGAAAACTCGCTGCCCAAGAAGTTGTTCGTGGATTGTGGCTGTCCAAGTCATCCAAGAAGCTGTCAAACAACCCGTACTTCTGATCCAACCAACAAAACACCACCGGAACGTCGTATTATTTCATTCCTTGGGTGAAACTCTTTCCCTAACGCTCTTATCTTCCTAGTTTACTTTTCGTTTATGGTTATTAATGGATTCATGAAGATCATGTCAATTATTCGTCGCTAGAACCTAGTAATAGGAAGAGTTGTGTGAGAGATCTTTCATAGACTAATCTTATTGTTAGTATTGGAATTTATTGTTGGAACGATCCATGTATGCAATGTCGGATCAAGTTGGCTATCTTTTGAAATTAACTTTTATTCATGTGATTTAACCTAAGCTAAGTGCCACTTAATATTTATCTTATCGTTCGATTCCGCATAAGATCTTGCTTATTATTATGGCCTCTAAATCTAAGCGTGCAAACTTTTATTAAGAAAATCATTTTCGCATGATTATGTTTCACATCATCTTGGTATCAGAGCATGGCTAGCATGCATTACATGTGCTAGATGCATCCTAGGAGTCTACTTAACTGTCCCTTAGCTTGTTTGCATGCATACCATCGCATAGTAATTATTTGTTCACTGTTTTTGCTTGCTGCCCTCTAAATTTCTGCATCGTTTTCATCACTTTAAGCAAGTCTACGTTATTGTCTAAGTGCTGTCTTTGTCACAACAACATCCCTAATTGCTAGGTTGCTTAGACAAGCATTTGAGCTTGCTGTCTCAGTTTTTCCAGCACCATTTAGTGGCATTTAGGTGTGTCTAAGCTTGTACTTAAGAGCTGTCCACACTCTAGACACCTAACCCAACACTTAACACATTTATTCAAGCCTTGTAGTGTGCTGTCCAGAAAATTTCTGCAATATTTAGAGAGCTTTAGGTGACCCCAACTAGGGGTGTAAACGAGTCGAGTCGAGTCGAGTATTTGCCTTATCAAGCCTGGCTCGTTTAGTCCTTAATGAGCTCGAGCTCGAGCTCGAGCTCGAGATCGAGCTCGATTAGTGGGCTCGAGCTCGACTCGTTTAGAAAATATCAAGCTCGAGCTCGACTCGAAAGCTCGAGCTCGTTTGAAAAGCTCGAGCTCGAGATCAAGCTCGTTTGAGAAGCACCAACGCATGTGATGGGTATTATTATATATATAATTAATATTATAAATATAATATATATAATTATATCGAGTAGCTTGATAAGCTTTCGAGTCGAGTCAGGCTGAGCTTGAACTCGAGCTCGTTAATCATTCAAGCTCGATTGTAGGCTCGAGCTCGAGCTCGAAGCTCGATAAGCTCGGCTCGCGAGCTCGTTAACGAGTCAAGTTCGAGCCGGCTCACGAGCTGGCTTGGCTCACTTACATCCCTAACCCCAACCTAGTGTTTAGGTGCTGTCCACATCCCAAAACCCATCCTAAACACATAGGCTTCTTCACCAACTGTTGTGGTTTGCTGTCCAAACATTTTCTGCACCCTGTAGTGAGTCTAAGTGAGCTTAACTGAGTGTCTAAATGACGTCCCTTCCACCCACTCTTCACTAGGTTTCACTTGACACTTTTCGATGGACACGATAAGACTCCAAAAGAGTTTAGATGACATCGTTAACCTAGTGGAAAATATGACTAGAATTATGACGGAGAAAACCGTTGACTATCCCCACTCTAATTACATGCCCCACTCAGCTTATCACCCGAGACCTGAGCCTAAGCCTCCACTACCTCACTTAGAGTCACATTACCATTTACCTACCTTTGATGGCTCCTCGGACCCTTACTACTTTAGGGATTGGGCTAGACAACTAGATGACTATTTTGAATCATGTCATATCCCTGAATCCCACCAGATTAGCATTGCTAAATCTCACCTCAAAGGTCAGGCTCTTAAATTTTGGGCAAGATTGGAAGATCATAAAGAGTCTCGCGGTGAGTATCTTAATTGGAAAGACATGAGACGAGAACTTAATTTGAAATACCGACCCTCTACTAGTGACCGTCATCTAGAGCATCACCCTGCCTCTTTTGTTTGGACAAGTCGTGGACATTACTATGGTCGAGACCACCCACCCATCAGTAACATCAGGGTTGCTGCCCCACCCTGTAGGTCTTCACCTAACCATGATGGCCGACCCTCTATTGGGCCTTCTGTTGGTTCGATCCAACATAACTCCCCACTTGGATCGATTTCTTGCCATCCCCGTCAACCTTTAGCCTCTCCAATCCTTGACCCTGAAAGTGTAATTTTAATAGAGAAATGCTTTAAAAAGAAAAGGTCCCCTGAACCTGAAGCTGAGTGCATCCATTACGTGGATGCTAATGATATCAATAATAATGAAGCATTCTTTGAGGATGAGATTGAAGTGATTACATTAGACTCCCTACATGATGTAAATCCTAAGTTAGGAGATCTAGAATCCTCAAATTTGGATATCTTAGCCCATCCTGATCCTAATCTCATAATGGATATCCCTTTGGATAAGGTATGCCGGGGAGATATTAATTTGATCTCGAGCGACACTGATCTGACCTTGAACCCTGTGGAATTAAATTTGGAAGATCTTGATTTAGTTGTAACACCTACTGAGATGACTCCGGATAATTCTGATAATTCTGATTTAATTTTGGATAATTCTGATTTAGTTTTGGATAATTCTGGAAAATTCTGATGAGTTGGAAGTAAGTCAATCAAATTTATCACCTGATATAAGTGAAACGGAACCCATGGATCTTAGGGTTGCAACCAAACCTGAGTCTATTTCGGAAGACAGTACTTTGAGTTTGAAAATTTTTGAGCCTGATTTGAGCAATGAGCCCCCTCTTGTTTCATTAGAGTCTAACTTTAGAGCTGCTCAATTGGATATATATTGGGCTGAGTGTGTCATTCATGATTCTTACATTTTGCCCGTTATGACCTCGTCCTACCAGGATAAGGACCACTTCTATCCTAGTTGGATGAATTTATTAGATGACACTACCCCCACTAGGAGACTGCTGTCGACCCTAACTGAAACCACCTATAGAAGTGCCCTGGTAGCTAAGAGTGTTTTCATTCCTCCCCCTACACCAGTTCCCTTAGACCAAACACTTTAAAACCCCTCTTTTTGTGACTCGTCCACCTTTTCTAGCTATATGTTCGTGTGAGTTAGTTTATTGTTGCGTGTGTTTTGTAGTCTGTTGTCTTCCAAAATTTTCTTTGTTTAAAAGTTATGTGCGAATCCATATTTCTTTCATCTTGCATATCAAGTCTCTTGCACCACCTCATGTTCATCTTGTTGAGTCTTGAATTTTGACATATGAATTCGCATATCACATGCCGCATTTACATTACATATGCATGACTTTCTTAAGGAAATTGCACGCCTAACTGAATAGAGCAATAATAAGTATAAACTTTATGCTGATTCTAAACGACAATTTAAATCTATTAAAGTTGGTAACTCAGTAATGGTGCGGATTCAACCGGGAAATTACATGCTATAAGTGCATATCATTTAGAATAGTCAATAAAATCAATAACAATGCTTGCGTGGTGGATCTGCTTGCAGAATTCAACATTTATTCCTTTTCTAACATAAAAGATTTAGTAGACTTTGAAGGACCAGAGATAAACCCCCAAATCCACTTCAAATTAAGCCTTGTGTGACTCCACCTTGTGAGAACCCCAAAGCCTACCTCCACTCCCTAAATTATTTCCAAAATTCCTATAGCGGAGAAGGTTGACATGATTCCTAGTGATGATATTATTTTCACAAAAGAGGGTGGACGAAGAAGATATTTGACTAGGTGAAGAGGTAAACCAAAGTCAAAGGATACATGATCAGAGCGCAAGGTGATACAGCTGATCGATTCAGATACACGAGAGTTCTTGAGACACCCACTCGACGGAGTCGAGTTTTCTCCCACTTGGGGAGAATGATGAGGACATCAGAGATCAACGGCTACGATTTTTTTTAGTTATTTATTTATATGTTTTTGTACTATTTTATTTTATATTGTTGTTTTTCCCTTTTTATCCTTATGGGTGATCATGTAGTGTTGTAGCCCGAATGGCATTTTAGTCTTTGTTATTTTTCTTTTCATGAGGCCTATTTATAGGCTAGTTTTCTTGTATTGAGGATGATGATTATTGAATGAAAATTTGGCTCTTGTGTTCTCTTTGTGAGTTCCTTCTTGAAGATCTCTTAGTGAGTTCTTTTCTCCTAGATCTCTGTGTGAGTTCTATGGAAAGCCCAAGGTGAGGGCAAAAGCAATACCCGTCAATCTTGGTGGATTCCAAGGTTCGCGGTTTTCTTATCTTTGTTTTTCTTTTATTTTTCTTTTTGCATCGAATTCCCTCCACTTTCATTCCGCCACCAAAATACCCCTTGATCCCCACCAAATTCCCCCTCCACAATTCAATCCGCCGGCCAGCAGCCAGCAGCCAGCAGCCACCAGCCAGCCCAACACGCCGGCCAGCAGCCGCCGGCCAGCCCACCAACCCGCCGGCTCTCTTCCCCCTTCCTGCCGCCGCCTCTTGCCCCTCTGAATTTCAAAAATTGAGATTCAAATGGTTATGAGCCATCAATTGTTTCCTAAATTGCTTCCCTAAATCATGCCTTCAATTTAATTGGATTTTAAATTTCGAATTCAATCTAATTGAATGTCTTTAATTTAGGAATCTCTTCCCAAATAAAACTAAAATTTAATTTCAAATTTTATTAAAATCCTAAAATTAAGACTAGTGGTCCCCACCTACTTAAAACCTCCAAGCCTTCTCTCTCCCCATGTGGCCGGCCACCTCACCCTCATTGTTTCTCTCTCTAATTGCCACCTCACCACCACTTAAATACCTCTTAAATGCCTCCTAAATACATTTCCTCTCAAACGAAACCTCAGCTTTTATTCCCGATTTCAAACT
The DNA here is from genome assembly GCA_016618105.1 of Dendrobium huoshanense. Lineage (NCBI taxonomy): Eukaryota > Viridiplantae > Streptophyta > Magnoliopsida > Asparagales > Orchidaceae > Dendrobium > Dendrobium huoshanense. Next base: position 74,041,248 of record CM028358.1, on the reverse strand, counting down.
CTGAGAATTAGAATTAGGAAATACTTACCAATTTTCTCCCAGCTTCCCGCGTCCTCTATTGAATTTCCTCCACATTTGTCCACGGGACAGTGCACATCTTGGGAAAGGATTGGAATGCCAACCTGCTGTTGGCTGAAACATTCAAAGCCTCTTGGGTTACTTCTCTCCCCACGCTGCCTTCCTCTTTTCCTAAAATTCCTGCTAGTTGTTCCCTCAGTCCAGCAAGAGCATCTTGCTGTCCTGCATCCCTGAGGATCACAGATTGCCATCCAAAGGTTTCCAGCATCATAAAGAAGCTGCCCAAGGCTTTTCTGAGCAATATAGGTTGCTGTCCAGAACAGATTTCTGCATTCCGGACAGATTCTACAAGCTGTCTTGAAGTTTTCTACAAGACAAACTGCTGTTCCTGCTGTCAAAGCTGCTGTCCAGAGATTCCCGCAGCAGTTTGCTGCTATCCCAGCCACTCCGGGAGCAACCATTAAAGGCCCGACGGCTGGAAATCGTTCTCCCATGTAGAAAACTCGCTGCCCAAGAAGTTGTTCGTGGATTGTGGCTGTCCAAGTCATCCAAGAAGCTGTCAAACAACCCCTACTTCTGATCCAACCAACAAAACACCACCGGAACGTCGTATTATTTCATTCCTTGGGTGAAACTCTTTCCCTAATGCTCTTATCTTCCTAGTTTACTTTTCGTTTATGGTTATTAATGGATTCATGAAGATCATGTCAATTATTCGCCGCTAGAACCTAGTAATAGGAAGAATTGTGTGAGAGATCTTTCATAGACTAATCTTATTGTTAGTATTGGAATTTATTGTTGGAACGATCCATGTATGCAATGTCGGATCAAGTTGGCTATCTTTGAAATTAACTTTTATTCATGTGATTTAAATTAAGCTAAGTGCCACTTAATATTTATCTTATCGTTCGATTCCGCATAAGATCTTTCTTATTATTATGGCCTCTAAATCTAAGCGTGCAAACTTTCATTAAGAAAATCATTTTCGCATGATTATGTTTCACATCACCTTAACGTGTGAAACGTTCCCAAGTCAGGCCAAGAGAAATGATGCAGAATCCTTCCATTCCACTAATTGCTACAATCCTATAGGATTGCTATGGTCGCCATATTCCTTTTAATCGTTGATTTTCTATCTTCAGATCTTCTTGATTATGCTGATTGCCGAAAGTATTGAAATCATCTTTGATCACTATTGTGCCGGTGAGAATTCGCCGACAATTACTACCTCTTGCTTTTCCTTATATAGATGCATGCATATGAAAAACATGAAACATAAAGTTGATTCCTACTATCTAAATGCTGGGAGAATCAGAACTAGTGAAATTCGGGTGGATTTTAGAGGATTATGAGGAATGTTTATTTTGGATTTTTCTTGGGCTATAAATAGGACTCCCGGGTATGAAAAAGTAAATGAACATTGAGCACTGAAATAAAATTAAAGTTTTTCTCAATTCTTGTGTGGTCCTTGGTTTGATATGTATGCTTTGTGGGTCTTGATGACTAATTACGAGGGTGAGTCTCCTTGTATTGGTGTGAGACCAAGATATTCTCTAGGGTGATTTCTATTCTTATTCTTGCTATAAATTTATTTAGTGGCTATTGTGTACCTAATTGAAGTTTAATCAGGTGTGATTTGTGTTGGTTTTCTTTTCATATTGTGAATGTTGATTGTTGTTGATATTTTATATTTGTTCATTTTTGTTGTTGTGAAATTTCAGCTTTTGTTGACTATCAAACTATTGTTTGTAATGAAGTATTTTTGTTGTTTTTATATTAGAAGTTACTATTTTTTATGAAGATAAGAGTTGGTAGTTTGCAGATTGTGGTTCTTTGTGTGTGTTTTTTGTGTATCTCATCTTAAGTTATATTCGGAAACCTTCTTAACCATCCTACATCAAGAAATCTTTGGGACATCTCTCAATTTGTCTTTGAAATCTTGCACTGCTCCTCCTGTAACTCCAAGAGAGCAGACAAAAAACCCTAAGGTAAGAGCAGCCCTTTCGAGCCAACAAATCAAAGTCCCACAAAAAGTGCAAAACATCCCCAACTAAGCTATGCATAATTATGCCCAATATCTATGTCTCAAATAGTGAACAAAAGATGCAGGCATAGTTGCATGGTTCATTGTGTAATTACATGGCCTCATTTTGTCATAAACAAATTGATTCATACATTATTAAGTGGGCCCCAACATAATTATGTGACCGCATATAGAGAGTTTTTTTTTTCTCCTTGTATAATTGCATGCTCCCAAATAGAAAGCTTTCTCTATGTATAATTATGCACCCCAACTTATAATTATGTATACACTTGAATGTTAAAATGACCTGATCAACACTAAGTCTAATATAATTTTCCAAGTAAAATGCGGACCAATTACGGAGCAACACTTGGCATTAAAATAACATGAATTGTTAAATCCAATATTTTGTTGATTTCTCATTGGTCCTTGTTACACCCACATGACAAGCTCAAATTGTGTCGTGTCTTCATGTGTGATCCACCGTGTTATGTAAACATGATACATTAGCATTCCTAATTAACAAGTAGACCCTTGGCCATGACATTCTTGGTGGAGTTCATCCCTCACTTATCAAATGATTGCACTCTCAAAGAAGACACAGGGTATCCTAATATATTCTAACCCAATCTGAGCTGCCGTAGTAAAAACTATCAATTGTTAGAGTCCGTTTCATAGCTACATCAATAATTCACTGAGATTCTAAAGCCCTCATCTGCAATTAAAATGACATTAACACGCCATAAGAAAGTCATTCGGGTATCCACACTTGGTTCCTAAAGAAAACAATTCAATCCCTTTGTCAGTGATTTAAAAGATGAATCTTCACCTAAGGGATATAAAACAAATGAAAATACAAAAAAAAAAAAAAATACAAATGACTATTCTATGCTTTGAGTAGTCACCCCTCTACCCATAGCCAAATCTTGCCAAGTGCGTTAAAATAAAAAAAGACTAATCTTCGCAAAAGTGTTGATGCCTTAATATTATGACTCAGTCTGCCATGCTTGCAACCTTCAAGCCAATAAAGATCGGCAGTTTTCTTTAAATCCAATATTTACTCCTGACTTGAACCGACAAGTCCCTAATAATCTATGCCTCCAAGCCTCTTAGCTATATGTACATCCAATAGGGGAGAAAAACCACCCTCTTTTAGCCAAGGTTCACCACAAAATTGTCCTTTCTATTTTTTCAACTTTAATCTATGGTAAGCCATTAGACGAGGGAACCATGGTTTTAAAAATACTCAGTCAGGTCGAAGACCCAAAAAAAAGTATGCATTTCTTCCAACTATTGCAAACAAGGTTCAACAATAGATCTCAAATGATGGGATGAATCTTGGCAAGGTTAACTACCACTACGTCAAATCCAAATCTCCTATAAACATTTGAGCAATAATTTAAATCAAAATATATGAAACCATTATCCAAAAAAAGTATTTCAAAACATCCTTATTCAATAATTCTTTCTGACAATTAGATGGGACAGTTAGTCATAGGAGGTTTTGCCTACATAAAGTCCTCATTAAGGTTAAAATCTTTGGGTGGTGCTCATTCACTTATTAATTGACCTCTGAAGGTATGCCTTTCTGCTTTAGAGTCGAGTAGCTCTTTCAAAGCTCTCAATCACCAAGTAATGGAGTTTCTTAACCAATGAAAAATGCATCGTGTCTTGAGAAACTTGAAGTTCGGAATTTGTGCATGTCTTTTTTTTCTGCCCAAATTCAGAACCTCTATGTAATTTTCGTCTGGATTTTGAACATTATTGGGACCACAATGATGCGGGTTAGAATTTTGTTGTTCCACTTTTCTTCTGCTTCTGGAATTCTTACCCACTTCAAATGTTTACATTAAACATTTGCCTTTGTTATCATAACCAGCATGAAGATTGCTATCTATACTTTCCTTTGCTGATGGTGGCCGGTGTACTGAAATTTCCCTAATATTGTACTCAAGTGATGTTCAATCCATTTTTTAATGTGATCTTCAATTTACGCTCAAGAATGTTGTGAAAGTTACCAGTCATATCCTTGTTTTTCTCTGTTGGAGTTTTTGTAGCCTTTGTTATTTCTGTAGTACAAAGCAATTATTCTCCCGTTAACCCACACTTTGGTTTTGAAAGCCTTGCTTATATTGAATCCTAAAATGTTGTTATCGCTCATCTTCTTCTTCTTTTTTTAATCCAGATTGAGTATGTCAACGAATTTGAAGTCTGGCAAGATCTTGCATGTCTCTATTCTAGCCTTTCACTATGGAAAGATGTTGAGGCTTGCTTGGCGAAAGCTATGGCATTGAAACCCTATTCCGCTTCTACGTTGCATTCAAAAGGTAACAGTGAAGTTCTTTGTCCATCAATACGATTTTCTGTAGCACTTTCCGAACCTCCCTTTTTTTAAGAAGCATTCTGTTAATAATTACGTTTATGTCATTTGGCTTCAAATCTTCCGTTTTGTGGCACTTGATTCAAAACATTGGTTTACGAGGAAAATGAAGACATGCATTGGCGTTGTTTAGGTTGTTTGCTGATATGATGGTACTTATTTATCTTTTTATGGGCTAGAAGTCATTGGAATTTGCTTTCTTTCTTCTAGCTTTTTGTTGTTGTTTAGTCGTGGAAATCGGCTGTCATTTGACTGTTATTATTCACTTCGAATTATTTAATTTATTCAGATTTAGGTATGTCCGTTGAAAGTGTTATTCATTAGTTACAGCTTCTTTTATGCTTAAAAAGATTCTTTGCGCCCTTGCCTTGTACAATTGATAAGGAAACCAGCCGTGTGCCACATGGCCCGTCAAGTTAGAAAACTGATCCTCTCATTTACTGGCTTTATTTGGTACATCTATGCTGTATCTATGCTTTTTTAATCCGGTATGAAATAAAATTACTTTAGTCTTACATAGTTGGACAAGCTACTTTATACGTGATCCATGCGCTCAAAAAAGTCATAGAGGGTGCCCATCCGAGCTGGGGATCTTAAAACTATTGATGTGAAACGTATCCGGAGTTACTTAGGAAATTAAAGATAGAAAATTAACAAAGTGTTTCCACAATAAATTTATTACTTATAACAATGATTGACCCTTAGAATTCTTAGTTTTTAACTTGCTTAGGCAAAGAAGAGCGAAGTCGGTTACCAAACAATTTAAGAAAACGCAAAGATCAATTGTAAAACTACGACGATAAACAAGAATCCGCGATTTAATAATGAGAACTTTCACCTTTGTAGCCCATACGCTCAACTAGTCTAGGCTTTTAGCGGAAGAAGAGTCTCCACATTAGAACCGAGGTCACTCCGAGGAAGAAGGAGCCTAAGATCGTCATTCTTGGATAAGTGGCCGGAGTGGTGGAGGATGACGGTCGTCCAAGGATGATCCAGCGTCCCTTTGATCTTTGCTCGTCGATCACATCCACTAAGGTGTAATGGATACGGTCAATGTAATCTTCAATGGTATCGTCGAAATCGAAGCCCACGTCAAAGAACGGTGATTGGAGGATGTCAACTTGATCTTGGTCAACATGCACAAATCCAAAGTCCCATTCGGGTTCCGCCATGCATTCTTGTCGGGCGGGAAGATGCACCAAAAGAATTGGAAAAAGAGAGGAAGGAGGTGGCGGTTTGGTGGATGAAGGTTGGATTGGCTAAAGAATTAATTTCAGCAAACTGAAATTATTTCAGGTTGTAGTACATGGGAGGGAATAATTTGAGAATTTCAAATTAATTCCAAAAGGAGAGGGGCGGTAATGAGAGGAGGGAATTGGGGCTGATTTTGTGGGGCTATTAAGGTGATTAGGAGAGAGAGAGGAGCCCAATAAGGGGGCCGGCCATGTAGGAGGTAAGGTGGCGTTGAGGTTTTGAGTTGGTGGGGACCACTAGTCTTAATTTCAGAATATCAATAAAATCTGAAATTAAAACTTCAGTCTTTAAATGGGAAGAGATTCCTAAATTAAAGGCATTCAATTAGATTGATTTTGAATTTCAAATTCGAAATTTAAAATCCAATTAAATTAAGGGCATGATTTAGGGAAGCAATTTAGGAAACAATTAATGTTTCATGAGAGCTTTGAATTTCAAATTTAAAACTCCAAGAGGGGTAGGCGGCGGGATGGGGCTGTTGGGCTGGCCAGCGGGAGGCTGGCCGGCAGGTGGCTGGCTGCTAGCCGGCTGGTGGCTGAGTTGCTGGCCGGCGGGAGGATGCAGAAAAGGGGCCGGTGGCTTTGGGCTGCTTGGAATAGGTGGCGGCAAGAGCAAAGGGAGGAATAATTGAAATTTTATAGGGATTCGAAGAACGAATTCCAATCTTCCACAATTGCTTCCACCCAAACCTTCGTGACGACGACGAGATCAAGAGAAATAAAGAAAAATAAAAGAACAAGAAAAAAAAAACTAGAACTCACAAAGAGATCTAGCTTATCCTGCGAATTCACTAAGAGATCGTGGAGGTTTGCACTCACAAAGAGAACATAAAATGTCATTCTTTTCATTCCTCCAAAATCGAAATTACAATGCATGAGGCCTCATATAAATTGGCCAAAATGAAATAACTAGAAATGACACAAATGCCCTTCCGGGCTACATAAGCGACTCAATGCCCATAAGGGAAAAAGCGGAAAAACATCAAAATAAAATAAACTACTACATAAAATGACAAAATACAACTCGTGCTCGTGGCCGTCGATCTCCGGCGTCTCATAAAGGTACATGTGTCGAAAAATGCTGACGATGTCCTCATCAACTATGTTATCAAATTAATGCAAAATAAACACAGAAATATTGAAAGCAAACTAAGAATACAATCACTTATTATTGTGGTTCATGAAAATAAATATTAAATTCAGATATATTAAATCAATAATATATATGCAAAGGAAATTTATTGCATCAATTTTAGATCAGAGGATCCTGTAATAATCGTTTACATGTTGTGTCATTTTATAGCAAAATCACCAGTTATATGACACATGTTATGTTGTTATTGACGGGTGATTATTTGAGAATGAATCTTAGTGGTATTCTCTATAATAAATTGATTATTTATGAGCTAAAGTTATTCTTAAATTTATTATCCTCAACATATAGTTGAAAATGATAGATGGATTTCGCTTTAAGTTATAGTAGATTTCAGACTTTTCAGTTGAACATTTTACATTTTGATAGATAATAAATTTTGAATTTTTATTAGAATTTGGACCCTGACTGATTAACATTAAAATTTGGGGTATTTTGAAAATCATAGAATCCCACCACACTTATAAGAAGCGAGATGGTCTATATCATACGACACTGTGGCTGGGATCTTCTTCCCAATGCACTTAAAAAAGCACATGGGACTTGCATGAGCAAAAAAAATAAATTTCCTCTTTGCATTAGAAAAATGCACACAATTGCTTAGTTTCACAAATTTACCCGCTACATTGGAACAATGCGCACAGATATTTAATTTTGTGATTTTGGAGTTATAACTTTGCGCTAAGCATTGTAACAACACGTAAGGTACTTAATTTTGAGATTTTGGAATTATACCTTTGCACAAAGCGAGTGACAACAACAAGATTGTGATTTGAAAACATGGATTTTTTTTTTTTATTATTATTCTCTCTTTTTCTGATTTTTTTCTTTTTCTTTTTTATTTTTAGAGAGAGAAATGAGAGATGTAGAGGAAGAGTGTTAGAGAGAGAGTGAGAGAACTCTCTATTTAGAGAGAGAAGTGAAGAGAGATAGTAAACTTAGAGAGAGAAATAGGGAGACAAAGTGAGCGATGAGCGATGGAGGAGACGTAAAAGGAGTGATAGAGAGATGGGGAGAAAGAGATTTATAGAGAAGAGAAAGTTAGAGAGAGATTTGAGAGAGGCTGGTTGGTGGTTTTTAGCGTAGCTAAGCTTGTCAATGGTAGAGGAGGAGAAGGGTTGGTTGGAGGTCGAGTAGGGGACGATTACTAAGGTGAGGGATGGTTGCTAGGGTGGAAGGCCAGTGGCTAGAGATGAGGCTGGGTTGCGAGCCTAAGGGGTTGCGCAAGAGAAAGAAGACTATTGGGGCTTGTTGATGTTGGTTAAGGCAATTGAAGGGAGGCGGACATGCAAGTCTCATCGGTGGTATGAGATTCAGCTAGGTAGGTGGGAGCTATAGTGGAGAGGTGGCCTTTGTGCAGCAAGGAGAAGAGGAGAAGGTTTGTAGAAGTATTCGGTTGCGAGGAAGGAGAAGGATTCTTGCAGCTTGGGGTACAAAGAATAGGTAGGAATGGGCGCTCGATTTCAAGTGCACACACAAAAGGTGCTTCTTTGATAAATTTGACGTCCTAAATGTATCAGAGCAGGTTTTATTAAGAGGAAACAGTCGGGCAAGGTCACATAATGTCGAGGTGTTCGAGCTTGCTAAGCACTTTGGCATTTTAGCGAGCAAGAGAGGAAACAAAAAACGTCTTGCGTCTCACTCAGTAACCTTAAGGGACTGTTTGGTAGCAGGATTTAGGCTGGATTTGAGGCGGATTTGAGCGAAATTCAGCCAAACGGCCTAAAATGCAAAACCAAATCTCACGGCAAACAAAATCCTCCGTAGACGGAAAAATCCGCCGATTCGCTCTGAATCCGGGATTTCCGAAATTCTGTATTTTGCAGGATTTACGAAATTCATGATGCTAGAGGAAGAATCCGCTTAGTAAATCCTGCTCTGTAGCCAAACAGTCGCATGAGATTTAAGAGGATTTATCATGAATGTTACCAAACAGTTTTCAGGATTTAAGCCTCTCAGGATTTCCTAAATCTGGATTTAGAGGATTTACGAAATCCTACTTAAATCAGCTTTGAACAAGTTGCAAATCATTCTTTATATACTCTTCACTAAACTGCCTCAACTGCGTGGAAAGGTTGATGTTTCATCAGCTTAAAGGTCAAGTTAGATCAACCCAGGTTTTGCCATCTCCTTTTGGTTGAGGAGAGCCTAGAAAAGGAGGCAGATTAGCATTCCTAGCAATTGACATAAATTCAGGCTTCGTTTGGGACGGCTTTTTTGTTGCTTTTACATCAGCTTTTTAGTTAAAAAATTAAAAAAATTTAATTAAAAAGCTGCTTTAAGAAGCAACAAAAAAGTCGTCCCAAATGAATCCTCAGTTATACCTATGACGCTCTTCTTGTCCTGGCAAGACCCTCACCACCCCAATTGTTTTTCATAAACGAAAAGCTAATGTAATTAACGTTAGAAACTTCAGGCATAAGAAAAATAATCATCTTATAACTTCTTATTTGAAATATGCAGGTTCCATGCAAGAAGCTCGGTCAGAGACTCAAGCGGCACTGTCATCTTACAGCAGTGCTCTCTTTCTGGATCCTGATCATGTGGCAAGTAAGGTGTCTCTTGGTGCTCTTCTATGGCGGAGCGGATCGAAGCCATTAGCCATAGCCAGAAGCTTCCTATCGGATGCTCTCCGGCTTGAACCGGCGAATCGGCAAGCCTGGTATTATTTGGGAATGGTGCACAAAGAAGACGGAAGGTACGCAGATGCTGCTGATTGCTTCTTGGCAGCTTCCATGCTTGAGGAGTCTGAACCTGTAGAGTGTTTCTGAGTTTATCTCATTTTAAGATTTGATTGTTCTGAGTTTCAAATGATGTATAGATTTTAGGTGGAGAGCTTTTTTTTTTTTTTTTAGTGTGATATTCACTTTCTCCTTGTAATTTATTTGCTGCTTCCTGTGCACAGTTTTATATTTTTTTTTATTTACAGGAGATGATCTGGACCTGCTGCAGAATATGGTTGATCTTGTTTGGGAACAGTAATGGTTAAAGGTTAAACTAAACGAAACCTGAGTCTTAAGTAATAGTGATGAGAGAATCTCTTTTTTAAACAAAATGAATGACAGGCTTTTTGTCTGGGAGATATAACCAATAGAAGAGTTTCAAATCTGCAGGGCAGTGAACAAGCCAAGTTTGCCAAGGAATTCTTTCTCTTGCAATCAGCAGTTCTATCTCAGTGGTAAAACCCTTGCAGCTGTTTACAGGCTGAGGCAAGAGAAAGCTGTTGCTCAACTTGTGAACCTTTTATCTGTTGCAGTTGCTAAATGGTAATATCTCTCATTTGGGAGAAATTATTACATGCAGAGTCTGGACAGGAGAACTGTTCTGATTCTGTGAGAGTACGTAATAAATACACAACAAAAAATAAAATTATGTATTTGCTGTGTATTTGCTGTGTATTTACTGCGTATTCTCACAAAATCCGAATATCTGGACTCCGCATGTAATAATCCCTCCTCATTTGGATCGTGTGAAAGTTGAATTCAACATCACCAGCCTTTTCAAGGGAAAAATGACATTGAGGTACATCTTGAACTAACATAAATAAAATTTACTGCTGCAAACCTTTTTGATTAAGGTTACTTGTCAAGGAAGGAGAATGATTTGTATTCCTGTTTGTTAATAACAACGAGAGAGCAAAAAACTTATTAATAAGTGTATAAGTTTTTAATATTTTGGGCCTATTGTTCAAAGTGATGGTGAAATAGATGAGGATATTATTAGTAGAATTTAAGTTGGATGACTGGAGTGTAGGAATATCTTGGGCTTGTTGTGTGATAGAAAAGTATCCCTCAAATTGGAAAATTTTGTAAGATGATAGTGAGGCTTGCAATGCTTTATGGCGCAGAATGTTTGTCACGACCCGACCCGACGGGGACGGATCCCGCCCGAGCCGGATCGCGACGAGAGCTAAACTTGCTTATCCAGGATCTGGCTTTGGATTAGGTTGCTGCACTGATCTTCCAAATACTTAACTCAACAGAAACACACAGAACAACAGAGCTACTAAAAACATCAAATGCAGCGGAACAAAACATCTATCTTTTCATTTCCTCAAAAATAATCATCTACAGAACAGTGCATGGCTTTCAACAGAAAGAAAGACAGAACAGAAAAGCCATGACTGTACAAAAATCAAAAGTACAAAAGTACCTAATCGGATCAGACTCTGAAACTAATCCTGGACCTCCTTGCCCTTCCCAGAACCTGAAAACCACCAAAAAGCAAGGGTGAGCTCAACAGCTCAGCAAAGCAACAAACCACCAATCTAAATTCTCAGAAACCAAAACCAAACTTATCAGACAGAAATCAGATCAGAAATCGAAACAGAGTCGGAAACCAGAACGTATACGGACAAATATCAAATCAGAATCGGAATCGTACAGATCATATCAGAACAAACCAACAGAGTCAGAATCAGAAATCAGAAATCAGAATCGTACGGAGCATATCATATCAGAATCACAATTTCGTACAGAACAGAACAGATACAGAAAACAGAACAGATACATATAGCTAAATGCCCTGACACTGACGGAATCTCTACGGATTCCGGCCCCTTATGCCTCCCTTCCAAGACACTGACTGAATCTCATAGGATCCAGGCCCCTTATGTCTCCCTTTGTGCTCACGGCACCAAAACAGATGTGCTTATAGCACCAGAACAGAATTCATCGGATCCGGAACAGAACAGATATCAGATTTCAGATTTGAGCTCATTTCAGATTTCCCATTTCACTAACTGAATCTCATAGGATTCAGGCCCCTTATAACTCCCTTTTTATAGCTTATACACATAGCATTTCAATTCAGAAGAAATTCGGACATTTCAGAAATTACCCAAAAAAAATCGGGCAGCACAACGGCAGTATACAGAATTTACACAAAATTTCCTGCAAAGAAAATTCACCGAATTCGCACAGAACATAGATAATCATATTCCAGAATATTTATTCTACTGCACAGATAATTTCCAATTTCACAGAAAATTGTAGTATACGAAAAACATCGCCGAATCAAAAATACCCGGACAAAAATCTTCGGAAAATAACCAAAATGTGCGTACTCGGCACGTCAACAATATACAGAAACTTACGCGGTAAAAACTGAACCAATCAAAAGATACGGACGAAAAACCGTAACGAAAACGAAATCCGGACAGAAAATACCGCCAACCGCGACGGAACTGAAAATTGAGAAAGACGGAATGTGCCTTACCTCGTGCACAGCAAAATCCTCAACAGTCACTTCGCTCGAAAACGGCTCCGCGTCTTCCCGAAATCAACTTTTCCAAGAATGCCCTTGACTTTCTCTCTCCTCAAAAAGATATTTTATAAAATCTGATTTTTCTCTCTCTTCAAAACGACAGAATTTCCTTAAGTAATACTCAGATCGGCCCGGCCGATCGCAACATCGGCCCGGGACGATCCGACCAAATGGATCGGCCTGAATTCTTCCCAGGGCTGTTGTCTGGACGATATTTTCTACAGTGCCGATCGGCCTGGCCGATGTCTCCAATCGGCCTGGACGATGCATGCAGAAAATCACCTGGAGCAAAACTGGGCAAAATCTGGAATTGATTTTCTACTGATCGTCCCAGGACGATCCAAAATCGGCCTGGACGATCCTGGAGCAGATTGTGATATTACAATCTCCCCAACTCAGAAAAATGTCGTCCTCGACATTATCCAATCCAAACGCAGTCAAAACAAGTACGGGTACGACCGTCTCATATCAGACTCCTTTTCCCAAGTTGCTTCCCGTGCAGTCCGGTGCTTCCACTGGACTTTAACCATCGGAATCTCTTTATTTCTTAACTTTCGGACGTCGTACGCCAAAATCAACTCTGGCTCTTCCTTGTACGCCAGATTCTCCTGAATCTCAACCTCATCAGCTAATACCTTCTTCCCAGAGTCGGATACCCACTTCCTCAGAGTGGATACATGAAACACATTATGCACATCCGGCATAGAATCAGAAGCAATAGGCGATAAGCAGATTTTCCAATTCTTCCCAAAACTTCAAAAGGTCCAACATACCTTGGACTAAGCTTGCTCACCTGACCAAATCTGCTCACACCTTTCATTGGGCTGACTTTGACATACATAAAGTCACCGACCTGAAATTCAACAAATCTGTGCTTCTGATTGTAATACTTCTGCTGACGATCTTGAGCGGCTTTCAATTTTTCTCTTATCAGATTAATCTTCTGAGCAGTTTCATCAGCAAAAGTGGCACCCAAAGCCTGTCTATCTCCGACCTCCGTCAGAGTCAAAGGAGTACGACACTTCCTGCCATACAAAGCCTCGTACGGTGCCATACCGATACTGGACTGAAAACTGTTGTTATAGGCAAACTCAATCAGTGGAATATGATCTTCCCAGCTTCCGCTAAAGTCCAGAACACAAAGCCTCAACAGATCTTCCAGTACCTGAGTAGTCATCTCAGACTGTCCGTCGGTCTGAGGATGAAAGGCTGTACTGAAATGCAGTTTCGTACCCAAGCCTTGCTGAATGCCTTTCCAAAGTCTGGAAGTAAAACGTCCATCTCTATCAGATACAATCACGCGAGGCACACCGTGCAATCTGACTATCTCCTTCACATATATCTGTGCCAAGCGTTCAACTGAATCTGTTTGTCTGATCGGAAGAAAATGGGCTGACTTCGTCAATCGATCCACAACTACCCAAATGGCATCATGTCCTAGTCGTGATCGAGGAAAACCCATCGCAAAATCCATTGTTACCTCCTCCCATTTCCACTCAGGGATAGGCAACGACTGCAACAATCCACCTGGTCGCTGATGCTCTGCCTTCACCAACTGACAGGCTTCGCATCTCGACACAAACTCCGCCACATCCTTCTTCATTCCAGGCCACCAGAACAAAAGCTTCATATCAGCGTACATCTTACCACTGCCTGGATGAACAGTGTAGCCTGAATGATGAGATTCATACAGAATCTCCTGCCTCAAATCTCCAAACACAGGTACCCACAACCTGTTCTTACAGAAAATAGCACCAGAATCAGAAATTCGAAGTTCAGGAGTCTTACCAGATCCAATCTGAGCTATCAACTTCGAATAATCAGAATCTGACTTCTGGGCTTCTTGAATCCGTGCTTCCAAAGAAGACTGAATACTCATCTGAGCCAACTCCAAATCACTGGAGGAAATCACCTCCAACTGCAATCTTTCCAAATCACGGATCAGAAAGTCATCACAGGTAAGCTGAATACCTGATAATCCAGAAGACTTCCTACTCAAAGCATCTGCTACCACATTCGCCTTCCCAGGCTGATACTGAATAGTCAGGTCATAGTCCTTGATCAACTCGAGCCACCTCCTCTGTCTCAGATTCAGATCCTTCTGAGTAAAAATGTACTTCAAGCTCTTATGATCAGTAAAAATCTCACATCTGACGCCATACAAGTAATGACGCCAAATCTTCAAAGCAAACACAACAGCAGCTAACTCCAAATCATGTGTCGGGTAATTCTTCTCATGTGGTTTCAACTGTCTCGAAGCATAAGCAATTACCTGACCATGCTGCATCAGGACACATCCCAGTCCTTTCAGTGAAGCATCACTGAACACCTGAAAACCTTCCGTACCTGACGGAAGTGCTAACACTGGAGCTGAAGTCAAACAATCCTTCAATCGCTGAAAACTAGCTTCACACTCCGGTGTCCAAACAAAAGGAACTGACTTCTGAGTCAGTCTCGTCAGAGGAGTCAAAATCTGTGAAAATCCTTTCACAAATTTCCTGTAATACCCGGCCATGCCCAAGAAACTACGTACCTCAAATACCGTAGTCGGCCTTGGCCAATCAGCAACTGCCTGAATCTTCTGGGGATCTACAGAAATGCCTTCTCCGCTAATCACATGCCCCATAAAAGAAATACTCTTCAGCCAGAATTCACACTTGGAGAACTTGGCATACAGCTGATGCCTCCTCAGAGTCTCCAACACAATCCTCAAATGTCTGGCATGATCATCCTCAGATGCAGAATATACCAGAATATCGTCAATGAAGACGATCACGAACTGATCCAAATACTCCCTGAATACTCGGTTCATCAGATCCATGAAAATCGCAGGCGCATTGGTTACCCCAAAAGGCATAACCAAAAACTCGTAGTGCCCGTACCGAGTACTGAAAGCAGTCTTCACCACATCAGATTCCTTCACCTTCACCTGATAATATCCGGATCGCAAATCAATCTTCGAAAACACCGAAGATCCGGAAAGCTGATCAAACAAGTCGTCTATCCGAGGCAAAGGATAATTGTTCTTGATCGTGGCCTTGTTCAAATCTCTGTAATCAATACACATACGGAGTGTACCGTCCTTCTTCTTCACAAACAGAACAGGTGCTCCCCACGGAGAAACACTAGGACGTACAAACCCTCTGTCAACCAACTCCTAAAGCTGAACTTTTAACTCAGAAAGTTCTTTCGGTGCCATCCTGTACGGAGCTTTCGATATCGGAGCGGTACCCGGAAAAACATCGATAGAGAACTCCACATCTCTATCCGGAGGTAAACCAACCAACTCCTCAGGAAAAACATCCACAAACTCCCGTACCACTGGGATCTCAGAAACAGAACCAACCTCCAGGTTCAGATCCCGCACCGAAGCCAAAAATACTGGATATCCTTTCTTCCACATTCTGCTCACCTCCAACGCAGAAATCAGACTGGAGAGAACACCTCGTAATCCCTGAAATACAACTCTCTCTCCAGCCGCAAGCAAACTCACTTGCTTCTTCAAACAGTCAATCTGAGCCTCATACAGACTCAGCCAATCCATTCCCAGAATTACATCATACGATGAAATCGGTAATCGAATCAAACTTGATTTCCACTTCTTGCCAGAAATCTCTATCTCACACAAACAAAACTGTCGAGCAATCAATGGATTCCCAGCCGGTAAAATCACAGACAAAGAAACCGGAAGTAAAAGAGAATCCAAACGTAAAGCCTCAAAACAGTGCTCGGACAGAAAAGAATGACTCGCTCCAGAGTCAAACAAAACACGACAGGGCTGATCAGAAATGTAAACCGTACCTGTCACAACATCCGGAGCATCACGAGCCTCCTGCTGACTCAAGCTGTAAACTCGTGGCTGAACTGGAACAGGAGCTGAAGCAACAGAACTACTCTGCTCCCTCTGAATCGTAGGTGGTCTCCGTGGTGCAGAACTAGAACCACCACCTCTACCAGTAAATCCCTCAGGGCGTGGAGGAACAGTCCTCGGTCTTCCTACTGCTGAACCAACAGGTCTGACGAAGCCCTCAGATCGCTGCTCATATCCCATCTGTGGACATTCTGCAATCCTATGTCCCGGCTGACCACATCTGAAACAAAGACCAGCTATCCTGTAGCACTGGCCATGGTGTCGCCGTCCACAACTCTGGCACACAGGTGCCGTACTGACAGATCCAGAACTAGTCGTACTGGTAGCAGTACCAGACGATCCTCCGCTCCTTCTGGAATCTCCAGATCCAGAACCAGGAACAAATCTCCTCTTCCCAGAGGAACCACTGCCAGAAGTCTCTCCTCCAAACCTCTTCCTACTCACAGACCACCGCTGCTGAGTAGCCGTCATGTCGTTCTCAATCAGACGAGCTCGCTCCACAAGCTCAGAGAAATCAGTAATCCGGAACGGTATCAAAGGCTGCCTCAAAGTGTCTCGTAATCCTCTCAGAAACCTGTAGCACCTCTCAGCAGACATGCTAACCAGCTGCGGAGCGTACCTGGCTAATGCAGTAAACTCAGCCTCGTACTGCATCACCGTCTTGCTCCCCTGAACCAGCCTCAGAAAACTCTCCTGCATCTGCTGTCGTGCAGAAGGGGGAACAAACCAGTCTCTGAATACCTCAGTGAACTCTTCCCAAGTGATCAAAGAGTTCAATCTGCCCTGAAATCTGGCTGCCTGCTGGCCATCCCACCAGTGCTCAGCCTCTCCGTCCAACAGAAAAACAGCTAACGGAACCTTCCTGTCTGCAGGACACTGCATCCCGTCAAAAGTCTTCTCCAATCTCCTCAGCCACTCCTCGGCTGCTCTGGGCTCAACAGCGCCCTCAAATCTCGGAGGCTTCAACCTCAAAAATAACTGCAGGTGTCGATCAATGTCCTCAGATCTAACAGTAGAAGCTCTGCTCTGAGTCTCGCTCATCATCTGAGCAACAAGTGACGCAAACTGTGAAAGTGTATCAGCACCGACCACTGGGGCTGTACTCCCCACTGGTGCTGCCTGATCTGCACTCTGCCCGTCTGTCATGTCTGGGTCTGGCTAATCCATACAGAAAAATCCAGAAAATCCGGAAAACTATCACAAAAACAACACAAAAACAACACAATAAAAAGCCAAACGACCCAAAACTACCCCCAGACAGACTCACTGATCACTTCCTAAAGCTCTGTTTCACAATCCAACCTGTTTCCAAAACCAGTGCTCTGATACCACAAAAGCTTGTCACGACCCGACCCGACGGGGACGGATCCCGCCCGAGCCGGATCGCGACGAGAGCTAAACTTGCTTATCCAGGATCTGGCTTTGGATTAGGTTGCTGCACTGATCTTCCAAATACTTAACTCAACAGAAACACACAGAACAACAGAGCTACTAAAAACATCAAATGCAGCGGAACAAAACATCTATCTTTTCATTTCCTCAAAAATAATCATCTACAGAACAGTGCATGGCTTTCAACAGAAAGAAAGACAGAACAGAAAAGCCATGACTGTACAAAAATCAAAAGTACAAAAGTACCTAATCGGATCAGACTCTGAAACTAATCCTGGACCTCCTTGCCCTTCCCAGAACCTGAAAACCACCAAAAAGCAAGGGTGAGCTCAACAGCTCAGCAAAGCAACAAACCACCAATCTAAATTCTCAGAAACCAAAACCAAACTTATCAGACAGAAATCAGATCAGAAATCGAAACAGAGTCGGAAACCAGAACGTATACGGATAAATATCAAATCAGAATCGGAATCGTACAGATCATATCAGAACAAACCAACAGAGTCAGAATCAGAAATCAGAAATCAGAATCGTACGGAGCATATCATATCAGAATCACAATTTCGTACAGAACAGAACAGATACAGAAAACAGAACAGATACATATAGCTAAATGCCCTGACACTGACGGAATCTCTACGGATTCCGGCCCCTTATGCCTCCCTTCCTAGACACTGACTGAATCTCATAGGATCCAGGCCCCTTATGTCTCCCTTTGTGCTCACGGCACCAAAACAGATGTGCTTATAGCACCAGAACAGAATTCATCGGATCCGGAACAGAACAGATATCAGATTTCAGATTTGAGCTCATTTCAGATTTCCCATTTCACTAACTGAATCTCATAGGATTCAGGCCCCTTATAACTCCCTTTTTATAGCTTATACACATAGCATTTCAATTCAGAAGAAATTCGGACATTTCAGAAATTACCCAAAAAAAATCGGGCAGCACAACGGCAGTATACAGAATTTACACAAAATTTCCTGCAAAGAAAATTCACCGAATTCGCACATAACATAGATAATCATATTCCAGAATATTTATTCTACTGCACAGATAATTTCCAATTTCACAGAAAATTGTAGTATACGAAAAACATCGCCGAATCAAAAATACCCGGACAAAAATCTTCGGAAAATAACCAAAATGTGCGTACTCGGCACGTCAACAATATACAGAAACTTACGCGGTAAAAACTGAACCAATCAAAAGATACGGACGAAAAACCGTAACGAAAACGAAATCCGGACAGAAAATACCGCCAACCGCGACGGAACTGAAAATTGAGAAAGACGGAATGTGCCTTACCTCGTGCACAGCAAAATCCTCAACAGTCACTTCGCTCGAAAACGGCTCCGCGTCTTCCCGAAATCAACTTTTCCAAGAATGCCCTCGACTTTCTCTCTCCTCAAAAAGATATTTTATAAAATCTGATTTTTCTCTCTCTTCAAAACGACAGAATTTCCTTAAGTAATACTCAGATCGGCCCGGCCGATCGCAACATCGGCCCGGGACGATCCGACCAAATGGATCGGCCTGAATTCTTCCCAGGGCTGTTGTCTGGACGATATTTTCTACAGTGCCGATCGGCCTGGCCGATGTCTCCAATCGGCCTGGACGATGCATGCAGAAAATCACCTGGAGCAAAACTGGGCAAAATCTGGAACTGATTTTCTACTGATCGTCCCAGGACGATCCAAAATCGGCCTGGACGATCCTGGAGCAGATTGTGATATTACAATGTTGGCCATTAAAAGAGAAGCATAAATTAAGATAAGTGTTGTAGAGATGAGGATGCTCATGTGGAGGAGTGGCTTCACTCTTATAGACAGAATGTGAAACGAGCATATACATGTAAAGGTTGGAGTAGCTACAGTAGTGGATAAGATTAGAGAGAGACGTCTTAAACTGGTTGGTTACATTAAACGTGGGCCTTCTGATGACCCAATTAGGAGAGTAGATGTATTAGATTTAGCCTATGTTAAGAAAGGTAGAGTTAGATCTAAAAAGATTTGGTTAGAAAATATTAAAAATGATATTTCTTTATTAGATTTAAATAAGAATTTGACTCTTAACATAACATGATGGAGAAAAATGATTCATGTAGCCAACCCCACATGTTGTTTGAATAGGCAATGCTCATGCTAAGTACCTTGATGAGATCAAATTCAACAATATCAAAATCATCTTGATAAGAGTTGGACTTAACCTAAATCAATTACTTGTAAGTATAATTGGAAATTTCACCAAGTCCATTTGAACAATCAAATGATCTCAGAGTTTTGAGTGCTTGTGATCAATGGGTATTTCAACAAGATGAATCTAAGCCCAACATCACTCAATTCTAGTATCATTAAGATACTAAGATTCTAAGAAATATTAAGAAATATTATATGGTTAGAAGGGATCAATTGGTCCATGTGACTATAATGCTCTATAAAAAATCTATAAATATGACATACTTCTACACAATCAATGAGACCTGAAGGAACCCTAAGATGGATTCTAGAAAAGGGCATCTAGAGCTTTGTTAGCACCCGATAAAATAAATGCCTATCATTGACACTAATGTCGACATCCACAGTTTTCAACATGTTTAATGATTGTCATTAATGCTAACACTAACAACTATTATTATCACCAACGTCGATGTTTGCTATCACCAATAAGATTAAAACTTTTCATTGACAACAACAATGCTCATCTTCGAGAATTGTGCCAACACCCACCATTGACAAAGATATCAAAAATTGTCGTTGTTAATAAGGCCACCGCCAGTTGTTGTTGTTAGAAATCATAAAAGACTACAAATGTATAAAATGATTATGATAGAAAAAGCTTGCCTATATATCGATGAAAAGATAGCAATAAAAGAAAATATTCTCAATAATGAAGATATTTAACAATAACAACTATCATAGATTCATACTATAAATATTTAATACATGTGACAAAAAAATATGATAAGTTCACCTTCAAACTAAAGGCACCATATGTCAACTATTTTGGGAAAAGAACTAGTAATCAGTCATCATGGAGTGGCTAATAGTTGGTAATTTTCTTGAGGCAACAAGTGGCAAAGCATGGGATCTATAGATCATAGTTGGTGAAGCAAAAGCAAGGTGAAGGGTCTAAGTGGTCAACTCCATGATCATGATCAATGATGATTATGGCAATGGAAACCATGTAAGATTGGTGTATAATGATAGGGATGGAAAGCTAGAAGGCAAAGAAGAGGGCATTAATGATTAAAGAATTGAGTGAGAGGATAGAATTTTTATAGGGTGTTGAGAGGATATGACAAAATGGTAGAGTAAGGAAGGGAGGATCGAGCCATCCATGGAGGCTAGGACAAGGAAGGCGAAGAAGTGCATGTAAGCTTTGAAGAAACATGTAAAGATGTAGAAATATAGGATTACAAGGAGTAAGGAAATAGTGACAGTGAAGGCCACGAAGATTGTAGTGTACGTTAGCATCACATTGTAGATGACAGTGATCGAAGAGAGATCGAGTGGATAACCATAACAAATATGTGACTTTATCTAGTTGGATTGATATGGTTGGTGGATAAAGAAAACAAATTGGTGGTCGACTAGTGCAGATCATATAAATGATTAAAAATGTATGAGAACAAAGATGAGTGTTTAGACCAAGGTTGTGATATCATGATATAAAGCACAAAAAGGGATACACATTTATTTATTCGATTATGATGCTAATACAAGCTTGCCAAGATATATGCAATAGAACATAACAATAAAATAGAAAATCATCAATAATGAAAATATACTACAATAATAACTGATATAAATGTCTATTATAAATATTTAACACGAGATAATATAGATATTATAACAGTTGCTAAAATTTTCGATACTCGATATTCGGTATTGTCGATAAATTTGCTTCTCGTTGTCTTCCATCTCCATTATCATAAACTCATCGTCACTAAAATGATCGACACATATCGTCACTTATAAGAGTGACGCATGCCATCAACACCAACCATGATGTGTCCATGATCACTAACGAGATTGTTGTCTGTCAATGTTGATGGCCATCAACATTGACACCGACATACATCAACACTATCAACACACATTATCAACACCATCATCAACACCTAACATCGCAGCCAAGCAGTGGCAGATCTACAGTGGGGGGCTTGAGGGTATAAGCCCTCGCTAACTCATCCATGTGTAGAAATAAAAGCTCATTACATTAATAAAAGCACATTATTATTTATTGCAGAAAAAGCTTTTTAAAATGTTTTAATGTTATTTTTTATGAAATTATTACCTAAAAATTTAAAGTGAAATAAGATAATCATATATTTTTTTAGAAGACTACTAATATAATATGATATATCAAATTTAATAATTTATTAAAAAATATTATCATCCTTCAAAAATTAAAATATTATTTTACAATGCTCTATTAAATAGAAAGTCAAAAGAAATCACTTGAGAATATTAATAGGACTTTAAAAATCATTAATTTATGCCCTCACCAATAAAAAATTTTAGCTTCGCCCCTGCCACCAAGGTTGATGCCTATCATCAATTTCCACTTTTCAAGTTGTTGGTCTTCCCTCCTATAAGTGAACAACTTGACTAACATCCAAGAATCTCTTGATGCTAACCTTGAGGCACCAACTGGCCCTCAAGGCACATGATACTTCTGTTATAAATTTTATCTTTCATGGTAAAAGTACATCATTTGTAACATGTGACTAGGGCTGCGAACAAATCGAGCCGAGCCGAGTATGTGAGTGTTCATGTTTGTGTTCATTTATTATCAGCTTGTTCAAGTTTGGTTCATGTTTAATTCGAGCTTTATTATTTTTGTTCGTGTTTGGTTCATTTAAATTAATGTGTTGGTTTATGTTTGGTTCATGTTCAGTTCGTTTAGTGCTTATCAAGCTTTAAACAAACAAACCTTAATAAATTATAAACGAGCTCTACTTCTAGATGTTCATTAACTTAACAAACGAGCTTTATGGAGCCTCCTAACTTGTGAAAATATTTAGTGATTTTTAAAAAAATACCAAATGAGCTCGTTCACGAACAAGTGATCTATAATTCATCTTATATTTGTTTATAAATATTTTAAACAAACAATCAAGTAAATATGGATAAATTTTGAAATATCTCTTGTCATGAATCGAGCTTCTTATCGAGCCTAATGTCAAACTTGTTCATGAGCTTTAAATGATGTTGTTCACGAACATAAATGAGTTGAACATATTAGTGTTCAAGCTTATTTATTTAAGGATTATAGTATTTAAAATATTGTTCAAGTTTGTTTGTTTAGTTAATTAACGATCACAAACGAGCTTTAATTGAACCGAGCAACGAGTAGCTCATCGAACGCTTAGTTCACTTGCAGCCCTACATGCGACTCATATTATTTTACTTATTTCAATTGGGTAGGGCCGAATTATTATTTTCTTCTACAAATTTTCATTAAAAACTCTCATATATGCAATGAAATACTCACAAGATATATATATTTGCTGCATTTTCATTCAATACTAAAATGATAAACTCTCTTTTATCCTTGTGAGTTAACAATAGTTGTGGCTATTTAATTTTGAGATGAATGTATCTTTTGCCCTTTATAATTTAAATAAACAAAATGACCATCCTATTAGAAAGTTTCCCTTAACTTAATTTCTTATAAAAAATAAGTAAATTTAATTCTCTTATATGAACTTTTTAGGTTGGCAACAAAGACACGAGAAATTATTCTGTGCGGAGATCGGACGGCTAGAACTTTCAAATTTATTGTGCTTTAGCTGCCAGTTTTTGTAAATACTCAGCAAAATGATAGCAAATATATATTTATAATTGCACTTTTACTGACTTTTTATTGAGTATTTATAAAAAAAATAACAAATTCGAAACGTTTTCGTCATCCGATCTCCGCATAGGATAATTGAACTTTTATTTTGTTTGGTTGACCGGATGCAAGAAGCATCCGGTCCTAGGCAAAAAAAAAGGCGGTACCGAGGTGTACCGAGTTTTTCAAAAAACTCGGTACACCACGGTACCGAATTTTTTTGCCTACGACCAGATACTCCTCTGCATCCGGTCGGAGGACGTAATAATTGTTCAGGATAATTTCTCCCATGACCAAACAAACATACAAAATCTCCCCTAAAAAAACATATATTTCTTGATTTTTTTAGCATTTAAATATATAATAATATTTATCAGTCGTCATATCGAGTCCGCGAGGCACCGAACCCGTAATTTCGTTGTCAAAGCTGTCAGATGAATAACTAACGGAGAATCAGACGGTCGTCGCTATCTTCGCGCAGCTGGACGGCACGAAGACGTCCGTTATCTACTCTTTTCCAACTATTTAAATGGGGGATAGGCTTCATTTCTGCGGGATCTGGTGGTCGACGGTTCCGCGTAGATCTTCTCGCCGCTCGGATCCTACAAGCGCTGTCTTGGTTCCTCTCGTAAGCGCCTTATCTCTATATCTGAATCCATGGATCTTGCAAAATTGTTGTTCGGTTTCTTTGATTTTTTTTTCGCTTTCTATTGGAATAGGGTTTCGATGTCTTGCATCGACTCATGTCTTGATCTGATCTGATTGTAGAGGGTTTTTTGGTATTTTTGTTTTTGATTATTGGAATCATGCACTGAATTTGCCTGTAAATGAGGGAGGGGTGATTTACGTTGGTAGATCTTTGTTTTTGCCGTTGTTTTGTGCTGTTATTTGACTTTTGGTTGACTGGTCTGGGGATTTACATTGTTTTTTTCTTATTAATTGTGGATCCGTTGGTCAAGAGGGTCCGTTGGGCCTTTCAGCATGTGATTTGACTTTGGATTTATCTATTTTCATTTTCAGGAGAATTTAGAACTGGAAAAGCTGAAACATGTGCTCGTTTTCTGATTATTGATCTCGACAATTTTATGATTAATGATGTATTTAATTTTAT
Source organism: Dendrobium huoshanense (assembly GCA_016618105.1). Classification (NCBI taxonomy): domain Eukaryota; kingdom Viridiplantae; phylum Streptophyta; class Magnoliopsida; order Asparagales; family Orchidaceae; genus Dendrobium; species Dendrobium huoshanense. The sequence goes on along the minus strand of CM028358.1, from coordinate 74,016,938 downwards.
GATTTTTGGCTTCCGATTCTTCTGATATGTTTGTCGTGAGTATTGTCAATTAGAATTCTTTATTTTTGTGGTAGCGAGGATCTTTTGCATGCATTTTCTGTCAAACTTGGTATGGATATATGTTTTTGGATTTGGATTCTGCTTGTATCACTTGTATCCGGCGCATTGATTTTGCGTTTGTGGATCTCCAGCCTTTCAGTTATGTGATTTGTTTTTTATTGATTGGGGGCGGAGATTGGCTTCATAAGTTATGGATCCTTTGTTTAACTGGATTCATTGAAATATTTGGCTGAATTTACTGTGTTTCTTTTTTTCTTTTTATTATCATGTCAAGGGAATTTAGGGATTTGTTCTTTTTTTTTTCTAATAAATGTTTGTAAGTTTTTTTAATGATAAATGATGCATTTCTTTTTAGAGTTTTTGGTGGTTGTTTGTTCTGGTAAGTTCATTGTGAGCATTCAAAATGAGAATCCAGTATTGGTTTTTATGAATTTCTCTTGCTTGAGATGGGTGTTGCGTGCTTTGTTTATGTTTGGCCCATTAATTTAATGTTTGTGTTTCTCCACCCATTCCATTTCTTTTACGCTGTGATTTTATTTTGATTGATCGTGGTTTAAGATTCACATCATAGTTTTTTTATGACTTCTGGATCAATTGTATAGGTGGTTCCATTTCTTTTTTCCTTTATATATTTCTTTGATGAATATTTAGGGCACTCAAAACTCCATTATGTGCTCGTTTTCTGATTCATGTTCGTAACATTTTGGTGAGAAGTATTGCTTATCCTGTCTAAGATTTTTTTTGCTTCTTGTTCTGATAAGGTATTGTGGAATCAACTATTTATTACTTGTGATTACGATGTTTCCAAATGTTTGTCTGTTAATTGTAAATTTTGTATAGTTAGTGTGGATTTCTGTTTTTGGATATGGATGCTGCTGGTATCACTTATGTCTGGCAGATTAGATTTCATAATGTGCTCATTTCTGATTAAATTTTGGTGTCCCTTTTTTTAATGATGAATTTCTCTTTTTTAGTATTAGGTTCTTTTGATCTATTAGGAATATTATTTGTAGGCTGTGTTAAGGAAGATTCTTTAATTGATATTGCTTTATTTGCGTGACTATCACGTTAATAATTTTGTTAACTTAGTGTTAATTTTTTGCAGTTGTGAAGATGGGGCTGTCTTTCACCAAACTCTTTAGTCGGCTTTTTGCCAAGAAGGAGATGCGTATTCTTATGGTTGGTCTTGATGCTGCTGGTAAAACCACCATTTTGTATAAACTGAAGCTTGGAGAGATTGTGACAACCATCCCAACCATTGGTAAGCCTTGTTTTTGATATGTTCCTGTCGGGTATATGAAATTCACTCGATGAATGCTCAAATAATACATCAGTTTTGAACTTGAATTGCATTTTTGTTTGAACAACCTACTGAGTTGGGCCAGCCATCTATTATCCTTAAATTGGGATGGCCCTTTATCTGGTTGAGCTGATATATATATATATATATATATATATATATATATATATATATATATATATATATATATATATATATATATATATATATATATATATATATATATATATATATATATATATATATATATATATATATATATATATATATATATATATATATATATGTGGTTGTATAAATTTACATGTCCATGACTTCCACATTCTTGTAGCATATTTGTATGCACGTCACACGCGTCTATGGTCTTCAATTGACTCAACAGGTAGAAAATTTATTGAAATGAATCATTCATGGCTTCTACTGAGCTTGAAAATGAAAAATTAATGAGCCAATCTTGGATTGAATTGAGATTGATTCAAAAGCTTTAGTAGCTAGACCTAGCTTTGGTTTATTTTACATGTTTTAATTGGATCTTGAACCATTGTTAGATTTTCCCAAGTTTACATTATTTATTAGATATATTTTGGATCATGCAGACTTCAGTCATGTCTTAGTGTTTGATCTATTAGGGTGTTTTGAGCTTGGATCTTTCACAACCTTAATTTCTATTAGTAAGGTTGTTTTATATTTTATATTTGATTTTAAGTTTTTTAGTTTTTTGGGTTATAAAAAACTTTTACAAATGGAAAATTTTAAAATTCATCTAGTTTTGTTGGCATGCTGTTGTTATTTGTGGCGGTGTAGTGGACAAGAAAGAAAAATATAGAAAAACATTTCAATGGTGGGAAAAAGCACGGTATGAGAGAATAGACTTATGAAGGTTGATGCAATCCTAGTATTTGTCCTGTTGTCGCCATAATTCTTTAGTTGGCCTATATTGCCAGAAGCAATATTATAAATTCCCTAGCCAATGAATAACCAAAATGTGATCCAATGTTAATTGAGTTTCTGGAATTTATTTGAAACTTACTAGTTCGTAATAGGAACAACCTATGATTTTGCATTGATCTAAATTAAGACTGTTGATTGCTTCTTGAATATGGGTCAAAGATAACTGAAGCCGGGGAAAGTCAAAAGTGCTGCTAGGATGAGAATGGGAAACTGCATTCTTTAATGAAGCAGAAGAAGAGAAAACTTTACTATCCCTTTTGGAAAATTGAAAATTAGCAAATAACAGTGTAATCCCTGCTCTACCCCTTAGCAGTTTTGTAACAAACTCTGCTAAACAAAAGGATGTCTGGAAAGTTCTTTTTGAGGATGGACATACCAAACTAAATTAAATAACGAACTAGAGAAAGGAATACGATGATAAAGCATTAAGATTTTGCATAATTAAAATAGGTTGGAAAATTGGTCGGCTGCAAAATTTTATTGGGTAGTGGGTTGTTGCATCATCTCCCCTATCATCTGAAGAACTCAACTCTGAGTTCAATTCAACAAATATGGCCATCTTGAATGGATGATACTAAATGATGTCTCAAACATTGAAAGTCTTGGAGATCATAAACGGTGAAGCAAGTATATAACTGATGGGGACATCAGATCATCATGGAGAGTTTACCAGCGACGTGGCCGCCGATCTACGGCCACGATCGAGTCGTTATATTTTTGAGTCGATGTATTTTATTTTCATGCATTTTATTATTTGCTTATGAGTGTTTATTTTATTTCCCTTTGTACCCCTTTGTATGGGATTGGTCATGTGTAAGCCTAAGGGCAATTGTGTCATGTCGGTTAGAGTCTTTTGTATGAGGCTATTTAAAGCCCCTTTGTTTTATTTTCAAGCTAATGAATGATTGATTATGAAAATTCCTTCTTGCATGAGCATTGAGAGCTTGAGAATTCTAATGGAGAGAGCTTCCTAGGAGAGGAAGATTCGCGCCGTACCCACCAACCTAGATAAGTCGGGTTCGTGGTTTCTTTCGTTATCATGTTTTCTCCTCGTTCTTCGTATCTATCTCCTCCTTCCCATCATCACTTAGCCGCCGGTTTCTAGTCCACCAAAATCCCCTCCCCTTCCCCTTCACCCCACGGCCAAAACCCCACCCCGAACCCCATTGTCGCCGGCCACCACCACCTAGCCGCCGTTTTCCCCCTCCACCCCCTCTCCTATGGAGTCCCATTGCCTAATTTGGATGAGTCTATTTTGAGACAGATTTAAAATTCAAACTCCTTTAGTTTGATTTTGAAATCTTTCCAAATCTACCCAAAATTTATTTTTGGAAAGTTACCAAAATAAAACCTATTTGAATTTTAATTCAAATTGGATTCAATTGGTTCTTTCCTTATCTTAAAATTCAAATTAGGAAGCTCTTAAACTTTATTCACCAAGGATCAGTGGACTATCATTGCCGCCAGCCCCTATAGAGACGGCTTAGAATTTATTTCCTATTTCCTGCTCAACTTCATTTGGAAACTTTTCCAAATTTCAGCTATTTTTCTTAACCGCCTTTGAGCAATTTACGGCTTAATTAATTCCCAGAGAAGGTCCCATTAATCGGGAATTAATTTGAAGGCAATTCCTATTATTGCCAGCCTCCAGGAAACCTTGCCCGATTGCTAGATCTCTCTCCAAACTCCATGGGACGTTGAGTACCTTGCCTTCTCAGGTTTCAGCCAGAGAATTCCAGCAGCTAACATTGTTCTTCCAGCAACTTGAAGCCTCCAAGCTACTGCTTTACCAAGTCAAACTGCTGTCCAGCAGTTTCCGCTGGACCAATTTCACTACAACACCATTGAAGAGCATTTCGAATGTCTTGAGTGGAGGATCTCTACGTCTCCTTAAACAAAGGTTTTCTCCTTTCTTTACTTGCATTCAATTTCTTCTAAATCCAAATTCTCAATTGGTTGATTGTAATCACAAAAGCTCTTTCAATCGCTCTTGCCAAGCCTAGTCATTTGTAGGAATTGAGTGTAATCTTCTATGCATCCTACGTCTCATTGTTAGAGTAGGGATTAACTTGAAGCCTACTACTTTGCATTGCCTTTATTTTCTTGATTATCTTGAACGTTCAACATTTGGCGCATGTGATTTAACCTAGGCAAGATTAACTCCTTAATTGTTTTATTCGCCGTGGATATTTGCTAGTAATTTTATTCGGAACTTATTCTAATTAACAAGTTGTGCAAAGTCTAAAATGAAGTCACAAACATATCATTTTATTTGGTCCTGCATCATCTGGTATCAGAGCATGGTATGCTCTTACATGTTTTAGGATTCCTGGTAGTTTTCCCTTTTGTGCTTTTATTTTACTTTTAGAAAGTCTTCATATCATCCCTAGAGTGCTTCTATAGCATTGTATGTCATTTTGTGAGCATAAAACATCTTAAAATCATCATACACCCTTGTTTAGTGTGCTGTCCAGAAAAAAATTCCTGCAGTCTTACAAACTTTAGGATCACTGATTAAGGGTGTTTTTGCTGTCCTTAAACCTTGCATTCATTATTACTTGTTAGGGTGACTTAGTACTTGAGTGTAGTTGGCTGTCCCTGAAATTCCTGCACCATATAGGGTCATTTTAGAGTGTCTTTTCACTCCCTAGCTTGCTGTCCACTTTCTAGAAAACCCTCAAAGTATCCCATTGTGTTTAGGAATGGACCCGGAACAACTAGGAAGGACCTTAGACCTCTTGGTAGGCCAAATGAACACTATTAGCCAGCAACTCAAGGAAAACCAGGCGGATCTAGCTGAGCTTCGTAGGAACACCACCGAAAGATTCGATACACTTGAGCGAGCTAGAGACCACCCCACTCCTTACACCCCATCTAGACCCACTTCTATGTATGGGGATGAAACCTACCCGGATGAGAGGCCACATCGGGCTAATCATCGAGCTCACTATCATGGACATGATCCACGTCATGATCCTGATTTGGATGAGAGGCATCACCGTGCCAATCATCGTGCTACCTACCACGGCCATGATCCCGATGCACCACTTATGAAGAACATTAAGGTTGATGCTCCTACCTTTGATGGCACCCTCGATCCCCAGCTCTTCCTGGACTGGGTCAAAGGTATGGATAGTTTCTTTAAGTGGTACGATATTTCTGAGGCCAGGAAGGTTAGTTTTGCTGCCATGAAGCTTACGGGTAGGGCGAGCCAGTTTTGGGCGAATTTAGAGAGTCTTAGGGAGGATAGGAATGAATACCCTATTGTAGACTGGTTGTCCATGAAGCGGGAACTCAAACAGAAGTACTTGCCCTCGTCGTACTTCCCCCGCCTATTGGACAGGTGGAATAGGTTGACCCAAGGCAACAAACCAGTGAAGGAGTACATCGCCTCGTTTGATGACTTCTTGATTAGATGCAAAGGGGAGACCTCTACCACCCCCGCGCAAATCTTATCTATGTTTTGAACCGGGTTGCGTGAGGATCTACGCAATGAGTTATTTGCCCGGAACGTCACTACACTGGAGAATGCCTACAGCTTAGTGCTTGATCTAGAGGAGTCCCGTTCTCAGCACCCGAGTCGTTCCCATGATTCTAGACCCTCGTATAAATCAGCCGGTAGTTCCACCCCGCACACTCCCGCTTCACGACCCACTCCGGGGAGCACGACCCGACCACCCACGGGTCCTTCTGCGCCTAGATCTGATTTTAGAAGTAAACCTCCCACCCCGGATGCCCCTCGGTCCAGTCCCGGGACCAAGTGCTTTCGATGCCAGAGGTATGGGCATATCGCTTCTCAGTGCTCCAGTCCTTATAAGGTTTCGATTGTTGAGGAGATGACTGAGGACGATCTCGAGCCCGAGGTTGATCAGATCCATCAAGTCGAGGAAGAAGGCGAATACTTCGAGGAGGAGGATGACACTACGGTCCTTAATTGCCTTCAACAGCTGGATACCTCTCTCATCTGCGTGGTGAGATGTGCACTATCACACCCGACACCCACTGATGACTGGCGTAGGACCACGATTTTCCATACCTACACCAAAATCAAAGACAAGAACTGTAAAGTCATAGTGGATAGTGGTAGTTGCATTAATGCTGTTTCCTCCAGCATGGTATCCCAGTTAGGTCTGTCTGCCGTTCCTCACCCCAACCCGTATAAGGTATCGTGGGTCAACTCCAATGCCTTGGAAGTGAAGGAACGAAGCCACGTACCCATCTCCTTTGCCACTTATAAGGAGAATGTCTGGTGCGATGTGTTGGCTATGAATGTTGGACAGATTTTGCTAGGTCGCCCCTGGATCTACGATAACGATGTCCACATTTATGGGCGTTCAAACACCTGCGTGTTTGAACATGCTGGCAAAAAGATTAAGCTTTTGCCATCACAGCCCCGGGTTACGGATGCCACGAAATCCAACCCAGCCAAATCTAAAAAGGGCGTGAACCTTGTCACCGCCAAGGTTCTGATTACTGAGTTTGCCCAAGGCGCCCCTCTGTTTGCCTTAGTTGGCCGTGAGATTTTCACTGAATCTGACGAGCCCATTCCTGAGGAGGTACAGCCTATTTTAGGACAGTATGCTGATGTCTTTCCCGATGATCTCCCCGATCAGTTACCACCACTTAGAGACATCCAGCATGCTATAGACTTCGTCCCTGGAGCCTCCCTTCCAAACCTGCCACACTATCGCATGAACCCCACGGAACATGCTGAGCTTAAAAAGCAGGTTGATAAATTACTGCAGCGAGGTTTCATTAAGGAGAGTCTTAGTCCCTGCGTGGTGCCGGCCCTTCTTACACCGAAGAAGGACGGAACTTGGAGAATGTGTGTTGATAGCCGTGCTATCAACAAGATCACCGTCAAATATCGATTCCCCATTCCGAGGATCGATGACATGCTCGATATGATGACGGGTGCAACATTGTTCTCCAAAATTGATCTTAAAAGTGGGTACCACCAGATCCGGATCCGACCCGGTGATGAGTGGAAAACTGCCTTCAAGACTAAGGATGGTCTTTATGAGTGGTTAGTCATGCCATTTGGGCTCAGTAATGCCCCTAGCACTTTTATGAGAATCATGACTCAAGTGCTGCGTCCGTTTATGGGAAAGTTTGTCGTCGTCTACTTTGACGACATTCTTATTTACAGTCATTCCATTAGTCAGCACTTGGACCATTTAAGGCAAGTTTGTGAGGTCTTAAGGAAGGAGCAATTATATGCCAATCCTAAGAAATGCACCTTCCTAGTAGATCGCGTCATCTTCCTGGGCTTCATCGTATCAGCCCAAGGGGTTTCCGCTGACCCCGAGAAGGTGAGGGCCATTGTAGAGTGGCCTATCCCTCAGACTATCCGGGAAGTCCGCAGCTTCCACGGATTAGCCACCTTCTATAGGAGATTCATACGGAACTTCAGCACAATTGTTTCTCCTATCACTGACTGTTTGAAGAAGGGTGATTTCCACTGGACCCCGGCCGCCACTAGAGCTTTTGATGAGATTAAGCAGAAAATGGTGGAGGCCCCAGTGATGCGACTTCCTGATTTCTCCAAAGTCTTCGAAGTAACTTGCGATGCTTCGGGGGTCGGAATTGGAGGAGTCCTTTCCCAGGAAGGTCACCCTGTAGCTTACTTCAGTGAGAAATTGAACGATATCCGGCAGCGTTATTCCACTTATGACAAAGAGTTCTACGCTGTGATCCAATCACTTCGTTATTGGCGACATTACTTGCTCCCGCAAGAATTCGTCATTTTCTCGGATCACGAAGCTCTGCGTTATATCAACTCCCAAAAGAAATTGAATGCACGCCACGGTCGATGGGTTGAGTTCCTTCAGGAGTACACGTACACCCTTAGACATAAGGCGGGAGTTGAAAATAAAGCTGCCGATGCTCTCAGCCGTCGTATGATGACCACCACTGAGATGAGAGCAGAAGTTGTGGGTTTTGACCAAATAAAGAGGGATTATTTGGAATGCCCCGACTTCAAGGAGACCTACACTCTCTTGTCCACTGGCAGCACGCGCTTAGTGGACGATTTCCTACTGGAGGATGGTTATCTTTTCAAAGCCCAGAGGCTTTGCATCCCGAGCACCTCCCTTAGGGAATTTTTGGTCTGGGAACTCCATGCTGGAGGCCTCGCTGGGCACTTCGGACGGGACAAGACTATCGAAGCCGTGGAGTACCGTTTCTTTTGGCCCAGCCTTAAGAGAGATGTTGGTCGGCTGGTCAGTCGGTGTCACACCTGCCAACTGGCCAAGCAACGTAAGCAGAACACTGGTCTTTACACACCCTTACCTGTTCCCAGTTGTCCTTGGCAGGACGTTAGTATGGATTTTATCTTAGGCCTGCCCAAGACACTTCGTAGGCACGATGCTATTTGTGTGGTAGTTGACCGATTTTCCAAAATGGCACATTTCATTCCATGTTCTAAAACATCTGATGCCTCTCACATTGCGAAGTTATACTTCAATGAGGTTGTCCGTTTACATGGTTTACCCAAAACCATTGTGTCGGATAGAGATGTGAAGTTCACTAGCTATTTTTGGAAAACCCTGTGGATGAAAATGGGCACCAAACTTCACTTTTCCACTGCCTTTCACCCACAGACTGATGGTCAGACCGAGGTAGTCAATAGGAGTCTGGGTAATTTATTGCGGTCCTTGGTTGGTGAACACATTAGAGACTGGGATTCCATTCTTCCTACTGCTGAGTTTGCTTATAATAATTCAATTAACCGAACCACAGGTCGAAGTCCTTCTGAAATTGTATACGGGTTCAAACCTAGGCAGCCGTTAGACCTGATTCCCATGAGTTCTAGGTATAGGATTTCTGAGTCTGCATCAGCATTTGCATCTCATTTGCATGAACTTCATAAAGACATTGCACAACAAATTGAAAAGAATAATCAAGAATATAAATTACATGCAGATTTGAAACGGCGATTTAAAACTTTTGAGGTTGGTGATTTTGTTATGGTGCGGATTCGTCCGGAACGGTTCCCTCCAGGAACAGTTAAGAAATTACATGCAAAGAGTGCTGGACCTTTCAAGATTCTTAAGAAAATTAATGACAATGCTTATATAGTAGATCTGCCTGCAGATTTCAATATAAATCCCTCTTTTAACATAGAAGACTTAGTGGCATACGAAGGTCCTGATTTTAACCCACAAAATCCACTTTCAAAACAGCCTTGTGTGAACCCACCCTGTGAGATCCCAAACCTACCTCCACTACCAAATATTCCCAAATTTCCTATGGCAGAGCAAGTGGAGGCAGTCTTAAGTGATGAGATCATATCCACAAGAGAAGGAGGACGAAGAAGATATTTGATCAGGTGGAAAGGCAAGCCCGAGTCAGAGGACACATGGCTAGATCGTGAGGAGCTGCAGCAGATTGACCCAGATGCACTAGAGATCTACGAGAGCTTCAGAGATTCCTACTCGACGGAGTCGAGTTTTCTCCCACCCCGGGAGAATGATGGGGACATCAGATCATCATGGAGAGTTTACCAGCGACGTGGCCGCCGATCTACGGCCACGATCGAGTCGTTATATTTTTGAGTCGATGTATTTTATTTTCATGCATTTTATTATTTGCTTATGAGTGTTTATTTTATTTCCCTTTGTACCCCTTTGTATGGGATTGGTCATGTGTAAGCCTAAGGGCAATTGTGTCATGTCGGTTAGAGTCTTTTGTATGAGGCTATTTAAAGCCCCTTTGTTTTATTTTCAAGCTAATGAATGATTGATTATGAAAATTCCTTCTTGCATGAGCATTGAGAGCTTGAGAATTCTAATGGAGAGAGCTTCCTAGGAGAGGAAGATTCGCGCCGTACCCACCAACCTAGATAAGTCGGGTTCGTGGTTTCTTTCGTTATCATGTTTTCTCCTCGTTCTTCGTATCTATCTCCTCCTTCCCATCATCACTTAGCCGCCGGTTTCTAGTCCACCAAAATCCCCTCCCCTTCCCCTTCACCCCTCGGCCAAAACCCCACCCCGAACCCCATTGCCGCCGGCCACCACCACCTAGCCGCCGTTTTCCCCCTCCACCCCCTCTCCTATGGAGTCCCATTGCCTAATTTGGATGAGTCTATTTTGAGACAGATTTAAAATTCAAACTCCTTTAGTTTGATTTTGAAATCTTTCCAAATCTACCCAAAATTTATTTTTGGAAAGTTACCAAAATTAAACCTATTTGAATTTTAATTCAAATTGGATTCAATTGGTTCTTTCCTTATCTTAAAATTCAAATTAGGAAGCTCTTAAACTTTATTCACCAAGGATCAGTGGACTATCATTGCCGCCAGCCCCTATAGAGACGGCTTAGAATTTATTTCCTATTTCCTGCTCAACTTCATTTGGAAACTTTTCCAAATTTCAGCTATTTCTCTTAACCGCCTTTGAGCAATTTACGGCTTAATTAATTCCCAGAGAAGGTCCCATTAATCGGGAATTAATTTGAAGGCAATTCCTATTATTGCCAGCCTCCAGGAAACCTTGCCCGATTGCTAGATCTCTCTCCAAACTCCATGGGACGTTGAGTACCTTGCCTTCTCAGGTTTCAGCCAGAGAATTCCAGCAGCTAACATTGTTCTTCCAGCAACTTGAAGCCTCCAAGCTACTGCTTTACCGAGTCAAACTGCTGTCCAGCAGTTTCCGCTGGACCAATTTCACTACAGCACCATTGAAGAGCATTTCGAATGTCTTGAGTGGAGGATCTCTACGTCTCCTTAAACAAAGGTTTTCTCCTTTCTTTACTTGCATTCAATTTCTTCTAAATCCAAATTCTCAATTGGTTGATTGTAATCACAAAAGCTCTTTCAATCGCTCTTGCCAAGCCTAGTCATTTGTAGGAATTGAGTGTAATCTTCTATGCATCCTACGTCTCATTGTTAGAGTAGGGATTAACTTGAAGCCTACTACTTTGCATTGCCTTTATTTTCTTGATTATCTTGAACGTTCAACATTTGGCGCATGTGATTTAACCTAGGCAAGATTAACTCCTTAATTGTTTTATTCGCCGTGGATATTTGCTAGTAATTTTATTCGGAACTTATTCTAATTAACAAGTTGTGCAAAGTCTAAAATGAAGTCACAAACATATCATTTTATTTGGTCCTGCATCAATAACATATGCATTGTCGCCAATATTCTTCCTTGTTGCGAATGGACCAATTTTCTTAGCTTGAAGTTTGTGATATGTACTAGAAGGATATCTGTATTTGCTGAGAGATGAATTCAGTTACCATTTTGCATCATTCATTGGATTAAAGTCTTTTCCTCGCTTTTTTTATGGGGTTATTTTACTTGTTGAGATAATTTTTATGTGTTTCCATGTGCTGACTTTATGGTAACTTGACCAAATCAACTACAAAGTTTGGTATCTTGGTGTAGGAATGGAGAACTGCAACCGTTTCTGTTAATCAGTTGATAATATTATTGAAGGTGAATAACTTGAGCCAATGCATGATCCCATATTTTTCAGCCTGCCCCTATAGATTCATGGTACCTAAAGTATGGATGACTCGTTTAGGGGCAGTATGCTCTGCTAAGTGTCATAAATTTCTTCTACAATACTTGCCATAAGTGACTCCAAACTTAACGTTGTGATTAGAGTTGATGGACTTTGGGTATCTCATGCATCAAGCAAACTCTTGAAAGAGATAATGTACCATATTTATGTTGTCGGCTATCTTCCAACTTGGTATGAAAAAGTCATTTTTGAGAACTAGTTAACAATGACAAAACGATCTTTCTTTCATTGTGCTGTCTTCAACTCTAATATAATATTCATGCTAATGTCTCCGAATATATTACTTGTTATAGGCAATGGAGTATAAAGATCAATATTTTGATCTTGTGCTTTGTTGTTCGACATATTCTGCATATTAGCATGAAGTAGTGGTGCAATAAAAAAAAATACATTAGGATTGCAAACTAAGAGCCTTCCTTATCATAAACATAGACAAAAAACATATATAATATAACAATACTATAACACAACACCTTACAACTTATATTAATTAAGATAATAAAGCTACAGATGGGGCGGGAATCGTGGATGGAGAAGAAGAGGTAGAGAATCAAGACGAAATAGTAGAGGGGAAGAGAAAAGGAGGCTAGCTCGCAAGCTAAAACAAACCCGCATGTTTTACATTCAAAAAATCATCACATATCTATCTTCTTTTTGTAGAAAAAACATCTCCTTATATAGGAAAATGATCCAACAACCACATAAATGTGCCATCCAAAGTAACAAATAGAAGCCTCACAGTTAGCTCATTTAATGAGTTAGTGCACCTAGAATAAGAAAATAGCATCAGGAAAAAAGGGGGCAGCACCTTGGAAAAAACAGCCAGCATAGGAAAAAAAACTACATGGAGAATATGAACAACAACAAAATCTGCATGGAGAATATGAATAGCCAACAAAATATGCATAGAGAACATGAACAGCCAATCGAAATCCTCTAGAAACTAAAAGCCTACAAAGGGAATCCAAATATTGCCTATGGAACACACTTCAAAATTGCTTAGAGGACTCGAACAACCATTAGAAATTAAATACCCATATTGCCAACAACGAAGCAAAAGAAAATATAAAATTATCAAGTTTTGACTACATCAATTCTCCCATCATGGAGAATTCTCAACTCCTGATGAGATCGTCTCAAAATTTTGAAGATGCGGCATTTTCGATGATAGATCTTCCTCTTGAATTGGAACTTAGGCCCGATGACGGTTTTGACTTTCTTTTTGTTTAATTTTTAAAGAGAAAGAAAGACTCACCCGACAACCTAATTCTCTGATACCAAATTGGTACAACCTAAAAAATTACATTTTGATTGCAAACTAAGAGTATGTACCTGGTATGTGAATATATGGAGTGTAATTTTTGAGAAAGAAAGACATTTTCAAGAGGATGTAGCTTGGTGTATGCTTTTTGCTGATGATATTCTTCTTGTTGATAAAACTAGAGAGGGAGTTGAAGGTTAACTTGAATTATGGAGGTCAACCTTAGAGTCTAAAGTCTTTCGCTTGAGTAGATCTAAAACTGAATATATGGAGTGTAATTTTAGTAGCAATAGACCTAGTGAGGGGATTGTGACTTTGGGCGATCAAGTTATTAATAAGAGTATACGTTTTATATATATTGGATCTATTGTTCAGAGTGATGGTGAAATAGATGGGGATATTATTAGCAGAATTCAAGTTGGTTGGTTGAAGTGGAGGAATGCATTGGGCTTTGTTGTGCGATAGAAAAGTCCCCCTCAAACTTGAGGGAAAATTCTATAACATGGTGGTGAGACCTGCAATGCTTTATGGTGCCGAATGTTGGCCATTAAAAGAGAAGCATAATACTAAGTTAAGTGTTGCAGAGATGAGGAAGCTTAGGTGGATGAGTGGCTTTACCCTTGAGATAGGATACGAAATAAGCATATACGTGAAAAGGTTGGAGTAGCTCTAGTGGAAGATAAGATTAGAGAGAGTCGTCTTAGATGGTTTGGTCACATTAAACGGAGGCCTTCTGATTACCCGGTTATGAAAGTTGAGGTATTAGATTTGACTTATGTTAAGAAAGGTAGAGGTAGACCTAAAAAGGCTTGGTTAGAAAATATTAAAAATGATATTTCTTTATTAGATTTAAATGAGAATTTGACTTTTAACAGGGCACAATGGCGAAAAAGGATTCATGTAGCCGATCCCACGTAGTGGGACAAAAGCTTGATGCTGTTGTTGTTGTATGATTGCAAACTAAGAGTCTTCCTTACCATAAAAATAGACAAAACACATATAATATAACAATACAATAATACAACACCTTACAACTTATATTAATTAAGAGAAGAAAGATTCACATGGGGCGTGAACTGTGGATAGAGAAGAAGAGGTACAAAATTGAGAGGAAATAGTAGAGAAGGGGAAAGGAGGCTATCTTGCAAGCTAGAACAAACCCGCAGGTTTTACATTCCAAAAATCATCGCATATCTCTCTTCTTTTTGCAGAAAAAACAGCTTCTTATATAGGAGGAAAATGACCCAACAACCATATAAATGTGCCATCCAAAGTAACCAATAGAAGTCTCACAAGTAAGCCCATTTAATGAGGAGTTAATGCACCTAGAATGAGAAAACAAAAGTAGAAAAAAAAAGGGGTAGCACCTTGGGAAAAACAGCCAGCATAGAGAAACAAAAACTGCATGGAGAACATGAACATCGAACAAAATTTGCATGGAGAACATGAACAGCCAACAAAATTTGCATAGAGAACATGAACAACCAATCAAAATCCTTGAGAAACCAAAAGCCAACAAAGGGAATCCAAATATGCTTAGGGAACACACTTCAAAATTGCCTAGAGGACTCCAACAACCATCCGAAATTAAATAATCCATATTGCCAACAAGGAAGCAAAAGAAAATATAAAATTATCAAGCCTTGCCTACATCAAGTAGGCTATGTCACTCTGCATTCAAGGGGAATAGAAATGATTTTATTTATCTATTTTGGTCGTATCACGCCCCATTTGTGATGATGCTAGGCACATTTTAATCTAAATCGCGTATTATGACAAATTGATATCTTAGGAATGTATAAATGTTTTACTTTGAATTAAAAACCTTGTTGTATACGAAAAGCATTAGTATTTGTGCTTAAGACACTTCGACCATATCCCATTGAAGTCTGCATTGTTGACATATAATTCTTTTAGCGCATCAAACCCTATGAGTTTGGAACTTTGGCCTCAATGTTGAAAAGGAGTGTGGCTCACCTGCTCAAGGTGCCAGTCGCTTATTTCAATTGACTTGCGTTGCATTGGAGTTCATACATTTGAGAACTTGATGATTGCTATTCAAAATAAACTCCTGTGTGTGATAATATTTCCAGTGTTCCACCCTCGTAATTATCTGTAGCTTTTGCTCATATGTCACTCTGCATTCAAGGGCAATAGAAGTAATTTTATATAATTGTTTTGGTCTTAGCACACCCCAATATGTGATTTTCCACATTGATGTCATAGAAATGTTTAAATGATTTACTTTTAATTAAAAACCTTGTTTTATATGAAAGCTTCAGTATTTGTGCCTAAGACACTTTGACCATATGCAGTTGAAGTTTTCATTGTCAACATATAATTTCTTTAGAGCTTCAAACCCCACGAGGTCAGCCTCAATGTTAAAAAGGTGGCACCTGCTCAAGGTGCCCGTCACTTATTTCAAATGACCTACATGGTCTTTGAAGATCAGGTGAATTTTTTAAGAAAGATAATCTATCAGGCCTGCATACGAGAGAAATTTTTTATTTTTGGAGTTCATATATTTGAGAGTTGATAATTTCTATTCAAAATAAACTCATTTTGTGAGATTATGTTTCCAGTGTTGCATAGCCCTCATAATCCCCCCTTAGCAGTTTTGTAGCAAGCTCTGCTAACAAGACGACAGCTGCAAAGTTCTTTTTGAAAAAAATGACATAATTAACTAGAGAAATGAACATAATTATTGAGGCGTTGAGCAGAAAGGAACAGAGTAATTGTGGGTTATGCAGTTGCGTAATCAAAATAGGTGGGTGGCTGCATTGTATCTGGTAGTGCGCTTCTGTATCAAAGTACTTTTGACAAATGTGAAATATCTACATAGATATGTTATGAACTCCAAAGAATATTTGATTAATCCATGTATGTGGTGAAGGATCATAGTTAGCTTAGATAGCATTGAAGGAAACAAATATTGGAGCATAAGAGTAAAAGGACTGATTTTCGTTACTATCGCCCAGTGACCACTTCATGCATTTGCCCTGAAGGTAGATTACTGAAACTTCTTGAACTTGGGTCCTAAATAAGAGCACGTGTTGTTGGAGTTCATTTGACGTTAACAGCTCTTAATAAAACAAATTATGGTTTAAAAATAACTATAGTTTAAATCAATATTGATGGCACATGAACTGGGACCAAAGCAAATCGGTGAAACTTGGGAAATATGGATGGATGGGTGATGTGCTTTATAAAGTTATTTGACTAATGAACATACATAGTCAAAGGTCATAGTGAGTCAAGATATCTAGCCGATGAAAAGTTAAAAATTTTGATAAAAAGGTGATTGATAGCTTTAAGATGGTAGTGAGGCCTGCAATGCTTTATGGTGCCGAATGTTGGCCTTTAAAAGAGAAGCATAATACTAAGTTAAGTGTGGCAGAGATGAGGATGCTCAGGTGGATGAGTGGCTTTACCCTTAGAGATAGGATACGAAATGAGCATATACGTGAAAAGGTTGGAGTAGCTCCAGTAGAAGATAAGATTAGAGAAAGTCGCCTTAGATGGTTTGGTCACATAAAACGGCGGCCTTGCGATGACCCGGTTAGGAGAGTAGAGGTATTAGATTTGACTTATGTTAAGAAAGGTAGGGGTAGACCTAAAAAGACTTGGTTAGAAAATATTAGGAATGACCTTTCTTTATTAGATTTAAACGAGAATTTGACTTTTAATATGACACAATGGAGAAAAAGGATTCATGTAGCCGACCCCACGTAGTGGGATAAAGGCTTGATGTTGTTGTTGTTGTTGTGATTGATAGCTTTAAGTCTATACTCAGTGAAAACGTTATGGAAGTAAATAAATGCTCCGAGAAAAAAATTAACTTAATTTCATCATTTGGCAGTTAATTGGTTTTTTTTTATTATTTATTGGGGCATGTTTATGATGATGGCTTATGAGAACAAATTGTGTTCTCTATTATTTTGATTTGTTTGGTTTGGTGTGGGCTCAGGCTGGTTCGATTCTTAATTATTCTAAAGTTTGAATGCTGTTGTTCAAGTTCTGATTTATGCCTTGGTTCTTCTGTACATGGTATTTGATTTACTCAAACGTAAAGAGATATATTTTGACTAGTGGTTACACATGCGAAACTTTTCATAGATGGACTTCATTGGCATATGGGTTTTGGTGAGATTAACTAACAAGTGCGGTTTTATTTATGAGAATTATTTTTTGCTTCTAAAGGCTGCTATTTTGGATAAATGCGTCGAGAAGATGCAAGCTTTGTTGTCTCTATAAAACCTAGAATTGAATTTGTGGCTTGCTATTTGGAATAAGCGCATGAAGTTCTCTTTGCAATTAATATGTGAGTCTTGGATTTTAATGGAAATGAACTAAACTGTTGTTATGCCAACTATAAATGGATTATTGAGGCATGTGATCAAAGTTTTTTATTTAATAAAAGTTTAGATTATAGTTTTCAAAATTTAGAATGCAATCCATATCACGAAGAGAACTATAGAATGCAAGCAATCCATTTTGCATAGTTTCAAAATTTAGAATGCAAGCAATCCATATCACGAAACAACCAATTTTCTTGGAAAATTCCATATAACATTGCATTCATTGTTTAGTTGGTTCGATTTCGTAGTTCATATTGAGGTCAACACTTGTAGTCAACCTAATGGCAAGGGATGACATTTGGAAGACGACCATCAAGGGATGGGGATTTATTTTTTGGTAGTTTCAATATTCCAATTTCAAACAATCCATCTGTGAATTGAGCAATGTTTTTTGAAAAATTTCTCACAATGTTGTTTGCATGCCGGGTAGGTCTACTGTTGAAGCTATACATTTATTAAAAGGTTTTATGGAGAAGAATAGAGAGACTAAGGAGGATCTGCATATAATATTTATTGATTCAGAGAAAGCATAGAATAAAGTTTCAAGAGAAGTGCTCTAGAGAGTTCTAGAAAAGAAAGAATTTAATAATGCTTCTATTCAATTCATTAAGGATATGTATCCATGTTTTATCTGTGTTCAAACACAAGTTAGTTTGATCAAGTATTTTCCTATTTCAGTTGGATCACATCAAGGATCAAAAGCCTGTATTTTTTTTTGTTGTAGTCATGGATGTTCTAACTATAAATTTGCAAGAGGATGTACTCTGGTATATGATTTTTGCTAATGATATTTTTCTTATTGATAGGATTAGAGAGGGAGTTGAAGGAAAACTTGAAATATGGAGTTCTACCTTAGTAAAGGTTTTCGTTTGAGTAGATCTAAAATCGAATACATAGAGAATTTGATTTTAGTAGTAATAGATCCAGTGGGGTGATTGTGACTTTGGACGATCAAGTTATTAAAAAAAGCAGTACATAACTTAGATTTCTCGAATATATTGCTCAAAGTGATGGTGAAATAGATTGGGATATTATTAGTACAATTAAAGTTGGATGGTTGAAGTTGGAGGAATGCGTCGGGCTTATTGTGTGACAAAAAAGTACCCTTCAAACTTAAGGGAAAATTCTATAAGATGGTGGTGTGGCCTGCAATGCTTTATGGCGCAAAATGTTAGCCAGTAAAAGAGAAGCATAATTTAAGTGTAGTGTTGCAGAGATGAGGATGCTCAGGTGAATGTGTGTCTTCACTCTTAAAGACAATGCGAAATGAGTATATATATATGAAAAGGTTGGAGTAGCTCCAATGGCATATAAGATTAGAGAGAGTATATGGTCATCTCTTGAAACCAACGCTAGTTATTTGAACCCAACAACCTAAATTGGATATGGATCAGACAATAATATTAACTAGATCAGCTTTTTCTTTATAAAAGGACTTAGACTCAAGCGGTGTACTCTTTGATTTCTAATTTAGAGATCTCAAACAATAATTTTAACAGATGCAATTATATTAAAAATTTTCATATCCATGTACATTTTAATATTTATAATTGATCTTTTTCCAACCGCATATTTGCACTAGCGTTGAGCCCACTTAATGAAATTATGGGATAGATTTAAATTTAAAAATAAATGTAGACCAGATTGATAGACCTGCCTGGAACCATCTGTTACGCAAGACTTATGAAACATATTACATCAGGTTGACATCCATAGAAGTGTGATTATTGAAAGTAAGGATGCTGTTAATTGCTTCATGTCTAAGAGCTCCTAATCTGTTAAATCCTTAACCAAAATATTGATCTGACCCATGATTTTTTACTTGTTTAGGATTTAACGTGGAAACTGTGGAATACAAGAATATCAGCTTCACTGTTTGGGATGTTGGTGGTCAAGACAAGGTGTGCTATAACTAATATGGTCCTTGGACTATTTTTGTTTCGGTTCGGAGAGTGAATTTTATTGATCTTATGATTTTATAGGCTTAAAAGATAGTGGGAATGTGGATAATATATTGTTAAAATATTTAACCATTAAATTTAAATGAAGTTTTTTTTTTTTCGATTTTGTTTTGTTATTAGATCCGTCCTTTGTGGAGACACTATTTCCAGAACACGCAGGGCCTCATCTTCGTGGTAGACAGCAATGACAGAGACCGTGTTGTTGAAGCAAGAGATGAGCTTCACAGGATGCTTAATGAGGTAATTAAGTTCCCAATGTAATCAGTTTAATAAACTTAAGAAAAAAAAAACGTTTATATTTTAAGACAAATATACCTTTTTGATTTTGTAGGATGAACTGAGAGATGCAGTGCTGCTTGTCTTTGCAAACAAACAAGACCTTCCGAATGCAATGAATGCTGCAGAGATCACCGATAAGCTTGGCCTCCATTCTCTTCGTCAACGCCATTGGTATTATTCCCTCTTATTGTTTTCCTCTTTTGTCTCTTTCAAATGAAAAATTATTGTGTGCCGACACCGGATGCCATACGGAGTCGAATCAGAACGTGCCACATCATCCTTTTGTTGTGTACCACTGCTGTGTACTGCTATGATGACATGGCGCGTTCTGATTCACCTCTAGATTGTCCGGTGTCCGCACGAAATAATCTCTCCTTTCGAGATGTGTTTAATTCTGGGTTAAGTTTGGTTCTTTGTACGTCTCTTTTTTTTTTTCTTTTTGGAATTGGAGTGTTGGAGATACTGAGTATTATATTGGCCCGCGCTTATCAGGTATATCCAGAGCACCTGTGCCACCTCAGGAGAAGGTTTGTACGAGGGATTGGATTGGCTCTCAAACAACATCGCTAACAAGGTTCTATTCATCACTACATCTTATTCGTATACTTCGTATTTGGGTTCTGAAAAAATGACCACTCATCTTTCCCCGTATTGTTCCTCGTGCAGGCGTAGAACTTCCTAGTGGTATTTCTGCATCTGAAGCCAAAATACAAGTACGTGGAGGTTCAGCGAACTATGTAGACGAACAAATTATATATATTTGCTTGTTGACCGCACTACTGCTGCCTTCCATAATTCTAGAATTTGTTATTGTTTAGGGGGATGTTATCTTGAAATTGCTTTAACGTTGCGCAACACTCGTTTATTCCTGTTTTTTGGTTCTACGCAAATGCTTTTGCTACTTTGCTTTATTCTACGTCCTTTGTAATGGATCAAATTGAAATTTCTTCGTTGCATTATAAATTCTCCAGTGAATTAGAAAATATAAATATATAGACACTTTAAAAGCACAAAAGTGAAACTTGTTGTAATGCAAGTGCAAAGAAATTGAAAGATATAAGCGCGTGCACTTATGTCAAAATAGACAGAATGACACGAATGAATTACAGTCATAAAGAATAAAGAGAAAACCACCTAAAAATAGATGCACTGCCAGAGAATCAGAGTCGACTTCTCTATCTTCCTTGCTTTTTTTCCCTTGAGGAAAAGATAAAAACATGAGAGAAGGCCCAGATAGGCTTATTCTTGGATAGGATAGGATAGGGAGAGGAAGAAGAGGGTATATTTTGGAGAAAGAGGAGAAGGTAGAAAACGATGAGAAAGTAGAGTAGGGAGGACGGGGAGGGGACAGCAATGAAGTAATAAGGGGGGAGAGGAGAGAAGATTAGAGAGAAAGCATATTATTCAACCAAAATTTGGCCTTTTATACAGAAGAGGGCTTATGAAATAACAACATTAAATAATTACAAGCAACAATTTCCCATTACGTGTAATAAAACAAAACCTTATGATGAAACAAATTAAACTATGCTTCTCTCAAATGGACTGATCATAGTCTATTTAACCTCAAAGCGGACTTTAGGATTGAAAGAGATTGAAAAATATATTCTACAGATAAGAAGGAAGATATGTAGGCAAAACCTAAATAGATGCATCACATGGACCTAAGCCTAGGTTAATGATAAGGTTAAAAATCCAGATTTAACTCAAATTAGATCAGATCATAGAATAATATTTAATTTTGTATCGGAATTTTTTATTTAAATTAGGAACTAATTAACCTTTATGAATGCTATCTTTTGAATTTGAATTACATGATAGGTTATAATTTAAATTAAAAATTGTAACCTCTATTTCAGAGAATAGAATTAAGTGTATCTTTCATCTCAATTATCACCAACTGAAATTGAAATCAAGCAATCTTCAAAAATCTCATAGTTCTGCATCTCCCCTCTCCTAGGGGTGTTAATAAATGCCGATCCGTCAACCTGAATCAAATTTGACCCAAAAAATTTGGATGCTCATTTAATATACGGGTTAAATTTTTTAACCTGTTTATTAAACTAGTTAGATTTAAGTTGACCCGCGAAGCCATTTTTAACTTAAAATAACATGTTTAATACTTTTTTTCTTAATATATTTTTACATTGAGTATATATATTTTTTTTTTATCAAATATGTCAAGCTTCATAGTTAATAAGTTATAAAAAATTTAACAAAAACTAGTTTACGGGTTAGATTCAAGTCATTCAGGTTACTAGCATGTCAAATTCGAGTTGGTATTTTCAACCTGTTTCTTAAACGAGTCTGCTTCAAATTGATTGTATACAGGTCAGGTTCGGGTCATTTGGGTTGCTAGCGAGTTGGATTTGACTGGATTCAAGTTAGGTCAATTTTAGGCCATACCCAAACCCGATCCATCAACCTATTTTGACACTACCTACCCTTTCCTTTGTCCTAACCATCAATTCTCTCTCTTAATCAAAAAATCCAAATTTTGCATCTCTCCCCTTGTGATTTTTCCTCTCATAATAAGGACTCCAATCATGAGCCTTTCTCTCATGAGAAATCCCAATGTTAAATTCACCGTTTAATGTCTCCTTAAACCTAGCACCTGTCTCCCCAATGCTCCTTCAAACACCTCTCCTATAACAAAAAAGTATAAAGAATAATCAAGGTCCCCCCACCATAAACCTTGTGATTTTCCCTCTCATAATAAGGACTCCAATCATGAGCCTTCTCTCATGGGAAATCCCAATGTTAAATTCACCGTTTAATGTCTCCTTAAACCTAGCACCTGTCTCCCCAATGCTCCTTCAAACACCTCTCCTATAACAAAAAAGTATAAAGAATAATCAAGGTCCCCCCACCATAAACCTTGTGATTTTCCCTCTCATAATAAGGACTCCAATCATGAGCCTTCTCTCATGGGAAATCCCAATGTTAAATTCACCGTTTAATGTCTCCTTAAACCTAGCACCTTCTCCCCAATTCCTTCAAACACCTCTCCTATAACAAAAAAGTATAAAGAATAATCAAGGTCCCCCCACCATAAACCTTGTGATTTTCCCTCTCATAATAAGGACTCCAATCATGAGCCTTCTCTCATGGGAAATCCCAATGTTAAATTCACCGTTTAATGTCTCCTTAAACCTAGCACCTGTCTCCCCAATGCTCCTTCAAACACCTCTCCTATAACAAAAAAGTATAAAGAATAATCAAGGTCCCCCCACCATAAACCTTGTGATTTTCCCTCTCATAATAAGGACTCCAATCATGAGCCTTCTCTCATGAAATCCCAATGTTAAATTCACCGTTAATGTCTCCTTAAACCTAGCACCTGTCTCCCCAATGCTCCTTCAAACACCTCTCCTATAACAAAAAAGTATAAAGAATAATCAAGGTCCCCCCACCATAAACCTTGTGATTTTCCCTCTCATAATAAGGACTCCAATCATGAGCCTTCTCTCATGGGAAATCCCAATGTTAAATTCACCGTTTAATGTCTCCTTAAACCTAGCACCTGTCTCCCCAATGCTCCTTCAAACACCTCTCCTATAACAAAAAAGTATAAAGAATAATCAAGGTCCCCCCACCATAAACCTTGTGATTTCCCTCTCATAATAAGGACTCCAATCATGAGCCTTCTCTCATGGGAAATCCCAATGTTAAATTCACCGTTTAATGTCTCCTTAAACCTAGCACCTGTCTCCCCAATGCTCCTTCAAACACCTCTCCTATAACAAAAAAGTATAAAGAATAATCAAGGTCCCCCCACCATAAACCTTGTGATTTTCCCTTATGCCTCCCTTCTCTGACAATAACATATCACATATCACATAACACATATCAGATTCCTGGACCCTGATAGAATCTCAACGGATTCTGGCCCCTTATGCCTCCCTTCTCTGACACAGACAGAATCTCAACGGATTCTGACCCCTTATATCTCCATTTGTGCTTATAGCACCAGAACATAACAGATATACAAAATTTTCAGAACAAAACTTGTTTTCAGATTTCCCTGATACAGACATAATTTCTAAGGATTATGGCCCCTTATAACTGATCCCTTCTGATATCACAATACATTGAAACATTCAAATCAAAAAATCGGATTATGACAGAAAAATCGTTAGCGGCATAACAGCAGTATACGGAATTTACATAGAATTCACAGATTCAGAAATTTACCGAATTACCACAGATAGTACAAAACATCAATATAAGACTTTAATTGTACTGAATCAACATATTTCAACATCTTGATAATTTATTATGCACTCAAAACACCGCAGAATTCAAAATACCCGCTAAACATTTTTTTCAGGAAATACTCAAAACGTGCACAAATATCATCTCAGAAACATACCAAAAGTTACGCGGTAAAAAGTTCGTCAGTGCGAAACGAAACCAAATATTTGCTAACGGAAATAAAATCCGAGACATAAAAGTCATCAAAATTCTTGTTTCTGAAAATTGAGAAAGGCAGAATGTGCCTTACCTCGAGTCGTGCAACTTTTCCAACTACAGCGACGGACGAAAACGGACCGAAGTCGCCCAAAAATCATTTTTTTTCTTTTTCCTTCGTTTTTCTCTCTTCAAAAATATCTCAATCCAATATATATCCATACAGATCGTTCTGGACGATCCAAAATCGTCCCGGGACGATTTGCCCACTGGACGAATTTCGTTCAGACGAAATAGTTATTGTTCCTGGACGAGTTGCTCTCTGGACAAATTTCGTACGGTCGAACCCTACTTCGTCCTGGGACGAACTTTCCTGTCACCTGATTTTGAACCGATTGTCCCGGATGAACTTGGAAGGAAAAACATCGTCCAGACGAACCTGGAAGGAAAAAGGCTTTCACACCTATGACATTAAAGAGTAACACACTCAAAGAAGAGGAACCTCTACATTATCATCCATCATCATCATCTATCACTATTCTTATCTTAACTATTTCAGATGTCATTCGGACAATTTTGAAGCAACATCACGCTTATAGTTCATTATTTTCTTCATTTGCCCAAGGCGAGCACGATGGGCGTCTCTTTGATAATTTTGGTGTTATGAATGTGCCGATGGGATTGATGTTGCAAATAGACAACTTCTCGGGTGATTTTGTACAATGTCAAGGCATGTGGAACCTACCTCGCGTAGTGTCACGTCAATTGACCACTGTAGCATTTGCCATTGAATTACCTTGTTAGGTGTCAACACAAAACAGATCAAAAAATCAGAATATGCATCCCCCAGCAACAAGATCAGACACAAGCCATTTAAATTGTTGTTGTGCTTTAAGCAGATCATTCAAGTAAATGTAAAACAAAAAGAAGAAAAGATAATAAAACTTCCATTAAGAACAAAAGCTCCAGCTAAAAACTTAGCTTGCTAATCTGTGGAACAAAAACAGTGCTATGATACTTGATTTTTCAGTGAATTAACATGCATTTCTATCTCCATAAAGTGTCACACAAATATTACTATGCAACAATCAAAGTATGTTACACTAACACTAACTTACATTACTCCAGTTTTTAAAGATAAGTAACAAATTACATTTTCTTTTCCTTATACTACCTTTAGTGGCTAAGACATCAAAAATTAAAATTTAATTTAGTGAAGAAATAGAGCAAAATTATCAAATCAAAGCATATTGAAGTCCAAATGAGACCTCAAAGAGAAAAAAAAAACAAGATAATGCACTTAAAACAAATAAAAGAAGAAAGACAGACAAATTATCACAACCCGGCCTGGAAACTTGACTTAATAAGGCAGGAACGAAAAGTTGGACAGTATTAGCAATTTTATTCATATCATAAACAATTTAAACATACTTCTCAAAACAACTGAAGAACCACTATTTTATAACTTCCTAAAATACTTAACATTTGTATAAATCATAAATTATATGTTTTCATTTACACGTTGTCATCTATAGACGTACTCTTTCCTTTCAGTTATTTTCTAATTCTTTGGAGAATTATCTGAAATATTAATTAGATGGTTTGAGTTTACAGTGTAAACTCAGTGGATAATCATTGTCAATTCTAAAACTGTAAAATAGATATATCAATATATATATTCATCTTCTTATACCTCTTTCCTTCTTAATATAAAATAAGTATGCATATATATCTTTCATGTATTATAAACCTTATAATCTCACATAAGTCATTTTTGTATCTGATCATAATTATCAATTTCCATTTAACATTTCTATTAATATATTTGATGTTCAATTCATTTTCATAATCATTTTCATTTGTACATGAGCATCGTCTAAATGTATCAATTAAGGTACAACAATTTTTATTTTCATTTTATTTTTCTTTTTAACGTACATGAGTATGTTACTTCCCCAGCCAATATCATACGGGGGTAAACTCTTATAAATTTGCATACGTGACTTTTTTTTTTTCTTTTTTTTTTTTTTTCCTTTCATTCGTTCTTATATCATTCATTTATATATACTTTTGATGTACATATAAACGTCATATATATGTAATGCTTTTTGACTTTATCTTTCCTTTATATATAGTCTCATTATATATCATTTATTTCTCATATTCATTTTTTATACAAATTTACTTATTTCATATGTAATAGTTTCAAAAAAAAAAGTATAAGTCTTAAACACTTAAACAACATACTTCTTTCAAAATATAATAAATAGGATTATAAAAATACCCACTTTAATCTTTCAAATCTTCGATCTTTGTCACAACCTAAAGAAATACATAATAAGTTAAATTTACATATAGTTAACTTTTATCAAAATTTTCATAAATATCTATCTAATTAATTTTTACCTCAGCCTCAATTTTTTTTCTTGTTGAATTTTTAAAGAACTCAACTCCTACAACTTGATCTCTTTTCTTCTAAAATTTTTAAAATTAAACAATATAAATTTTCATGAAAATATGATTGAATAATAAATTTAAGAAAAATTATATGATATGAATTTTACTTACAAAAAAGAGATTTTCCAAATTTCAAATTATTTTTTCTCACCAAAATCTCTTCCCCTGGGTTTTAAATCTCTTCCTTTTTTCTTTATGAAAATATCATTTGACTTAAATGAAGTAAAATAAAGAAATTTATATAAAAATGGAAAGAAAATCTAACAAACACTCTTCCCTCTTTCCATTGATTGTTCATTGAAATTTCTTCCAAATTATCACTTCTTTAGTGATAGGAATGAAAAGAAATTGATAAATCTTATCCTCCCACGCAATCGATCCACCCAGCCGTCCACCCCTCTATCTGTTCGCAAATAGGGTTGCACGGGAGGATAAGATTTATCAATTCCTTTTCATTTCTATCGCTAATGAAGAGATTATTTGAAAGAAATTTCAACGAACAAGAGAAACGACGGAGAGAAGAAGGTTTGCTATATTTTCATAAAGGGAAAAAAATAAGAGATTTGGATGCGAAAGGAAGATATTTTGAGAGAGAAAGAAAAAGATTTTGGGATTTGAAAAATCCTCTTCTTGTAAGTAAAATTTCTATCATATAATTTTTCTTAAATTTATTATTAAATCATATTTTCATGAAAATTTATATTATTTAATTTTAAGAATTTTAGAAGAAAAGAGATCAAGGTATAGGTTCAACAAGAAAGAAAATTGAGGTTGAGATAAGAATTAATTAGATAAATGTTTATAAAAAATTTAATGAAAGTTAACTATATGTAAATTTACCTTATTATGTTCTCTTTAGGTTGTGATAAAAATCGAATATTTGAAAGATTAAAGTAGGCATTTATAGACTTCTGACATTGGCGATCAACTTGCGCTGCTAACACAACTCTCTTTGGCCTGTTGGTTGAGAGCTTAGGTTTTCAACTAAGAGGTCCAGGGTTCGAGTCTATGTGTATGCATTGTGTGTGTGAGTTTGCCTTTAATGACCTAAATGTCCCAAAAAAAAAACTTGCGCTGCTAAACTCAGAAAAAATCATCCTCAGCACAACTCTCCTAACGCTTACGCAAACATATCCCAGCTTAGTCTCATTAGGAGTACCAATAAGCTTAACAGGCAAGCAATCAATTCTGATAAACATCAAGAATTCAACGAAAAAAAAAATAAAACATTTCTTTTTCTTCATTCCTTTTTTATTTTAATTTTATTTATTTAATTATTATTATTATGGCAGAAAATATAAATATAAATAAAAAGGAAATTTTTCATGCGCCTCAATTTATATGTTTCTTCACCTCAAAATTCGCATCGTTTTTTTCCCACGCGAACTCGCGAAGACCCTATGTAATATTACAATCATTTTTATAAGAATCAGACATTTTGAGCTCAACGACAAAATACATTTTACAATCGGATATCGATTGGGAAGATCTCACAACAATTTTGGTCGTAGAACATCAATTTCAATTGTCTTCGCCTGATTTGGCTACAAGTGACTCCCTCTTAAGTAATTTTGACGTTCTAATCGCTACAACACAATTCATTTGACAATCGAAAGTCGTTTGAGCACTTCGGTGTTGAGTCGGCGTGCTTGACTGTTGCTCGCATCACCTGATTTTGGTTTTTCTTTGTGTTTCTTAGTGCATGGGTCAAAAATTAATTATAAGTCATATTTGATACTTTAATTTATTGTAACAAGTCATTTAATTTTTTAGAGTTTGATAACTTTATTTCATTAATTACTTCTTTCAACACTATCTTCATTTGTTACTGTTTCTATTTTATTGATTTATAATGATGAAATCTTCTTCTTTTTTCATTTTATACTCCATAATTATATTGCATGCTTATGAAATTTCTTCTTTTTAGTACAAAATATATTTATTTATCCATTCATCACATCCTTTGTTAACAAAATGCAACACCTATTAGACCCCGCTATGACAATAATAATAAGCTTCTAGAAGCCAGATTTAGAAACACATAGAAGCCATCAAATTTGCACTGAAAACAAGGCAAAAAACTGGAGTAGGATACAGGAAGGGATAGCTAGTAATTAGCTCAAAATCAAAGAATACAATGTCATTCAAAAAACATTATATCTTCCCTAATATACTTAAATTAGAACACATAAGACTAGATTTTAACACAGTGGTCTCCTACCTAGAATTTAAAATTGGTTTTGAATAACAATCTTAAGACAACATGCAGAGTAAAAGCAAGGCTTTCTGACAACATTTATAACACCTTCAGAAATGCCATTTTCAGCTCTTACTTGTTTGCTTCTTCTCATGGTCGGATAAGTCACTCATGCTAGGCATCTATGAAGCGAATGTCAAAGGTATTTGGATGGATTTGCCACACATTCAATGAAGCGTACTCTTCCAAGCACTCTTTCAGTTGTGCTTCACTGTATCCCTGTTGCACAGAAAAAGTCAAAATGTCATTGGCAGAAGAAGTTCATCTTGATGAGTGGAAAATTGGAACAATTCTTCTTTTCGATTTCCAATGAAACTACGCCAAGCGCTAGCAACACGTTCAAAGCACTTCAACTAAGCAGCATGTTCGAGCTAAACGAGTCTACACGAGCTCGAGTTCAATATTCATTAGGTTCGGATTGAGAGTTCGCGAGCCGGCTCGAAATTATTAAATCCAAATATTTTTAAAAAAATTAGTACTAAATGATGTATAAATCACACTCATGCCTAGTTTAAATTTCAGTCGGCATATATTTCAAAAATTCAAAGTGAATCTCAATCATTTACCCCTCTCTCTCTCTCTTTTCTCTGACAACAATAAATACTAATAACTCTCTCGGATAAAACCAAAAAAGTTGTTCTCTTCTTCTCCCTCTCCTTCTCACTCTCTCTACTGTTTTATTTTTTTTAAAACCCCTCTCTCTCTCTCTCTCTCTCTCTCTCTCTCTCTCTCTCTCTCTCTCTCTCTCTCTCTCTCTCTCTCTCTCTCTCTCTCTCTCTCTCTCTCTCTCTCTCCAGTTTTAACTTTTAAAAAGATGCACGCATGAAGCTGAAACGGATCGCGCGGGAGGCTCGACATGCAGCTCGAACTCGTTTACGTTGGAACGAGTTGAGGTAGAGCTCAAAAGCTCGAGCTCAATTTTTGAGAACAAATAGTCAATTTGGAAAAAACTTATTTTGAGCTCGACTCGAGTTCAAACTTGAGCTCGGTATTTGACAGTTGAACTCAACTCGAACACCCCCTGACTCAAGCTCGACTCGACTCATTTACACCCCTACATGCGGTTAGTTTAGCAAAAAATTACTTCATGTTAAGGAAATAAAATACATAAATAGCAAACATTTTATCCTCCCTTGATATAACTATGTGGGAATACTGACGCAGTGCTGACAATAATATTTTGGTAGATAATAGAAACTTCATGTATAAACAAATATTGCAGGCAGCTCAGTCCAATGTCATATACTTTCAAAACCGGCCTAAGGAAAGCTAAAAAGCTTCAAACTAGATTATCTAAAACTGTGGTGCCTTAGTTTTTATATCATTTCCATTCATAAAAAATGCTATGAACTATTTTCTTGAGCTACCGAAAGGTGGTCCAGTTTCACAAGTGCACATAATATGGGCATGCATACCTTTCTAGAGATCCAATTGAGAGCATGAGCATATGACACATCTAAGCGGTTCGATCGCGCCGCCTCATCCCGTAGAATTGAATAGATGTCAGAGATAGCATCCAAACCAGATCTTTGGCGATCCTCAGAATACAATGAGAATTTTGACATTTGCATCAATCGCAATGCCTCATCCACATCACTCTGAGCTACTGTTGCCGAAAACCGAAGCCTTGCGAGGGCCTGCACACAGATATGAAAGATCAAATCTTTCAGGGTAGCAAGCTGTACAGTTTAAAGTACACTAAGGCTTAGTTTGGGGTGGCTTTCTTACTGTTTTTTAAAGTAGCTTTTTAGTATGAAAATTAAAAATTTTGTACTGAAAAATTGCTTTAAGAAGCAGTAAGAAAGCCATCCCAAATTAAGCCTAAATGGACAACACAAAGGAAACCGAGTTTGAGAATTTTAAGAAGAAACATACAATCGAAATCCGTAGAATGCTCAACAGTGTCCTGACGGTGGTGTAAGAGTGAGGTGCACTTGATTTGGCTTCTTCTTGGCGAATGCTTGAGTATGCAGTAGCTATATATTCCTCAAGTTCCCTTGGGACAGCAGGACTTGTTCTTCTGGCAGTTGATATATAAGCTCTGTGTTTGAAAAATCAATCAACAAAGTGGAACTAATTGAACACTATAAATTTAACTCCTAACAGCTGAGAAGAGCTGATAATGATAATGAAAAGGAACTTACTGGAAAAAAAAAAAAAAAAAACATTTTGCTGTTTTGGGAGATTTACATACATACCACCCTATATTATTCTACTTATATATTTAACATTTATTACCACTCATAGTTCATTTTCATATCAAATATGAGTGGTATAAATGAAATATATAAGTGATAGGAAAGAAATATGAGTGATATATTTGGTATTAAAATAATATAAGGTGGTATGTATATAATATTAAAACTTTGGGTGTTAGATATAGGATGGTATAAAGTGATATGTATGTAAATTTTCCTTAAATATTTAGACAATAGTTTGACCAATATTTGTTTTAATATATATGTTTGAAATATGATCCTGATATTTAGTATTGGAGAAAGACTCAATTGTTTAAAGACCATCTCTATCAATTCGAAGCATTATGCTTTAGCATAAGGAGTTTGAAATATTAAAATGCATTTATTAGTTTCTTTTACATTGTAATATGTGAGAGTAATCAAGATTATGTAAAAGTTGGAATGGTGGAACACCTGAGGACCGATGGCTCGAGTGGAGTAAAGCCAAGTGAAGGTGATTCAAGATTTTGATGGACGTGGACAACATGTCTTGCCATTTCAAGGTCAGTGTCCATGTCTGCTTTGTCCAGAATTAACCAAAGGAGATCAAAACGTGAAAGAAGGGCAGGAGGAAGATTAATATTTTCAGCTGGAGATCGTCGAAGATCATATCTCCCCCTTCAAAGAGAAGCACAAATTAGAAGTGGGCCGGAAGTTACTAGTCAAGATTTAGGCTTTGTTTGAGACGGCTTTCTTTCTATTTGTCAAAGCAACTTTTTAATAAAAAATTTTAAATTTTTATACTAAGAAGTTACTTTAAGAAGCAATAAGAAAGCCATTTCAAACGAAGCCTTAACATAAAAGGTGCAGGAGGTAGGGGTTCCTGCTTTACCAGGCAGGATTTGCAGCAGCAAGAACTGCCGTTCTGGCATTAAGTGAAGTGGTGATTCCAGCCTTCGCAATGCTAACTGTTTGCTGCTCCATAACTTCATGAATTGCTGTTCTATCCGATTCTTCCATCTTATCAAACTCATCAATGGCACATATGCCCATATCAGCAAGTACCTACATATGATTAAATCATGAATTTAAGTAAAAATTACAAACAATATTCTGATAATGCACAAAAAAGTAGATAAAAATATTTATATCATGTAGATAACTTCATGATTATATAGATATGTGTGCACTGCCGCACAGCATATAGGCTTCATGATGTTGAAGAAGATGATGCTCTCATACTAAAAGATTGACCATGACCAAATCTAATAAAGGATAACAATAACAAATCCAATCTTACCAAAATAAAATTAAACTTAATAATTATTTAAAACTAACATTATAATAATTCTAAATAAACATAAAGGGGCATCCTATCTTGCATCGCTTCAACTTGCTAGAATTATTGTAGGCATGAAAGAAACTAGTATGTTTGTAGGTCGGAGCTAACTTTATAAAGAAGTTGCACATTGAATATACAATTGTATAGACTCAGGCTCGGGCTGGCAAATTATTCTGTGCACACACCGGATGCAAGCTTGAGTCCGAATTGTTGCGCTTTTACTGCTCTTTTACTATGCTTTTGAGTTACTTTTACAAAAGGGCAGCTAATACACAATTTTTAATGCATATTAGTTGTCATTTTGCTGAGTATTTGCAAAAATATAGCAAAAGCGCAGCAAATATCTTACTTATTTTGTATCTACTGCCCTTGTGCTGCACATTTCAAATACTCAGTAAAAGGATAGCTAATATGCAATTAAAATTGTGTATTAGCTACCCTTTTGCAAAAATACCTCAAAAGTGCAGTAAAAGCGCAACAATCCGAACGCAAGCTTGCATCCGGTGTGCGCACAGAATAATTTGCCCCTTTCAGGATAGCAAATTATTTGCTTCAAAAATTATGTGATATATTTGCACCAGACAACTAGATTGCATTTTCTGTGCTTGAATAATCAGTATATGACTTCATTTGCCATATGAGTGGATTTATTGATAGTACGGTGAAAGATAAGCAGCTTACCAGAGCTCCACCTTCAAGAATCATCTCATTTGTGACCGGATCTCTCTGAACAGCTGCAGTCAGACCAACACCGCTGCTTCCTCTGCCTGTTGTATACACCCCTCTTGGTGCTACATTTATAATATGCTTAAGCAGCTGACTTTTTGCAACCCCAGGATCACCCATCAAACATATATGCAAATCACCTCTGATCTGAAATTTCGGATGGATTTCTTTTTAAATACTTGACGAATTTGCAAAAGATGCTTGCAGAATGAGATATATATTTTGACATATTTCTACCACCAACATATATGCTCGGCACAGGACAAGATGTGCCTCTAAGGTTTCGTTTGGGACGATTTTCTTATTGCTTCTTAAAGCGACTTTTTAGTAAAAAATTAAATTTTTTTTACTAAAAAGCTGCTTTAAAAGCAATAAGAAAATCGTCCCAAACGAAACCTTAGAGGCACATCTTGCTTGGTCTTCTCAAATATAATATAACTTATCACTAAAGAAGAAGAAAAAGATACCCAACAACTTAAAATAAAACATCACATCTAAAATTGTTTAAAATAATTAGGAAATTAACATTACAACAACCATCAAAGCATATAAGAGTTTAACAATATCATAGATCATATTCCATACCTTCATACCATCGGAGAGCTTCCGGTGAGGCGCACCAACAAGAAGGAGAAGAAGAGCCTTCTTCACATCCTCGTGACCAAAAATTTCAGGTGCTAATGACCTTGCAAGCTTATTGTATATATCTCCATCCTCAGCTAGGCCCTCAATTTGCTTCTGCTCATCCTCACTAAGTTCATAGCTGCACTTAAATAAAACTAATTTACCACCCAGTTTGCCCGAAAGATGCAATCAAGTGGAAAATATCAACTTAAAACACAAATTTGCAAAACTTTGAACTTGTTCCAAAAAAATTTATTTTGAAATAAAATGTGGCTAACGCATCTCCAAGTTTGCGTGAAATGACTTCTGCTAGTCATTTCATTTGCCACAGTTTTGCAAATACACATACACAAAGAATGAAATATTTGCTAGCTCATTTGCCACAATTTTGCATATACATAAATGAAAGGATTGAAGTAGTTAACAAGTTATATATCAACCTTTTCAGAAGTATTAAATATAAGTGGCATATATGCGTTTTTTTGACAGCTCTGTTTCCCGCATGAATTCCATAATCATACTATAATGTTGGATGACATGGGAATGTTCATTTTTAGCCAGGGATGAATGATCACTTGCTTTCTAAAGATGATGATTGAGTTTTATCTCACTCATCTTCATTGATTGCTTCAAGATATGTTAAAATTGTTCTCCACAAATCTTTTTAACTTCTATCCAAATTGGTTTACTGTTTATCCTTTCTAATCCTTCAACGTTAATTTTCTATACCCAGCTAATTTGTATATTTTATATATTTTATTGGGCATGTCCAAACCACTAAAAATTCTTTTATTATACTATCTTCATTGTACACTAACTTTTATACAACGGAAGCCTAAAAATAATCACTAAACAGTACTCAAAGAAAGCCTCAACACTGTAAACTAAAACAGCGTGAAAGCAGTGCTTATGAAAAAAAAAATAACATGGACATGGTAGCTCAGATCACCACAAATTTGCATAGTTTACACCACCAAATAAGATGTCTTACTCTTCATATTTCTTCTTGAATTGGGTGACAGACATGATTTCCAAGTATGTATCTGCAATCAAGCCTGCCCGCATAGCTCTAAATCCGGTGTATGGAATTGGTAGAAAAATTCCAGAAAGCTCAACAACATCACCTGGGGCAACCTGATACAACAAAAGATTAGTCATACTAATTCGGAAATAACTTCATACTGAAATGTGAAATAAAAGTCAATATAATGCCTCTGGTTATTTTAGTAGGAACTGGGAAGTAGCCTATTATCTGAAATATTTCAACTACAAAAATGAACATGAGGTTACATAAAATCAAACTCCTGAATAGAAGGAATTGAAAGCTGACATGTAGAATGTTTCTTGTAATACAATATAGAAAACCTGTAACTACATCATGCGGAAGATATAGACGATCTAGACTCTTGGAGCCACAGAGCCAAATCCAGTTTCTTGATTTAGAAGATAATTTTAAAAGAATGAATACATAAATCTAATTTTTAAGTTCCTAGAAGCTCTGAGAACAACAAGTTTAGATTTTAAGTGAAAAGGAGAACTTTCTTGATATAAGAAGGATAAGCGTCGCTGTTGGATATTAATACCCCTCCTATTATACTAATAATGAATTTAGAAAACAAACATTGAAAAAAGAAATCAAAGATAGAATATAAAAGGGCAATGCTTACCTTCCTAGTTAGCTCTCCTCTGAGATGAACAGTCAAAGACCGTGGAATATGGCCTTTTGGAACATGTTCAGATAACTCTTGAATCTTAGCCTACAGCAAAGCACAAAGTGTCACGAAATAAGAAAAAGAGAACAGAAGAAGACGAAAGCACCACCAGTAAGAAAATATGTAGGCGTTAAAAGTTCCCAAAATTGACAGGTCGTGTGTTAATTCTTTTAGCTCAATTAATTATAAAAAACAACTCAACCTCAACCATGCAAAATATATTAAAAAATAGTGGTTTATTAGACAAGAAGTATTGGTAAAATTAATATAATGGCAGCTTATGAAAGCAGAAAGCTGAAAACCTAATAAATGAGGCTCCTAGGTCCTATCAATGTACGGTAAGAGGAAGGCTTGAGGTAGGCAATTACACTCATTCATTTAGAAATGGCTGCTTCTATGACTGAAACCTATGATCTCCAGGTCACAACAGAGGCCAACAAACCTATTTATAATATTCATAATCATCATCATCATTAGTCCTATCCCAAATGTGGGCTTAAATACAAGATGAGTTCTAAATGGATATGGCATCACAGATAGGGGTATTAAATAATGGCAAAAGAAAACGATTCAAGCCTATTTCAGTTAACCAAAAGTGTAAAAACAATAACTTGATTTAAGTTTGGTTCCATTTGAATCCTCAAAGTGTGATAAGCCATAAAAAAACCTTAAGCTGCAATAATTTACAATGTAGCTCAGTTGTACTATATATAAGGATATGGCATCATCAAAGAAAGCTCAGCTAACGGCAATGAAAGAGGTTTTATCCATTTATGAATAAAAGTACCTAACTGGTTCGCTAAATTAAACTTTAAACTCCAAAAATGTATTTCTTTACAAAAATCAAGCATATGACATCACAGCCAAACTACAGGTAGCAGGACAATTTCAGGCATCCTACTGTGGCCATTCTTTTGAAGTTTTAAAGCCTTTGTTCGTGATAATGCCTCCGAATACTTTCTCAACAAAATATTTCCAACAATGTTTCTAATTACCCATCATTGATTCTTTATTCAATAAGTTAACATATTATGCTTCATGGCCAAGCTTCTATAATGTTGCATGCTCAAGTTTTTCTATCTAATAAGCTCATGCAAATTAGGTCATAAGTATCTGTTCCACTTTCTCAAAGCTTGGAAACCTGCGTTGATCCACCAAGCCTTAACATTCAGGACTGTTTTTGTTTGTTGTAGTTAAAATTTAAATTCCACAATATGGGAACAATATTAAGGAAGAAAATTTTGAATTTCATGATTTGTTTGTATGATGCATTGGCACTTAATGTTAAGGGGGTATGCAGTATATGATATGTGTAGGACACAAATACGCGCCCAACACGAGTCTGAAAAATGTCGGATAAGACTGTCATATGTTCTATCAAAAGAAAAAAAAATTAAGAAAAACAGACTTGCGTGTCCGGCAGTGATATATTTTGCTCACACTTACCTCACAATTTTTTTTGCGCGCTTATATGAGACGTACCAAACACAACTCCCCTCTGAATGCCAGAGCACAACTCTAAAGTCTTACGACAGGAGTACTTTCCCCTGTCAACACCCAAGCAGACCCCCAAGCCCAATAAGGCGATGATTGACATCCTCTCCTCTCAATGCCAAAACCCGTAGGCCGTAGCTCTCAAATAAACACTAAATAATAATAAAAATTTAAAATGAATCCTCCAAATTAATAACTTTTAATTAAAACTATAAATTTATTATAGAAAGAAACATCATGAATAAAAAAAATCAAATAATACACAATTTCAATTTTCATGCTATGATTTTATCTACCATTTGTTTAAGCTGTACTATTTAATATTTAAATATACTTTTTATATATACATTATGTAATGTGCAATAAAAATAAGGGAGATTTACATACATACCACCCTATAATACTCTATTTACATATTTAACACCTAAAACTTTAATATTACATACATACCACTCTTAGTTCATTTTCAAATCAAATATGAGTGGTAAAAATGAAATAAATGAGTGATAGGAAGAAAATATGAGTGTCATATTTGATAATAAAATAATATAGAGTGGTATGTATGTAATATTAAAATTTTAGGTGTTAGATATGTAAATAGGATGGTATAAAGTGGTATGTATGTAAATTTTCCTAAAAATAAAAGACACTATTATAACGATAAACTACATAAGTTTATTCTGCTTATTTTCTTTAATTTATATGCATTATTTTTTATTTTAAAAATATTAAAAATTATAATATTGTGTCTAATATATATTTGTTCCCTATATTTTCAATAATAAACATGTCATATGTTTGTATCCTGCATATTAGTGTCCCAATATTTGTGTTTGTGCATCCTAGTTTGTTTTCAAAGGACCACTAAACCCATAATTAGAAATCCATAGCTATAACTTCGGACATGAAATGTAAAAATGCATAAAAGTTTATTGAACAGCTTATTCAAATTCAAATAAATGTTGTTAATAACCAGCTACATTTTCAAAGCAAATTGCTTTAGGCCTTTTGTGCTGAAGCAAAAGTTCAATTAACACCTCTTCCATGTAAGTTTCTGACATTCCATGAGAAAGCCATATTCCTGAAGGGCTTTTCCCACTAAATTTGTAAAAATTGCTAAAATTAAAGCAAAATTGTTCGAAGTTCTCTCACTGCTGTGGTTTAAATAAGGGCACCATATGCCAAACAAGCTTATTGGATAACCACTTGTCAAGAATGTAGATTCCACAGCCCTCCCTAGTAAAGATACGTCTGCATAATATTATCTTAACCAAGACAAAGTTGACTCATTTATAAATTTTAAACCGTTTGCAAATGAAAATTGATGAGACAATAGATGAAAGAAACTAACCTCTTGAAATTTCAAAAACTTTGAAGCTCTCAGTTGAAGTATAAGGTTACCCTTAGTGTTGTTTGTTTTGCACCGAACTGATGGACACTCATAAAGAGGCATAAATACTCGAGCAGTCACTTCCTGGAAGTTTCACATTTAACATGATAAGTGGAAAAAAGGAATTTAAAGAATATTATACTTCAACTGAGAATAAATCATGAGAAAAAATGACCCGACTCATTGGTCACACGACATTGTTAAAAAAGCTTCAAGAAATATAAGTCTTAAACACATAAGCAAGACGAAAAAGAGGCCTTAACACGGGCTTGGTTATGGTTGTTATGAAAATTAAACCATTATCATCATCAGCCCTTGTACGATGGTACTATGAGTAAAAGCATTTAAACTCTGGTTAAGAACTGGTGAAGCATCAATAAATATTACTTGTTTGATAAAGTCTGATTAACCTCAAATTGCAGAGATTCTAGCATGTCATTAGATTTATTCATGGTAAGTTACATGCAAATCTTTAAATATAAGGTGTGACAACCGGTTCTTCCGGCCGGTTCAACTGAACCGGCCGGCCCACCCTTTAAAATCCCGCGAACAGACAAGTCGCGGAACAAACAGTTCGCGCGAACAGAGAAGGGCGGACGGTCGGGCTTCACGCGAGAGCGAGGTAGGTTTCTTCTTTCTCCAATTTTAGCAAATGATTACCTTCTAGGATAAGAAATAACGATTCCTTTTCATTCTTATCGTTATCAGAGAGTTATTTTGGGAGAAATTGAAGAACAAGAGAAACGGACGAGAAGGATTAAGAGAAGAAGGTTTGTTAAATTTCTTTCGGATTTTTCCTATAAATTTCTTCTTCTACTTCATTTAAAGTGAACAATTTATTTCTTGAAGGTTAGGGAAGAGATTGTAGCGAAGAAAAAGGAAATTGGGAGAGAAAGGAAATTTCGAGAAGAAGGATTTTGAGAGTTTGAGAAGTCTCCATTCAAAAGTGTAAGTGAATTCCTTCCAATTTCAGTTTTAGTGATATTTAGAATTTAAATCAAAATATTATTTTGATAGAAGTTATTGTTTGAAATTAGGGTTTTTGAAAGTGAAAGATCAAGTCATAAGTGTTGATCCCGCGAGGATTTAGCAAGAAGAGAAATTGATTCAAGAATATATCAAGTATCGACGACCTGAAAAGTCCAAAGTGGGTAATTATGATTATGAAATTCAAAATTTAGCATTTTCTTTTAGTACGATAAAATAGTCTGTATTACAATATTACTTTCAAAGTTTTATCTTAAAGACTACTACATATGAAGAGTTGAAAGATTAATGATGGTAAGTATTATTCTAATAAGAAACAAATGAATTGAATAATGAAAAGAAAATACCGTATGTATTAAGGAGATATTGAAAAGAAACGACATATGAAATAGAATGAAATTGTTATGATAAATGTAAAAGAAAGGAAAAAGGATATATATGAATAATTCAGGAGTTCACCCCCTTATGGTACTGGCTGGGGACGCCGTACTCGTGCACGAAAAAGGAAAAGGAAAATGTTATGGAAATGGAAAAGGCTATGGAAATGGAAAAGGTAATCAAATGGAAAAAGTTGTACCTTAGGGTACTTTGAGACGGTGCTCCTGTGCAAAGCAAATAGAAAGAAAAGAAATATGAATGAAATATTAAAGCTATAAAATGTTTTAAATTGTTTTGAAAGAAATTATCTAGAGATGTAAATTATTGAAAAGAATGAATTAATGTAAAGAAATAAAACGATGTCTATTAAAGAATAATAATGATTATTAAATAGTTACCCACTGAGTTTACTTAGTAAACTCAACCCACGAGTTTAAATGTTTCAGGTAAGTTCCTAAAGAAATAATGGCTGAAAGAGAAGAGCATGTTTACAGAAGACGAGGTGCAAATGACAACAGGTAAAATAGATTTTTTGTGTTTAGTGGCTCTTCAGTTTATTGTAAAAGTTTTGATGATGAGTTATTTTATACTTTTGGAAATGTACTATCATCCGCCTTTTCGTACCCGCCTCGTTAGATCGAGCATCCGGGACGGGTCGTGACATAAGGGCACTTCACATTAGTGCACATTCGGTGAAACACAACAATTTGAGCCTTAGAGCCATTTTTAATTTCCAATTTGATCCTCGGTTCTTTTTTTTCTTTTTATTTATTTATTTATTTT
This sequence comes from Dendrobium huoshanense, assembly GCA_016618105.1. Lineage (NCBI taxonomy): Eukaryota > Viridiplantae > Streptophyta > Magnoliopsida > Asparagales > Orchidaceae > Dendrobium > Dendrobium huoshanense. Next base: position 73,976,503 of record CM028358.1, on the reverse strand, counting down.
TTATTTTTTATTTTTGGCTAAAAACAACCTTCAGCCAATGTGATGCACCTCAAGACCGAAATTTAAATGCTAAGACATTTGGTTGATTAAAATGCTCCTTTCTTTTGGGTAGAGGTACCCCTAAACACCCAACATTAAATGTTACTTTTATAATAGGTCCATTGATCGACAAAATTTGGATCAAAGAAGTCAATTTCTGGGGCCAAATTAGAGAATAACACAAGACAACTGGAGAAGGTAGGATTCAATTATATGTGGCTATAGAAGATGTCATATTATCCGAACATCCCGTGATGTGGCTCTACGAATGTTGAAACAAGAAACAAAATAGGGCAGGGCATAAAAGATACAGCACATTGAGATGGACGAGTAGCTAAAGAATTCATTGTTGCTAACAAGAGTATTGGAATGGACAAGGGACTAAAGAATTCATTGGTGATATGTGCTTCGCTGCAAGATTGTTGACTCTTCCATAACCTTCAGTAATCTTACTCCATGGCTGAAAAAAAACTAGAAAGAGCAGCTTGAGAGAAAGGAAAGAGCATAGTGTATTTCTGATATTTTGCTCTCAGCTAAGGACTTCGTCTATAGAAGCACCATCATAAAATATATTTTAAATGTGGAGGACAGAAGTAAAGGGTTTTCAAAAAAGAGAATGGCCAACATGAAGCAGACTTAAACCTCAAGGTGTTGCAAGTAATTTATCATAATTTTAGATGCATTCTTCTTTCAAAATAATGTCCTATAGTAAGAAATGGGTACTAACCCTCTAAAAAGTTTATTTCAATGTTCATTTGTAGCAGGCGTATAAGCTATAACCAAAAAAGCTGCATGAACTAAAGGAAACGAGCAAAGATATATAAAATAATCCTAAAACATTACAGTTGCACACTAACAGCAGTTTGATCTGATAACTTCAATCTGAACGTTTAATACCTGATAGATCTCAAATCCACACTCTTCGCAAGTGTAAACAGCAACTTGCATCAAGGGCTTTACATCGGAGCACCGTGTAACAATGCCTGAAATCTTTACAAGCTGCCCAATATTTGAGGCTTTAACTTGCCGTATGGTAAGTGGTGTTCCTTTTGAGAATGCCTTTATGTAAACTTCGCTGATGCATAAAAAATGTTGGTTAATACAAGGTTAAATGAAAAGGATTAACATAATAAATTTAACAGTGGGATTTACAAAGCAAGAAAGATTACAATAAGCCTACAAGCTCTATCGATTGAATAATTGGATTCCTTCCTAACCAACCCATTAAAGCATTTGTTCTTCTGACATCAAAACACAATTGATTGTTCTTTGTCTTGGAAATTCACCGCTTTATTATCAAAATAATTGTTACAAGCACTGCCCCTTTTCAATCTAGATTTACATCCAATATATATCTTGAGAATTCATAGTGGGAAATCTTAACAACAAAAAAGTGCAGACACTTATCAATTTCTCTTCCACAATAGGGTGATTCAAAACATAGTCCTATTTTATAAACGTTCTAGTCAGCTGAATATCTAGTAAGTTTTAATTTGGTTTGCACTTTTCATACTTAATAAGCATTAAGCATGTGTAACCTTGCTCCCTCTTCTTGCATGAACATTGTGGTAAACATTATATTTCTAATATTCCAAAATCTTGAAAAGGTAAAAGCCCCAAAATTTATTTAAACTATTTTAAAATATTTGTAATTTGTAATTATCATTTTTATATGTATACATACATATATATAGAAAACTGTGATTATATAAGCTTGCACAAAGTAAAATACATTTTAAGCAAATCACCTAAGGTAAGACTTTAATTTTGCTGTTCAGGAATTTATCGCACTGTAGCAGGAATCTGGAAATCGACTAAGCTATTAATACATTGGTTGATAAGACTCAATGGTTGTGATGGGATAGACGTAAAAGGGAATATTAGAATATAGTTTATAGTAGGTTAGCAAACTAACACATAATGCACTCATATGTATTAACTGATAATACATAAGCCATTCGAACCCCTATGCTCCGTCCCGTAAGCTAGCTGTAGCAGAAAAACTTGATGAACCAAAGGCTGGCCAGAGAAGAAGAAAAAACTAGGGTTTGGAGGTAAAATCCAATTTTTTTGTGATTTCCTTCATCGAATTGACTGTGAATTGAAGTTGTGAAATTTGTGATTTATATGAGTAGAGGTTATTTTGAGGTTAGGATTTTAACTAAAAAAATCTATTATTTATATTGTTTACAAACAAAAGAGATTTTGGGTGACAATAACGAGATAGTCTATCTGGACATTGATTATCAACATAATCTTAGATAAGATGCACAATTTAAACTCAAAAAATAAATTCATATGAAATAATTGAGTCTAAACGGATATATTTGATTGCGACATAAACTAATTGCACTTAAACATTATTTATATGAAAATATAAAATATGTTAGCAAATTTAATATTTTAAAATTGTTTGTATATATAATGTTATAAGAATAGAAAATGATGCATACATCTAGATAATTGAAAAATGAAATTTAAGGAAATGAGCTTCAAAAAAATGATGTGTATGGATACATTAGCAATGTTATAACCTGTACATT